>CM022706.1:52414264-53614264 GCA_012295165.1 Asparagus setaceus | reverse complement strand
AAAATAAATTAATTTTTATTTACTTCATTTTCTCATTAAAAAGGCACTACGTTTAGGGATAAATATTTTAACTTTCTCATAAAAAGACACTAAATTGAATCCTAGGAATTCTATTCCTATCAAAGCATGGTCATGGATAAATATTTTTAAATAAAGGCACTAAATTGAATCCTAGGAATTGTATTACTATCAAAGCACGGTTATGGATAAATATTTTTAAATAAAGGCACTAAATTGAATTCTAGGAATTCTATACCTATCAAAGCACGGTTATGGATAAATATTTTTAAAAATATTTTCCTCATAAAAGGTTACTAAATTAAATTCTATTTCTACAACTTTGTATCCTTATCTTCATACTACATTATATCCACAACTTACTCTTACTTAATGGATTAGTATTTGAACCAAAGGGTATTTTTGTCTACCAAAAGATTTTCTTGAACTTGTGCTTTTAAAGGGAGTATGATTATTATTTATTTATTTTTTAAAGAAAGTGAATGAAATTCAAATGCCAGTTTGCCTTGTAATTAAAGTTAGATCGAATTGCAATGAGGCCCAATAAAGCTACGCCCCGACCTTGTAAATTCCGCACATGGGCCAGCCCATCGAGACAATTTCTGGGTGTAAGAAACAGATTGAAAATTGTAGGTAAAGACAGTAGCAGAGAGCCCATATCAAACTCCTCACACGTGTAGAGAACCATGCCCGCATGATATTACGCTGCAGAAAAAAAATTTCTCAATCAACTAAAAGAACATGTAAATGCTGCAAATTCAATGACAATTACATATCGGCTATAAACTCCAAACATTTAGCTCATGTCAGTTAAACAATACGTCGTAACATATCCAAACTAGAAACATATATAATGAGTAAACCCCCCAATCATCATGAGTAACTCGATTCCAATATCTTACTTAGACCACAAACACTCATGTACGTAGCTTGCCCCCTGAGTCACCTTCACCCTACGCATATTTAGCGGATAGAGCGTTTTAATGACCTAGGTGCCGTAATCTTAAGGTAAGCATCAAGGCCTGATGCTTCACCTGAGAAAGACATGATTGCCACATCTGAACAGTTATAAAGTCTAGGATTTTAAAATATTAGTCCCTCAAATCATCGGTATTTTTGAAATAGGGGTCAATCTACGACAATAGAACTCTTTCAGGGGTCAATTTGCAACAATCGAACGACATGGTACTAAGTTCAATTTGGCAAAGTACAGGGGGGTCTATGCACAATTACCCCGTTTGAAATAAGTCATTCAAAAAGGTCCTCCAAAACAAGAATAAGAAATATATTTACAAGGGTCATCAAAAGCATATATAAACAGAGAAACCTGATATTTTGTGCATCGTTGTCCGTCTTTCACTTTAGTCTCTTAAAGACCAACCTGAGGGTTGCCGGATCCCGGAGCCTCAACGCCCATGCCACTTTCCCGGCCGGAAGCGACTAACGGAATCATGCTTTGTACATTTGGAATGGTAGCAGTTTTGTCTCAATCAATCTCTTGAACAAGCTCTTAGTCTTGCTAAACCGATAACGAGACCTTGAGTTGTATACAAACTTCCGAGGATGAAATCTATTATCTTCTGGTGAATAGCTCTGTGGCTTTTTGGAATTTTCTCATTTAGCGATTATGTGACACAAATTTCTAAGGGGAGAACAAATTGTTTTTTACCTCAGAATGATATGAAGGTATGTTTTTTACCTCAGCATGATATGAAGGTGTCAATACAATCATATCATGTACATAAAAGACACTTTGTGGACATAGACGAGACTATTAAACTGATCAAGATTCAATTAGCCCTTCAATTTTTTTGAAAAAGAAAGTAGTGCAACTTCAGGATTGTCCGTACACTAAATTTAAATCATTTAAAATACTTCAAGACTTATAGTCCTATAACAATAAGGAAAATAATGAATGGATGGTTTTAGTGGGGGAAAGACGAACTTAATCTTTACCTTTGACAAGTAACGACGCAAACTTACAATGCTCACAAACTTCTTTATTGTTAATCTAGATCAATATCAAATGCGCGTAGTTTTTTCTTTTTTTCTTTTTTTTCTTTTTTTTTTCTTCTAAGAATAAGGATGAAACTTTCATGATGAGGCGTCGGCCTAGGGATGGACGTGGGCCGAGCCGGGCCTAACCCATGAACCGGCCAGCCGATTTTGGGTCCGGGCCGGTTGAGACCGGGGCTCGGGTGGGCCTTGGTGGGCTAGGCCAAGGACTTTGTCCCTGGGTCTAAGGCTGGGTCCTGCCTGGCCCACGGTCCGCATGAGGCCGAGCCAGTTCTGACCCGGCCCACGACGGTTCGAATCGTGGGTTGGCCCGTACTCTTTCTTTTTCTATTCATTTTTTTTCTTTTCAAATTTTTTCTTTTTAAATTTTTTGCTAGATTAGTATGTACAGTTTAAAAAGAGACTTATATTTTATCTTTCTGAAATGTCTAAACCCAATAAATTTACAATTAGTGATGGAATTATCTCAAAGGATAAAATATTCATAATAATTTGAGCATTTTCAGTAAATCAAAATAACTGCAAATATTCATCAAAATATTGAATAGAGTTTAGAAAATATCTACTACTACTAAAATTACAACTCAAACACCAAGAGGTTACAATTTTCAAAACATAATTATCACCTAAGGCTTCAGTAGGCCGGGTCGACCGTAGAACATGGGTCGGTGTCAAGGGTAGGGCCTATTTTTATTCACGGCTTAGAGCGGAACCTAGTCCGATCCACGGCCCGGGTATATCATGGGCCGGGTTGGCCCCAGCCCACTGTCGGCCTGGCCGGGTCTTGATAAGGGTGGGCGCACGCCTAATCGACATTGACCGACACCGGTTTTGGGTCTTTGCCTGTCATTCCTCGGCTCGGGCCTCGGCATGCAGCCGAGGACTTTACCCCAGGGTCTGGGGCTAGACCCAGCTTGGCCCACGGCCCACATGGGGCCGGGCCAGGTCCAACCCGGCCCATGACGGTTTGGGTCGTGGGTCAGCCCGTACTCTTATTTTCTGTTCAATATTTTTTCTTTTTAATTTTTTTCTATTCAATTTTTTGCTAGATTAGTACGTATAGTCTAAAGAGGAAACTTGTATTTTATCTTTCTGAAAAGTCTAAAACCTATAAACTTACAAGTGATGATAAAATTATCTCAAAGGACAAGATTCACAATAATTTGAGTGTTTCTAGTAAATCAAAATGACTATAAATATTTATCAAAATACTGAATAGAGCTTAGAAAATCCATGCTACTACTAAAATTACAACTCAAATATGTGGAGGTTGCACTTTTGAATTGAGCTACTACTAAAATTATATCAAAATGTAACTATCACCTAAGGCGGGCTAGGTTGGGTTGGTCTGGGCCGAGTCGAACATGGGCTGGGTTGAGCATAGGCGGAACCCAGGCCGACCCATGACCCGGGTATATCACAGGTCAGGTTGGGGCCGGCTCACTATGGGTAGAGCCCGATCTTGGCGCGTTGGGCTGGTTCGGCCCGCGGTTCGAAGCAGCCCACGCCCACCCCTAGGTCTTAACCCTAGGTGGGCTGGGCCAGTTCAGCCCGTAGTTTGAACTGGCCCATGCCCACCCCTTTGACCACTTGCATTGCTCAAAATGGACGGGTTACAAAGGATGGACCACACCCTAAATCCTAGAATGTGATCTCTATTAACTAGGATAAGTACATCGTCAACATTGTCCAGTCAAATGCAAATTATTGAAATATATTATGATAGATAAGACTATAAGGATCTTGTTTCTAAGTTTTTTTCCCCTACTTTGTAGTCTTCTAGATAAGTGCCTTTCGTAATTTGGCCAAATTTCTCTATCCTACCTCAACTGAATGTCTTTATTTCACTCTAACAATTTTGGATGGAAGAAAATTTGGGTGAACCAACTGATGTAATCATTATGTGTCAATTAAGAGGATATTTGAAAGAGTAAAAATTATTTTTTATTGCATAAACAAAGTTTTTATAAGATTGGATGACCACAAATTTGGCCCTCCATAAAGAGAATTACAAAAGTTTTCATGTCCTCACCCTCAATATTATCCCCCTATTTAGAGCCTACAAGAATTCCTTATAACCATTAGATTAAACTTTCTCTCCAAAAATTAAATTTCAACCATTGATTTAAGCCGACAGCTTCAGTACTCCGAAAAATAATTTTCGGAGCACCATTGGCAGAAATAGTAAATAGTTACCGCAAAATCCACTCTCTACATTCCCTCTTTTATCGGTGCGATATCTATTAGGAGTTCCACAGTTAGTTTTGTAATTATTCATTTCTTCGGGGGTAGTTACAAAACGAGCGTATCATCTTCCTTATACACCGCCCCTCACCAAGAAACTACCCAATCAAAGTTCACCCTAGCCTGCAACCGATCATAATTCATAGTCAAAAAATTCCAACACTTTATTTAACATCACTACCTTACCATTGTATGTATGATGTATCTGCACTTGTTCCTTCAGTCAAATCCATCATCTGTAATAGCCTTTTATTTCTCTAATTTGATTTTTTATTTGTTCCATCTTTTCCATCTGTTTTCAATGTCTTCTTTTACAATGGTGATTTGTTAAAATAAATATTTTGATAAATAGATACGAAACTACGCTATGGGTTTTGAACTTTTGTTGGAAAGGGCATAATTAACTATTCACCAGATTTAGAACTGAAGCAATAGATTTAAATTAGAATATTTTGGAGAAAAATGTGTTCAATGAAATCTTGATCAAGCTCTCAATTGTAATTTAAATCGGGTAATAATCATCTGATATTCGAAAGTTGCAGTGAGGAAAGTATAGAAAGAAGCAGAGATTGAATCAATAGAGAAGGAAGTGGGAGCAAAAAAGTACAATATTACCCTTTTAATTAAAAATTAAATAAAACTCTATTTTTGGAGTACCAAAGCAAGTCTCTTGATTTAATTCTCTTTTTGCTCTCCAAGTCTGGAGATATGGACATATGAGTTTCATTTGACGTATCTAATCATCTTTAATTCCTTGGGCTTCTGTCGATGGGCTTGTGGGTTTCATTTCTTATTTTTAATCCTATTTAACCTCTTCTGCTTCTTGGACATCTCTTGGGCTTCTTTAGAGCTTCAATTGGGGGTCTTTTGGGCTTCATACTTCACTTGAACTTCGTTTGTAATGCTCCTTATTAAACCTTTATTTTCTGAAAATTCATTAAAAACACTACAATAATAATTAAAATTATTTAAAAACATAGGTACTGAAGGTGTAAAAATCCAACAAAAGTGTTAATCAAATCTTTAACTTATTTTAAAATTAGGAAAAATTCAGTCCTTATTAGAGTTGAATGGACAAAAATTCATACAAACAGTGATAAATATTCATATTCAAAAGATGTGAGAGAATATGATTGTTTTCACATTTTAATTTTAAAATTGAACAAATGAAAAATTAGAAAATCCCAAAGAAAAATTCTTGAGATGAAAGGTTTGACATCTCCTGTGAAATGTTAACGGCAGCAATTATCAATATAGAATCACATATAATAGCACTATAAGATTGCAAAGAAAACTGATAGAATAAGTTTAAACCAAAGATTGAATTCAAAAGCATAATAAAAACTAAAATTTAATAACAGTAACAAATAACAACAGACTAAGATGGCAAAGAAAACAACAAACCTCTCATTGTCCAATTTTATGGTTAAATGCAGCATTTGCACTTGCTGATACACGAGATAAGAAAAGCTCTATGCTTTCTCTATTTTTATAGAATAGATTGTTCTTCAGCCTAACTTAAATAACAAACGACAGATGAAATTTGTAGAACAGAAGTACATGAAAGCCAAATTTATAGCAATCCTATCTATGTCACAAGTATGGAGACAAAACACATGTACGAAATCTAAAAATATATACTACAAAGGGTAGATCTTGGTGAAAATTAAAAACAACAGAGAATGGCTAGAAGCATAAAAATCTTAGCGTGAAAAAAAAAAGTTGAGTAGCTAAGTTGATGAAGGTCACATCTTTAATCTCTATGGATGGGATTATACTACTGGACCTTCAAACCAGGGAAAAATAAAGGTATAGCTACAAATGTGGCTTCAATTTTTATGGACATTGTAACAATTAGGAATATGTGGTGTTAGTGTGATTCAAATATGGACTTAAACCAAGAGTTTTCTCTATTGGATAGACTTGGCTGAGAGGATTCATTTTTTTAAGGAATTAAGTTGGTTATCAATGCAATTCTACTATGCATAGGACTTGCAGGTTGGTGATAAGGAAAAGCACAAGTGAACTCTTATTAGGACTCTAATTGCAGCAAGAATAGAAGTCATTATGGACTTGGACTCTTATTGGACTTTAGAACATGTGGAGTCATATTTCTACTAAAACTCCTATTCCATGGGTAGCAAGGAGTTGGGGTCTTCAAGCCTATATATATACAGTCTTTCAAGCTAATTATCATCATCAATCTACAGAGCACCAATCAAGAACAATGAGTTCTCTTGTGAAGCCTATTTGATATTTTCTTTTTTTTTTGTTCCTTTATTTGAGAGAGTTGTATTAAACTTTTGGGGTGTGTTAGGCATTGAGTGATTGAAAGATTTCTTTATTGTATTCTTCATAAATTGTTAGTAAAACTATTCTCCCCATTTGCCCGTGGACGTAGGCTACAAATCGAACCACGTATATTTGTGTGTTATTTGTGTTCTTGATATTTTCCGTGCTTTCATGTGATTGATATTAGTTTATCCTGGGGATTTTATCATAACAAATTGGTATTGGAGCCCTCAGCTATCAATCGGATGAGAAGATGACGACAACCACTACGAAGTGGGATATTGAGAAGTTTGATGACAACATCAATTTCAGCCTTTGACAAGTTAAGATGATCGCCATGTTGACACAAAGCGTATTGAAGAAGGCTTGGCTCGGGAAGTCGAAGAAACCATATAACATGACAGAGGAAGATTGGAATGAGTTGGATGATAAAGCTCTCATAGCGATCCAGTTATATCTAACAAACGAAGTTTTGTAAGAAGTTCACACAGAGAAGACAGCCGCTAATTTATGGTCTAGGTTGGAGGATTTATATTTGACGAAGTCGCTCACTAATGCCTCCTCTTGAAGCAGCGTTTGTACACACTTTGGATGTCGGAAGGTACACCCATCAAATCTTATATTGGTGAATTTAATTCTGTGATTATAGATTTGAATAAGACTGATGTTAAGATCGATGATGAAGATCAAGCCCTATTGCTATTATGTTCTTTGTCGTCTTCCTACAAGCACTTCAGGGATACTATGATTTACGGTCGAGATTCTATTCGCATCAAGGACGTCAAAGAGAACTTATTGAATAAGAAGATGATCGACAAAGAGTTAACCATAAGTAAAAGTGGTGATAAAACTGATGGCTTATTTGTTCAAGGAAGATCGAATGAAAGGGGCTTTGGAGGTAACAGGTATAAGTCAAAGCCTAAGAATATGACCTGCAGATATTGCAAAAAGAAAGGGAACATCAAGACCGATTGTTACAGGTTGAAGAATAAGAATAAATAAGAAGAGTATGATGAAAAATCAAAGAACGACTCCGCTGAAGTTGGTATTGCTGAAGATGTGATTTTATTGGTTACCGATGATAAAAATAGGAGCATGGGTGATTGGATTTTGGATTCGGATTGTTCCTATCATATGTGTTCTAATCAGGACTGGTTCACCACTTATAAAGCTATTGATAGTGGAGTTATTCTCATAGAGAATAACGTCTCATGCAAGACTATTGAAAAAGGGACAATTCCGATTAAGATGCATGATGGAGTCATTAGAACTTTGACTGATGTTAGGCATCTTCCAAGTTTAAGGAAGAATCTCATCTCTTTGGGCACTCTTGATAGTCTTGGGTGTAATTTTTTAGGTGAATGTGGAGTTCTTAAGATTATAAAAGGTTCTCTTGTGGTTATAAAAAGAAAGAAGATCGACAGCTTGTATGTTTTGTAGGGTTCTACCATTACTGATTCGGCTGCAGTTGCATTATCGATATCAGGAGCAAATACTACTAGATTATGGCATATGAGGCTTGGTCATATGAGTGAGCATGGATTGGTCGCGTTGAGCAAGAAGGGTCTTTTATGTGGATAGAGTACAGAAAAATTAGGGTTCTGCGAGCATTTCATCTTCAGAAAGCAAAAAAGAGTCAGCTTCAGTACGGCAGTGTATCAGACTAAATTTACTTTGGATTACATCCATTCAGATCTTTGAGGACCTTCTCAAGTTGCCTCAAAGGGTGGGAGTTCGAGATATTTGTTGACCTTCATCGATGACTACTTCAGGAAGATTTGGCTCTACTTTTTAAGATATAAAGATGAGGTGTTTGTGACTTTCAAGCAATGAAAGTCTTTGATTGAGAAGCAGACTGGGAGACTGATTAAGAGGCTTAGAACTGATAATGGCCTTGAGTTTTATAAAGGAGAATTTAATGAATTCTGCAAGAATGAGAGAATCGTTAGACATCTCACAGTCCCTCACACACCGCAACAGAATGGAGTGGCCAAACGTATGAACAGAACCCTTTTGGAGAAAGCTCATTGTATGTTGTTTAATGCAGGTTTAGGCAACGAATACTGGGAGGAAGCGGTGAATATGGCTTGTTACTTAGTGAATCGGTCGCCATCTATCGCTATCGGTTATAAAGCTCTAGAGAATGTTTGGTCCGATAGGCCTGCAGATTATTCTAATATTAGAATATTTGGTTATCCTGCATATGCACATGTTAGTCAAGGGAAACTTGAACCTCAAGTAAAGAAGTGCATATTCCTAGGTTATGCATTGGGTGTTAAGGGTTTTAGGTTGCGGTGTCCTGATTCGAAATCTCTTAAGATTATTATCAGTCGTGCTGTCACTTTTGATGAGTCTACTATGTTCTACCAAAAATAGTCACCGATTTTAATTGATGATAAGGTGGGCACTACAGGACAGAAAGTCGAGTTAGAAATTCGTGATTCATTTCTTCAGCAGGATAAGACTACAGGAGTTCAGCAGCCAGATTCCGTTCAAGTAGATGAAGCACCTCAGTAGCTACCGGAAGAGCGGGAATTCCCTATTGCTAGAGACTAGTCTAGACGAGATATTCGACCACCGCGAAGATATGAAGATAAGAAGATTATCACTCCCGGCACCCTGTGTCGAGGACTCGTCATCCAAAACAACGATGTCAGATGAGGCGACCCAAGGAGTCCCCTAGGTCGGAAGAGTAGGAACCTCACCCATTGACCCGGGTGTGGCTTCACTTATTTGTTGGGGTAGGGCCTCACCCGACTGCCGAGTCACCACCTCTCCCCCTTGATCAGGAAGAGGTGTGCTCGCCTCCGCTTCAACTCCTGCCTTCTTCGAGGGCTAGGCACCCCCTGATGGGCCCTGACTCCTCACCTTCAGCTTCCTCCTCCTCTTCTTCTCCGACCTCTCGGCATGAGCTGTGGTCTAACTTGAACCCGCCAACCTAGCCGCTATCTCGGCTGTGTTGGCCTTTATTTGCTCAACGGCCTCCGGGGCCAAATCTACTTAGAGGCGCTTCTGAGGCGTTACTGAAGACTCGCCTTGGGAGCCCTCAGCTCCCTATTTTCATAGCACCAGAAGAGCAGTCCGAGCCTTATCTTTCTTAGTTGGAGGAGTGTGAGAGATGCCGACAACTGGCAGTACCGAGTTGTCAAAGAGATTTTCGCTGCAACGAGACCCTATATAGGCTCGGATCTTATCCAACCCGTGCCTCTCTGACTCCGAGAGAGGACCCGCCTTCAGAGCATCCTTCTTTATCTCAGGCCAAGTAGGGTAAGGTAGGAGAGGGTCGGCACCGAAGATGAAGAAGAACCGATCATTCCACCCTTTGTTGTAGTCGGGGATGTTAGAAACCAGCCTGAAACCCTCCAACGTCTGGAAATAGCAGTGTCCCTCATTCTTGGCCACCTTGGCACAAACCAAATGGTCAAGGATCCCTAGCGTGGCTCTAAATCCACCAGATGGCAGATAATGACAAAGTTGACGAGCATGGCAAAGGAATTCGGCTTCAGCTGCGATGGCAAAATCCCCAGCACCTCGAAGACTCATCGGAGGAAGGGATGGATTGGAAAATGCAAACTTTACTCCAAATGATGGAAATACATCGGGGCTACGCTCCCGCTGTGGTGGTAGACCGGCTGATCTTTCAACGACGCCGACAGAGTGAACGCTCAAGGAATGTCGAACTGGTCATAGTAAGTCTCAAGAATCAATGAGATCACCTTAGAGTGGAACTCCCAAAGCAAAGTAATCCTAGCCTCATTGCGAGCAGGGACGTTTGAAGCAGATGAGGCCATTGTTTCTAGCATAGAAGATCAAAGAAAGTCAAAGAAGATGATCAAAAATCGCACAGGCGCGGCAAATAAATTCTAGGGTTTGAAAAGTGATAGGCCAAGTCATTGAGAAGTGGGTGTATATATAGGTGAGGGAGGGAACATGTGGCATGATCTGAGCAATGGACTCGGTTATCGAAGGACGACTGAAAAGACATGCGAGATTCGAGGCAACCGCTTGGAAACTGAAGCGGCACCCCCTTTAACCGACACACGATCTCCCTTTATGTTAGAACATCACATCAATAGTGACCCGTCAGTAACCCCTCATTAAATGTGCTTCAGATTCCTAGGAGATAATTTGAATTTCACTCGGACCTGGCAAGCCGGGTTCGAGTGAAAGGGGCCAATGTTGTATCACAAAATTTTTTTTTTACAAAAGATGATGCTCAGGACGGAGACCACGTACATCCAAAATTGTAAAACAAAATGATACAATAACAAAGCTAAAAAACAACGAAATACAAGTTCCACCAAGAGCCACCAGTGATCGCTTAGGATCCTCGCTAATAGGTTGTGCCCATTTTATCCAGCCACAGGAGATGTCAAGCCTGAAGAGGGAGCTCTCCTTGATCTAAGAAAAACTGTAACTCTAGCAAAGAGTGTCCCAATTTCGACAGGAAGTCCGCCACTTATTTGATTCCCTGAAACAGTGATAAACTCGTAGTGATGCGTCCCTTAGATAGTGATGTAATTCCTTCCATATTTTGTAGGTTTGCCATAGCGGGGTCTTCTTGGCGATAAGTTGGACTAAGGACTTGGAATCAGATAAGGCATAGGCTTGAATACCCATGGAAGACACTAACTCCGATCCTGTATGAAGAGCAACAATCTCTCCTTAGAGGCTCTGGCCTGTGCCAGCTGGACCTGCAAAGCCACATATAAATTCCCCATTATGGTTCCTGATAACCCCTCCAACCGCAATTTGGTCACCATGGCAAGATCCGTCAACATTGAGCACAAAAGTTCCAGGGGGAGGGGTTTCCAGGAGCATAGAAAGTCCTTAGCCACAGGGGGTGCTCGAGGTGCGATGCCAATCATAAGGAGAGAGTCGATGCTAAATTTATAAGATTTCATCTTTGGTTTAAGCAGGCTTTCAATGTGTTGTAGAGAGTCAATGACCACCAACCGAGCGTGAGTGAAATCCTTGGCCATGTCGTCATATATGCTTTTATTGCGGAAACTCCATATTTGTTTACATATGGCTATACACGCCAATCTCCCCACCATCGAGAAATGAGATTTCCCTTTACATTTCATGAACCACCACTTAAGTCTTGAGTGAATGGATTGTTGGGGATAGTAAGGCACTGCAAATACTGCACTAAAAAATTCCCACAGGGACTTAGCAAGATCACTCGACACAAAGAGATGGTCCAAAGATTCAATGTGAGGATGGATGCAACAAACACATTTCGAGGCCAACGATACACCGCTACGTTTGACCATCGAATCAACAGGGATGGAGTTGTGAAGAATACGCCAACATATCAACTTCGCTGACACTGGCATGGCTGTGTTCCAGATTTGATTGGCCATTGAGCAAGGATTTGCATGGTGACGAATGGCCTCCCATGCCGACTTTACATTAAAGACGCCCGCTTGATCAAGAGCCCAATGCCTTGTGTCATCATTTTCCGATAAATGAGGGACTAACTTGTGTAAAGAGTGAACAAAATCTATTCCCAGCTGCGGAATAAGAGGTTCAAACCGCCATACACCTTCACAGAAGAAGTCTTTCAGCCTAACATTGGGATCTCCATGAATATCAATAATGCCCAAATTGTAGCTCCATCTATCACACCAAAAAGAAACTTCACGTGAGCCTACAATCCAAGCACACAACTCCGAAAAAAGACCTTTCATCTTGAGAATGTCCTTCAATTCTACTGAACACCGCAATGGACCCTTCCAGGAAAGCGATGGATTATTGATTTTATGTTTGGCCCGCATGAATGAAGACCAGATGGAGTTAGACTCACAAAGTTGCCAGCACTGCTTTAACACAAAGGCTTTTTTGATATCCTCCAACTTCCTGATGCCCAGACCCCTCTCCCCTATAGGCACGCAAATTTTATGCCACACAACCCAATGTTTTCAGGCTCCAAATTCAGAGGATCCCCAGAAAAATCTGGCCAATAAGGATTCTATAGCCTTGAGAACTCCTTTGGGAACAGCAATACATGATATGATGTGGATTGGCATGCTGCAGAGTACATATCGGATTAGAACAAGTCTACCCGCAGAGCTTAGAAGTGTAGCCTGCCACCCCTGTATTCTCTTGGATATTTTGTCGATCATGGGCTGAAAGAGACTTCTCTTTTTCTGACCTGGTCCAATGGGAGCTCCCAGGTAATTCATTGGGAATTGTCCTCTAGCAAACATTAAAGTTCTGGACACTACCTTTATTCTAGAGGTCGACGCTTTCGTGGGTAAGTAAAATTTGCTTTTGAGTGGGTTGAGTTTTTGTCCTGAGTTCTGCTGATATTTATCCAAAATCTTCATAACTTGAATAAGAGAGGATCTTGCCGCATTGACAAACACAATAATATCATCCGCAAACAGCAAGTGGGAGGGGCATCTAGCATTTGAAACAGAATATAAGGCTGATTCAGGCAGCTGAGATGCAAAACTTCGCGACAATATCTCTTCCGCGATGATAAAGAGGCTAGGGGATAGCGGGTCTCCTTGACGGAGACCTCGGGAAGAGTGAAACATTCCTCTATAGATTCCTTGGAACACCACCGAGAAAGAGCAATGGCATATACATGCCTTTATAATCTGGATCCACTCCTTCGCGAACCTAAATTGTTTGAGGATAGCCAACAAAAAATCCCATTCCAGGCGGTCATAAGCTTTAAGCATATCCAGGTTCAATATGATATTCGGGGTCTTACTTTTCTTGCTAATATCTCTGGTAATCTCTTGGGCTAGTGCAATATTATCTGAGATGCATCTCCCTTTGATGAAAGCCCCTTGATTAGGGGATATAATCTGAGGAAGAATCAGGGCCAGCCTGCTATTTAGAGCCTTTGCAATAATTTTATAAATAGTGGAACAGAGGCTAATGGGTCGAAATTCCTGGAGAGACTTCGGGGATGATGTCTTCGGAATAAGTATTATCACTGCATGGGTGAAAGCTGATGGAAACTTCTTCACATTCAGAAACTCATTGGCCGCCGCTAGCACTGATGTGGCCACGATATCGCACATAGAGATGAAGAAAGCTGAAGGAAATCCATCCATGCCGGGTGCACTATCTTGTGGGATAGAGGAAGAAGCCAAATATATCTCCTCCATGTCAAAAGGCCGCAGCAGACTACTATTACTATCCTCAGAGATGCATTTGGGGATCAGCTTCATGTATTCAGCGTCCACTTAGTGGGGTTCTGAAGTGAGTAAATCACTTAGGAAGGAGATGGCCTCCTTGTGGATCGCTTCATGCCCTTGGATAGAATTTCCCTGAGAATTCACAATAAAGTCAGCCATAATCGTGGAATTTCTACTTTTAACTATGCCATGGAAAATTTTGGTGTTAGAATCTCCCTCGTGTAGCCATTTGATACGCGACTTTTGCTTCCAAAAGATTTCTTCTTGCAGGCACGCGGTGCGCCACTGATTTTTTTTAATTTTGAGTTCTTCAAATGTTCGCGGATCCCATTGGTGTTGTAGTTAGGCTTCAAGGGAATCAATATCATTTTGAAGACCCGCTAATCTTTGCAAAATGTTGCCAAAAGATTGCTTGTTCCAAGCTTTGAGCTTAGATCTGAGAATTTTGAGCTTCAAATGGAGGTCCATCAGGGGATCCAGGGGATTTACTCTTTTTTTTGGATGGCGCAGAGGTGCATTCATCAGCTGAATGGTTCCCCACGTCAAGAGGTTCCACGTGGCCCTCTTCTGTGTCTGAATCGCATGATTCAATTATGACGGAGCAGTCGTCGTCATCACCTTGCCCATCTTGTAGTGCTGTAAACGAGTTGGTTGAACTAGTGCCTATGTGTTCCTTACCTTGTCTCTTGGTATGATACTCAGAATCCGAGGATTCATCATCACTCTCTTGCCTTGGGGTGTCTTTATCCCTGTTCCTCCATTTTCCCAACTCCCTTGCCTTATTATGAACCGATTCCCAGAACTGGTCTTCGTCTTCCTCGTTCAATTTCTGAATGGCCGACATAGCCATGGTTTTTATGTGATTCTGCTTCTTCCTACTCATTGTGAAGGGTTGGATATCTGCTCCGAGGTTCGAGGCAAGGGGTGGAGGAGCTATGCTGCCTGTTTGGGCGTGCCTAGTGCCATCGGGGTTCTCTATACCATTTTGTAGAACACCTGGTGGATATACATCAATTTCAAGTTGCTGTAGCGTCTTGGGGGCCTTGGGAGGGTGCTGATTCAACAATTCAGTCATACAATCATTCAAACCATCCGTAACAATCCCCTTGGGGTTCACACAGTTCGATACATTAGCTGAATCAGGCGGAGGAGCTTGGGGACAAGGCTGTATGTCTGGGGCTGCAGCATGAAAAGTAGCTCCCTGGGAATTGATGTGGGTATGCTGATTGCTTGGTAAAGTTTGAGCCGAAGGATCCTCAGCCCCTCTGATAGCCGCGCTGTCCTCTATAGAGTTGAATACCTTAGCATGGGAGGCCAGCTGTGAGATTGCAACATTGCCTTTAGGTTCTGCTTGAGTCGCCACGAAAACTTTATCTGGGGCAACTCCCAGTGGGTTCATGTTCCCATTATGAATCAGGGGCTCATATACTCCATGATTGATGGGGTTCGCCTTATCAATAGGAGTTTTATTACACTCTTCCACTAAGTGCCCTTGAATCTTGCAGAAGTTGCAAAATTTGGGAAGTTTTTCATAAATGATTGGTTGGCGAAACTTTCCATGAACTCCTACCCATACATGGGTTGGGAATTTTTCCTCAAATCAACTTCTACGCACACTCTCGCCGCACTAGCTCGAGTCATGAGAGTGGTAGCTTTATCAAAACACAACACATTGCCTATGCTCTTGGCTATGCCTCGTAGCATGGATGGCACATAAAATGGGATGGGGAGTCGAGGGAATGACACCCAAACTGGGGCGAATGCCGCATCATCCTTCACATTGTACAGGCGATTCCACCTATAAGCTCTGTATGGGAAACCCCTGATATAGGTAGATTCCCTTGCCAAGACTATGAGCATATCACTATGCTCTCTGAATCTGAGAAGGATCGATCTCGAATCCAACGGTCCCATAATGAACTCTTGTTTCAGACCCCAAGAGTTCACCGTAGCATGACACTCCTCCCATGTCGGTCTACCATATAGGAATTTTATAACAACTGCATCCTTGAAAATCTCTTCAGCTGCTTGTAACTCTTTAGGGGAGAAGTTGACGACCGGTTCTCCACCAATCGACGAAATCCTGGGTTTCGCGGCAATGTTAGGTAGGGCCCCAAAGGCCGCCACCT
The DNA here is from genome assembly GCA_012295165.1 of Asparagus setaceus. Taxonomy (NCBI): domain Eukaryota; kingdom Viridiplantae; phylum Streptophyta; class Magnoliopsida; order Asparagales; family Asparagaceae; genus Asparagus; species Asparagus setaceus. The sequence continues at coordinate 53,598,408 of CM022706.1, read as the reverse complement.
CTTTAGAGTGGAATCTGATAAAGCTTGGCCCTGAAATATTTCTCACAATGTTCGCATAGGATATCTTAGCCCCACCAGCGGCGTAGTTAGATCCCTTGGGGGGTGTGAAGGAGCTGTGGTGTTATCTTGGGGAGGAATGGAGGCTATGGAAAAGTTGGGTGTGGGAGCTATGCCAAGACGAGGGTGAGACTGTGGGTTTGGGTTCTGTGGTTTTGGATATGAGGAGCTGGGTCCCTGAGCCTGAGCTCTCGAGGGAGGGGGGAGGGATGGGTGGGGGGCTGGGGGGTCAGCCATGCTGACGTGGCTACCGGAGAGGAGCTCCGACCGCCTCGGTGGGGGAGATGAAACAGGATGGGGACAGTGAAATTGCTAAGTGTAAACTACTCTTGAGAGGACGACACGTGTCTCAATTAGCCAACTTAAGAATTATAACACCAACCCAATCCGGGTCTCACGAATGCCGGCTCCCCTCCTTAAAGCACTTTGAGACCGGAGGTGAAAGGCGTCCTCACTCGGACCTTCTCAAGGAATCCGAGACGAAAGGCATCCTCACCCAGGCTTTCTCTCAAAATCACGAGATGAAAGGCGTCCTCACTCAGACTCTCTCTATGGACCGAGATGAAAGGCGTCTCCACTCGGACCTGGCAATGCATCTTGAACCACGGGAAAACATATCTACTTCGTCTTCCCCAGCGACATCAACTAGTCACCGTCGCATTAAATACATGGCAAGAGCCATCATTACTCCCCCGCCGAAGTCATAATGACTCCTCGGACCATGCTAGCACCTTAGCCATTCTATCGTCGTCGTATTAAATGCAAGGATGACTCGGATCACCCACTACCGATGCGTATAAAGTGTCGGCTGACTAAGCCGATTGCATGGATCCGACCGAAGTTACCCAAATACCCTTTTCGACTCACTATAAATATGCAGATTATCTTCTACATGAAGGTATGTTGTTCTCTATGACAGAAATCCCTAAAAAACTACTTTCATACATTTTCTCCTAAGATCATCACTAACTTGATCATCAGAGAAACTACCGGAGAACCCCCAACTCCGACCCTCTAACGTTTTATATTTGTGCAGGAATATTCTTCTGCTCAGAGTGGTCAGCCATCAAAGAAGATTGGGGACCCTAAGCTCTTCCAAATCCACCCTAATCCTCGTAATTAAGTATCTGACATAAACACTTACTCTTCCTATATCAGTGGCAACTAAAGAATGAGCATTCTCAATTATGAAGATAGTGGAGACAAAGATTCAAAACAACATGAAAAATGACTTCTTGAGTGATTCCTTGATTTTGTAAATAGAAAAAGAAATTGCAAAAAAAATTTAGCACAAACTCAATCATAGATGAGTTTGGTTCAATGAAAGAGCGTTGAGCATAACTTAGTTAGTCTAAGTTTGTTTATCAAGAATACTATGACATTTATAATATGAGAATTGTGATGCAATCTCTATTTCTCTTTATTTTTATCGAATGATATATTTTGCATCTTTTGAGTACATGTATTTTGTAGCTTTTGATTTTAGTAAAACTAAATATGATATCTATATTGTTATGTGAATGCTTGTAAATACACATAAGATAGATGTTTTTATTTTTGTGTGAACTACAAGTTTTGTCATGTTTCTTTGTAGCTAAGAAGAAACTTTAGAAGATTGAGTACGTTGATTCTATATTGAAATGCTTCAAATATTCGTGAAGATGTTTTTTGGTAAAACTTCAATTACTGGTATTTTTTTTCATCGACTTGTTTATATGAGGGTTTACTATATATTGCTATTTTATCACTTTTTTTTATTAATGTTTAGTATGATTGTTGCCCCCTCCCCAAAAAAAAATCTGGCTCCACCACTGCTCATGATCATCATCACGAACGAAATTGAAACCTAAATTCTAGGCTACTAACTTATATGCCCAGCCCACACTAAGTTTTTTATAAACCCAACCCACACTATCTTTTTCTAAAGCCCAATCTAAACGTGTCAAAATAATGTGTACGCATGAATAATATTTCAAAGATAATTTTTCTAAGGGCTAAAATGAGAAGAAATAGGCTCACTGGGCACGACAACCCACGTGATGAACAAATAGGCAAGAAAGAAACAACAGACCTCTAAAAATATAAATCCATGTTTTAGGATAATGTTTTCTAAGGGTCTGTTTGGTTCATCTCCTAAAAAGATAGAAAATGAAATCCGGTGCTAAATACTCATTTCTATAGGTTTCCATGCATTTCTTATTTTTTGTGTTTTTTCGGCATGAAATAGAGGGTGGAAGTTGAGTTTTGTTATAATATATTGTTTGTTTCAAATCCAGAAAATAGGGAAAAATTTTTAAATACTCATTTCTAGCAATTCTCCATCAATGTCAGATTATGTTATTATTAAATTTCACCTTTCCGGTCCAATTTCAAGCAAAAATAGTAGAATTGGTTTCCAACAAAAAGGTGACCTTTTGTGATGTTTTGAGAAAAGTTTCTTATAATTAGATGCTAAAACAAACATAAGAATAGGAAAAGAAGAAACCCAAAAGTTTTCCAGCAAAAATAGTAGAATTGGTTTCCAACAAAAAGGTGACCTTTTGTGATGTTTTGAGAAAAGTTTCTTATAATTAGATGCTAAAAACAAACATAAGAATAGGAAAAGTTTCTTATAATTAGATGCTAAAACAAACATAAGAATAGAAAATGAAATCCGGTGCTAAATACTTGCATATGAAAAATAAACATGCCCTAAAAGTTTTACCTTACTTGCATATGCCTTTCATCCACAAGATACATTTACCATTGTAAAAATGTTAGACACATCACATCAAGTCGATGCTGATGGATAAAATAAGTTTTGATATTTGAGCATAATCCTAGCCATTGGATTCTATAAATAGGTAACCATGGTAAATGATTAATTTTTTAGTAGCTAACTAGTTTTTGGCATAATCCTATTCATTAGATTCTATAAACAGGTAACAAACGCAATCCTTTAACAAGCACATGCATTTAGTGAGGCTGTTCAGACATTCTTATCATATACAAACTAGTACTCTCGTGCACGCTATGCGTACATGACACACAATATGGGGGGTGTGTTATAATTGAAGCATCAAGAAAATGAATAGATATGATTTTGAGTGTATTTTTGCTGATTTTCTGAATTTTTCCAAGTTGAAGAGATTTTTTGTAATTTTTTTCCAAGTGTGAGGACATCCTCTTTGATTTTATCAAGTGTGAGGGTATTTTTGTTGTTTTTTTAATTATGAGTGGGCATTTACAGTTAATTTTATAAGTATAAGAATACTTTTGAAATTCTAAAAATGTGGTTCATAATAACCAAAAGAAGGGCTTTTCATAATATATACTATAAATAAATATAGATATAGATACAAAAGTATGACCATGTACAAAATAGCAACAACTACACTGAGACAAATCATGGGAACAAAACAAGATTATAAAAATGAAAGATGACTCAGAAAAAAATATTTGATTCCATCGAAAGGGGTATGAGTGTATGTGTAACAGCATGTACTATACCAAGGAAAACAATGAACCCAATTCTTGCAATTGCTCAGGATTCCCTCTTTTAGCTTCTAGGTCTATTTATTTGCTTAAGATCCCTCTTACTAATTGGAGGGAAAAAAAAAGAATTAGTAAAGCTATTCCGCTTAAAATGGGCTAGCTTTTGAACTTATAATCAGGGAATCGACTTAGAAAGAACCACATTCATCAACCTCTTCCGTCTCAAAATCGATGTCCTCTTCTTGAATCCCAACTATATCATGTGTATCACGATGCCCGTGCAATTGCTGAAATGTTATGTCTTAGTTACTTCTAGTAAGGACGGAACACTACTTTATTGTAGTAATGCACATAAGATATACTTGCACAAAGGGACACATTGCTAAGAAGATTAAATTTCCAAATATAAAGGAGGTTGAAAAACTAGACTGTCATGCTCTTTTCAAAGAAACCAAGATATTGTTATGCAACTAAATATCCTAAATTCCTTGCACACATGGACAGATTGCTAAGAAGATTAAATTTTTAAATATAAAGAAGATTGGAAAACTCGACACAAAACATAAAATGCTTCCAAATATTTCTATTGAAATGACATAACAAAAAGGTAATCAATTGATTCCTTGTTTGATTAATGAAAGGGAGAAATAATAGAACTCCGTTACTTGCGTTTTGTAAGGCTGTTTAGGGTAAGATACTATTTTTCGTTGCTTAAGAAATGAACTATTTCACCTTGTGAGCCATCTTGACTCTAACTGTACCTGGCTAGAGGAAACGAATAATCTCCTATGATTTAAAACTTGATAAGTATGATATTTGTGAATTTTCCATCTCAGATGATATTGGGAATAATCTATGGAAGTAGAGTTGCTAAGGGCTTTATCAATAACCTTACAAAATGGGACCGAAGAATCTTGTTTGGAGAAAAAGGTACATTACCGGCCCAGAAAAAAGGCCCAAGGAAGGCCCCAATACTTAAAGACTCTATTTTTTGAATTTCACTGTTAGGGAAAAAGACAACTACACTAATCATAGCCGTTAATTTGTCTAGTATGTGGTTATAATTCATTTCAAATTTAATACTAAACATACCCCCATGATTTGCACTCATTTCCTATTTTACACTTAAAAGACGAATCACAACCATCCATTAAATAACTTAACGATTGTAATATAATAGTAGTCTCTCTACTATATTTTTTCTTTTTTTTTCTTTTTTTTTTTAGTGGAGAGGATCCGCTTTCTAATCTATGGCCGCTCATGTGGTTTATCTATTTATTTTCTAATTTATTAGATGAGAATGACTTGTAGATGTGGTTGAGAATGAAAGGCAATGCGCACGAAGGAATGGCCATCCTGTCATCGTGACTTTGTGGGCTGCGCGCAGAGCGGTGTAGCTATTCCTCTCGTCCAAATTAAATCCACATCATGTTTAATAAACAGACGTAAGACTCTACTTGGCTTCAAATGAATCAATGCTTTTTGTTGCTACTGTTGCCATAAAATATACACACGGCTCCGCCCAAATATTTGCTTCTTTGTAACATCAGAAGCACAAGTTGCTATGGGGGCGTGAGCTGATTCAACCAATATTTATGGGCTTTGTATTTGTTGTAGTAGTCCCTTTAAATATATAGTATTTTGGACTAGTCCCTTAAATTATTTAAATTAATATTAGATCTCTCAATTATTATATACAAATTATTTCGAAACTAGTCCCTCGAATCATTGAAATTGGTATCAGACCCCCGATTTCTATAAGCTGCTGCAAATTAAGCCTTGTTTGATGAAATATAAGACTTGGGGGCCTAATAGTAATTTTAATGACCAGTTTCAAAAGATTGAAAATTTAACATACTAAAATATGGAAAACCCCAAAAGTTATCATACCTTGGTCGGCTAAATAGCACTGAAACACCTCATAGTTTTACTCACTTAGCACTAATATACTCTCACTTATTTTTCATAGCATTTATATATACTACGTTGTTTAGAATTGGCATCTTAGTATTCTCAATCACGCAAATATGAAAATTTGCACCCGAATGTTCCTCTATGATACTTACAAGTTAATTATAGATCTTTTAATTAAGTACTAATATCCGTTAAATTTTTATTAAACCTACCAAAATTTTATTTTAAATTTACCTTAATTCTAGTTTAAATTAGAATTGATTGTTTTACCAACAAATTTGATAAATATTAATGATCGAAAACCCTATAATTAGCTTGTCAATATCATAGAGGAATGTTCAGTGAAAAATCATGTTCGCATGATAGAGGATACCAATGTGCTAATTTTAAACAACTTAGAATATATAAATGCTATAAAAAATAAGTGAGAACATATAAGTGCTAAATGAGTGAAGCCATGAGGTGTTTAAGTTCTATTTAGGGCATGTTTGATTCGCTTAAAAACTCTAAGAAACTATTTTCCAAGCTCTAACAACTCAATCTAACAAGACAAATTGAGTTTGGGCATTTCATTTCATGGGGTTTGGTTCGCAAATGGGAATAGAGAAATGGGATGTGGAAAAAGCCTCCACATCATCAAATTAGCAAACACTCATTTCCTTCTAAAATAAGAGGAAATAAATTTGTTTCTTAGAGTTTGGAAAGCCACTTTTTATGAATAAAAAGTTGGTTCCTTGAGTGTGTACAAAAGTGTGGAAGTTTGGTCACAATAATAAATTGGTTTTAACCAATTATTTTACTATATTTTTATACCAACCAAACAAGAGAATAATGTCAAACTTGATTTTCACCCATGATTTCAGTGTGAACCAAACACAACAAAGCCCATTTCCAAGAAAAAAAAACATTAATAATCGGTTTTCATTACAGAATGAGGTCCTCACCAAAATTGGGAAATGAACCAAACAGTCCCTGAGCCTCCTACCTTGGTCACATGATACGATAATGAGTTTTTTCATAGAAACCACCTTATAAGTTCAAAACTTTTATGAAAACCACCTTTAAAGTTTTTTTTAATAGAAACCACATTATATATGTGTTATCCTCTCAATGTCACACCTCCGTCACTATTCAGTCCAAATTTTTTTTAAAATGTCCATTTTACCCTCCATCTTCCTCCCCCTCCTCCTCCTCCTTCCTCCTCCTCCTTCCTCCTCCTCCTTCCTCCTCCTCTTCCTCCTCCTCCTCCTCCTCCTCCTCCTCCTCCTCCTCCTTCCTCCTCCTCTTCCTCCATTCTCACTTTTGTCACCTCTTCCTTCTCCTCCTCCTCCTTCCTCCTCCTTCCTCCTCCTCTTCCTCCTCCTCCTCCTCCTCCTTCCCTCCTCCCCCCTCCTCCGGCCTCCTTCCGTCCCCCCCAACCTCTCCTCCTCTTCCTCCTCCTCTTTTTTTTATTTAGAATGAGGGGGACTGCAGTAATTTCACATTTTTAAAAGCGGAAATTATCCAAAAGTGCGACGTTGAGAGGATAACACATATATAAAGTGGTTTCTATCAAAAAAAAAACTTGAAAGGTGATTTTCATAAAAATTTTAAACTTATAAGGTGATTTCCATGAAAAACCCTTAAGATAAAATGGTAACACTTATTATTGGTTGGCCTGCTCTAGGGCTGTGCAATCGGTCGGTCGGTTCGATTTTGGCCAAATTTTGCCAAACCGAACTGAACTGCCTATCATTCAAAATCGAACCGAACCGATTCAAGTCGGTTCGGTTCGGTTCGGGTCGGTTTGTTCGGTTTTCACTTGGGTACAATTTTCTTGCACTATGTGCATCAATCGAGGAAAAAAATCAAGAAAATGTTAGGATCAACATTAGGGTTTAAGTTTCTTACCTCCAAAGTGGATTGGTCGAAAGTAGAAGAAGCGAATAGAGAATAGAGAGGTAGAGAACTCGAGATGATGAGAAGCCCTAGAATTAGAGAGGACACCGTTGTCGGGGTATTTCGTCGCCATTAGGTTGCGTGAGAAAAAAGATATTAGGCTATCGCAAGCAACTCTATATGAACTATGACGGTCGGGTTTAAGTGGATGCGGATAGCGATTAGAATGGGTAACACAATTGATCGGTTTGGGCGGTTCGGGTTGAAAAACTTCAAACCAATTCAACCGAACTCTAGTCAAAACCGAACCGAATCGCCTATCATTCAAATCGAACCGAACCGATTCAAGTCGGTTCGGTTCGGTCGGTTTGTTCGGTTTAAACCGAACTATGATCACCCCTAGCCTGCTCTCGGCCAATTCCCAAGGTTGTCAGCCACTTTAGTAACGCCTCTTTCTCATATTTTATTTTGGCAAATCTTCAGTGTAGGTCCCTAATGTATTAGTTAAATTTTATTTGGGTCCTTAATGTTTGAAAGTCATCAACAGAGATCCCTAATGTTTTCTCCGTCATCAAATTAGGCCCTTTTTTATATTTTCCGTTATCTTTTGCTGACGTGGCAGCTGACTGGACTTTTTTTACTCTTCTTTTTGCACATAACCCCCTATAAGTTTTAAAAATTATAAAAAACACCCTGAAAAATTTTAAAAATTACAAATAACACCCCGTTACTTTAAAACATCACAATATCCCCCTAAAATTTTTAAAAGCTACAAGTGGTCTGGTAAAAAATTTACAACCAACCCTTGAAAGTTTTAAAATTACAAATAACACCTAAAATTTTAAAATTACAAATAACACCCGTTACTTTAAAACATCACAATATGCCCCTAAAATTTTAAAAGCTACAAGTGGTCGGTAAAAATTTACAACCAACCCTTGAAAGTTTTAAAATTACAAATAACACCTAAAATTTTAAAATTATAAATAACACCTGTTAGTTTGGAACATCACAATATGCCCCTAAAAATTTTAAAAGCTACAAGTGGTCTGGTAACAAATTTACAACCAACCACTTGAAAGTTTTAAAAATTACAAATAGCACCCTAAAAGTTATTTGTAATTTTTAGAACTTTCACTGGCTATAAAAATTTTGAATATTTGTTTGTAAAATTTAGAGATTCATTTATAGTTTTCAAAATTTTTGAGGTTGTTTGCATATTTTCTAGGAGGCTTTTTTATAAAATTTTAGGGAGTTATTTATAATTTTTAAAAGTTTTAGGGCGTAGTTTAGAAAATTTTAGGGGACCCTTGTTTAGAAAATACACAAATAGCTCTTAGAGGTCTTAAAACTATAAATGGACCCCTAAATATTTTATAAATAGACCCCAAAATTTTTATAAATAATCGTTGAAGTTCTTTAAAAATACAAATAACTTTTGGGGTGTTATTTATAATTTTCAATACATTTAGGGGTTGGTTGTAAAATTTTTAGCAGACCACTTGTAGCTTTTAAAATTTTTAGGGGAATATTGTGATGTTCCAAACTAACAGGGTGTTATTTATAATTTTTTAAAACTTTTAGGGTGTTATTTGTAAATTTCAAAACTTTCAAGGGGTTTGTTGCAAATTTTTTACCAGACCACTTGTAGCTTTTGAAAATTTTAGGGGGATATTGTGATGTTTCAAAGTAACGGGGTGTTATTTGTAATTTTTAAAAAATTTCAGGGTGTTATTTATAATTTTTAAAACTTATAGGGGGTTATGTGCAAAAAAGAGAGTAAAAAAAATCCAGCTGCCATGTCAGCAAAAGATAACGGAAAATATCGAAAAGGACCTAATTTGATGACAGAGAAAATGTTAGGGATCTCTGTTGATGACTTTAAAACATTAAGGACCTAAATGAAATTTGGCTAATACATTAGGGACCTGTACTGAAGTTTTGCCTTTTATTTTTACTAAGGTACCTCATGCTCAATCTCTAATACTAAACTCAGTCTCATGAACTTCGTCATTCTTTATTGTTATTCTAGATCGATATCAAATGCGCATAGTTTTATTTTATTTATTTATTTATTTTAACTTTATAATTTTTTATTTTATTTTTTTAAGAAAAAGGATGAAACTGTCATGACGAGGCTCTGGCCACTTGCATTGGTCAAAATGGACTAGTTACAAAGAAAGAGACCACACCTTTCGCTCTATTAACTGAGATAAATACACCGTTAACATTGTCTAGTCAAACCTACATAGTCAAAATATATTATGATAGATATGACTATAAGAATCTTGTTTCTAAGCTTTTTCCCCTGTTCTTTGAAGTCTTGTAGATATGTGCTTTAGTAATCGGCCAAATTTCTCTATCCTACCTAAACCGAATGTCTTTATCTCGCTTTAACAATTTTGGATGAAAGAAAATGTTGGTTCACAAACTGATGTAATCTGTAGGTGTCATTTAAATGACCGACTGGTTGCGTTATCATTTGTCAATTTCTATATACGAGAAAATAAATAACTATGATGTGATAATAATTGCACTTAATTACTTCAAAAAAAAAAATTGCACTTAATTAATACATTCAAAGAGGGTTGATAGTAATTGCACTTAATTAATACATTCAAGGAGGGAAGGCTATATTCTCTTATTTGTTATTAAGCAAAAGGTCCCTTTCCAGCATGGATTGACTTAAGAAGGAACAAGTCCCTGTTCTTTTGCTAATCTTTTTAATTAATACTGATGGAGCTGGCTTTGTCATGGGCAGTCAATTTTAAGATCAACAAAGATATCATCATGAATGCTGCCAGAGAGTTGGTCAAAACTTTAATATTAATTTAAGGGTTCTTTTCCTATAAATTCAAAGTTTTACTCTAATTAACCCGCATGGTTGGCATAGCGGTGTAAGGCCCCGCTGCGCTCCTGTTGGGAGACGATCCATAGCGGGTTAGTCCCGTGTTCGAATCCCCCAGCAGGACCAACACTAGCTGCGAAGCGTGAGCGGGGATTTGTCCCATCCAAAATAAGGTGTGGGGATACCCGTGGGAAACCCAAAAAAAAAAAAAGTTTTACTCTAATTTATTTTTTAAGCCCACACACTTCCAATATCACTCTAAAACCCAACGCTTTGGCGCAGTACAATATTATTTAAATATCATAAGTTGTTATATTCCATAGTAAGTTGATGCATATCAAATTGCTGAATATAGAGAGCATGCTTAAAAATAATTTAGTAGGGCGCATTACGTCTAATTAAGAGTGATATTATAAATAGGAGTAAACCTTGGGTTTATAAGCGACCACTCGAGTTTAGAAGAGCAAATGAGGGAGGGAATCTAGCAATGAGCAGCCTGCATCCAGGAGCAAACTAACAAAACAAAATTGTACATTCTCCACATCGTCGCCAGCAGTATGAAGGTCTGATCTTATCTGCTCAGTAGAATAGTACTCCAAAGACTCGAGAGCTGGCGAGTTCCGTGTGAAAACCGCAGGCGCGATCCCATGGATGGGCCATTAAAAAAACGAATAATATTTTACGCAATGGACGTATCCGAGATCGAGAGAGAGAGATGCGCTCGGAACAAGTCAAGTCGGTACATTTAACACGTCAGAGGCTGAGATCCCATGTGGGATTAATCTGGCTTCTCTCTCTTTGGTGGACCCCACGTGTCCTTTCGGTTGCTTTCTTTATTTGCAAATTAATAGCTAGAATTAATTAATTAATTAAGTTCTTACACAAAAGTTATGGGTATCCTGATTGGGTATGTAGCACAAAGTTACCTAGAACTTTCTCCTCTAATTACCTCGTCAAACTTCTTTATGGTTTTTTTTAAACAAAAATTTATACCATCACTTTAACCTGAGAATCCTCTCTCTTTTCCCCTCGCCTGTGAGCCCAACCAAAGGAGCTTTAGGCATCTTAATGAGATTTTAAAGAATTTTGCAAAAAAGAAAAAAGAACTCAAAATGCTTGATATTTAATGATCATTGAAATTTCATTTTTGAGCGCCCAACTCTTCGAACTTGAGGGAGGTCATAATGCAATGTCATATATTGGTGGTCCTAAATAAGGAAGTAGTACCTAATAGGAAAATGAGAGTATGATGATACTAATAGAAAAATATTTTTTTTATCACCCAACACGAGCTTACTTACTTACATCGAAATAAGATAATCGTGCTCATTTTATATTATAATTACGAAAATTTGAGAGCAATAATACGTTCAACTAAGAGGCGATAGCTCTCTCTCAGCATCAAAATGAATGAAACTGAAAGTTGAGAGTAGATGAACGTGTTCAAGTGAATTTCTTGATAGAGTCAAGCTAGTAGAGTCAAGCTAGTAGAAAATTATAGGACACGTTTTCTTATAGCCTTTTCAATTGATCGTGTCAGCAACATACAATAAAGGTCTAATGTAAACTTTCAGGGGTTTAGTGCAATTTTGTAGGGCAAAAATAATATACAGATTGTTAAAGTTGATTAGAGAATGACGTGGAATTCTTATTAAGCTCCCAATTCCTAAGACTTGAGATTAAATAGACCTAATTGCAATTTCAATGATTTAAGGTGCTAATCCACAATATTAAAAGTGAAGGACCTGTATCCAAAAAGTCGAATATCATTTAGGATTAATTTCACATAATCTATGAACTTTGGGGTTTTTCATGTAAATTTCTTGTACTTCATTTATCTTGCATAACCCTCCTAAGCTATAGGGAATCTCATAAAACCTCTCTGAACTTTTACCCATTCTCATAGAACCCCGTACCTACGATGTGCATATATCTAAAACTGAGAGAAAAAACTTATAACTTTGTAATTTGTTATTTTCATGCAACATACCTCTCTCTCCCCCCTAAACTTTGAATCCTTTTTCTCTCAATAAAATATTATTTATTTATAAATTTGATGTAGAAAGTCAAGGTGAGAAAAATTCAAAATTTCAGAGGTTTCGCGAGAAACCCCAAAGTTCAGAGAAATAATCAATGTTTAGGGGGTCATTTATCAGGGGGCAAAAAAAAGGCTGCTGATAACTTCGGTCCCTCCCTACAGGGTCACTTTCGTGAATGACCGTCTCTCCCACTAATCAACCCTCAACACAATCTCATGTCTTTTTTGACCTTTATTAACAACTCCTCTTCTTTATTATAATAATAATAACTAAAAACTACTAGACTCTGGACTCTAGAGAGAGAGACTAAAAAAGGAGTAATTATCATCAGCAATAAAAAGAGAAGCATATTTATGAATCCCTTTTTAAGGATTAACAATTAAAAAAAAATAAAGTTAGTTTCCCCGTTGATTCTTAATGGAAGAAGCAGGAAAAAAATCTTGCCTTCCATCATTTTAAAACTTTGCGTTGTTTCCTTTGTCTCTTTTGTTTCTCTCTCCTGCCACTTGTGCGCTCACCCTCTCTCTCTCTCTCTAGAGATCTCAGGTTGGTGGAAACTTAGCAGCTAAGCCTTGGCCTCGATCCGAATCCAGGGCTTTTTCGAGGTAAACTTCTCTACATCTCCATGGATTTCAAAGATCTAGCAGGAGTACGGCCATTACTTATTCCATATTTTGTTCTTGCGGGACTGTCGAGGAGCTCGCTCTCCAGTTTGATTAAGCATTTCTAGATCTGAGTGGGCACTGGGTTTTTTTGTAATAAAGACTTGATGTTTTCTGTTTGGTGGTGAGAAAATGATGGATTTGGGAATTTTGAGGAATCAATTTAGTTGGGTTTTTTTTTTTTTTTAGTGTAATTAAGAAGGGGCAGGTAAGGGGTAGAATCTGTACTTGTTTTAATCAATATCCTTAGTTTTTTTTGGTTGGTTGTGTTTGGGTTCCCTTATTAGTTGTATTAGAATGTGGGGGGAGTTGAGGAGTACTAGTGTTTATGTGTATATAAAGAGGGTGGATGTTAGGTGCGTGATATTTTTGTTCCATAAACTCTTTATTTTTGTCTCAAGGAAAGAGTAATTGTGGAGTCCGAGATTGTGTTTGATGATTAAGTTCTTTTGATGGATTATTTACGCAATTACAGCCCCATCTCTGCTTCCTGTAGTTAGATGCGTCGAATTTTATCTTTTAATCGTGGGTTTTCTCTCTTGTTGTCTCAGAAAACAATTGGATGGTTTGATTTTTCCTTGTGGTGATGGAAGCATTTTCGACAATGTATAAGGCGAGATTGAGTTTCTTATCAGTAGCCGTGTTTGGTCTGGTGGTGATTTTTACCATGTCGTGCTGCGAGGGATCTACTAATGAACAAGACGGTACGTTCTGATACACCTGCGTACTCTTTGTAAACGAGTCAAGCATTTTGTAACGAATGAAGAGCTTGGTAAGATATGTATGCGCCACCATGATGCAGCTTTCATCATACTAATCTGCTATTAATGCTATTTCAAAAGTGTCATCCATCATTATGTACCTGCTACATGAGATTATTTATTATCTAACATATTTGCTACATATTTTAAATAGAAATGTGAACTCCAGTGCCAACTTTTGAAAAATGTGTCACCAAATCATTTGTTTCAGTATATCCTACTGAACAAGAAAGTTGATCTATACACAGAGGAGAGGCAAGGTTTATCTGCTGTTTATCTGAAGCCTGCATGCTAACTTTGCCAAACTGGTGGTTTTGTAGCTGGTCTAGTTCAGCTCATGGCAACCTCGTCATGGGAATTATTCTCATACCTATTGATAGTTGCTCCCTTGTGCGCTTGAAAAAGTTTAATTAACTTATTTTCCATAACTGTTATTCTTCTGATTGCGTGGTCGGCAAAAGAATGTCGATTGAGATGTATGAAGAGCGCACAGTACAGTGCCTTCTCATGGAAAATATTAATGAGTTATTATTAAACTTTTGAACTGGGGTTTTTAAAAAATAAAAAAGGGCTGAGCTCAAGATAAATTCTTTAGGAGAATGATGCCGGATGTTGTGAATAAATTCAGGGATAGTTAGATTGAGATGAGCTAATTATGTTTGATTTAGGATTTTTTTTTTGGTTGCTTTTCCTTCTACTAGATCTATTATGGATTTATTTTCTTAGTTAGATCAGTTGTCATAAGTTCTTAGTTGAAGACTGGAGCCTTTCTCTTCTGTCTTTTTACAAGGACCAAGATCGTTGGCATTATGGCTAGATAATTTATCATTACAAAATTCAAAAGTTTATTGTTTACTTTATGGGTTCAAGAGTGTCTAGTTAGGATATGTTTTCGGTTGATTATGCTTCAGCATCAACTTGTGGTCAAATTTCAGCTCAATATCTTCTTTGGTCCTTCTTGCTGCAAAATAATAACTTCATTATAAGCATAGTTGGGAAAGATAGACCTTCAAATGAGAATTACTTATCAAAATAAACATTATGAAAGCTCAACAAAGAGTGGGTGATCTTCACTGGTAGTCATCATGATCTGCACATCGAAAATAATATATGAATGAAAGTTAAAGAAGTATGAAAACGCTTTATACATGAATCAAATACTATCTACTTTCTGCTGCTAAAATAATATGGAATTTCCATCTAATTTTAAACATGAATGAAATTTCTGAATCATATAGCCTCTTGTTTATAGACTAATGTAGATATGTTGATCAAGACGAATGATGTATAACATCCATTAGGCGAGTCCTTTTGGATTTCTAACAAATGTTCTTGTGATGAAGGTAACATATGTATATTAGCGAACAATATTTGTGTTCTGGCAACTAATTTAGCAAAATGCACCACCAATAGTTGAAAAGTGGTAAGGTCCATTCTACTAGTCATATCCAATAAGAAAAATGGTTGGTCTCACCGCTTGCTATTTGGCAGTCATTTTACAAAATGACTCGCCACCTCGTAAATATTACTCAATACTCACACTCACGCGGCCCACAGGTTTATCCATTTGATTGGATGATAACAAATATGGAACAATAATTGATACAGGGAGGGAGGAGGTGTTAGCTTTCATTGGAAGAAAATTTTCTATTACGATGACCAAAATTCAAACTTTTCTCTATATTTGCTTCCATTGCTGTTGATCTGTTGATCTTCATACCTTGTACACATTGATGAAAGTAAGGCTAACTACAATCAAATGATAAAAAGTAGTATGTTGATGGATGTCTTTTGTTTTATCCACTTGCCTTAAAGGCAAATATCATAGACTATTCATTAGTCTATGATATAGACTAATGAATGGTCATACTGTCTAAAATATTCAAAGTGCAACCAAATTTGGTGCATAAGGGTATTGCATTATTTTGATCTAGAGGAATTGACTTTGATTTCTTAAATTTGATGATTCATATCATAAGTTTGTAAATTTTGTTCAACATACTATTTTAAACCCCTCAAATTTGTTTGTTGTTAATCCATACACAAAAATCTTTAAATTGTATGTTTTTGGTCTATTAATATTTGAATTGATGAATTTTTAAATTTTGGTGCTCTAACATACAGCATGTTTGGTAAGTGGTCAAAGTGGCTTATAAGTCACTTGGACATGTTTGGCAAATGGCTTACCCAGCTCATTTTTTTGTGGCTTGTAAGCCACAAGGTTTGACGTGTAAAAGACCAATATACCCCTCATAATTTCAGAAAATTCCAAGCCCCATTTGTCTTTCTCCAGCCCAATGAATATTTTTTGATAATTTTCATGACAATGATGGCTTATAAGACACCCATTTGCCAAACACTTTTATTGAAAATGGAATGTAATCCACTAAATTTATCAAACACTTTGGCTTGTAATCCACTTCGATTATAATCTTGCCAAGTGGATTATAATCCAAAGCTGCCAAACATGCTCATAAACTTTTCAATTGATGGCATCAAAAGTCAAATCATATAAATGTGAACCCTCCGCTATGTATATGGTATTAGCTGCCATAAGAATTTCCTCTTGTCGTTTGTCAAAATTAAACCCTTCACTCTCTGATTGGATTCCAAGTTTCCAACATGTTTCTTTTGATCGCCATTCCTAAAACTTACATGTACTCAAGTTCTTATCATTTCCATACTCGTTGCTCATACATTTATCGGTAGAAAATGTGCTATCACTGTAAAATAGTTAAATTTGCAACTATTCAATGAGTAATCAAATAACAGAAACTTTTTGGCGTATCTAAGTTTTGGGTTGTGGAGATCTGCATGGGCAATTCTGATCTTCTAACCTAATGGTGGAAATTGTCACTTTTCTGCAATAGGAGGAAATGTTTCAGCTCTGACCTGTATGTATGTGCACGCTCATGTCACTTTAGACTGTGGTAGTTAAGAAATATTTTTGTATAAGCTATTGTTTCAGATTAATCACTTGTTGGAAGCTTCAGTTTTTTCTTTGAGTGAGCATTCAAAGGGATTGCTTTTAATGTTGGAAGATGTCATATCATATTTCCTGAAATCTTTTTATTTTGTTGGAAGATAATTTCTCCTAAACTTGATTTTCTCTCAGTTCATGCTATAAATATCTTATATGCTGCTTTGGGATTACCATTGCTTCCTGGATGGGTACAAAACGGAGGGGATCCTTGCTTGGAGGCCTGGCAAGGGGTGCAATGTACTGAATCAAATATAACTGCAATGTACGGTAATTGCCTGGCCAGTTTATCTTTCCTTGAGCAGTTCTGTAATCATGCCTGCTGATGTATATTCTTCTGATAGAACTATCAATGGTGCAAACCTGGGAGGAGAATTGGGTGATGCATTGGGGAATTTTACTTCAATAACCACAATGTAAGTAGCGGCATTGTGAACTTCCACCTTTCAGGCCTGTAATTTACTGACACACTATTGTCTCAAGAAATTCCATGCTCTTTTCTGGTTATGGTATCTTGGAGATTCTTAACTACATATTAGTTCATGTTGCTTTGTAATAACTGATTACATAATCATGAATGCTTTCAGTGACAGCTCCTTTGTTTAATGTGTTATAGAGATCTGAGCAATAATAACATTGGTGGAACTATCCCGGAGAATCTACCTCTTACACTGAAGACATTGTACGTCTTTGGAAAATTGGAAAACCTTGTAGCAATTTCTATCTTTTTTTTCTGGGGTGTAGTCACTTTTGATTCATTATAGTTTTCTTTGCCTGTGGCAGTTTTCTCTCGGCTAACCAATTGACAGGAAACATCCCAAGTTCTCTGTCCAAACTAACACTTCTGTCAGACATGTAAGATCATGTTAATAATCTTTATATGCCATGCCTTTATTTGTGAGGAGTAATTAGTAATTACAACTTCTTTGTCATTTTCCTATACTTTGTTTTTGGTAGGTCAGTGAACGTTAATCATTTAAGTGGTGATTTGCCAGATGCTTTCCAGTCTCTCACCGGTCTAATAAACTTGTGAGCTGCGTCTTCCCTTTAAATTTAACTTCTTTTCCCTGCTCCTGTTCAATATTCCGTCCTTGACATTTGAAGTTCGTCTCTAATCAGTGATCTGTCTTCTAACAATTTGAGCGGCCAGCTTCCACCATCCATGGAGAACTTGTCATCTTTGACTACCTTGTGAGTTTATTTCTTTTATATATATCTCTAATCATTGTGTATATGTTCTTTGGCATCTATCAGTTAAATGAGCTTCTTTTTTGTAGGCACATACAAAATAATCAGTTCTCTGGGACACTTGACGTTTTGCAAGACCTTCCCATTAAAGATTTGTATGTCCCATGTTCTCCCAACCTTTTATCTCTCCTTTTTCTGTCAGTGTTTCAATAGATGGATTCTCTGGAAAAAGTCATTTGGATCACTTATTTGTATAGGCATATGAACCTCAAATTCTACATTATTTTTGAAATACCTGATACCTACGAATTGATGTTTTTTTTGCAAAACCTGTTTTCCTGCATGCCTTGTTGAAAAATAATCTGAAGAAGTTTCAGAAAAAGTGTAATGTGTGAATTCACATGAACAAACCATACCTTGCTTCTCTCTACTTTTAACCTCATTCAAACAAAACCTTTCTATATCCAATCAAGGAATGCTAAAAAAAATATACAATTACTTTCTTATTCAATCCAGGTTTTCCTGCAAGACATTCTGAAAACTAAATGCTGTAGGATGAGGCAAACTGTATGAACACATGGGGAAGATAATGTAGATATTGCTCTTATTTTTCAATGTATTCTTACAGCAATGTGCAGCTCCTGTCTGTCTTGCAGATAGCTGTCTTTTTTCCTATAGGATTTGCCACTACTTTTCCTATTCATCCACCAATATCCATTTATTAACATGAGACAAGGCAATAGCTCATTATACTTATAGTGAACAAATCTAAAAGCTCAGCCCTCATTTGGAAACATCTCAGTATTTTTTCCCCATTTTTTTTTTCTAATTTATAGCGTTTAACAATTCATTAACTGCATTTTGCTTGTTGCTGATGAACTTTGACGTAAATACTTGAGTCATAGAAAATGTTTAACTTTCAAATTCATGGGTACATGACTCTGCATGAGTTTTGTATTTCAAATTTTCGTTCCCATGCCATTGCTATTGTTTTCCAGGTTACCATAAAATACTTCCCCATATGTTTTGGTTGATGCTGATACAAATATTCTTTTATAATATTCTATTTCGTTTCTTTTAATTGTTTTCTTTCGTTGGACAGAAATATAGAAAATAATCTATTTTCTGGACCTATACCAGAGAAGCTGATGAGCATTCCAAATTTCAAGTAAGTCTCATACTAACTTGGCTATGCTTATTTTATTTGTGCTTGGACTTCCTGATGGGATAATGCAAGAGATGATTTTATAGAAATGTTGAAAAGTTTTTTCCTCAAGAAAGAGAAAAGGAAAATGAAATGTTGAATGTTTTTTCCCTACCTTCTTAGCACTAGTTGGAATTTACATATAGTAATATAGCCAATTGCATGAAGATGTTGCCTCTAAGAATGAATAATTGATTAATGAATGTTGTGCAGAAAGGATGGGAACCCATTTAACAGTACTAACAGTACTGGTATTGCTCCATCCCCAGTGCCAAGAGTGCCACCATCAGGATTACCACCGCCATTTTTCCCAAGAGCTTCTCCTCCTAAATCTGCATCATCAAACTCTTCGCGGGCAGCACCCTCTCAGAAGAGCCATAGTGGCAAAAATGGAACTTTATCCACAATAAAAATCTTTGCATTTGTTCTAGTTGGGGTGATTTCTTTAATCGTTATAGTGCTAACGGTTATCTTTTGTATATCGAAATACCAAGAAAGAAAATCGAGACTTCCAGAAACTTCTATGAGGACAGAGGTAATTTCACGTGAAAGGCCCAAGGAACCTAGAAGCTATGAGCGCCCCACAAAGCCAAATACAAATGTCAATAAAGGTAAACATCTTATCACTGGTCAAACAATGGATAGACATTTTCACTGATTGATGTTCTTCTCTGTCTTTTTTAAAAGGTATACCTATTTAGAAATTACACTGCTTGCTGGTTTATTTATTTATCCTCATAAATAGCATCTGCATTTTTTTAAACAGTTCAGAACGCATCTGAAGAACAGAATAATCAACACAAAATTGATATGGGAGGTACAGGTAAAGTTCTTCAGACTTCTGTAATCACTCTAATTAGTTACTTGTTTAGCTAAAGTCAATCTGAAATTTTTAGCAGTTCCAGTGGTAGTCCCTGAGAAGAAGAAAAAGGAGCATTTGATAAATAGGACAGACTCAGAAATACTTCAAATGCCTCCTCCTCCCCCTGAGAAGAAGAAGGAACATTTCATTGACAGGACAGATTCAGAAATACTTTCGATACCCCCTCCCCCTCCACCTCCACCTCCACCTCTGGTTGAGAAGGTCATTGTAAACCGCGTTCCCCCTCCAGAACCAATTACGCGAACAGCTTCCCCTGCAACTGCAAACACCCTGCCATCTGTGGCCTCCTATTCTGTTGCATCCCTTCAGCAATATACAAATAGTTTCAGTGAAGAAAATTTGATCAGAGATGGTAGATTGGGCAAAGTATTTCTGGCCGAGCTTCCCGATGGAAAGGTATGACCTTCCATCTCAAACAGATTTGATTTTGATTGTGATCATAAATCCTGATTTTCTTTATACCTTCTCCCACTGCACAATGAAAGTCAAGCCTAGTGTATGTATGCATCAGGTGTGTAAGGTTTCCTTAGCAATAAATCCTTACTGTTTATTTGAAAACTTTTGCTTAAGATGGTAATTTACAGCAAAAAATGGTAATTTTCACTATATACCAAAATGCTGAAATACAAAGTGAATTCGAAAGTAATTCAGTGGCGTATTTTGGGTCAAAGAGTGATTTTGAAAGTAGGTGGGTTTAGAATTTTTTTTTTTTTTTTTGGGGGGTGGGGGCTTTGGGTTTATAAGTCAAAGCCCCTTTTGGAAGTGGGCGGGTTTAAAAAAAAGTAGGGATAAAAATTTGGGTTCATAGACAATCCATCTACCATTTGTGATGTGTCATGAGTGTGAAAAAGCAAGAACATAGTAGTTTAAACATTTGATATAAAATACACAAAATATATTACCGCTTAGAACAACAATATAACTAGTTATAGCAAAATGCAACAATTTACATCATATAACAAACCACTAAGGTACAAGTGAGTTCAAAAATTAATTCGGTGGTTGGGTCAAAGAGTGATTTTGAGGTGGGTGGTTAAGAATAATTTCTTGTTTTTTTTGGGGGGGCGGGGTTGGGTTTAAAATTGTAGGCTCTTTTATGGAAGTGAGTGAGTTTGAATATAGAGTCATATGGGTATCCTTGGTACCAAGGACTAAATTCGGTCCTTTGGTAGTGAGGTGACCACTTCTCATCCGCTCATCTAATTAGGGAGTAATCAAGTGGGAACCATTTTCAAGTGGGTAACTTTAAATCTGTAGATGAGAAGCGGCCACCTCACTATTAATGACCAATTTGTCCTTGTTTTCACGAATAACAATTTTTCTCTTAAAAATAAATGGGGTCAAAATTTGAGTTTATCGCCAAAAGATCCATATGCAGTTTATGATGTCATGACATTAGTTTGAAAAAAAGCCAAAAAATAATGGTTTAAACATTTGGTTTAAAAATACATGGTGTACCTAACCGCTCGGAACAAAAATATGGCAAGTATGCAAAATAATGCAACTTACACCGTATACCAAACTTCGGAAAATACAAAGTGGATTTGAAAATAATTCGATTGAGTATTTTGGGTATGAGAGTGATTTTAGAAGTGGGTGAGTTTAAAAATAAATAAAGGTAAAACTTTGATTTTATATGTTACAAAACCCTCATTTTTAATCATACCTATACACCAAAGTTAATGGAAGGTATTATTCATAAGCAGTATTCATCTTCCGTTAACTTCAGTGTAAAGACGCCAAGACGATATATATATATATATATATATATATATATATATATATATATATATATATATATATATATATATATATATATATATATATATATATATATATATATATATATATATATATATATATATAAATTGTCTGACACGAGGCAGCATTTTCAAGATTAATTTTTGTAATATGGAGCCTTTTATTAGTTTAATAAAAATTACACTGATTATAGACCCTGGACTTATACAATACAATAGTTTTCTTATTCATCAATGTTGGGTTCAGATTCATTGTTTCAATTAGTAGAGATGATTATACATCTCCTGTGACATAATCTAAAATGTTTTACATGATGACATTTTGTTGCAACCTTCTGATTCTTCCACTTGTTTTGTTACCATGCATGTGAAAGGCGTACATCTTTTGAGGTGAAATTCTTGTTCCACTTCCATCTTCCAGTACTTGACGAAGCACAATTATATTCTTTTGCAATATTCTTTTAAAGTTTTATGTCAATTATTGCCACATAGTTCTTAAATAAATATCCTAAAATCTGTTTTCAGAACCAAAAAGTATCCAATATTCTTTGCACTATGTGCATACACGCTCAGCAGATATCTGCAGTACCTTATGTGTGTTTCATGATGTTTTGTGTACTGATAGAAATAGTGGCATCGGCTGTACGTTAAGTCTGATCTCTGTGTTTTTGTTGCAGCTATTGACAGTTATGAAGCTTGATAATGTAATCTCAAAAATATCAGTAGATGAATTTCTGGAGCTGGTCTTGAGCATCTCTGAACTGAGACATCCTAATATTGTCGAGCTTGTGGGTTATTGTGCGGAATTTGGGCAGCGGTTACTTGTCTATAACTACTTCAGTAGAAAAACTTTACATGATGTTCTCCACTATGAAGATGATCTTAGGGAAAAGCTGTCATGGAATGCTCGTCTTCAAGTAGCCCTTGGTGCAGCAAGAGCTTTAGAGTAAGTTGAGCTCTTTTAGTTTATCAATTTTCTAATGAAATTATTCCGCATACTTATATGTTGCTTTCTGATTTCTGAAGGTATCTCCATGAGGTCTGTCAACCCCCTATTGTACATCAGGACTTTGGGCCCAATAATATTCTTGTTAGCGATAAGTTTGCAGTACGTGTTTCTGATTGTGGCCTGGCTCCATTGTTGTCATCCAATTCTGTGACTCAGGTAGCTCAATGCAACATCATAGTATGTTTTTTGTTGAAAATATTGTTATTAAGCCTCTTCATTGCAAATCCTTCCATATAAGTAATTGTTTGCTTGAAACTTGCGAGTTTGCCTGGGTTAAGAAATATTATTTAGTGACTATTATGCTGGTCTACGTAATCAAGACTCTGTATGTCATTTAGAATGCAAAAGAGTCGAGCGACGCATTAAAAATCTGCAAATCGGTTATGTTGACTACCATGCTTGTATTGGACAGCTCAGATGCCTTAATAGTACGGTTGTTTGATTAATCAATGGTCTGGAAATGCGTGGATCTTGATACCACAAATGCATTTGAGAAGATACTTTTCAGACATTTTATTTTTGGTGTTAACAGTAAACATTATGGATATCTATACTACTATATTAAAAACCTAGTGAGGGTAGACAGTTTCAAGGACATAAAAGGTTATCCTTCATCTCACTAAAGACATGAGGACAATTTGATCATTTCACAAGTTTTATTTTGTTTTCTTTTCTCTTTTTATTTCTAGAACTTTCTACAGCATATCATAGAGTTACTAACTAATTATCTATTACATTATATTATAAGAAGATATAACTATGAAATGATAAAATTCTTTTCCATGTAAATAAATACAATAAAACAATTGTATTTCAATACATTCTAATATAAATATTATGGAAAGTATATATCTAAATACTTAGCTTAAAAATAATTAAATAAAATAATTTGAAGATGAAATATGAAAAAAGTCTCTTCTTAATGACATATCTAGGAAAATGACATTATTACTCAAATTGAAATAAATGTCATAGTCAATTTGAATAAGGTAAGATAAAATATTATGTATTAAATGAACAAATATCATAAAGAGATCCTAGAATATGGTACTCTAACCTATTAAAGTGACCCTTTTATATAAAAATTAGAATAATTAATTTGTCTGTTGCACTTGTGTTTGCACGTGCAATAGTGCTAGTTGTAAGTTAAGAAATAGCATGGTTTGTCAGGATAACGCCATGCTTTTGCATCTCCTAGCAAATTTGTGGTTTAATTCTCCACTTTCCTCGAATTAATAGGATATATATGGGCATAAAACTTACTAGAAGGGTTTCTTTAATTAGAAACTACCTTATATTTAGGGTCAATTTACGTAAACCACCTTATATTTCTAATTTATACCTAAACGGCTAAACCACCTACAAAATTAGCTTTTCTTCCAATCAACTATATGACCCCACTTTGCTGCTAAAATTTCTTTGAAATCAAACAATAGCTCACTTGATCTCACGTGTGAAGCACGTGACCTCTCTTGCTGATGCTCTGTAAACTTTCCACGTGAGATTAAGTGAAGGTATTGCTAGAATTTCAGAAAAATTTTAATAGCAAAGTGGGGTCAGATGGTTGATAGGAAGAAAAACTTGCTTTATAGGTGGTTTAGGTATAAGTTGGAAATATAATGCAGTTTACGTAAATTGACCCTAAGTATATGGTGGTTTTCAGGAAAAAAACCCCTTACTAGAAAATTGTTTTGTCTCATGTAGTCTGCATACTTGCTAGTCTGTGTACAATGCAATATTTTGCAATTTCATTTGATACTACAAATCACTCCGAAAATGCAAACTTTAGTTGTTGAAGCATAACTTTAGTTGTTGAAGCATCACTTAGCAACATCATCATGTACTTGCTAATACTTTGACATGCTTGTAAGGTCCCTGATTCAAAAGATGGAAAGTCAATTAAATGCCACTTTTATGTTTAAAATTAATGTAGATTAATTATTAAAAATCATAGAAGTTTGTAACGGCATATATTTGACTACTAACACGGTTTTCTTATGTATTTTGTTAGATGAGTTTCTTTTTTGTGGATAAAAAGTGGAGCACATTATCGAGTCAGTAGAATAGTTCAAATTAGAACAATCAGATTATATTGTATGACAATTTATGAGCTATATGAGGCTAAGTGAGATTATTGCTTCTGTTTTTTGTGGGTTTTTCTCGTTAGGTGGAGCAGTGGCGTTTCTTCTTGATATAATTGGATTTATAAAATAGGAGAGGGAATGTTATAAATCATAGTTTCAGTATGTGTTTGCTGAGAACAGTGTATAATCATATTATGCGCTGGGTAAATGGATTATGCAGAATGACGTGGGTTTGAATTTTTTAATATAATAAAATGTTTCAAAAATCCCATTTGAAAACATAAATGTAATTAGCAAAGAATTACAAATGAGAAATTGAGTATTGTGCAAGTATCATGAATGTTTAGAAACCAGAACACATTGAGAGATAGAGGGTTTTCTGTCAGGGGAGGAGGCTGAAATAGGGTGGAATCAAGTTTTAGGGATTTTTTATTTAAAGCTTTCAAGTATGAGTTTGAGTTTTATTATTGAGCTGAGTTTGATCCAAATAACTAAATTTTGCACCACATAAAGTTTTATGTGGGTGCTTTTTTCAAGCTGGATCTCAATTATGCTGGTTTGGCTGCAAAATTGACTGCATAAAATGACTTTAGATCATTCGGAAGGGACTGCTGCAATAGCACGGAATAAATCAGGTATAAGTTTCATTTGACAGTCCAGCAAATCAAGAGAAGCTTTTAGAAATCTATAAGAGAAGCATACTTAATAGTGATTTGGAACCATTTAGATGACAAAATGAAAGCCTCAAATTTTCTGAATTCACAGTTAACCTACTTGTCATATGTAGTACATTATTGGAAATTATGATATTGTTTGATGATCAAGTACAGAAAAAAAACATTTATTATTCACACGAACTTTACTATCTGAAGTTGCAGTTAATTAACTTGTCATATGTATTGCATTATTGGAAATTATGAAATTGTTTGATGATTAAGTACAGAAAACACATTTATTATTCATATGAACTTGACTATTTCTCTCTGCCTAAAAAGTCCATATTCTGAATTCCGAGTAAAAGCAGATGTCCATTCAATGCATCACTGCCACTAATGGCATTTTAATATCAGTTGTCAGGTCGAATGCGCGCATTATTCAGTTATGAAGCTCCAGAATTTAATGAGTCTGGGTCTTATAGTGATCGAAGTGATGTTTACAGCTTTGGTGTTGTCATGTTAGAACTCCTTACAGGGCGTGAACCCTATGACAGGTAACATGAGTTCCTTTATTCCTTATAGAAAATCTCAGCAACTAGTTTTTCCTAGTTGTGTTAGATACATTACATATTTATTTATTTTCTTTCTTAAACATAAACTGCAGTTCACGTCCTCGGGCAGAGCAACATCTAGTGAGATGGGCTAGTTCTCAACTCCACGACATTAACAACTTATCTAGAATGGTGGACCCTCAAATTGGTGGGAAATGCCCCAAGAAATCATTGTCACAGTTTGCAGACATTATTAGCCGCTGTATTCAGGTATTTCTTTGTCTTTCCATGTGCACACAGCTGAAAGATAGCATTCTGCTCCAGCTGCAAATTCTCCAGGATCATATGGGCAATATTGAAGTAGAGCATTGTACATTTATCCTAATGATTGTTACTTATTTTCAAAAGTAATGCGGATAAATATTTAAAGTTGTTCTTTCACAATCAATAGTTTGACAGTGAATTAGAAGTTTGTCAAAGCAACTAGCTAGAAACACACATAATACTAGATATGAGCTGACACACACAACCAGAGGTTGTTACTTTTATACTTTTAGCTAGTATGTGTTTGTGTTTGTGTGTATGAGATGATGAATATGAGCTGAAACACGCAATACGAGATATGAGCTGCCACTTGATTTAACAAAATGAGCTACCACATGCACAAATATATATGGGATGCTCATACATGATATGAGTTGTCATCTCATTTACCAAAATAAGCTACAAGAGAGAAAAGTGGTGAGATCACACCTTCCGATGTGATTAGCCGGGTGGACGTCACAACTAGTCCAGCTCTTAGTAGCCCATTTGACAAAATGAGCTGCCACCTCATTTACATTTTACCCGTGTGTGTGTGTGCGCGTGTGTGAAAAAGTAGGTTCAATGTGGACGTCTCCACTAGAACTAGTCCATCTCTTAGTCATGTTAGAGTAAGTCGTCTCACCACTTCTAAATCTTGGCAGCTTATTTAGCAAAATGAGCTACCAACTCATATCCAATAATAGAAAGGCATAATTTTTTGTTCATAGAATTTTTAATAACAACATGTAAATCATGAAACGGAGTGGATCATTCAACTTCATAACATACCATGCATTTTGGCAGAACATAACTATGCAGTCATGCACTAAGAGTTTTCTCCCCTAGACCCACTACTTCACAAACTTTAATTCCTCTCTGTTATCTAAGTTTACTAATAATACAGAATGATTTCTCTCCTCATCTAGATCCTATATTTTCAAATTGTAAACCCTATCAATCTTTTGAATTCAAGTGCGGAGTTCTTGAATGAGATATATCCAGAAGTCCCTGAACTCTTGTGGAGGGTGTTTAGACTACATAGTTTTCAAGCATTAACGTTTTGTGTTGTGTGCATTTGGATTGGAGATACTCTCACATGCTTCAATGTGAATCATCTGTGATAGCTGCTAACTTGTGCCTCTGTAATTCAGCACGGGCCTGAGTTCAGGCCACCTATATCAGAGGTTGTCCAAGACCTTAATCAAATGGTGGAGGACAGCAAGAGGGAGGTAGCAGAAGCTTCCAATGTCAAGTCTCAACGAACAAGACAAGAAAGAAGAGATCGAGATTCCGATTAATGGTTGCACATTTGTGAGTTTGCAAGAGAATTATCAGGCATTTTCCTAATACTTTCCCTCCTTTGCTAACAAATCTCTGACAGTTGGCAGAAAAAGGTCTTGCTCTGGTGCTACTAATTATTGAGGCAGATCCCCGCGCTGTATAAGCTGACAGGAGTAGAAAGCTCATTTGTTTAGTTGTATCAATTAGTTTTAATTAATCCATTCATTTTGATTGACAGTGTTATGTTTTTATGTTCCATCTGGTGGCTGCTTAAATTTTGTATGTATCAATTTTTTTTTTGTACCCAGAGCGCGTATGTTAGAGCAATCCTTGTTAATAGAAGCATAATAAGCCTTGTAATTGTTTTCTGTTCATCTGGTGCCCTAAAATTTTTTAATGTTGGGTTGAATTTGAAGGTTACCAATGTAGGTTGGGCGCCTACACTTTTTTAGCTTCAAGTGATGACTGTCTTCGTCGAAAAAATGAGGAAAAATATTAATGAATTTATTTGGGGCCTCTTACCTCTGTGTTGGTTTTTATTTATATGATTCCAGGTGAAGTGTTTCGGCATCCAGCTTTTGAGTCCATGGCCATTTTATAGATAGACAAATAATTTGATAGTAGTGGTCTCGCTCATTTATCCCTTGTTCATTAAGCAAAAAGATTTTCAAGGTATCCTATCTATCGATTTCTTTGTCGATTGTATAAAGTCTAGCGTAGCATGCACTTCATGACCATAAATTTTTTTTAACACCCTCATCTACCAGCTCATCTAACAGCGATTGAGGGTTATTTAAATATGTTGTTTGGATGTCAATTTCCATAGACGAACTGTAGCCCCGTCTATTTGAAGAAGTATTGAATTGCCTCTCATATTTCATTGCTCGCTATTACACTTCTCATCATGCGAATCAAAGTCGCAACCGACGCCGACTTTTATAATTAAACGCTGAAAATGTTTTTTTTATTTTTAAATTGTTCCTGAAATTTCTTCAACCATTTACTCCTCCATGTTATATAATCATCTCTGTGAATTTGTCGAATGAGGACGATGATTACCTTACGAACATTCCATGATCTATCTATATCATCCTCAGCGAACTCGAGGCCTTCTAGCCCATCACCACTTTCCACAAAAAAGTGACTACTGTCCTAACTTTTTTCCTGTGAACGGAGACGTTGATTTTACATAAATGTCCCTATTTTTCTAAACTCTTGTACAGCAGTACCCCCCTGAGCAGGTGCGAACTTCACATTCCCTTCTATGCTTTTCAATATTAAACCTCTTCTGAGTTCTAAAGTCTATTGTCTCACACTATTTGTACAAGAAGTTATATACTGAAAATCTAATACACTTATTTAATATTTGAGAATTATTTAAATAAAAATATTAATTTTGCAAATTACATAAATCAAAACCCCAAACACTTAGCCAAACAAATGAAGATATAAAATGCAAAAAATTAATTGTCACATACTTCATCCATACTCTAAAATCCTTAGTTATCACCATCCTTCACCCATACGATAAATTGAAGGCTATAAAAACACTGAGCCAAGAGAGTTTTACAAACCCATTAATAATAAGAAGTCCGCTAATTTAATATGAAGTCCACTATTTTCTCCACAAAATAATCACTAATTAATATGAGGATGGCTAATAGCAATTTGGGGGCATGAAAGCTGATTTCCCCCCAATAAAAGCTCCAATTGATCAAACCTGCAATATATTAATAACAATATAAGGAAAATAATGTTCATGATGTCCATTTCTCGCTAATTAGAGGATCGACGATGGAATTACTTACAAAAAGTTCCCCATGAAAACATACGGTCTTAAGGATGCCAAATCCAAGTACTACTGTTGAGTGTCGGCGTGCTGTCCTTTGTCAAACCATTTACACCTAAGTCAAGTAATATTGAGTTCCTAAGATGTTTACAAATTCTAATGGAACAAAAATAAATAGTAATTCAAACTTACAATTTTGTGTTGACTGAATGGAGAAATAGTCAGCCGCATTGAGGTTCAAGAAATTACATGCATCCTATTACATACCGAACATATTAAAATCACATAAAGCATAAATGTATATGTTTTTCATGAAATTAAATTAAATATGCGGTACCGAAGAACTAACCATGTCATACAATATTGATTGAGATGTGGGCTCTCTTGAAGCTATGATTGACTCTTCTTGAGAAGCAAAAATGGTAGCATCCTAAAAAGATAAAACAAAAAAGTTGTCTTACATAAGTAAATTTTTATAGCAAATAAAATTGACTCACCATTATTCATACCATTTTTTGCAAAGACTTGCTCTTCCTACTAGTGGCCCCTTTAATCACTGATTGCACCTATATTTACACCCAAAAAAAAAAAGTTACTCTAGTGGCAAACATATTAAGAAAACATAGAAAAAAGATCAACCATAAGGTAACATACCCTTTTGGCATTTTTATTATTCATTTTCTTGATTTTTTTTTTCTCAATTCCCAATTTAATTCTTTTAGCTCCTTTTGTCTTCACAACTTTTGGATCAAGTATTGAAGTGTCATCATCCACATTGCAATTAGTCTTTTCCTTGTCGACACTTAAATTATACATCTTACATTTCTCCAATGCAACTCTTAAAGCATGAGATGCAATATTGTAACTTTCTTGACAATTTGAGCCCTCCTTACATAGAATTGTAGCTTGTTGAAATAGATCATCATAACGATCTTGTCTACAATTAACAATTTTTGTTGTTTGGCTTGTGTGACCATTTCCTCTCAAATCTTTGGTCCACCGCTTCAAAATATAATGAGATGGCACATGAAACACGCTAGAATGATGAAGCACACATAATGAATGTCGACAAAGAAAACCATTGTACTCATAAGAACGACAAAGGCAATAAACTCTATTTTCATTAGCATCCCAACTCACATAAAAGCCTTCTTTTTTTTTTTTCAAAATCTTCAACTCTATAAATTGCAACAACCCCATCTTGCTCTTTCATTGCATGACATCCAGAAACTCCCAAAACTTCTACTTGAAATTTTTTAAAGAGCTCATGTGTATAAATAACAGACATTTGCCTCTCAAAATAGAGATGGAGTTTTTAAAACAGGTTCTTTATGCCAAGTTTTAAAATTTGCATGTCTTTCTACTCCCTTTCTATCCTCATATTTTTCAACAAATTCCTTCAATAGAGTCTTCTTGTTCACATATTTATCAAAAAAAAAAGAGTTAATACTTTCAAACCTTTAAGTAGTTGACATGCCTGCAAATAAAATTACCAAAAAAGCATTAAGTAAATGATTTTAAATAATGTATTTAGATTTATTCAACAAAAGAAAAAAAATGATATATGTGATTATTTATTAGTGAACATATCTGCAAAAAAGGTATCTCTCATATATGTGGGCACCCAGTGCTCCCTTTCTTCAAACAATGATTGAAGCCATGAATTCTCAATTAACTCAAAAATTTCCACCATGGAGAACCACCTTTCTTCAAATTGTTCATTTGTCCATGACTTATAAATGCATCTTTGGAATGTTTCAATAAATTTCTCATGTTTGTTTATCACATGAGAGAGTTTTTCAGGAAGTTTTCTCTTTATATGCCATAAACAAAAAATGATATTTAGCATTTGGAAATACAAGCTTATAATAGCGGCTTTCATCGCTCTGTCTTGATCAGTTAAGATTGCATTTGGAGGTTTTCCACCCATGGCAGTAAACCAAGTTTTCATTAACCAAACAAATGTTGAAGTTGACTCATCCGCAAGTAAAGCACATCCCAAAATAATTGATTGTAAATGATTATTCGCTCCAATAAAAGGAGCAAAAGGCATCTGGTACTGATTGGTGATGTATATTGTATCAAAAGAAATAACATCATTGAAACTTTGATAATCCCTCCTTCCATTTCCATGAACCCCAAAGACATTTCTAGGACGATGATGCTCATCCCAATCTACAACGAAAAAGAAATCAAGGTCTTTTTCTCTCATGTGCATAAAAAGCTCAATCATTATATTGGCATCTCCTGATTGTAGTGATAAACGTTTCTCTTTATCAACATGATTTCTAATGTCCTGCTCTAAACAACCAACATTATCATATCCACCGTGTTGTTTTGCCATCGTTGCATAAATTTTGTTCACCCCTACACCTACAGCATGCAACATGCTAATATCATGTTTTTGTGATGATGTGATACCTCTATGGCAAGGTGAGTAGTGAGCATATATTGATGAAAGCTCGTGATTGTGCGTCTTGATAAATTCATTTACAACTAATTTTTCATCTTCCATTCTTTTCACATGCAACATTGCCTTACACCCAGGGGCAGATCCAGAAACTTTGGCCACTGGGGGCAAGACTATAAGTTAACTAGTATATGATATTTTTACCAAAATATTAGTGACACCATTACTAACTATGAGTGTCTATTTTAAAAAATCTGGGGCCCTAGGCGATCAATGGGGAAACCAGTGCGGGGAAAAATTAATAGAGGGGTTTAATACTAAACTAGCATATTGACATATGCAAATGCACATGCAAGGAACAATAAGTTTTTATCTAAACAATTCTCCGCCCTTCATGTCAATTTTATTATTTATGATTTAATGTATATACATGGAATTTCTACTAAAAATGCATGTGCACAGTGTAAATGTTTAAAATAATAAAATAAGTATTAAAATACATACTTTAACCATAATTTCCATATAAAAATAAATGTAAAATAATATTTTTAATAAATGACTGACAAAACTATTTACAAAATTGTGTATGCAATTATAGTAAACATATTATTGTAGACTTTCACATATAAGCTAATCTAATTTAAATTGATTTTAGTAAAGAAGTGACGAATTAATCATTAAAGTAGTAGGATCTTGAACAACCACTTAGTTGGAAAAAAATAGAAATAAGATGTTTAGAAAGTTGTGCTCTCTTGTGGAGTTGGAGCAAAATTAATGATTGAGGTGATATTTACACACTCATTTAGAAATTTACAAATAACATAAGGATAGCTACATTGCAGTGGATTGAGTATAGAAGTAAAAACTGTCTGTGTTTAACAAGTATGTTTAAAATTACACCCATTTAACAAAGCACACTCGATCTTGTATCTATAGAAATTTATAAGTGAAAGAAGTAGAGATGTGATTAAAGGGTAGCAATAGCATAGTATAGATACATTTCATTGGGGGTCAGTGAGGGCAAATGCCCCCAGTGTAGATCCGCCGTTGCTTACACCCTATGTTTAAACAAGGATGAGGATGAATGACATCTAACTTTCTCTTCTCTCCATGTCTTGTACAAGCATATTTAACATCAATAAACTCATTGGTTTTCTTTGAACGACGAGATGTTCTAATTGAAATGCCAAATCCGGAAGCTTTTGCATATTTTTTATAGTAAGAATAAGCTTCCTCTTGAGTTTTAAAGTCCATTCCTTTATATGGTTCTACAACTTCACATTCATCTAAAATATTTCTTCTAATCTCCGTCATGCCTTCCACCTCCTTGCCATTACCACCACCAATGCCCATGATTGCGTCACTTGCAAATGAATTAATATTTATAGGTCGGTTTAGATCAAAATTCTCCATCAAACACCTAACATTAATAATCAAATAAAAATAATTAATTAAAAGGACCACTACAAAATTACTGGAAAAAATTTTATTGAGCATAAAAAATACAAAAGAGGGAACATAAACTATACCTCAAATTCCAAATTCAATTGGTTATCTTCAAACTAAAATTTCTCTCAATGACACATCAACAATTGATATCAAGGAACCCCAAATTAAAGATGGAAATCAATTTTACAGAAGAAGTGAGAAAAGGGAATATGGGATAGGTGGGAACAAAGCATTAAGCGCGCCAATGGATTAGGAAAACTAAATTTGCCAGCTTGCATCCAGGGGTAATTTGAGAATAACTTATCGTATAAGAGTTTAGAAAAGTAGGGACATTAATGTAAAATCAACACAACCATTCACAGAGAAAAAGTTGGGATAGTTGTCACATTTTTATGGAGAGTGGTTATGGAGACTCGAATAAGGGTTGTTTGGTTTTAAGTTTTGACTATGTAAAAGGATGAAAAGTATAAAAGTGTGGGTCCCAATGTCAGCTTTCCTCCTTTTCAATTGTTTGTTTGTAGTTGTAAAAATAGGGTAAAGTGACAGTGTATGCTGACGTGGCTTATAAAGGCAATTCACAAGAAACAGACCCGATTTTAGCAGAAAGCTGACAACAAGTCAGAAAAAATAATTAAAAACCAAACTGACCCTTAGGGTTACCTCCTCTCTCTCCGTTTTCATTTGTTTATCATCTTTTTTTTTTCACAGCTTCCGCCATCTGCGCTTCAAGTCGGAGAAGGAAAAAAAATTCACCGCTTCCGTCGTGTGCTCGAGGATAGATTTGGTCGAGGAAAGGATCTGCTCACAAGGATTTTCATCTTGCTCGAGGTAAAAAATTTCACCTTTCTCTATTATTTCAAGTTTCCTTTCAAATTTCTTTCATTTTTTTGGTTTTTTCCCTTCAATTAACTTGAATTTGGTGGGATATTTGATAGTTTCAAAGTCTGACTGCACGTTTCCACCATAATTTTTCCCTTCATGCTGTTGAATATCAAATCTCTCAAGATAGTGTTTTGATGATAACAATTTATTCATATTATTGTGCACTAACATATTTATGCAGATCTTCACATCAAATAATATGTACAAGTGAAGTGTTGGATGAGTCAAGGCAAAAGAAGTAAAGAAGATATTCTTTGTAATGTACATTTCTCTTTCTTTGCTTAGATTCAATTGTACAAGCCTTGATCACTCACATGCACACACATATATATATTTAGAACACACTAACACATGCTTAGTGTGTGGATTAACAAAAGAAATCTCCTTTGTTAATCAATAGAAGTTAAAGTTAAAGAATAAGTCTAAAATATATAAGTTATATAATTTTAAGTCTTTAGTAGTCGACTAATACATATAGTAGTCGACTAATGATAATAGTAGTCGACTAATACATATAGTAGTCGACTAATACATATAGTAGTCGACTAATCTTGAGTAGTCGACTAATGATAATAGTAGTCGACTAATGATAATAGTAGTCGACTAATACATATAGTAGTCGACTAATGATAATAGTAGTCGACTAATGATAATAGTAGTCGACTAATGAATACTTGAACAATTTTCCGTAAACCGTAAAATTACAGTTAGTCGACTAATACATATAGTAGTCGACTACTAAGAAGTAAACCGTCTATACGAGTCTGTAAACACGCATTAGTCGACTAATATGAAATTGTAGTCGACTACAAATCTGATTTTCGACTCTTGAATTTGAATTTTGAACGCTTTTATCGCTTTATATCCGCTTTGGTTTTAAATTGTGTCTTTTCAAGAGATATAAATAGGTAAAAACTTGAGAAAAGAAACACGAAAGTCTTATGCATTGATCTTGAATTTTGATATTAAAAGAGAGTTCAAAAGTTCAAAAGTCAAAAGCTGTTCTTGCCATTGATTCAATTGCAAGATTCAAAAGAGTTAAACATTATTTTGAGATTAAAAGTTCTTAAGCCACCGCTGCACATCATCAACACTTCAAGGCTTATAGGACTCGTACTTTGCTTCTTCAAAAGGAATTCTCGTGTGAGAATTGTTGATCTCGTGTTTGAGATTGTTGCAATTTGCATAGGCTTGCAAATTGGTCAGGTTTGTGTTTGATTTTGTAAGGGTATTTCAAAATCATAGTGGAAACTCTCAAGCGGGATTTGCTTGGGGACTGGATGTACACCGGGGAGGTGGAACCAGTATAAATCTCTTGTGTTTGTGATGTTCAATTTCTGAGATTGTTGCTATTCTTTCCTTGCAATTTATAATCTACTTTGCATTTTTTATAAAACACTATTCACCCCCCCTCTAGTGTTTCATTGAGTTAGATCAACGATCCTACACATGCTGCTTCTATAATCTAATCAAGTACAGACGATATTTCTGTAGATTGAAATTGGAATTAGATGTGATATGATTCTATAAATAAATAAATTTAAAACAGAAACTCGGTTATGCCTAGTAATGCAGCAAAAAAAAAAAGAAGTCTAAACTACCTATATCAGGTCCATCATGTGCTTAAGAGAATATTATGGTATTGATCTTGCATTAGCAGTTGGGAAAATAATGCAAGGACAACCCAAGGTAATTGAAGAAATAATAAATATTTTATAATTTCTTAGTAGGTGATCAGGTAGATATGCTATTTTATAAATAGTGTTGATAAATGAATAGGGACAGAGCCAATAGCTCAAGACTATAGATAGATTTGGTCGAGGAAAGGATCTGCTCACAAGGATTTTCATCTTGCTCGAGGTAAAAAATTTCACCTTTCTCTATTATTTCAAGTTTTCTTTCAAATTTCTTTCATTTTTTTGGTTTTTTTCCCTTCAATTAACTTGAATTTGGTGGGATATTTGATAGTTTCAAAGTCTGATTGCACGCTTCCACCATAATTTTTCCCTTCATGTCGCTTCTATAATCTACTCAAGTACGCATTTATATTTCAGATTGAAATTGGAATTAGATGTGATATGATTCTATAAATAAATAAATTTAAAACGAAACTTCGGTTATGCCTAGTAATGCAAAAAAAAAAAGAAGTCTAAACTACCTATATCAGGTCCATCATGTGCTTAAGAGAATATTATGGTATTGATCTTGCATTAGCAGTTGGGAAAATAATGCAAGGACAACCCAGGTAATTGAAGAAATAATAAATATTTTATAATTTCTTAGTAGGTGATCGTAGATATGCTATTTTATAAATAGTGTTGATAAATGAATAGGACAGAGCCAATAGCTCAAGACTATAGATAGATTTGGTCGAGGAAAGGATCCGCCACAAGGATTTTCATCTTGCTCGAGGTAAAAATTTCACCTTTCTCTATTATTTCAAGTTTTCTTTCAAATTTCTTTCATTTTTGGTTTTTTCCTTCAATTAACTTGAATTTGGTGGGATATTTGATAGTTTCAAAGTCTGATTGCACGTTTCCACCATAATTTTTCCCTTCATGCTGCTTCTATAATCTACTCAAGTACGCATTTATATTTCAGATTGAAATTGGAATTAGATGTGATATGATTCTATAAATAAATAAATTTAAAATAGAAACTCGGCTATGCCTAGTAATGCAGCAAGAAAAAAAGAAGAAGTCTAAACTACCTATATCAGGTCCATCATGTGCTTAAGAGAATATTATGGTATTGATCTTGCATTAACAGTTGGGAAAATAATACAAGGACAGTCCAAGGTAATTGAAGAAATAATAAATATTTTATAATTTCTTAGTAGGTGATCGGTAGATATGCTATTTTATAAATAGTGTTGATAAATGAATAGGAATGAGCCAATAGCTCAAGACTATAGATAGATTTGGTCGAGGAAAGGATCGCTCACAAGGATTTTCATCTTGCTCGAGGTAAAAATTTCACCTTTCTCTATTATTTCAAGTTTTCTTTCA
The DNA here is from genome assembly GCA_012295165.1 of Asparagus setaceus. NCBI lineage: Eukaryota > Viridiplantae > Streptophyta > Magnoliopsida > Asparagales > Asparagaceae > Asparagus > Asparagus setaceus. The sequence goes on along the minus strand of CM022706.1, from coordinate 53,561,338 downwards.
AATTTCTTTCATTTTTTTGGTTTTTTTCCCTTCAATTAACTTGAATTTGGTGGGATATTTGATAGTTTCAAAGTCTGATTGCACGTTTCCACCATAATTTTTCCCTTCATGCTGCTTCTATAATCTACTCAAGTACAGACGATATTTCTGTAGATTGAAATTGGAATTAGATGTGATATGATTCTATAAATAAATAAATTTAAAATAGAAACTCGGCTATGCCTAGTAATGCAGCAAAAAAAAAGAAGAAGTCTAAACTACCTATATCAGGTCCATCATGTGCTTAAGAGAATATTATGGTATTGATCTTGCATTAACAGTTGGGAAAATAATACAAGGACAGTCCAAGGTAATTGAAGAAATAATAAAGATTTTATAATTTCTTAGTAGGTGATCAGGTAGATATGCTATTTTATAAATAGTGTTGATAAATGAATAGGGACAGAGCCAATAGCTCAAGACTATAGATAGATTAATAATGAATAGGGACATAAGAATGACGAATTCACCCTCCAGACAGTCCCGATACGCACCGAGAGCGTGGTGCTCATGGGAAAGCCATGAGCCCTACTCGTTTGGCTGTTTCCGATTGATAGCGCGAATTTCACTTTATTTTGACACAGTGACTTTTGATTTCTACTAGACCCACTTATTTTGTCCTCTAGTGCCTCCTCCATCATCCTCTTCTACATCACTGAGTCTATGCTTGTAGTTATATCTCACACTTCGAGTCTATGCTTGCAATTTTTAATAGCACATTATTAGGTTTTAATTATTTTTAAGAAATCAACAGTGTGATGTCTCGAGTATATATTGTTCTAATATTTTGTTGTATGAAATTTTCATGCACTATTCTTTTCATGCATTATTTCTTAAGGATCATGTTATATTTACTCAAAGCTTGAATGTATATTACTTTCTTAGGATACAATTTATTACTTTTACAATAGTTCTTGCTTTCAAAAACTAATTACTTTCTTATAATATATAAAAAAAGATGGACAGAAATGAAGTTGTGCGTAGGATGAACAATGCAGCTGCTGTTGCTACTGTACTAGTTATGCTAATGATATTCATACGCCGATATCAACATCGTCCACTTAAAAGACGTAACATCCCTTGTCATTCTTCGTATGTAAGAGACTTAGACATGCATTCTCCTTTGTGTCGCAAATTAGATGGTAGTACATCGAGTTGCCAAGACTATCTCCGGATGCGTATTGGACCTTTTATGAACTTAGCTCAAATGATGAGAGATGGGGGCTTATTGAAGGACACAATCCATGTTCCTGTAAAAGAACAGTTAGCTACATTTCTCTATATAATGGGACACAAGTCCAAGAATAGGACTTGCAGAATTGCCTTCATACGTTCCGGGGAGACTATTAGTAGATACTTCAATAAAGTTCTAGGAGCTATTTTTCTCTTCGGGATAGGTTCATGAAACAAGCCCCAAATGAAACTCCGACAGAAATTATGGAGTGTAGTCAATGGTTTCTATTTTTCAAGACAAGTTAACTATATTAATTATTAACAATTATAGCTATTCTATTGAGATGATACTAATTAGGATCTCGAAAGATATTTTTTCTTTAGGATTCTATTGATCTAATAGATGGAACACACATAGATGCAACAGTACCAACTAAAGATGCTTCTAAATTTAGAGGACACAAAGGGATCATACAAAATATTTTGGCTACAGTAACACCAAACAAACGATTCACATATGTCATGGCTGGTTGGGAGGGAGCTGCAAATGATTTCACAATTCTTAAGGATGCATGTAGGCAATAAAAATTGCCTTAATCCCTGCACAGCAACTCGGAATGAGCAAAAGAGCTTAAAAGTCCATCTGAGTGAAGTCAGGTCCGCCTAAAGGTTAAGTTCACCTGAATACTTGACTTTACAAAATAGATAAAAGTGCTGGTATCTCTCAAACCGGAAGGAATTGAGCAAAATGACCGGAGCAAACTGAACCCTTCGGGTTGGTTTGGTTGGCTCCGTCTCGTCGAGATAGTCGATTTTCATATATAATTCGTCCAATTCCGACATACGGTTTGAAAGTTACGACCCGTTCTTCGTAGCATATGAGGAAGGTCGCAAAGGCTGCGAGCTCCCCTTTAAAAGAGGAGGTTAGCCACAGCGTGAGCTCGACATTCAACCGAGGTTCGCCAAGTAGCGAAGCTCCCCTTTAGACGAGGTTCGCCAAGTAGCGAAGCTCCCCTTTAGGCGAGGTTAGCCAAGTAGCGAAGCCCTTCATTCGACGAGGTTCGCCAGCGGTGAAGCTCTCCACTCAACCGAGGTTCGCCAAGCAGCGAAGCTCTTCATTCAGACGAGGTTCGCCAAGTAGCGAAGCCCTTCATTCAGACGAGGTTCGCCAAGCAGTGAAGCTCTCCACTCAACCGAGGTTCACCTACAGCAGTGAATCTCGACATTAAATCGAGGCTAGACCAGTGCAAGCTTCAAAGCGAGACTTGCTCAAGAGGCGAGACTTCGACCTCAATACGAGGTTAGCATGTGGGCGGAGTTCGATCTCAACACGAGGTTCGCCGCGTGAAGCGAAGCTCAACGATCATGTGATGAGGTTAGCCCACAGCGATGGTTTGGCGAGGCTGCCCACAACATCAACGTCGGCGAGGTTCGCCCACAACAGTAGTTTGACGAGGTTCGCCCACAACAGAGGTTTGACGAGGTTCGCCAAGTAGCTAAGCCCTTCATTCGCACGAGGTTCGCCAAGCAAATGGCTCTTCACTCAACCGAGGTTCGCCAAGCAGCGAAGCTCTTCATTCAGACGAGGTTCGCCAAGCAGCGAAGCTCTTCGTTCAGACGAGGTTCGCCAAGCAGTGAAGCTCTCCACTCAACCGAGGTTCACCTACAGCAGTGAATCTCGACATTAGATCGAGGCTAGACCAGTGCAAGCTTCAAAGCGAGACTTGCTCAAGAGGCGAGACTCGACCTCAATACGAGGTTCGCATGTGGAGCGGAGTTCGATCTCAACACGAGGTTCGCACGTGAAACGAAGCTCAACAGTCATGTGATGAGGTTCGCCCACAACAGTGGTTTGACGAGGCTCGCCCACAACATCAACGTCTGACGAGGTTCGCCCACAACAGAGGTTTGACGAGGTTCGCCCACAACAGTAGTCTGCCGAGGTTCACCTACAACAGTGGTCTGCCGAGGCTCGCCTACAACAGTGGTCTGACGAAGCTCGCCTATAGCAGTGACCTGATGAAGTTCGTCCACAACAGTGATTTCCACTTTCAGGTTCACAAGAGGAGCGAAGCTCGACATTCGTCTTAATCTTAAGGCGAGGTTCGCCCATTTAGCGAAGCTCGACTTTCATACGAGGTTCGCCTACAGTAGCGAAGCTCCCCATCTAACCGAGGCTCGCCCACAACATCAACGTCTGACGAGGTTCGCCCACAACAGAGGTTTGACGAGGTTCGCCCACAACAGTAGTTTGACGAGGTTCGCCCACAACAGTGGTTTGACGAGGCTCGCCCACAACATCAAAGTTTGACGAGGTTCGCCCACAACAGTGGTTTGAAGAGGCTCGCCCACAACATCAAAGTTTGACAAGGCTCGCCCACTGCAATGAATCTCAATTCCCAAGCGACCCGTCCGCAAATTGGAAGCTAGGCACCCAAGTGAGGTTCTTCAATAGCATTAAAGTGGGGCACTCATCCGAGGTTCGCCCATAGCAGCGGAGCTCGACTTCCAAGCGAAGTTCGACTATAGGAACGAAGCTAAACACCCAAGCAAGGTTTGCCCATGCAGCGAAGCTCGCCATCCAACCAAAATGCATAAATGCTTTCGACGGACGTTCGCCCAAATAGCGAAGCTCGTCATATAATCGAAGTTCGAAGAAGCTCGAAGCTCGTTATTCGACGAGGCTCGAAGCTCGCCCTTGTAGCGAACCCAAAGGCCACGAAAGCCACAACAACCACGTGGGTTAAGTGGTGGGCATCAGTTATACCCACGTCCATATCAGTTAACCCACGTTTCCACAATTCTTGCATGCCAGTTACATGCTAAAAGCCCAATAAATAGCCGTGAGCAGCTATGAGAAAGGGGCTTTTGGAACTTTTGGAAAATTAAACACTTGCGCACGAGAGAGATCGAGCTCTTCATCAGCAATCTCAAGATCATCTGCAACTCTGTTATGATCGTCAACGGGAAGCAATCTCAACGTGAGCATTGAGTGAAGCATCCCACCGCTACCGAGAACCCACCTTAAAAGAGAAGTCAAATCAATCTTCTCTTCCTCTGTAATCGAGAGAATTTGATTGTAACACATTCATTCAATCAATAAATATTTTTTCGACCCTACAATGCACTATTCTTGCCCCCACCAAATGGTTTGAGAGTCTACGAGGGTAAGACATAAACAAAACTTTGATTAAAATGATAAATTAGTTAATATATTAGTAGGTTATATGTAATATAACAATGCACTTCATCTATATTATAGGAAAATATTATTTGTGTGATGCCGGATACCCAACCATGCCAGGATTCATTGCTCCTTATCATGGTGTATGATATCACTTGAAAGAATATAGTGAAAGAGTTCCTAACAATCGTCGAGAGTTATTCAATCTTCGGCATTCATCACTTCGTAGTAAGATAGAGTGCACATTTGGAATGTTGAAAAATCGATTCAAGATTCTTTTTGCCAAACCTCATCATCCTTTCCCAAGTCAAGTAAACATCGTAATTGCATGTACTATTTTACATAATTATATTGCTATTACCGATCCGAACGATAAGTTCTTGAATGAGTTTATGCATGTAAATGAGGAGGATGGAGATATCTTGAATGAAGACGCATCCATTATTGATTTTACACAACAAATGACTCAATGAGAACAACTTGATACGTGGGAAGAGTGGAAGTCACGGAGAGATCAAATTGTATATGAAATGTGGGTTGAATATTGTCATCGACATCGTAAAGGAGTTATGTATGAGACTCCTTTTTGAGATTTAGATGTAATGTTTGTAATGTGCTTGTAGGCGTTGAAAATTGCTTATAAGTCCCCAAACACAGCTCGTGACAAGAGTCGACAATCGACGAACCATCCGACGACGTAACGACGAACCGTCGACAACACAAAGCAACGCCAATGCATAAAACGAGTCGATAGAATGCATAAAGCGAGTCGACGAAGCGTACAAGTCAACGAAGTGACGAATCGCATGCGAGAAAGGGATAAACCCAACTTTAAAGCTTCGGATCGGCGAGAATCGATAAAATCAGACTCGGATCAACGAAATCGGACTTGAAAAACACAAGAAGACAACGACGAAAAAAGACCGAAAGCCGAGCCACCCAAGAGGTGGCCGAGCCACCTCTTAGGTGGATAGGTGGGCTTTTCGCACCGTTTTGACCCGTTATCCGCTTTTCGAAGCTATAAATAGAGGAGGTGGGGGTTCAATTTTGGAGAGCCGGAATTTTGGAGAAAAAGCCGAAGCTCTGCCGGATTGAGATCTAACTTTTGGGGAGGTGATCAACTTCGACATCAGATCTGAGATTTTAGCGAACACTTCGGTGATTATTCTCCTTTGTGAAATAATCTCCTAAGAAAGTTCGAGAGATCTTAGATCAGATCTGCACGGTTTTTCTCGAGATTAAACTTTATTTTGATCTCGAGAAGAGTAGTGATTTCGCTTGGTCGATTTCACTTACTTAGGTGATTATTTTCTTCGTGAGATAATCCCCTCGATCGTGGATATCTAACACCAGATCACAATCACGCAGCGGTCCACGGATGCAACAAAGTCCCCGGCACAGGCAAAGACACCCACGCACGCAAGCGAGGAGCTGATAAACGGATCCCGCGTTTGTTTAGAGGAAAAAGTTGTAATCTTTGCTTTGATTTTCATTGTAAGTCTTATAAAAAGACGACCTTTTTATTTTATTGAATTCATTTGTAATTCCATAAAGGTGTAATGAGTTCAATGACAATGAAGATCGAGAAACTAACTTTTCCCGCGAACAAGCTGGCGACCACGATGGGAATAGCGGTCTGAATCACGAGATCGTGGAGTGTACTGTATGGCGGATCGGTCCGGTCGAAGAAGAGGTCAAATACGAGTTTGACCAGCAGAAGTTTGAGGAATACCTCTCATCCTCGTCCAGATCGTCCTCCCCCCGCAAATTCCGAAGGATCTCCGCTGCAAGGAAGATCCGTTGGTCCTCAGATCTGGAATCCAAAGGTGAGGATTCCAACCCCGTCGCTGCCAAAGTTGCAGCAAACAATGTTCGCCCGGCGTCCAAGATCACCGGATCTCCAGAGCTGATCTCCTCCGTGCAGGAGATGACCACCGATGGCTTGCCGACTCTCTCAAAGAGAGCCCTTGGGCGGCGGCACGGCGTCAATTCGTTAAGGCCACAGGTCGGTGGGCCGGGATCCACTACAAGGTGGATCTCAAATCCAGAAGAGGTAAAGAGCCTCAACAACAGATGGTTGGTGGCCCCTCCAAGCCGTCAACAAGTGATTGGGTCCGCGTCAAGCGGAACTGTTCAACGCTCGAGGAGTGCATCCGGAAGCGTCGTGCATTACTTGCGCACGCACGAGCTCTAGTCCAGGAGGCTCGGATGCTAAAGAAGGAAGAGATGGCCCAAAAGCCACCAAGGACGCCGAGTGTGGAGGCCGAAACCCGGAACAACGGTTCAGGCCAAGGCTAAAATATTAACCAAGGATCAGCCACCTCGAACTAATTCTACAAAGGCTCGGCCACCCCAGGATGATCTCCGTCAAGGGAAGTCCGCTTCATCACTGATTCCACCTCCGGCGATCACACCTAAATCGCCGTCCACCTCAATTCCTGCTTTGGTCGATCCCGCAGGCTCATCCCGAAGCAAGAAAATGGTTTTAGAATGCCTCGACCCATTGTATGATGATCGAGGCAAAATTCTGATCAAAGAATGTTTGGGCCCATTGAGAAAGTCCCGGGTCACTCCCAGTGTGGGGGGTCACACCCACCTCAATCATGACAGAAGACTCAGAGTCGCCGCGACCGGGCCGCGAAGTTGAAGTTCAAGAGCCCGTCGAAAATACACACTCGCGTAATACGCCGCGAAAGTGACTTTGAAAGCCCTAATAAGGCAGTTCATCCTCAGATGGAGACGTTCTCGTCTAGCGACGAGGACGTTATACCTGAGAAGTCGTGCCAACACACGATGGGTTGCTCCGATATTCATGCCGATGAGTTGTACTATCGTGCTGGGGGTACGAGTAAATCTCAAAAAAGGAGTTCCCCAGGGTCGAACACGCATTGTATGTGTTCCAAACTGATAAGGCGGTGTTGTCGGAATGTAAATGTACCAAGACAACTCCAGAGAAGGTGTCGGTTTTTGATAGACTTGGCACCAAAATGTCAAAACCCAGGTCGAGGCGCTTCCGCGGAAGAAGATCGGGGCCTCAAGGCGATGAATTGCTAAAAGTCACCATCAACATGACTGGCAAAGGGGCGTCATCACGTGTCATTCCTGGGGTATCGCAATGAATGGCTTGGTTGCGGTCCGGGACTATCAGACGACCTAATTACGGTAGAGTGCAGAGAGGGTTACCCTCAGAAGACGAAGTGTCGGACGCCGGCTCTGTAATTGCCTCTGATGATACGGTTTCTAGCGTGGGACAACCCCGAGAGGCATTCATGATCAGTGCGGAACAAGTGGCCAAGATGCTGGAAGAGGCTATGGCCAAGCAAAAGGATAATTTCAACTTCGAGATGGACATGGCCATGCAGCAAATGAGAGAGATGCATGACAAGCAAATCCAAGCACTAATGAATCGCCACGGTGAATCAAGTCATCGCAATAATGTCCACCAAACGGACAGTGACACGGACAGGGATGAAGACCGTAATGCCGATCATCCCGAGAACGACAGTGGTAACACCGTCGTCCCTCCTCAAAATCACCCGAACGAAGATGTAGGTGATAATGAGAAGATAAAGGACCTCAAGAGTAAGATCAACACTTTGATTTCCGCCCAAGAGGTAAAGAAGACGGGTATACCGTGTCCGTACCCAAGGGAGTGGGAATCAATCCCGTATCCGGCGAAGTTCAATCTGATAAACTTTACGCCGTTCGACGGGAAGGGTTCACCCACTCAGTATTTGATCTACTTTAAGTCCCACTTGGGGGTCATTTTCGGTAATGAGCCCTTGATGGTTCAGTCATTCGTTGGCACCCTTCGAGGAGCTGCCTTCGATTGGTACCGCCTCGCCGTGGAGCGCTAATACCGACGATATGGAGACCATGTTCCTCGCTAATTTCTTCGATGACGATACCAAGATATCTATCGGGACGTTGTTGGATGAGAAGCAGAAGGACGGAGAGACGGTAGACAACTTCGTCAAGCGGTTTCGAAACAAGGCAATGAACTATCGGGACCCAATAACTGAGGAGTTTATTCTCCAGACCTGCCATAATAATATCTCATTGGACGTACTAGAAGCGATGGGAACAGCACCGTCCAAAACATGGAAAGACTTGAAGGTGCGCGGGGAGCAAGCCGAGCGATTCCTCAAAAGGAAGAAGGCAGAAAGAGGCCAGCAAGCGACCAATGCTCATAAACAGAACTTTGTTCGACGCTGTAAAGGGAAGGCGCAGGCGACAGTAGTGGACGTAAATCAAACGTTTCAGCTGCAGCCCCAGTAACAACCGCAGCAGCGAACGCCGCAATAACCGCAGCCCCAATGGCAGTAGCGACCTCAAAATCAGAAGTCGTCGGAACCAAGGTTCTCCAAAATCTACTCCTTCAAGGAAGACGAGGTTCTCGGTATTTTCAAATATCTCCTGGAGAATAATAAAATCCAGTTGCCACCAATCGTGAATCAAGAGGAGGCAAAGAAGGTTACAGATCCGAAGTACTGCGCTTATCACAGGGCAGTTCACCATCCGACAAAGGCGTGCTACCATCTCAGGAACAAGATCCAGGCCTTGATCGATGTAGGGGTCATTACCCCAAAACCGTCCAAGGAAAAGAAAGTGGGGGCGAACGCAGTGTCCATTAGCTTCGGGTCAGTGCCTTTGACTTGGTTTCAACCGAAGCCTGTCGTAAAAGTTGGGATGAAGACGGTGAACGATGATCCTCACGGACAGCGTAAAAGGGGACCCGTGCCACATACGGCCCCAAACGGTGAAATTCTTTGGGTCCACCCTGACTTACTCGAAGATGATCAGTGGATGGCCTCTTCGTCCAAAAAGAAGTCGAAGGGCAAAGGGAAACCATGTCACGCCACTTCAGCAGTCTTGGAAAAGGATGATGAGCAAATGGTGACATTTCAACTTTCCGAAGAGGAACATGAAACCTTCGCCACTAGGAGCGGACACGAATATAAATACAAGTATCCCGAAGCTCTTAATCCGAACGTGAAGACGCTGACGGAGCTGGGGGTGGCACTGACTCCTCCTACGCGTGCTGAAAAATCACAGCAGCAGGCGATCGGCAAAGGGGACGCCGCCAAACTGAAGGAGAAGCAATCCCAACATCAGGAGGTTCAAGTCCCAAAGCAGTCTCGATTCAGTCGTCCGATTCGAAGGGACAAACCGGGAAGTTCGAGCTCCCCGTACCGCTTCGATGTAATGGCCCAACTGGCTAACATCCCATCGAGGATAACCCTCTATGAGCTACTACGGTTATAGAAGCCCTAGCTGACTCTGAGGCGTTTCTCACTCAAATCGAGCCAAATGCGGAAGAACCAGAGTCTTCAGCCCAGCAGTGCAATCTTGCAACTAAGCACATCCCCTGCATAACTTTTACCAAGAAAGATATGCAGACGAAGAACTCGAAGCATGACAGGCCGCTATACTTTACCGGATACATTGTCTCTAGCGAAGTCAACCGGATCCAAGTTGGTCCGGGTTCCGCTGTGAGTAGCATGCCCCTCTGCCTGATGTATAGCCTCGGGATTCTTGCCAGTAAATTGGCATCTACAGACATAGTAATTTACGGATTTAATACCAGTGGGTCTCGGCCACTAGGTAAGATTCGGATAAAGTACCAAATGGGAGACTTGAAGTCTGAAGTCACATGCTACGTGATCGATGCAGAGACTTCCTATAACTTATTATTGGGTCGGCCATGGATTCATAATAATGTTATAGTCCCCTCCACTCTTCATCAGTGTCTGAAATATGTAGACACAAATAATGAATTTAAGACGGTGGTCGCGGACAAGCAACCATTTAAAGGATTGGAGAACTACTTTACTGACTCCCTCCTTTACTGTAACGAGTCTGATACTGAATCATCGGCCCAAGGCACGGATAGCGGCGAGGAAGCCGATACCGAAGCCAGGTTTGATTACGATGGTGGTTTTGTCATAAATAACATTGTACCCTTAGTAGTCAATCTTGACGATGGAGAATTATCGGATGATAGTTGTAATTGACAACTTACCGACAATGAAATAAATGATGATTTAGAGTACTCGCTATCTCTTACTGATGTGATGAAAGGATTGTACAATGATCCCGAGTTGCACATGCCAATTCGATCGTCGTGTGTAACACAGAAGCAACTCCGAGACTCTTTCGGGACACCATTCATCATTCCGGCTAAAACGGGTGATGAAAAGGATCTGGTCTATGGTAAAGGAGATACCATTCCAGCACCAGATCACTTTTCGAGAGGGGATGCTAACGACGATAAGCCTGGCTCTCATCTGTTCAGATATAGTCCAGAAGAGCAAAATCTCATGAGAAGATGGGGGTATGACCTTGCTCGAGGAGAATGTCTTTGCTTCGGACGAGGTCCTCAAGTCCCAACCCAGCCAGACGATTCTTCAAGGTATGAGCAGCAGTAAATAGCTCATCACGGGGTGGTGTATCTAATCCCAACACACCAGGACGCAATCCAACAATATGGTTCCTACTTGAACTCGGGATCGCCTGGTGGGTAATATATCCACAATGGATGCTGTCATGCTCATCTGTCAAGCGCCACGACATATCCCGTGCCACGGCCTAACACCTCAACTCAGTCAGTGAGCGATGGCCGGGGATCCAGGGTAGATATAAGTACCCTCCGTCGTCTTTGTGCAACCATTGCTCACTTGCGATAAGGACTGCATCTGGATCCTCAACGGAATCACCGAACAAGTAATCCGTCTTCTTTAGAGGCTGGGTGGAACTGGTGTCCCTCACAAGCGGCGCATCAGTGATCAACAGTCGAAGCACGCGAGGGCTCCCCTCGCGTACCACCCGAATGATCTCCGCTGACGTACCCGGTGCAAACTGAGGAGTAACCAAAATGGGCGAAGGAGCATCGGAAGTGGCGTAATGCTCGCCACGGCGTCCGTCAACCGCATGAGAGGGGAACGCTCCGGAGGGATACTCAACTGAGAAAGAGAAATTAATATTCATTAGACTCAGCCATAAAGAAGATTTTAAAAGGGCAATATAAGGCGTCGAACTCATCTCGCGGACCTACGAGATATAGTCACCGCCTTTACGAGGAGTGAGACGACTCCAGCTGCATTATGCGCTCATAGGACAACGTATATTGTCGCACAAATAAAAGCAATAATATACCCCATCCGATGGAACATAATACGGCATGGAATCGCCCCCTCGAGATAGGTGTTAGCCAAGCAAAACCTATCTTTTAAGCGGCGACCCTCACAAAGGAGAATCGCGGCTCTTCCCAATTGTTTCATAAATGAGAACAAAGTGGGGATGCAAGATGCTGTATGCAAGTTTTGAATGCACTGAGAATTTAAAAAGCTCACCAGCAAGTGACGAAGGTGCACTCTCAAGCGGCGGGGTAGCTGGCTGAGCGCGTGATCTCACCGACGACATATCAACCTGCAAAAGGGAAAATATGAATTTTAACCAAAATCCTACAAATATTTTATGGGATTTTATGGTTAAAATCTAATTAAACCTACAGGGTCCACATACGTCGAAATCGGGTTCAATTTTCACTCGAAAACCTCTCCTGACCAAATTTGGCTGTAAAATGACCAAAATACCCCTAGGATCAGGTTTGAATTTCGGCAATCTAAATCACTCTCAAGCCTAAACCCCCAGCCATCCAAAGCACCCTCGAATCTGAAGATTTTGGGCTATTTTTGCACAAAACCCCCTGAATTTCAGCCTTTTTTGCGGTTTAACCCAAAATTTCAGCCACCTTTTGCACATAAGCCCCCCAAATTTCGGCCAACACAAAAAACCCTGAAATTTCCAGCGATCATTGGCGCATCAATCCCCCAAATTACAGCCCAATTTTCGCGATAAAACCCCTCAAATTTCAGCCCTCTTTTTCATGACCAAAATCCCTCAGATTTCATGCAATTCCCCCTCAAAAAACCCTAATTTGAGGTGTGAAATTAAAAACCTAATTTATTGTATACCTACCCTCTGATCTACATGATGAAATAAAAATTAAATATGCAAGAGTTATGGGGGATTTACTTGAAGAAAAGCTCGAGCACCTGAATCTGAAAGAAGATTTAGTTGAACGCTCGAGAGGCCTGAGAAACCTAAAAAAGTGCGAGGATTTGAAGGAATTCTTGAGTTCGAGACGTGGAGGAAACTTGGATCTTGTATGCTTTTAGGGTCTGAAGAAGACGAGATGAAAAGAAAAAGCAAAGAGAGAGGGGGGGTTCGGCCGAAAACCCTAGGGAGGGTTCGGCCGAATTTTTTTTTTAAAAAAAAAAAGAAAGAAAAGAAAAGATTAAGAAAAAAAAGGAGGGAGGCCGGTCCTATATATATATGAGAAGAGAGGTCGGTTTGGCCCAAACCAAATAGGAGGAGGAGAGAAAATAGGGGTCGGCCCAATCCTAGGAGGAGGAGGAGAGAAAGAAAAAAAAAGAAGATTCTTTTGGGGGTTTCCTAAATCAACCCCTTTTCCTTTTCCCTCTCCCACATATGCAAGGACCCTGAATATTTGTTCAACAGGGTTACCACCCATTAAGGGTCAATTCTCACCCGGTTCGAATTATGCGAACCTCATATTTACTCCAAAAAGATATATGAGTATAAACTATTTCCTATTTTTATCGAGAAGTTCTTGGAAAATATCTTATATTTTAAGAATAACTCGACCACCTCCGAATGGGTATATGAGAATAAACTAATTCCCGAAACTCCAATAAACGTACGAGTATAACCTGTGTTGACGCCGGTCAACGCGTCGCAGTGGAAAATCGCCGATTGAAGGTTGAATTTTAAGAAAAAAATTTCGACGCCGGTCAACACATCGCAATAGAGAATTCACCGATTAAAAGGATGAATCTCAAGAAAATTCCTCCCGCTATGGTCAGTTCTACGACAAGCATTGCAATGGAGAATTCACCGATTAAAGGTTAAAATCTCAAGAAATTGGATGGTCAGTTCGACGACAACTCACCAACATGAGCTAAAGCAAAAAATTCATTCATCAACTTTGGTTCAAGATTTCGACAGCGGTCAGATAATAAATGCAGTACCGCGATACTTTCAGTCATCCTACAAAGCACTGGATAGTCTGAAAGAATTGGAGAAATCAAGATTCGAAACCATTTTCAGGTCCTGTTATACCGACTGAAGGTGTGGGCCTATCATATCCAAAGTATTTCGGCTTCTTCTATAAAAGAGCGAGACCGAAACACTTTGGAGGGGGTATCTGTAGGCGTTGAAAATTGCTTATAAGTCCCCAAACACAGCTCGTGACAAGAGTCGACAATCGACGAACCATCCGACGACGTAACGATGAACCGTCGACAACACAAAGCAACGCCAACACATAAAGCAAGTCGATGGAACGTATAAAGCGAGTCAACGAAGCGTACAAGTCAACGAAGCAACGAATCACATGCGAGCAAGGGATAAACCCAACTTTGAAGTTTCGGATCGGCGAGAGCTGACAAAATCAGACTCGGATCAACGGAATCGGACTCAAAAAATACTGGAAGACAACGGCGAAAAAAGACTGAAAGCTGAGCCACCTCAAGAGGTGGCCGAGCCACCCAAGAGGTGGCCGAGCCACCTATGTGGACCGAAGCTCTGCCGGATTGAGATCTAACTTTTGGGGAGACGATCAACTTCGACATCAGATCTGAGATTTTAGCGAACACTTCGGCGATTATTCTCCTTTGTGAAATAATCTCCTAAGAAAGTTCGAGAGATCTTAGATTAGATCTGCACGGTTTTCCTCGAGATTAACCTTTGTTTTGATTTCGAGAAGAGTAGTGATTTCGCTTGGTCGATTTCACTTACTTAGGTGATTATTTCCTTCGTGAGATAATCCCCTCGATCGTGTAGATCTAACACCAGATCACAATCACGCGGCGGTCCACAGACGCAACAAAGTCCTCGGCACAGGTAAAGACACCCACGCAAGCGAGGAGCCGATAAACGGATCCCGCGTTTGTTTAGAGGAAAAAGTTATAATCTTTGTTTTGATTTTCATTGTAAGTCTTATAAAAAGACGACCTTTTTATTTTATTGAATTCATTTATAATTCCATAAAGGTGTAATGAGTTCAATGACAATGAAGATCGAGAAACTAACTTTTTCCGCGAACAGTGCTATGTTATGGAATTTAAACTTTTGTTATGATTTGTAGGATTTGAACAGTTGAACATGTATGCAATGTGGTATGTAGTGTTGCTATACGTAGAATTTAAACTTGTGATTTGTAGGATTTGATCATTTAAAAATGTATGCTCAGTGGTATGTATTATTGCTCTAAGTAGTTTTTCAATATTTGATCTCACTTGTGTGCAATGATATTATTTAGCATATATCAAAAATATATATGCATTTTTGCTATTTGTGATACTTGATGATTGAATATATTATGACAATTGTTTTTTCTTTTGAAAATGTTTTTGCAAGCAGGTATGGAGAATCAAAATGGTTCATTCCGTCTAAGATTTTATTCTCAAAATATAGATAGTCAAGAGAGTAGAAATTTGAATGCCGCATTTCATGGCAATAGCCCTACAAGAAGAATGCCCTAAATTCCATTTGGATTTGGTTCTTTCCAAACTCCTACATTTGGATATGGTTCTTTCCAAACTCCTATGTCAGGTATGATGCCTCCTCCTTATGCTCCTGGACCATGGATGCAGTTTTTAAACGGTACACCAAAGCCACAAAGGAGATCACAAAGTTTACCCATGAGTGGAACGCCAAGATCATTATCATTTGAAATTCCCTCATCGGAAGCTAGTGGCGGATCTAAGAGGGTGGCTAGTGAACAAGATGAGGAAGTTTCGTCACCTTCAAAAAGGCTTAATCAAAATGTGAAAGGGAAGAAAGCTGAAAACATTATGTGATATGATGAGCTTGATGATTTCCTCATTCCTTTCTTGGCTAATGAAGATAGGAATGATGGAAAGTGTAAAAAGAGTATGCGAACTAGGGCATTCAATAATGCGGCTAAAGCATGTACTCAGAAATTCCCTCATCAGTCATTTACCAAGTACAATGTGGGCAACCACTACAGAACTCTTCGAAATCATTACCTAGACATGCGCAAATGTCATGAAATCAGTGGCGCCGGTTGGGATGAAGAAACAAAAACAATAACACTTGATCCAAGTGTTTGTAGCACATGGGCAAGGGTAACAATTTCTTAATTTTCTATATTTAGATTTAATTTTAAAATATATAAAAATGATAAAAAGATACACCTACAACTGTATATCAGCAGATACACACAGTGTGTATTAGCAGCAGATACAACTGTGTGTATCTGCGGCAGATACACTCTGCAGCAGATACATACGCACACACACACACACACACTGTGTGTATCTGCCGCAGAGTGCAGATACACACTGTATCTGTGTATCTGCTGCTATATCTGTATACAGCTGCTTATACTACACCTACAGGAGCTACTCCTCCTACTGATGTTGATCTCGAATCCGGTGGCGATGATGCCACACCTAGGGCTCTTAAAAGGCCGAGATCCGATGTGTGGAATTTTTTTGAGAAGATAGAAGTCACCAGGGATCAACACGGTAAATTTCTCACCAAGAAGGCTAAATATGCATTGTGCGGCCATATTTTCCAAGCTCATCATAAGAGCGGCACCGACCACTGTAGGCATCAAAAATTGCCTATGGAACTCTAATTTTCTTCATACCAGAGAAAAAATAATGAACATCATTATCTGAGTCAAGGAGGATCGTCTAATACTGCAACTAAACTAATGAGCACATGAGATGAATTGGCGAAGCATACGAGTCAATTGAACGGCAAAACAACGAAGAAACGACTCTGCTGGAGAGCGGCAGAATGCCCATAAAGAACGTAGCACCATGTGTGTTTTGTTCATACCGTGTATCTCGCCGCTATATCCGTGATACCGCTTATACTACACCTACAGAGCTACTCCTCCTACTGATGTTGATCTCGAATCCGGTGGCGATGATGCCACACCTAGGGCTCTTAAAAGGCCGAGATCCGATGTGTGGAATTTTTTTGAGAAGATAGAAGTCACCAGGGATCAACACGGTAAATTTCTCACCAAGAAGGCTAAATATGCATTGTGCGGCCATATTTTCCAAGCTCATCATAAGAGCGGCACCGACCACTGTAGGCATCAAAAATTGCCTATGGAACTCTAATTTTCTTCATACCAGAGAAAAAATAATGAACATCATTATCTGAGTCAAGGAGGATCGTCTAATACTGCAACTAAACTAATGAGCACATGAGATGAATTGGCGAAGCATACGAGTCAATTGAACGGCAAAACAACGAAGAAACGACTCTGCTGGAGAGCTGCAGAATGCCCATAAAGAACGTAGCACCATGTGTGTTTTGTTCATACCGTGTGTATCTCGCTAATAGAACATTGTAGATATCTTCTTCAGCTTTCCAACGCATCTTGAATCACCTCATTTCGAGATCGGACAAAGAAGTTATGGCCAAAATAAATCAAGACAGTCAAAACTGTCGCCAGCGGCGAATAATTTTGGGCGAGACACTTCCAACTGTCTCGGCCACTACACATCTTCTACACGTCTTTGCGGCGGTTATGCTTCCTAAAGCCTATAAATACCCCTTTAACACGTGTTACTAGGGGGGAGATTATTTTGGAGAGAGAGAAAAGTGTATTTCCATAGAGAGGAGTCTTTTAGTGAATCTTGAAGATCCAAGAGTGAACTCCTCATCAAATCAAGAGTGTTCTTGAAGCTTCCTTTGGAGATTCCTCAAGTTTAAGCTTTGTCTTATTCTTGGAAAGAGTATATATCTTACTTGGCTAAGATATTTACTTAAGTTCTTGTTTCCTTCGCGAGACATAAACTATACTCCGTCAATTCGACGATCATTGCTCGGTGGTCCATGGACTATGCGTCCCCAGCACAGGCAAAGAACCCACGCAAGCAGGAGATCGCTACGTAGTGACTTCTATTCGTGTTTTGTAGAGAGTGAGCTTATTTTCTTTGTAATCGAGAGATTTACGCGTGTAATCTTTCACTTATTTTTATTTTCAAAATGTTTTGGAATGGAAACGATGAAGAAACGTATTCTCGCTCGAAACACGATGGCGACCACAGTGGGAGCCAATAGTCTCAATGTTGAGGCTATTGTGTCGCAGCCAGGCAACGTTCAAGATGAGTTGATGATCGATGGCTTGGATTACGTATTCGATCAAGCCAAGTTCGAGGAATATCTCTCCTCGTCTTCATCAAGATCCTCTTCCCCCAAGTGCAAAAGGATCTTATCTCAAAGGAAGACTCAACGTGAATGTTTCCCCCCAATTGTTGTTGAGGCTTCACCTCACAACATCGTTCCGGCATCCCCCAAAGCCGAAGACTCTGCACACCAAAGTGCAACAACTCTGACGAAGAGAGCTCATCAAAGACAACGCCAAAAGAAGGCTCGTCGACTTGCAAAGGCTTTGGAATCAATGGATGGAGTATGCTACAACGCTGACTTGCAAACGAGAAGATGTCAAGCAATTGAGTTACCTCAACAACAAGTCATCAACCCCTCTGTCAAGGAGGAATGGGTTCTCGTCAAGAGGATGCATTTGACGAAAAAAGTGCGCCCAAAAGCGTCATGCACGTGTCGCTCATGCGCGTACTATTATACGCAAGGCACAAGAATTGAAATCATCCAAGGGGTCAAATCAAGGCCACAAAGTTTGGATTCCAAAATCCACACGAGAATTGGCCCAACACTCCGCTAACTGCGAGACAGTTCAAATTGTCTCGCTAGCCGTGCGACAGTTCAAACTGTCGTGCCAACTGTGAGACAGTTCAAACTATTTCGCCATCTCATGCAGATGCCTGCCGCCACGCCGATTTCACCAGACATTTTCAACCGCTCTCGCCAAAGGGATTCCTCCGCCGACGCTTTGCCTTGTCTCCAAGTCCGCTCCAGCCCAGCCACCGCCCTTCCATCATGCCATTAGTGAAGTCTGGGATTGACCCCAACTTGTCAAATTGCCTTGGTCCCTTACACGTAAATCGAGGCAAAACACTGATGAAAGAACACTTGGGTCCGGTGATTAACACCCAAGGAGTTTCTCAGACTGGGAGTCGTTCACAGTCTCTGAATGCTCAAAAGTGTCCCACCGCCTTCAAGCAAATTGAGACACATCAATATAACTGCTCGTGCACTGTGCCACGAAGAAACTAGGAAGCCTGCACCTCTCAGCGAAATTCCATTGCATCTCATTTGAGTATTCCTCAGGGGGTCCGTAAGCCCATTAAGACTCCATTCCCGCATGGGGGTGGTTCTAAACGTGTGGCTTATAACGTGATGAGGAACGATCCTCATATGACTCTGGTTCATTCGAAGCTGTATAATCCACGGTCCCAAAAGAAGACGTGTCTCTTGACTGGAGATGGCGTTATACTTGGGGGTGGAAGCCATAAGAGACCGCACCAACAAGTGATAGAGTGCTCTGGTTATCATACTGATGAGTTGGACTATCAAACTGGGTGTGCGAGTATTACTTCAGTCCGAAAGAGGGTCATTGAAGCAACAAGTCCTCCTTGCACGTGTGAGAGGCTTATCAAGACAATACCCTCACGGAGACTTTCTGTGCCAAGACACTTCCAAAGACGAAGATCTACCGTCCAAGATGATAAGTTCCCAGAGGTGACCATTAACATGACTGGCAGGGAAAAGGAGAAAATTAATTTCGATCCCGATTTTATCCCAGACAGGAGGGTTGATGAAGATATTTCTCGAAGAATGTCTCAGCTACAGTTACGAGCTGGTAGACGCAGAGATTATTTAAGAATGCATGAAGGAATTCCTTCAGATGATGAAATGTCTGACGCCTGCTCTGTCGTTGCCTCTGATGACATGATGTTAAGTATAGGGTTAACCAGAGAAGTGCTCACTATCACTTCTGAATCCTTGGCCCAAATGCTTCAAGAAGCCCTGGCTGAGCAAAGAGAAGAGCTTAGAGCTGAAATGAAGATAGAAATGGAATTAACCATGCAGCAAATGAGGGAACTTCAGGCTCAGAGAACTCAACAATTTGAGTCCAGCCAAAGTGCAGAGGATGAAGCCATTTTGACCAATGCACCCCTCAACAATAACGCTACAGTTGGAGGTCACCCAATTACCCGTACTGGGGGTGGTCCCGTCGAACTTTCCCAACATCATCTAAAAAAGGATGAGGATGAAGACAAAATGATGAAAGAGCTCGAAGGTAAAGTCAATGCCTTAATATTGGCTCGTGAAATCAAGAAGACTGACATTCCATGTCCATATCCAAAGGAGTGAGATTCAATTCCGTACCCGCCGAAGTTTAGTCTGATCAACTTCACGCCATTTGATGGAAGAGGCTCACCCACGCAACATTTGATCTACTTCAAATCTCATCTGGGCGTGATCTCGGGAAATGAGCCTTTGATGGTTCGGTCATTCGTAGGAACCCTTCATGGGGCTGCCTTCGATTGGTATCGAAGACTCAGGCCAGGTAGCATCAACTGCTGGAATGACATGGAAAGCTTGTTCCTCAGCAACTTCTTTAACGATGACACCGAAGTCTCGATCGGAACCCTTCTGGATGAAAAGCAAAGAAGTGGAGAGTCAATTGACTATTTCGTCAGACGCTTCCGTAACAAGGCCATAAACTGTAAAGATCCAATCACCGAGGAATTCATATTGCAGACGTGCCATAATAATCTCTCCATTAATCTGTTAGAAGTCATGGGGATTGTCCCACCAACTACATGGAAAGATCTGAAAATACAAGGAGAACAAGCCGAACGTTTTCTCAGAAGAAAGAAAGCCGAAAGAGACAAAACGACGGCTGACCCCTCGGAAGTAAATTTTGCCTCTCGCAATAGAGGAAAGGCACCTGTGACTGCTATTGACGTAAGTCAAACGTCGCAACTACTAATCGCCAATAACCTCGAGCAACAAAAGCTTCTAAATCGAATTCCACGGGCATACTCTTTGAGGCGAAGAAGTTCGATCATTTTCAAGCACCTCCTTGACAGTAACAAAATCAAGTTGCCACCTATTACAAATCAGGAGGAGGTCGACAAGACTTCGATCCTAAATATCGTATGCACTACGTGAGGATCCATCATCCTACTAAAAGTTATTTTGTCCTTAAAGACATTATCCAGGCTCTAATTGACGCCGGGATCATAATGTCAAAATGATGAACTTGGTAAAGCTCTTCGGGCCTATCGTACTACGGCCCGGACACTTATAAGAACAACCCCATGGATACGAGGCAGATCCCGCTTGCTCACCAAAGGTGGTAGCAAGACAATGATGTCGATTAATAGGAAGTTCCTGAAGAGATACTGTCCTTAGTATATTCAGGGTAACCTATAACCAGAGTTCCCACTGTGAAGCGAAAGATAAAAAAATACCTTCTTTCCTTCACCTTCTGCCAACTCTTCCAAAATCCCCTACCAATCCTATTCAACAGGATGGTAGATCCACAAAAAAATTATCTCTGATAACTCCACCAGAATCTCCCACCAATCCTCTTCAATAGGATGGCAAGACCACAAAGAAAAGAACTATCATGTTAACTATTACCTCTGATAGTTAATTTTTTCCCTCCCACTTACTTTAATAAACTATAACTCCCATTATGAAGCGAAATATGTTCTTTCCTTCAATATTTTTTTTTTAAAATCAAATCTTCTCCCATTGGGTCCAGTACGACCAAACCTTTGAACAGTTAGGGTCATTATTCATTTTTTATTTGACCAAACCTTTAAACAGTTAGAGTCATTTTAAATTTTCACTCCCACTTGGTCAAAACTTTGAATAGTTAGGGCCAAACCATGCAAATTGGGTAATCAGACTTTCATGCAGTTAGGGTTATCTAAATTTCACTTTTTACTCACGTGAGTTAAAAGGCCCCTTTTTCCGAATCAAAGCCACGTGGCCCGACTCCAATTTGATTCTTGAAGTGGAGATCCCACTTTAAGTTTCTTTGTAGATTTCCTGACGCACGTGCATCAGGAATCTTTTGACTCTCAGTTCTCGTGAATAAGGAGTTCTCAATTAAAGCGGGAGATAAGAAAATACCTTCTTCTTCTTCTTCAACACAGCGGGTTCGTCTTTGCCCTAAGAGAAGACACAGCGGGTTCATCTTTGCCCCTAGAGAAAACACAACGGGTTCGTCTTTGCCCCAAGAGAAGATAACAATTTCAAAAACCTAAATGATTTGTTAAATATATGCCTATTTATGCGTAGTAGGTGTTATTCCTGTCCTTAAATTAGGAATAAGTCAGCGTCTAACACACGCCGCCGGGTAGTCAATTCCCGTGATAATTGACCAAGTCATTATTGACATCGTAGCAAATAAAGTCTATGTATTCAATACATAGCGGTCTCATCTTGACTTAATGATGCATTAAATCTAAGCCTATTTATCGTAGTAGGTGTTATTCTGTCCTTAAATCGAGAATAAGTGGAGTGTCTAACACCGTAGGGTAGTCAATTCCCGCGATAATTGACCGAGTCTACGTATTCAATATCATAGCAAATAAAGTCTATATATTCAATACATAGCCAGTCTCATTACTGACCTAATAATTTGTTAAATGTCGCCTATTTATGTGTAGTAGGTGTTATTCACGTCCTTAAATCGAGAATATGTCTACATCTAACACATCTTTGTAGGGTAGTCAATTCGTGATAATTGACCAAGTCTCGTATTCAATATCATAGCAAATAAAGTCTATATATTCAATACATAGCCGGTCTCATTCTTGACCTAATAATTTGTTAAATGTACGCCTATTTATGTGTAGTAGGTGTTATTCCTGTCCTTAAATTAGGAATAAGTCAGCGTCTAACACACGCCGCCGGGTAGTCAATTCCCGTGATAATTGACCAAGTCTACGTATTCAATATCGTAGCAAATAAAGTCTATGTATTCAATACATAGTCAGTCTCATTACTGACTTAATGATTTATTAAATCTATGTCTATTTATCGTAGTAGGTGTTATTCTGTCCTTAAATGGGAATATGTCTACATCTAACACATCTTTGTAGGGTAGTCAATTCGCGATAATTGACCGAAGCCCACGATTCAATATCATAGCAAATAAAGTCTATATATTCAATACATAGCCGGTCTCATTCTTGACCTAATAATTTGTTAAATGTACTATTTATGTGTAGTAGGTGTTATTCCCGCCCTTAAATTAGGAATAAGTCACGCCTAACACACGCCACGTAGTCAATTTCCGCGATAATTGACCAAGTCTACGTATTCAATATCGTAGCAAATAAAGTCTATGTATTCAATACATAGTCAGTCTCATTACTGACTTAATGATTTATTAAATCTATGTCTATTTATGCGTAGTAGGTGTTATTCCTGTCCTTAAATCAGGAATATGTCTACATCTAACACATGCTGCCGGGTAGTCAATTCCCGTGAAGATGACAAAGCCTACGTATTTAATATCGTAGCACAAAGTCTAAGAGAATTCATTCTTTTAGCACAACGTAATTGTTTGGGTCGAAAGTTAATTCCATTTGTAAAACTAGAGAAAATTACACTTTTATTTTCAGTTACAAAGAATTTAGATAACTTTCTTACAAACTCGAACAAAAGATACTACAAGTGTAGATCTCCTGTTTTTGTGGGACTTTGCTCGTCGGGACGCTAATCCGTGGACCACCGAAAGCAACGATCGCCGAATCGACGGTTTAGTTGATGCTTCGCAAAGGAAACAAGAACTTCAAGAAATATCTTAGCAAGGTAAGATATCTACTCTTCTCAAGAATAAGGCAAGGCTTAAACTCGAGGAATCTCCGTGTATTTTGAGACAATCCTAAGCGTAGGAAGGTTTGATTGCTCAAGATGAGGAGGAGTTCACTCTTGGATCTCACAGTTCACCAAAGGACTCCTCTCTCGACCTCTTGATCTCACCGACTTCCCCTCCCTCCCACGATAACCGCGTGTTAAAAGGGTATTTATAGGCTTTAGAAAGCATCAAGACCAAAAGAACACAAGTCGCCAAGTGTTCAAACTTTGCGCAAGCAGCGCGTACCGAAATGCCTCGCTAAGCCGCCGGGGCGAGGTATTGGCCACGCGGCGAGGCAATATGGACAGTTGGTCAGCCGCCGGGCGGTAAAGGTGGATCGCCAAGACTTCTGGGCGTTGTCGCCCCTCCACCGCCAGAACGGTTTTCAAATGTCTCGGCTGGCGAGACACAACAAATGTCGCTAATGGCGAGACACACAAATGTCTCGGCTGGCGAGACACAACAAATGTCGCTAATGGCGAGACACACAAATGTCTCGGCTGGCGAGACACAACAAATGTCGCTAATGGCGAGACACACAAATGTCTCGGCTGGCGAGACACAACAAAATGTCTCGGCTGGCGAGACACAACAAGGTGTTCGCTAATGGCGAGACACACAAATGTCTCGGCTGGCGAGACACAACAAGGTGTTCGCTAATGGCGAGACACACAAATGTCTCGGCTGGCGAGACACAACAAAATGTCTCGGCTGGCGAGACACAACAAATGTCGCTAATGGCGAGACACACAAATGTCTCGGCTGGCGAGACACAACAAATGTCGCTAATGGCGAGACACACAAATGTCTCGGCTGGCGAGACACAACAAATGTCGCTAATGGCGAGACACACAAATGTCTCGGCTGGCGAGACACAACAAAATGTCTCGGCTGGCGAGACACAACAAATGTCGCTAATGGCGAGACACACAAATGTCTCGGCTGGCGAGACACAACAAATGTCGCTAATGGCGAGACACACAAATGTCTCGGCTGGCGAGACACAACAAAATGTCTCGGCTGGCGAGACACAACAAATGTCGCTAATGGCGAGACACACAAATGTCTCGGCTGGCGAGACACAACAAGGTGTTCGCTAATGGCGAGACACACAAATGTCTCGGCTGGCGAGACACAACAAATGTCGCTAATGGCGAGACACACAAATGTCTCGGCTGGCGAGACACAACAAATGTCGCTAATGGCGAGACACACAAATGTCTCGGCTGGCGAGACACAACAAAATGTCTCGGCTGGCGAGACACAACAAGGTGTTCGCTAATGGCGAGACACACAAATGTCTCGGCTGGCGAGACACAACAAATGTCGCTAATGGCGAGACACACAAATGTCTCGGCTGGCGAGACACAACAAGGTGTTCGCTAATGGCGAGACACACAAATGTCTCGGCTGGCGAGACACAACAAATGTCGCTAATGGCGAGACACACAAATGTCTCGGCTGGCGAGACACAACAAGGTGTTCGCTAATGGCGAGACACACAAATGTCTCGGCTGGCGAGACACAACAAATGTCGCTAATGGCGAGACACACAAATGTCTCGGCTGGCGAGACACAACAAATGTCGCTAATGGCGAGACACACAAATGTCTCGGCTGGCGAGACACAACAAGGTGTTCGCCGCCGGGCGGCGAGGCAATATGGACAGTTGGTCAGCCGCCGGGCGGTAAAGGTGGATCGCCAAGACTTCTGGGCGTTGTCGCCCCTCCACCGCCAGAACGGTTTTCCGCTTCTTAGACACGATTAAATGCCCTAGAATCACGCCTAGTGGGCGATCTTCGCGGTAACCGCACATTAAAGTATTTGAGCGTCTCTGCTGATAAAGTCAAGTGGGCCCCACCGGCATTGATTTAGACTCTTCAAGAGCTCATTCCACATGTCCGGTGTTCAGCCGGCGAGACACAACAAAATGTCTCGGCTGGCGAGACACAACAAGGTGTTCGCTAATGGCGAGACACACAAATGTCTCGGCTGGCGAGACACAACAAGGTGTTCGCTAATGGCGAGACACATACACGATGTCTCACGGGCAACGACTCAAGCAAGTGTCTCGGCTGGCGAGACTCAAGCAAGTGTCTCGCGATCAGAAGCAGACACAATCTTCTGATGTGTTGACTTCTTGAGATTCCGACGACGTTGTCCTTCGATCTTCTCATGATTTAGTTATATTTGGGGTTCCTCAGCAATTTTTTATGCCTACAGATACCCCCTCCAAAGTTTTCAGACTCCTCTGTATTTTGTCGAGGGGTCTGGAATACTTTGGATAAGATATTCCGTGCTTCTGTCCATCGTTGGACTTTATAGAAGAGGTTTATCTCTCGCTTCAACTCTTGGGCCCTGGCTACGCGTCGTCGCTGACCATGATTTTAGGACCAATAGCTGTTGCATTTTGTATGTGAACTGGTTGAAATGACGAAGTCGAATTTGAACTGATCATCTTCATCTTGAAAGTCACCACTTGGGTTACGATTGAAATACCTTGAGAATCATTCGAGAAAAGCGCCATCCGTTCTCTGAACATCAGATTTCCAGGAAAGCTTTTGAATCTGATATGGGGCTAATTTGCCTTGAATATACTGCTTCAAATCTCGTGTGGAGAATAACCATTGAGTCGAGACAGTTTAGTGCCTCTCTTTGTGTGCGGCAGTCGAAGGTGTTGCTGAAAGAGGGTGTGCTCTGCAATACTACCGCTATGCTTTGAAGAAGCATGCGCTGGCAGCTCGAAATGCCGCTACCAAGGAGACCGCTACGACCGCCTCGAGTGTGCTTGAGCTTCCGGAGACGATGTAATGACACATTTGTACTAGCAATGAGTTACAAAGTTCATTAAAATGACGGTGGGAGAAAGTGCTTAATCCCTAGCAGAGGAGCGAACCCGTGTCGCAAGTTATTATTTGTATGATAGATATAGGATTTTTGGCAAACCCTCACCATCAACGGATTTGATGAGCCTTTACCAACTACCGCTTGAGTTGGGCTAGCATGTAGTTTGTCTAAGTCCGCTCTACATGTTACGCTGTGCTAAAAGAATGAACTCTCTTAGACTTTGTGCTACGATATTGAATAATGAGACTTGATCAATTATCACGGAATTGATTACCCTACAAAGATGTGTTAGATGCGCACTTATCTCCGTAAGGCGAGATAACATCCCTATGCATGAAGGCATAGTTTAGGTGTCATTAGATAATGACATCTATGCTACGATATCGAATAATGAGACTTGATCAATTATCACGAATTGATTACCCTACAAAGATGTGTTAGATGCGCACTTATCTCCGTAAGGGCGAGATAACATCCCTATGCATGAAGGCATAGTTTAGGTGTCATTAGGTAATGACATCTATGCTACGATATCGAATAATGAGACTTGATCAATTATCACGGAATTGATTACCCGCAAAGATGTGTTAGATGCGGACTTATTCTGATTTAAGGACAGAATAACTTACCACGCATAAATAAGCGTAGATTTAACCGATCATTAAGTCAAGAATGAGACCGCTACAAATATAGACTTTAAGTTATTGTCTCCTCTTGGGGCTATTCAAAGTTTTGACCAAGTGGGAGTGAAAATTTAAAATGACCCTAATCGCTCAAAGGTTTGGTCAAAGTGGGAGAAATTTGGAGACGATCCTAACCGGCCATAAGGTTTGATCGCCTAATTTGAGTGGACCTCTCGCTCATGGAAGGAATCGAGAGGATTTTGACCGTGGTCCTAATCAGAGGAAGGTTTGACCAAGTGGGAGAAATTTGGATACGATCCTAACCGCCATAAGGTTTGATCGCCTAATTTGAAAGTGGACCTCTCGCTCATGGAAGGAATCGAGAGGATTTTGACCGTGGTCCTAATCAGGAAGGTTTGACCAAGTGGGAGAAATTTGGATCACGATCCTAAGCTGTCATAAGGTTTGATCGCCAATTTGAAAGTGGACCTCTGCTCATGGAAGGAATCGAGAGGGATTTTGACCGTGGTCCTAATCGTAGGAAGGTTTGACCAGATAGAGTAATTGAGACAATCCTAACTGTCATAAGGTTTGATTGTTCAATACGAAAATGGACCTCTCGTTCATGGAAGGAATCGAGAGGGGATTTTGACTGTGGTCCTAACTGTAGGAAGGTTTGACCAAGTGGGAGAAATTTGGAGACGATCCTAACTGTCATAAGGTTTGATCGCCCAATTTGAAAGTGGACCTCTCGTTCTTGGAAGGAATCGAGAGGGGATTTTGACCATGGTCCTAACTGTAGGAAGGTTTGACCAAGTGGGAGTAATTGAGACAATCCTAACTGTCGTAAGGTTTGATTGTTCAATACGAAAATGGACCTCTCGTTCATGGAAGGAATCGAGAGGGGATTTTGACTGTGGTCCTAACTGTAGGAAGGTTTGACCAAGTGGGAGAATTTTGAGGTTCTTCAAGATAAGTGAAGGCTTTAACACGAAGAGCTTTGGCAATTTCCGGGAACTTCCCGTACATGGGTTATCCACCCCCAGCTTTCTTTGCAAAACTGGGCTGTCGGAGTGAAAAGGAGCAGTTTAACCTTTTATACTCATCGGAGGAAAGGGAGCAGTTTATACTCGTATACCTGTCGGAGTGTAAAGGAACAGTTTAACCTCTTATACTTGTCGGAGGAAAGGTGAGAAGCAGTTTAACCTCTTGTACTCATCGGAGGTAAGGGGAGCAGTTGACTTATTTTACGCATACGGCTTCACCAAGGCTTGATGATGGCCTTGAGAGCTAAGCAATCCTTCGTAGGATGGAGGATCCTCCTGTGGTACGCACAGTATTTAGGGTCCGAAATCTTGTCAGCCTCCTCCTGATTTGTAATAGGTGGCAACTTGATTTTGTTGCTGTCGAGGAGGTGTTTGAAAATGATCGAACTTCTTCATCTCTCGAAAGAGTACGCCCCGTAATTCGATTTAGGAGCTTTTGTCGCCTCGAGATTGTTGGCGCTGTCGTTGCGACGCTCGACTTACGCTAGCGGCGATCGCCGATGTCTTTCCTCTGTTGTTAGAGGTAAAATTTACTTCCGACGAGTCAGCCGTCGTTTCGCCTCTTTCAGCTTTCTTCCTTCTGAGGAAACGTTCGGCTTGTTCACCGTTGAGTTTCAATTCCTTCCAAGTGGTTGGTGGTGCAACCCCCATGACTTCCAACAATCTTATAGAAAGATTGTTGTGGCAAGTCTCCAATATGAACTTTTCGGTGACTGGATCCCTGCAGTTCATGGCTTTGTTACGGAAGCGCTTGACGAAAGTGTCAATTGTCTCCCCATCCTTCGCTTTCGGCCCGTAAGAGTTCCAATGGACACTTCCGTCGCCATCGAAGAAGTTGCCGAGGAACAAATTTTCTATGTCCTCCCAAAGAAGCATCGCTCTACTTTGAGTCTGGATAACCACTAAGAGTGCCAACGAATGACCGAACCATCAAAGGCTCGTTTCCCGAGATCACTCCCAAATGTGATTTGAAGTAAATCAGGTGTTGTGAAGGTGACCCTCTCCCGTCAAATGGCGTGAAGTTAATCAAATTGAATTTCGGCGGGTAAGGAATTGAATCCCACTCTCTCGGGTATGGACACGGAATGCCGGTCTTCTTGACTTCATGCGCGGACATTAAAGCATTGATCTTGTCTTCAAGCTCTTTCATCCTTTCGACATCATCTTCTCCTTGTTTTGGATTATTTCCAATAGGAAGAATTGGACCATTTCCACCTCGGCAACTGCATTCAGTCGTTGATCGATTCAGCCGTAGATGAGGCGTTTGATTTTGCAATTCCCTCATCTGTTGCATGACTAGCTCCATCTCCATTTTCATCTCAGCCTTAAGCTCTTCTCTTTGCTTGGCTAAGGCCTCCTGTAACATTTGAGCCAGGACATCAGGAGTAATGGTAAAAGCTTTTTTAGGATGGTAACCAACACTTGACATTGTGTCATCGGAAGCTATCGCCGAGTTGGTGTCGGAAGCTTCATCTTCAGATGACTCTCCCTCATGCATCCGAAACATGCTTTGGGAAATCTGGGTGCTGACTCTTCCTGTAGGAGTAAAGTCAATATCTGCATCCATCGCCGGTCCTTTCCCTTTGTTCACCATGTTGATAGTCACTTCAGGAAACTCATCAAATTGGATGGATGATCTCCTTCTTCTTTGATGCCGTCTTGACTTTGGCTTCAGATCTTCTCGTCGACAGGAAAGCCGTCAATATCGAAGCTCTTTGTGGATGAGCGCTCGACTCGTAACGTGCACATCCCGATAACAAATGCCTTAATCAATTTTGCACACGAGCAAGAACAATCTATTTCGTCGATCGTCCTCTTTCGTGTGTTGCCACCCCCAGCCTGATGATGTGGTTGGTGTGGTTTATCACAAATTGCACTTCCACCCCCAAGTGTAACGTTGTCCTTAATTGGAGGACACGTCTTCTTTTGGGGACGTCGACTCTTTGACTTGAGAGACAACTTCCGTTGCTTGGCTTTATTTCCTGGCTGTGGACCAAGATGACTAAACACTGAAGTTGTCGGATTTCCAGACTTAAAGGTCAATACCTTGGCCGGAGAAGTGGAAGAAAGGGGCGGACAAGTGCAATTTCTGCTAAGGCAAAGAGCACTGCCTCGCTTCTGGCGAGGCAGTTCATGCTGTCTCGCTGGCGCGAGACAGTTGACACGCCCGCATGCAGGCAGTTCATGCCGTCTTCACGGGCGCCAGACAGCTCGAACCGCCTCTACCGAAGATTAGCGGCGAGGCAAACTTCTGAGCCGGTTCTGACGTCGACTTCGGGACCCAAATTTTGTGATCCTGGGTCAATTCCCTGGTTGATTTCGACTCCTGCGCCTTGCGAATAATGGCACGTGCACAAGCAACACGTGTACGATGCTTTTGGGCGCGCTCTTTCTTTGTCCATCGGGTTCTTTTGACGAGAACCCATTCTTCCTTGGCAGGAGTGCTGACGGATTGAAGCGCTGTAGTTTGTTGACGCTTTTGATCATGTGAGTTCGTCTGATAGTGAACTCCATCCGTTAACTCCAGAGCCTTGGCGAATTGACGGGCCAACTTCTGGCGTTGTCTCTGACGAGCTCTCTTCGTCAAAGTTGTTGCACTTTGGTGTGCATAGCCTTCGGCTTTGGGGAATGCCGGAGCGATGTTGTGAAGTGAAACCTCAACAACAATTGGGGGAAAGTCTTCATGTTGAGTCTTCCTTGGAGACAAGATCCTTTTGCATTTGGAGGAAGAGGATCTTGATGAAGACGAGGAGAGATAATCTTCGAACTTGGCTTGATCGAAGAAATAGTCCAGTCCCTCGACCATGAGGTCGGCTTGATCGTTGCAAGGCTGCGACACAACGATCTCGGGCTCGAGACCGTTGGCTCCCACTGTGGTCGCCATCGTGTTTGGGTCGAAAGTTAATTCCATTTGTAAAACTAGAGAAAATTACACTTTTATTTTCAGTTACAAAGAATTTAGATAACTTTCTTACAAACTCGAACAAAAGATACTACAAGTGTAGATCTCCTGTTTTTGTGGGACTTTGCCTGTGCCGGGGACGCGTAATCCGTGGACCACCGAGCAACGATCGTCGAATCGACGGGGTTTAGTTGATGCTTCGCAAAGGAAACAAGAACTTCAGTAAATATCTTAGCAAGGTAAGATATCTACTCTTCTCAAGAATAAGGCAAGGCTTAAACTCGAGGAATCTCCGTATTTTGAGACAATCCTAAGCTGTAGGAAGGTTTGATTGCTCAAGATGAGGAGGAGTTCACTCTTGGATCTCACAGCCACCAAAGGACTCTCTCTCGACCTCTTGATCTCACCGACTTCCCCTCCCTCCCCGATAACACGTGTTAAAAGGGTATTTATAGGCTTTAGAAAGCATCAAGACCGAAAAGAACACAAGTCGCCAAGTGTTCAAACTTTGCAAGAGCGCTGACCAGCCGTCTGCTGGCTAAGTCAGCCGGGGCGAGGCAATGTTGGCCACGGGCGCAGGCAATATGGACAGCATACATGCCACCGGGCGGCAGGTAGCGGTGGATCCGCCCGCTTATTCGGCGAGGCGTTGTCGCCCCTCCACCGTGAACGGTTTTCCGCTTCTTAGACACGATTAAATGCCTAGAATCACGCCTAGTGGGCGATCTTCACGGTAACCGCACATTAAAGTATTTGAACATCTCTGCGATAAAGTCAAGTGGGCCCCACCAAAGATTGATTTAGACCCTTCAAGAGCTCATTCCACATGTCCCGGTGTCTCACCGGGCGACACAACAAGGTGTCTCGCTAATGGCGAGACACAACAAGGTGTTCGCTAATGGCGAGACACAACAAGGTGTCTCGCTAATGGCGAGACACAACAAGGTGTTCGCTAATGGCGAGACACAACAAGGTGTCTCGCTAATGGCGAGACACAACAAGGTGTCTC
Organism: Asparagus setaceus; assembly: GCA_012295165.1. Taxonomy (NCBI): domain Eukaryota; kingdom Viridiplantae; phylum Streptophyta; class Magnoliopsida; order Asparagales; family Asparagaceae; genus Asparagus; species Asparagus setaceus. Next base: position 53,529,695 of record CM022706.1, on the reverse strand, counting down.
GCTAATGGCGAGACACAACAAGGTGTCTCGCTAATGGCGAGACACAATCTTCGATGTGTTGACTTCTTGAGATTCCGACGACGTTGTCCTTCGATCTTCTCATGATTTAGTTATATTTGGGGTTCCTCAGCAATTTTTTATGCCTACAGTAATATGTAGAACGGACCTAGATAATCCACATGCTAGCCCAACTCAAACGGTAGTTAGTAAAAGTTCATCAAATCCGTTGATGGCTGAGGGTTTGTCAAAAATCCTATATCTATCGTACAAGCAATAACTTGCGACAGCGGATTCGCTCCTCCTGCCGGGGTTGAGCACTTTCTCCCACCGTGATTTAATGCACTTTGTAGCTCATTGCCAGTGCAAATGTGCCATTACATCACCTCCAGAAGCTCAAGCATGCTCAGGAAGATTCTCATTTCAAAATTGCCCTTGGAAGTTCAACTGCGACTCAATCGCAAGCCTCCGGACGAAGATAATCAGTTTAACGTCAACTCTCATCAATATCAATCAATTTTAAAATACAACGACTCCAGCTCTTGATTTCAAAAGATTGTCAGCGACGTCGCGTAGCCAGAAATTAAGAAGCAATTTATGAGTCCACTCAACAAAGTCCAACGTTGGGCAGAAACAGGACTTATCTTATCCAAAGTATTCCAGACTCCTCGATAAAATACAGCAGAGTCTGAAAACTTTAGAGGGGGTATTTGTAGGCATAAGAAATTACCTATGGAACTCTAATTTACTTCATACCAGAGAAAAGACGATGAACATCATTATCTGAGTCAAGGAGGATCGTCTAATGCTGCAACTAAACTAATGAGCACATGAGATGAATTGGCGAATCATATGAGTCAATTGAACAACAAAACAACGAAGAAACGACTCTGCTGGGGAGCTGCAGAATGCCCATAAAGAACGTAGTACCATGTGTGTTTTTTTCATGCCGTGTGTGTCTCGCTAATAGGACATTGTAAATATCTTCTCCAGCTTTCTAACGCATCTTGAATCACCTCATTCTGAGATCGGACAAAGAAGTTATGGTCAAAACAAATCAAGGCGATCAAAGTCTCGCGGTGGCGAGAGCAGTCCAAAGCTGTCTTAGCAACGTAGAAACGATCCAGCTGTCGCTAACGCCGAGACAGCCAAAACCGCCTCGCCATTGCCGAGACAGTCCAAACTGTCTCGCCAATAGGCGAGACACCAAAAGCGTCTGATGAATTTTCCAGGTGCTTTATCATTATTTATGGGACCCATTGGACTTTGTCAACACGTGAAGACATCCATTTACATTAGTGGGGCGGTTACACGCTGAAAATACGCCCACTAAGCGCATAAATGGGGCACTAAACGTGCCTTAAAAGGAGGGGGAGCGGTTACAACAACCAGAAGACAGTCTTTGGCCGAGACGGTTTTGGCGAGATAGCCCAGCTGTCATATGGCATAGCGATTGTTGGCGAGCGAACTAAGCTGTCACGCCCGCAATGGCAGCGATTTTGGACCGAGACACTTCTAACTGTCTCGGCCATTACACATCTTCTACACATCTTTGCGGCGGTTATGCTTCCTAAAGCCTATAAATAACCCTTTAACACGTATTACTGGGGGGGGAGATTATTTTGGAGAGAGGGAAAAGTGTATTTCCATAGAGAGGAGTCCTTTGATGAATCTTGAAGATTCAAAAGTGAACTCCTCATCAAATCAAGAGTGTTCTTGAAGCTTCCTTTGGAGATTCCTCGAGTTTAAGGTTTGTCTTATTCTTGGGAAGAGTAGATATCTTACTTGGCTAAGATATTTGCTTAAGTTCTTATTTCCTTCGCGAGACATAAACTATACTCCGTCAATTCGATGATCGTTGCTCGGTGGTCCTCGGACGACGCGTCCCCGGCACAGGCAAAGAACCCACGCAAGCAGGAGATCACTACGTAGTGACTTCTGTTCGTGTTTTGTAGAGAGTGAGCTTATTTTCTTTGTAATCGAGAGATTTACGCGTGTAATCTTTCACTTGTTTTTATTTTTGAAACGTTTTGGGATGGAAACAACGAAGAAACTTATTCTCGTCCGAAACAACCACCTCAAACGCCATTTGGAAAAACACAACAGAGCTCAAGCGACAACGTCTCAAGGAGACATCCGTCAATCTCTACTCTCTCAATCATCAATCTCTAGTAGCCTTGGTTCTTGGAACTACGATGCAATTAAAGCCAGGAAATGCGTTATCAGGTTTATTGTTCTTAAAAACCTTCCTTTTAAATTAGTAGAAGATGATGAATATGAGGATATGACTAGAGATGAGTTTTATCCCTCATTTTAAAAAATTTCTCGTCAATCTTGTCAGCGTGATATTTTGAAATATTATCACGATGGACAAACAAAAATAATTTCTTATTTTCAAAACTTAAACTATAAATTTTCTCTAACTTCTCTTGTAAATTTTCTCTAACCGATATTTGGACATCTAGAGCACAAATTGGTTATTTATGTATCACAACACACTAGATTGATGATACTTGGCAAATATTTACTAGAGTTGTTTCTTTTATTACATTTTAAGATTCACACATTGATGTTAATATTGCAAATTTAATAATAGAATAACTTTCAAAATTAGAAATTTTGAAAAAATATTTTCTTTCACTTGATAATGCAAGTAATAATAATATAGTCAGATCATATCAAATTATTTTTCCTATTGCCATATCGGTGATATTTTTCATATTAGATGCATGTGCCATATTTTAAATTTAATTGTTCAAAGTGCATTTAATGAAATTAAACCCATGATAGAAAAGGTTAGGGTTATAGCTTATGCTCATAATGCTTCAACAAAGACTTAAAAGACGAAAATAATTGTGTAAAAAAATTTAAAACCCAAGTTAATTCCAAAGATGTTGACCACGGTGAAATTCCACCTATGCAATGTTAAATGTAGCAATAGAGTATAAAGAAAGTATAAATAATTTTATTGCTTTCTATGCTTCTAGTTCTAGCTCGATAGTATGTATGGAATAACCGATGAAGAATGGACAGTTATATGTAGTGTAAAAGAGATGCTACAAGTTTTTATGAAGCTACTATGTTATTATCCGGTTGTTATTATCCAACTATTATTCAAGCCGCTTTACAAGTTTTAAGTATTCAAACTTTTTTACTAATTATCGTATGGATAATTATTTTGGAAACATGATTTTTGAAATGGAAAGTAAATTTAATAAGTATTTTAGACATATTCCTATTATTTTTGGTTTGGGGGTTCTTATTGATTTATGCTTGAAGAATGTTGGCCTTCAAAATTTGTTAAATTCTTTGTATGAGAACATGTTAATAGACACTGATGATGGTCAGACTGTTACTGCTCTTACTCATCATAACACTATTAAATATTATTTTCAAAGATTATATGATGAGTATGCAGGTAGACATAGTACAAGTACACATCAACCTACAGCTTCTGCTTCTATGAGTTCAAGCCGGGGCAAAGGTAAGATTTTTAATAGACAATTAATGATAGCGAGGCTAACTGGTAGCCGTGGATCTGGATCTGGATCATCATCAAGGAAAATTTTTGAAATTGAATAATATTTATATGCACCTTTAGTTAATTCTCAAAATAATGATTTCAATATTTTACAATGGAGGAGAGTATATGGAACAGTTTTATATCCTATACTTTCCATCATGACTCATGACTTACTAACAGTGCATGTTTCTACAGTATCTTCAGAATCCGCCTTCAGCACATCAGGACGTTTGATCGACGATCACAGAACATCGCTAGATCCGTCTACCGTACAGGCTGTAATGTGCCTACAAGATTGGTGGAGGTTCGAGAAGAGAACTCAAGGCATCAATCAGATGGCTAGTATTGAAGATAGACTTGATGAGTTGACAATAGAAGATAGAGATGGAGAATAAAAAGTACTCATTAGTTTGTAATTTTTATTTCTTAGCTGTAAATTTTTGATAAATTATTTTGGAAAGAGTTGCAAATGATAGTGATATAGATGAGTAGGTGTCAACCTAGTTGGGATGTATTCATCTATTGTGATGCGACAAATTCTAAAAAAAATTATAATTGTTAGTGATTAATAATAAAGAATTTATTTTTTATCATTTTAATTTCTATGATATTTGTATTTGTAAATCGTGATAATTATAAGTGATTAATAATATGATTGAATTTTCGTCAAAATTTAGCATATTTTATTTTTAATTACTCTTGAAATTTTATTTTTTTTACAAAAAAAAACTAATTTTTAAGTAAAATAATAATAAAAAATAAAATAAAAATAACCGGCCGGTTCTGTGTCCTACCGCCCCATTGGTCCGAGTCCCGTATCCCTTTTGCCCCGCCGGATCAGATTTCCTACGTCACGAATGACACTCTAGCTCTACTCCTCTAATAAAAGGCCAACGTGGAAGCTTGCCTCTCGCTCGCATAACAAATGTGTAATCTCTGGGCCCACCAACCTCGAGAAAGTATCCGGTGCAACGTTTTTTCCATATAGGCATGCCTACATGGTGTATTCACTCACGTCACTGCTGATTCACTCACGTCACTGCTGATTCACTCACGTCACTGCTGATTCACTCACGTCACTGCTGATTCACTCACGTCACTGCTGATTCACTCACGTCACTGCTGATTCACTCACGTCACTGCTGATTCACTCACGTCACTGCTGATTCACTCACGTCACTGCTGATTCACTCACGTCACTGCTGATTCACTCACGTCACTGCTGATTCACTCACGTCACTGCTGATTCACTCACGTCACTGCTGATTCACTCACGTCACTGCTGATTCACTCACGTCACTGCTGATTCACTCACGTCACTGCTGATTCACTCACGTCACTGCTGATTCACTCACGTCACTGCTGATTCACTCACGTCACTGCTGATTCACTCACGTCACTGCTGATTCACTCACGTCACTGCTGATTCACTCACGTCACTGCTGATTCACTCACGTCACTGCTGATTCACTCACGTCACTGCTGATTCACTCACGTCACTGCTGATTCACTCACGTCACTGCTGATTCACTCACGTCACTGCTGATTCACTCACGTCACTGCTGATTCACTCACGTCACTGCTGATTCACTCACGTCACTGCTGATTCACTCACGTCACTGCTGATTCACTCACGTCACTGCTGATTCACTCACGTCACTGCTGATTCACTCACGTCACTGCTGATTCACTCACGTCACTGCTGATTCACTCACGTCACTGCTGATTCACTCACGTCACTGCTGATTCACTCACGTCACTGCTGATTCACTCACGTCACTGCTGATTCACTCACGTCACTGCTGATTCACTCACGTCACTGCTGATTCACTCACGTCACTGCTGATTCACTCACGTCACTGCTGATTCACTCACGTCACTGCTGATTCACTCACGTCACTGCTGATTCACTCACGTCACTGCTGATTCACTCACGTCACTGCTGATTCACTCACGTCACTGCTGATTCACTCACGTCACTGCTGATTCACTCACGTCACTGCTGATTCACTCACGTCACTGCTGATTCACTCACGTCACTGCTGATTCACTCACGTCACTGCTGATTCACTCACGTCACTGCTGATTCACTCACGTCACTGCTGATTCACTCACGTCACTGCTGATTCACTCACGTCACTGCTGATTCACTCACGTCACTGCTGATTCACTCACGTCACTGCTGATTCACTCACGTCACTGCTGATTCACTCACGTCACTGCTGATTCACTCACGTCACTGCTGATTCACTCACGTCACTGCTGATTCACTCACGTCACTGCTGATTCACTCACGTCACTGCTGATTCACTCACGTCACTGCTGATTCACTCACGTCACTGCTGATTCACTCACGTCACTGCTGATTCACTCACGTCACTGCTGATTCACTCACGTCACTGCTGATTCACTCACGTCACTGCTGATTCACTCACGTCACTGCTGATTCACTCACGTCACTGCTGATTCACTCACGTCACTGCTGATTCACTCACGTCACTGCTGATTCACTCACGTCACTGCTGATTCACTCACGTCACTGCTGATTCACTCACGTCACTGCTGATTCACTCACGTCACTGCTGATTCACTCACGTCACTGCTGATTCACTCACGTCACTGCTGATTCACTCACGTCACTGCTGATTCACTCACGTCACTGCTGATTCACTCACGTCACTGCTGATTCACTCACGTCACTGCTGATTCACTCACGTCACTGCTGATTCACTCACGTCACTGCTGATTCACTCACGTCACTGCTGATTCACTCACGTCACTGCTGATTCACTCACGTCACTGCTGATTCACTCACGTCACTGCTGATTCACTCACGTCACTGCTGATTCACTCACGTCACTGCTGATTCACTCACGTCACTGCTGATTCACTCACGTCACTGCTGATTCACTCACGTCACTGCTGATTCACTCACGTCACTGCTGATTCACTCACGTCACTGCTGATTCACTCACGTCACTGCTGATTCACTCACGTCACTGCTGATTCACTCACGTCACTGCTGATTCACTCGTCGTTCAAGCTGTGGGGGCCCACTCTTCCGCCGAAACGGAAGCGGTGCAAAATTTTATTATTAATTTACCAAAATCACATTCAAAAAGAAATTCAGTGGTCGGTTGGTAAATCTTGGTAGTGTTTTTAAATTAGGAGTTAATTAATTTACACTAAATAACTATTTAGCTCCCCGTCCACATGAACAAAACTACACACGACAGACCCCAACTCACAGTCGTACTCGTACTCGCAGCCACTAAAATAAAGTTCACTCCCACTCTCTCTCTTTTTTAATTTTAGTAATTAACAAAATATTATTATTCTTTCACTCACCCGCAACTTTCCCTTCTCTCTCTCTCTCTCATGGTGGAGCTCTCCAGCGACTGCAATTCTATCAATTTAGCTTCTTAATTCCAAGTCGGAGCGAGCTCGATACTTCGTCGTTGAACCGAAAATGGCAAAGAGGGGCTACAAACTGCGTATCCTTTGCTTTAATCATTATTTTTTTTATAATAAAGAAGCTCCTCAATTCTTTTCTATCTTGATTCTGGTCAGATCTTGTCTTTTTGCTTTTGATTTCATCTTCTTCGTTCAATGCTCACTGAGATTCTCTTTGAAATTTGGCTTTTTTACTTATTATTATTTATTAAGATGAAGAGTTCCTATCTCTCAATCAGCAATGGGTTGATTTTAGTGACGTCACTCCTCCAAGAAGCAGATCTCAATTATGAGTTCAACTGGAAATGTCTTTGTGGAATTGATTCCATAATTGAGTAATTTTAAGAACTTCCACGGGAATGAGGAGAGATTAACTCATATCTCTGCGTAATTGTCTTTAACCTGCCAGTTGATTTTTTAAACATCTTGAATATCTAGTATTTGTTTGGTTGCAAAGTTGCTTTGCCATCAAGGTAAGAGTTTCCCCAATAATATCTTCACCTTATGGTGACTTGCTTGGGAAGTAGCTAATTACGAAAATCAAAGAGAGGGATGTAGAAAGTTATTTTACCTCCATCACAGCGAAAATGGGGAAACACAGGGTATATAATCTAATTGAAAAGAGTTTATTCGTACGTCCCACCATCTTCAACGGGTGGTGCTTTATCGAACCTTCAGGCCAATCTGGACGATCCCATTTGTCAATACCCTTTAGTTCCATCTTATCTGCCTTAAGTCGATGATTAAACCCCTTCACCAGAGCCGATCAAAGCTCACTGTCGATTATGACTTGCATTCAAACAATTGGAGTCAAAGAAACATCACATTGGGTTTAGATATGTCCGAAACCATTTACAAACCCATCATAGAAAACTACTCTAGAAACCTCTAATTCATAATAGTTGGTGGTAAAGAGTGGGTAACTTGCACCTATGTTCTTCGCTATCCATTGTCAAATTCCCTTATATGACATGTCTATGTTTATACAAAGATAAGAGCTGTGTAATTAATGCTAGACCATAAAAATTGAATCTTGATATATGCAGATACATTTCTGACTTTGGTATGAGTATGCATGACCTAGCATGGGACACATGCTGTATAGTCAGAACTTGGAATGATAAATGGATCATCACAAGGAAGCTCCAAATGAGAGATGATTGACAAATTATTGTTAGTCATAGCCTCGTAGGAAGAGTTATTATAGAGAAAATGGTGATGCTTGCAGCACTTCTTAGACTGTGGTATCAAGATTAACATGATTCAGACATAGGTTGAATCCTAAATTGGTGATATTTGTTTATCTTGTCATGTATCCAATCCATGTCCTGTGCCCATCTATGTTTGATGCTTGACTTGTGAAGCTGAAAACATATTTACTATACAAAAATGTGACAGCTCCTTATTAGATGCACATTTCATACATGCTAACTCGTGCTACGCATTTGGAGGATTGATTTTCTTAACCTAGAATTCAGAGGAATTTGTTGCACATGGATCTGATGTGACTTGTTTAAGCATTGGCAAGAAGTCATGCAGAGTCTTTATTACTGGTGGTGAAGATTGCAGGGTGAATCTTTGGGCAATTGGCAATCCGATGTCAATACTGGTTAGTTGGATCTCACTTCTTGGCTGTGAGCATTGAAATTTTTCATGCTTTGTTATTTTTTCATTTATCTCTCATTCAACTTCAGATAATGAAATAGTTGTTGCTTCAAGAAGCTGGAACTATGCTTACCGAGTGGTTCTTTGAAATCTAACTTTCAAAACTCATAAAAATAAGACGTAACTGGCATCAACAATGGCAAAAACTTTCTGTTGAGAGATAGAATATGTTTGCTAGAGCTGCGCCTCATAGATCCTCAAGAAATTACTTCGCACATGTGGAAACTCTGCGCTTCATTCAAACTGATATTTGGAAGCTAGGGAAGAGCGATATATTCCCTCAGAACCCAGACATGCAGGGTTCTTGATAGAAACTTGATTAGAACATAAGTTGACTATAACAAATTTACTTAATTCACGAAAATGTAAAACAATTAAGATCTAATTGCAAGAATGAATGGTAAAGATAGTCCCAAGTCAGCTTGCTATTTTGGCAATTGATTACTTATTGCGAATAATCTAATCAATTTTGTAATGATATCCTATCTGACAAAACTCCTTGATTTTTGTAGATAGACCATATAAAAGTTTATGCCACTAGGTTACTTCTTATGTCACAAAATGTTGTAGTGGGTGACTAATTAAAGTTAGCGGGCTCAGATGCCAATCACAATCACATACACATGCACACTTCTGGGAATTTTGAAGATGCGTGAAATAGAAACGCTGCCCATAGATCCGCCCGGCATTGGAGAATATGAGTGTGGAGTATCTACACAGGCACAAGCTACTGGTGTCTTCAGCATTCAAGTATATGTGCTTCATAGTCTAGGTGATACAATATAAAGAAAGGAACATAACAATTTTATTAACATGATGCAAGGGAAAAACATGAAAGAAGAAACTGACATTTTCGCTTCTCTATCATTTTTTTAGTACTTTAACTTTGCGGGCATAATTTTCATGGTTAAGTATTTGCTTTAGAATGCACGGCTTGGATACACATGCATATGGATTATGATTTTTCTTCAATACCCGTATTTTGTTTGCAAAAATAAACTACAGACCAAGTGTAAAACAGCCAACCATTCCATTATCGGGCTAAGTACAGCCACTCCATGATGGGCCTAGGCCTGTTGCTGCACCCAACCTCATATTGTACCAGCCTATTAACTCCATATCATGCATTATAGGAATCCTCCCCCCCCCCACCCACCCACCCCCAATCCCTCCCTCCCTCTCTAGTTATAAGTTGCTATATTAGCTAAATGATAGGTCTCCAATAACAATTGACTTCACCTTCTATATAACTTGCAGAGCCTGCCTGGCCAGATGGGTTCAGTTCGATCGCTGACTTTTGATTCAGCAGAGGTCTTAGTGCTTGCAGGATCTTCTAATGGTACAATCAAGCTTTGGGATCTGGAAGAGGCAAAGCGTGAGTCTATTAACTATATTTACTTAAAATTAAATATAAAAATGACTTCCTCTTTTAATGCAGTCATGATATAATGGTACTAAACTGGATAAGTTTCTGTGGTCTCTGGTGTTTTTAAATGCTGTAACTGACTCTTTAGAAATATCTATTGCAGTCCATCTCGTATCAACTGGAAGTTCTAGATTATAGACTGTCTAGGTGGATCTAGAAAAACAATGACAACATCAATGACGAGAACAAATTGTTATCCAATATTTTGTGGGTGGGCTATATGAACTTTTTTCCTTCCATTCCTTGCTGTCAAGGGCCATCCCTTTCCTGTATAAACTTACGATCTTTTTTGATCCATTATTAAAAAATTCCAAATTGTCACTCTTTTTGAATATATATTTGCTATCATAAGACTATAATGAATCACCAAATCCAAAATTACGTCTCTCATTTCATTCATTAGTCTATACCAACAAGTAATGACCTTAATTGACCCTCTTATATTTCCCTACCATTTTTTCGGAAATGTCTTTTTGGTGTTCTCTTGTAAATAGTTTTTCTCCTTTCAAAGTTCCCTCTACTAATCCATCCAAGTGCGCTAAAAAATCTCTTTTAATTTGTCATCGACAAGTATTCCTATCCCATTCATTCCTCCCTTATCTTTCATACCGAACTTTATATCAATATTCTTTCCAATCTACCTATATCTCTTACCTAACCATTTAGTTTCCTGCAAAGGCAAATCTTTCTCCTAATCATTAGGTAGATCAATTCACCAATTCAGTATGTATACCATTCAATTATCTTTCATGTAAGTCCTGTTAGATATTGAAGGAGCTAACATGATCTTATCATGCATAAGCCTCTAGATCCTTTCTCTCCTATGTCCCTTTAGGCTATGTCTGTTTAGCATCATATTGGAGGACCAATCTGACGCCTGCAGAGATCTAAAGAATCTTTGCTCACTCTCTAGTTCGCCAAGATGGGTCAATGCAGAATGCTGCCTTGAGGGAGTGCCCTATCAAACATCCCTTGCCAACTTGATACTGGAAAGGAATAGGAATATAAAGCAAAGAAGATTATTCGTATGACCTGGCATTGTGCCGCCATCTCTAAATCAAAGGTAACGTTAAGTTAACTTTACAAAGGAACAGCTGTTGGACCTCTCTAGTCTCATGGCTTACCCTAATTTTAGCCTACACCTACTTTAACATTGTTTTGAGACTTCTACTTTTTCTGGCCACACAAATGTTTATGATCATCCCAACTTGATAAAAAAATACATGCCATAAGCCCTGTACAGTCCATCATTTATGAGCAATCAATTCCTGAGTACGAGAACAACACAAGACATAATCTGCAGGCGCTATTAGCTACCATATTACTATTGGTAATGAAATGAGAACGAAGCATGCGCTATAAACATCTAACTCGTATATTGTTGTTCTTGAAGTGTAGTCATCCGGTCAATCACAGGGCACAAATCCAATTGCTCAGCTGTTGAATTCCATCCATTTGGTGAATTCTTGGCATCTGGGTCTTCTGATACTGATCTTAAGATCTGGGATATTAGAAAGAAGGGATGTATTCATACTTACAAGGGGCACACACGGGGCATCAGAACAATTAGATTTACCCCAGATGGCCGATGGGTTGTTACTGGTGGAGACGACCATGTGGTGAAGGTAGAATTAGGTTGCACTACTTGTGCATTGCTATTTTTTCTTTAACTGAAAAGTGTACTAAAGCTAATCTGAAGCTATTTCGCATTGTCTGGACAGTTATGGGATTTGACAGCTGGTAAACTCCTGCATGACTTTAAGTTCCATAATGGAACAATCCGGTGCATGGATTTTCATCCACAAGAGTTTCTTCTTGCAACAGGTATATTCCTAAGCTATGAGGATCAGAATACCCATCTTAGTCTCTATCTCAGCAACTTATATCATTTATCTAGCCTCTAGCTATTTGTCTACAGGATGTTCAACTGTTAACTTAATGCTTCTATTCTTATTCTACAAGTAATTGGTATTTTCTTGCTCTGGAACTGGTGCATAATTATTTCCATGTTTGCATTATGTGCAAATAAGGAAGAAAAACATGCAGTGGTTACCATCCATTTTCAGCAAATTCTTAGAATCTCTGGTTTCAATTAATTATCTCATTATTGTGTTTGTCTTGTGTTATATAGTAATATAGTAGCTTGCAAGTGTTTACTTTTTGTCGTAAATATTCTCATCTGCACAATAAAATGCTCAACCATTTTCTATGCCACTTGCAGCATTGTGTGTTCTGACAAGTTGCTTTGTTAATACATTCAGGCTCAGCAGATCGAACTGTAAATTTCTGGGACTTGGAAACATTTGAACTAATTGGTTCAGCTGGACCTGAGGTATGCAAAACTTCATATCATCTTTAGAGGAACATATTGTCAATTGCATGTCAAGATTTTTTACTTACTATTTTGTTATGTGTCCATTTTGGTTGCGCATAAGAAAGAGAACTAGAAAGTGGGCTTTTATATGAGGCTAGTTCCAATATCTATTATATGACAGTGTTGGGTTTGTAGTTTAAATTCATTATCATGATGCTAAGTGATTTGTTCGAAGCTTAATCCTGCTTAACTCTCCAAATGACATGTAGCAAAACCCTATCTGAAGGCTGGAGTGATACAGGATGTCACCAAAGGTCTGATAACTGATGATGATGGCATAGATGCAGTTAGCTTAGGGACACTAAACGAAATCAAAGACAGTTTGTCTCATTACGTTTTTTGGCATGTTAGTAAGATCCTATGAGTATAACTGTGCACAAAGGGGCAGCATAGTCTTACAACTTGAAACTGAACAGTGGACTACTTTGCCGTAAATGTTGGAGCATAAGCTTTTTAATCAGTAACATTTCTGTCCATTAAGTAGTGAACCTGTCAACAACAATAACAGCAGCAAGAAAAGTGAGAACAACAGTAACAGTCATACTCAGCATGCCATTAGAAGCGAAAGGTTGAGAGTTTAATCTGTGGCTTTAGCTCTGTCACAAATAATACAACCCCATCTGCCCACTACTCAAGAGAAGAAAGAAGAATTCTCCAAGGAAATTAATACAAAAAATTGGTTTTCTTTCTGAATATATTAATATGGAAAACTTCACCAAATATTCAGGTCAAAGGGTTGCTCAATGTTGTCAAATCAACTATTCTCGAGTCAGGGGGCTGGAAGGCCACGCCAATTTTCCATGCATATTAGTTTAGATTGTGATTATATTGCCATATACACTAGATAACAGTATTCAAACATAAATCAAATATTTAGATCCAAGCTCTTAGAAAAAGCATAATATCTGTTGGCATTGCGTTTGAGTTTCTAAGAAAGAAATGTGTCTACAAAAATTTAATTATTTATGTTATAATTCTCAAAACAAAATGTTCATAGCAGATGAAACTTGCCTGCATATCTGTCTCTGTGCGAAGTGCATTGGTAGCAAGAGCCGCAGCTACTGTCTGCATCTTGTTATGGTATTGCTGCCTTTTTGCCAAGTTATTGAACCTATAGGATTTAGTGGTGATGTTGTATCCCACTTTCGGTTGGTTAGCAACAATAAATACTGTACTGAATAGAGAAATGGATGTAATATGTGATCCTTGTCCTTGTATCTTTTCATAGATGTCTTCATGATACATATTAGACTCACAGATCCATGCATACCTAGTTGTGTGTATACTTGGGAGAGACTTGGGTCTCTTGGAAAATATTTTAGATCCTGTTTTCCATTGGTTTCAATATTGCGGACCCAGTTTTTATATTCCACTGCATTCAAGTTGATTGACATCATCTAAAGTAACTATAGTTTTTTTTTTAAATTAAGCATTTTAAATTCCATTATCTATGCATCTAGCAAATGCAATGGATGGTTGGAATTGTTCTATTTAGATAGATCTATAGTTTCATGCATAAATAATATTCTACACTTTTATACTAACCAATTCCCATTTAGGCTGCTCATTTGCCCTTTGATGGTGAATCTTTCATATGAACATCGACTTAAATGGGGAGAGTTTGACTTGATCCTTATGGAAGTAGCCAAAGTCTATCTCTCTCTCTTTATTTATCCACTAAGTAAGCCAGATATTCCAACTCTTTCTGCATAATTTTAGGATCTCGAGGGTGTGAGTTTAATATAGATAGAGGGAGCTACAAAATTGAAGACTGGGTTTTATATTCTTCTGTGCTCATGTTTCATGCCCAATGCATATCAGGTGTTTGCTTCTGCTTTAGCATATCTGATTTCTTCATTTGAGCTAATTGTTGATGTGTCCATACACTCCCTCAATTCCAGTGATGCTGGAACTTGCTAGAATGGTCTACAAACCATCATCAAGGTTAGGTCATCGGACCATTAGGGACAGTCAAAGACTACCGTGCATGGTCATTCTGTCATTGTGAAATGTGAACAAATGGAGAGCAACCATTTTCTAGCCGTTGATCCATGGACTGAACTTCTTCACTATCATATGAAGTTGGGCAGTCTTGTTTCAGTTGTGGAATTTTTCTTTTTTCAGGAAAATTTGGAAATCTGGTGAGTGATTTTTTTTAATAAGTATATGATTATGTTTGGGGAGGTCCTGGGAGAGGGTTTAAGCAAAGGCGAAACTTGCAAAGTCACACCCTATACTCCTCCATCTTTTCTATACAGTAATGTTATCTATTTGTTGTTGCCTGTGGATGTTGGCCTTTGTAGTGGTTGAGGTAATCGCTTGTACCTCTGTGTTTTCTTCTCTTGCCTGTCTTCTGTCTTTCTGGTTTTCCAATTACACAAATTGGGGTTTATTCTCAAGACATCAGACTTAAAAAAGAAAAGAAAAAGAAAAAAACAATGGGGTTCTAGTACAGAAGTAGCACATCTCAGTTCTTACAAGTTCTGAAGAATGTGGCAAATCTACAGGTTATGCTCTTCCTATAAGTATTATGCTCTATGATCAAACAATAATTGTGTTCCTTTGTTTGAAATATTTGGGTACTTTTTTTCCAGAAGGTTACCTCAGGACTACTGCGGTATATAACAGAATGGGTATCTGTCTCGATAGTTTAACCCAAAATTGTTTCACATGTCTTCATATACTTTTTTTTTCATAGTAGTTTTTAGCAGTGAATTTTGTTGCGCAGATGTTTGCTGTTTTGACTAACGAGTTAGTTCTTTGTTGGAGTTCATTACTAGCAAGTTCTCAATTGCTATTATGCATGTAGGCCCTCTTGTCATTTGTTTTTTTCCCCTCCTCAGGCTACAGGTGTGCGTTCTATGGTCTTTCACCCTGATGGAAAAACTTTATTCTGTGGGTTAGATGAAGCATTAAAGGTAAATATGTTTCTGCATTTCATTTATCTGCGATGTTTTCAAAAGGTATTATTTGTTAAACTTTATGATTTCCATTGTTAGGTTTTCTCCTGGGAACCCATAAGATCTCATGATTTTGTTGATATGGGTTGGTCCACGTTGGGGGATCTCAGTATATATGAAGGAAAACTTTTGGGTTGCTCCTATCATCAAAGTCGAATTGGAGTGTGGGTCGCTGATATATCGGTAAATACCTACCTCGAAGAAATATGTATAATCTAACTTTCTGTTCTTTTTAAACTAAACAGCTCCCCTTTCTCAGCTTATTGGACCATATGCAGATGGCATTATACCCAAGAATAATGGGCTTATAGATCCTGTAAATATTTATGAGAAAGATCGTCCTATTAAACTAGAAAGTTGTACAAATTCTAGTATGATATTGGTTCCAGGACCTCCTGATCGTGGAGGCAAAACTAAAGAGACAATGAAATGTTCATTGAACTTATGTAAGTGAAGATGTACCTTATATCCATTTATTTATCAAGTTTTAAAGAGTGCATTTATTTTCTGCAAAAAATTCCTCTTATTGACTTCTGCCTCTTTTTGTGTTATGTTAAAAAGCTAATGTCTACAGCCAAGGAGTTCTGGAAAAGGAGACTGTAAAGATTTATGAGAAAGATCATCCTATTAAACTAGAAAGCTGTACAAATTCTAGTGTCATAGTGGTTCCAGGACCTCCTGATTGTGGAGGGAAAACTAAAGATACAATGAAAGATTTATTGAACTTATGTAAGTGAAAATGTACCTTATATCCATTTATTTATCTAGTTTTAAAGAGTGCATTTATTTTCTCCAAATAATTACTCTTATTGACTTCTTCCCCTTTTTGTGTTGCGTTTAAAAGCTAATGTCTGCAGCCAAGGAGTTTTGGAAAAGGAAGCTATCTGTTCAACAAAAGCAACCCACTTACCTTCAACTGAATTTGGAAGGAATAATGTCTCTATGAGCTGTCATAATACTCCACAAAAGTTCAATTCAAAAATTTCTTCAACAGTTCCCTCCCTAAATTCCACTGCTTTCAGAGTCAGTAAGACTACAGAGGTTCCTCCTGTTACACCGAACAAGATGGAATCCAGTTTAGCATCTAGGGAAAAGCGATTGGTTTCAAGTGCATCCAGAGTAAATAGTCGACGATCTCTAAAGAAGGGCACTGTGGTGGAGTTGGATGCTGTAAGTAATACCAAAGCAACTGGTACGTCTGTTTCGTTACCTGTTTTTGTACCAAGAGATCACCAAGATCCAGAAAGTGTTGATTGCTCAAGAAAAGTTACCAATGCTACTGAAGCAAAAGTTCATAGTACCACATCTGGCAAGGTACATCTCATGCGGCAGCCATCATTTTGTGGTGATGGAAGCGATGGTCAACATTTCATGACTAGGTCCAGGCCTTCTAGTAGTTCAAGCACTGGCTCAGGAAGCATGGACTCTAGTTCTATCCTCAGGTTTGTTGTGAACGGTGAAACAGTAAGCCCAGACAACTCGAACAGTACAGGGATCGGAAATGTTGCTAAGAAATTTGAAAGAATTATGTCACCGGAGCAGCCTGTGCAATTGCACAATAAAAAAGGTGAAATTTATTTTGCATTGGTCATGATCATGAATGTTTATTTAATCTTTCGTCATTGTTACATGTACTTTTCACATTTTTGTTTAATTGCAGATTTTTTGCCTTATTTTTATGATAATGTAACTTCCCAACATATTGGCTTTTCTATTAGCCTTTCTGTTATGTGACCGGGACAGGAGTAAATAGGCCTAGGTCACCAAACTATTATCATTGTTTAATCATAGGTTTTTTAGAAAATTATTGTGGCACCTCTTTGTCTATGTAGGAGATTTTTTTTTGGGGTGAGGGGTACATTAAATCAACATTAAGGAATCGCTGGTATCCTCATTAGTGCCTGTTTCGTGTTTGCCTTCTTGACATCAAAATGGCGCATCTATTGAGTCCTACGAGTGTCTATGATATGAAGGGAACATTGTTATGATCACGATCTCCATTCTCCACTCACAGCATTTTCAAGCCTACTTGGAGGAAGACGAAAGATGTAGGCCCACTAAAAGGAGTCTTTCATAGGAATGGTTTTTGTGTTGTTTTTCCACAAAATAAATAATTAAATAAAAGAATGGGGATTAGAAAGTGCATGATATTTCTCTAATAAAACAAAGAAATCCATAAACTAAACTGAACAATATGCACGACTGGGTTGCCTAGTGGGAAGCCGGCATGGAGAACCTATTTCCTCCTCCCTCTTTTTCATCTTGAGTCAGCCGCCGCCTTCTCCTTACATTCTCGTATCTGTGGTCTTTTCCCTCCAGTCTCTATATGTAGATGGGATACACTAAGATGACCTGTATGCTACTTGGAAAAACTTAAAACACATAAAGTACCAGTTGATATTCTTGAGACAGTCCAAATAATCACCTCTGACTAGATTCCTATCTCTCGTTGCATTCTTGTTGGTTGCAGCTTAATTCTTGTTTAGGATATATCCGTTGCAGGGCTGAAAAATCTGTATTAAACTGTCAATTCAGATTACCCACCACCTCCTGTGAGTACGTAGTTCCGTAGTTGAGTTCAAAAATCGAGCTGCATGTAGTTATCTTCATATTCTAAGATCCAAATTTTTTTTCCAGACACTGAAACGGAGTTCAAACTTCACAAAGATTGGACTTCAAATTAGATGATTATCTATTTGGAGATTGGGCAAGGTTTCTCAATCAGTCCCCTTCTGCTTTTAGTTTTTATAAAATTCTAGTAGTTATTTTCCTATCCAATGATGACGATTCCTTGGATGTGTTTTACCGATAAATGCATTTATGATAAACTTGGATAGTAAGTAGGATTCTAGAAGGAAATTGCTTGCTAAAGAAGGTAATATCAGGTATGAATAATGCATGAAAATTTCAACAGTGCACTTCATTTGCACGGATGCTCCTGTCCTGATTGAGAAGATGT
The DNA here is from genome assembly GCA_012295165.1 of Asparagus setaceus. NCBI lineage: Eukaryota > Viridiplantae > Streptophyta > Magnoliopsida > Asparagales > Asparagaceae > Asparagus > Asparagus setaceus. The sequence goes on along the minus strand of CM022706.1, from coordinate 53,511,338 downwards.
GTAATGTACAAGTTTGTCATCCATAAATGCAGATTGTAATTACTGATTTTAAGCCCAAAGAAATCTGAAATTATGAAGTTAATTGAACAATTTCTCCTCTAAGGGGACCCATTAGCCGCTCATGACACCTTTACTGCATACTACAAAAGTATCCCAGTTACGAAGAATGATGGAATTGCCCTTTGAGTGTCGTATTCTGTAAATCTTCTAAATAAGGATCTGCTAGCACTTTTTTTGTTTGTCATGACTCCGTATGATTGAGTTGAGGTGCCCAAGGTCTATGATCGGGAATTGACAAAATTGCACTTAAGGGCAAGATGACTGAAATAACCTTTTATGGTAAATGGATGAATAAAAAAAAACCAAGCTCTGAATAAAAGGGGTATAAACCAAATGGTATAGTAAACCAGAATTAAAAGTGCTGTCGCATAAAAGAGGAGAGATTAACAACAAAAAAATTGTGTAGTCTAAAACTACTTACCATTTTTGACTAAAACTGCAACAAAGCCGCAAAATGGTGTCTGCATGATAGATGTCAATAACGCATAAATATATGGAATGCATGACTCAGGAATATTCTAGCATTTTACAGCCAAATAGCACGCCACTTGTCGAATTAGGAAATCCTTAAAATATTGAAGGTTTCTTGGAGTTGATGGAACCGAAACCATAAAGAATTATGTGCTGCCACGAGTGACACCCACTTTGCCACCTCAAGAGGTCAAATATAGAATATCAACAAGTCCATAGAATACCATATGAGCCTTGGCGGTAATATGTACCAAGTTGTTGGTTCATGGTTGTGGTTCAATTCTTCTCTGATTTTAAATTTCTCCTGCAGGCATTCTTCTTAACCTGCATTCTCTTTAAGAAATAAAAAGTAAGAAAGGTAGGAGAAAGAAAATTACACTAGGTTTTCAGGTTTCACAGATGTTAGCTATTTGTTTCTCTCTCTAGTGCTAGAAAGGGGTTGTATATGAGTTGCTTCTTCCATAGTGGTTTTTTTGCTTTCGGATGCTGTATTCTAACAAAATGACTAGAATATGATTTAGGATTCATTCGCAGAAAAAGAAAAAGAAAGAACGCATTGGTGGTTTTTGGGTTGCTAGCATAGTGCAACTTTGAAATCTTATCTAGCTTCTATATTGATGGACACATATATGTAAACAGGGACACAGACATCAACCGGAGACAAATTCTAAGAAAATGCACATGGTAAGTTTATGGAAACACTTGAAGGTCATTTTCTGACAATGCACGGCTTCATGATAGAAGTCTCCTTACTGCAACATTTAGTTCTTATTGAAGATGGAATGGGACAATTAGGGGGGTTAAGGAGATTCAGTACATTATGTTGTATTTTGTGTAGAGAAATAGAGAAGGCAAAGATCTTATTCATTTAACCCTAACCTCTCTTAGATAGAGATTAGGAGGATATTACAAAATAGGTATGAGATAAAATCATATCCAATCACATCTCTTAATATCTCAACAATATCTCATAATATCTCCTAAATCTAATTGCCAATAATATCTAACATTTTGCTCACTTTTGGCATGCAAGTTTTCTATATGTGAGGGTGACACTAGGTGGGAAGAGAGGGAGAAGAATTACACTGCTTCCCCTAAACGTCCATCAGCTTTGAGACTGGGAAATAGTTCTTCAAGATTGGAACAGTAGATAGAACTTTTGATAATCATGAAAGTCTTATGAACAAGAGATAACCATGTGCCATAATGCCATTAGTTATCTGCTGGGTTTGTAAAATGTATTTCCGTAATTGCTCTTACATTCTGTTCTAGATGAATATTTTTTCCTTTGCTGCTAGTATTAGATAGTATAAATAATTCTTTTTCATTGTTGTTTTTGAAGCTCGGCCAGTGATTTTTAAAGAAGTGATTCATATACATAAGAATTTTATTAGCTGACGCTTCTTTTTGAGTACAGGTGCTGAGCCACCATGCTCCAGCAGTGAAACGAGCTCAGTAAAGTATGTTAGAGGAGGTATGTGTGAACAAATCTGCACAGCCTGTGTTTAGATTGCTATGTACTGTCCATCAATTTTGACAATGATAACACTGGTTCTGCAGTTCCCGTTCAACTTGGTAGAACACGATCTCTAGTAGAAAGCTGGGAAAAGGGAGAACGACGTGACAGCAGTCACACTGCTACAGTTAATTCTTGCTCTGAGCAAATAGAGAGGCTTGACAACGCGCCACCTGAATTGGTATGCTGCTTACTTCAACTTTTCCCACGTAAAATGCATGTTTTCCTATGTTACATTTTGGATTTTCCAGGTTGCATTATTCTGGTTTCTCTGTTGGAAGTATCTTGTAGGTGGTTTCTAGATCATGCTAAACGAATTCAACTTTTAGGTAATTAGCTCTATGGCACGTCAGATGCATGTGCATTTTAACTAAAAATATTGATTCTGTGGTGTTTTAATTGCAAACCATTTTGGGAAAATGAAATACTGGTGATTGACTGCAGCAGTCATCATTATTGAGGGGTTACAAGTTTCAAAGGCAACAGCCCCACAAGAAGTTGAAAATTATATATTCTGTAAATCTTCAATGGGAATTTAACAAATCAGCAATTCAGCATCGAATTATTAAAATAAGATATTGAGGGGTTGGGTGATTTTTCTTTTTGCCTAAAAAGAGCCTCTATATAGATATGCAATATAATCTTTAAATATGTAGGATACTTTCCTAAGTAAAGATTGGCATGTTCACCAGACCATGTATGCCTAGCCATGCCTTGGTGCTTACAAATGTGTAAACTGTTGTTCCACTTGAAACTATTTATAAGATGAATATGTTGTGCCCCCTTTTTAAAACAACGAATTGTTTTCGTATATTTTGACTAGAAGTAGGTTCTGCGATGTATGAATGATGACCAAATGCATGTATTTATATGATTGGCATGCACATATATCAAGAAATTGACATATTAACCTTTGACTTTGTGTCTGCATTTTAGGCAGTTTGCATGCCGGGTACCCCGTGTCACTATTGGATTACAACAGTTGTGTATGCAAACATTTATTGCATCAATATATTTAGGGAAATTTTAATCTCAATAAAGCTTGTTAAGTATGATGGTCTTAACCCATAACTTCTGTTCTAAGTTAACTGAATAGTAAGCTGGATGAAATCAATTCCAGCCCTTGATTCCTTTGATGTTATTATTACACATTATACATATGTCTGATAAATAAGTCAAAACAGATTTATTGAATTTATAATTTAAATTATTCGTGAAAGTGAGATTATTAATTCAAATACGATATCTGTCTAAGATTCACTGTCGAGCCAAATATTCCATTATACAAAAATTCTTCATGGTCTAAGCTGGCTTAATTAATTATGCAGAAACACTGAGAAGATCAAAAACCATCTTTACCTTTTACCAGGGCTTCCAATTTTATGTTGCACTTTCAGATTCATAGTTTATCTCATTTTGAACTTATATATCCGTTAGTACTTTCATCTGTAGATTATTGTGCAGTGAACTGACATTTAGTATACAACAGACTGGAGAAGCTCCTATGACAACAAAAGAGATAAAAGCATATGGGGATTTTTGTTGTGAAGACGTACTGCAAGGTCATGATGTATTTATAAACAATGTAAAGTCTCGTCTAACAAAGTTACAGGTAATCTTCAATCCATTAATATTATGCTTTCTGATTCTTTATGCTAGTAATTTGCAATTTTACTATGCTCTACTATAGGGCAGGAATCCATGGAAGATGGTAATTGTTATTCGAAGTAATTATGAACTAACTATGTGGAATTACTTAGTGTTTTGTGTTTCATATTCATCAACTTACTATTTTAGCTACTCTCATTTAGCTGCAACTGGTGATGACAACAATTTCTTTTTGAGTTGGATAATTCTCTCACTTGTTTGTATCTTATTTTCAGCTGTCGCTATTTCCATATTTTATGCTCTTAGTACTGTCAGTAGCAATCAATGTCCGTCCATGTTTATATTATTTTTTTTAAAAAAAAGAACCAGATTATCTTCCGAATAAGTCCTCTGGGAGAAATGAAAAGAGTTCCGTACATGGGCTTACTGGCTAAACCAAAGACTTGGATTGAAGGGTTTGTCCTACAAGTTATTTGGTTAAGGCTTTTTGAACTTTGAGTTGAATGGGTTTTGGGGTGGGGTTTTTTTTTTTGGGGTTTGGGGGGGGGGGTTGGGGAACCTCTATAAAGAAAAACGAGCTGAAACTTTAAAATTAAAGTTCTTAGATTCTAAACTGAGCAATTACACTGATGATCTGGAAGAAAGAATAATAACTTAATCTAAAACAGGACAAGGCTAGTTTACATTTCTCCTTACGTGTTCTCAAGGTGATTTAAGGGACAATGTGCAATCTGTGCCAAAAATTTCGTAATTTTTTTAAAAACCTGGGGCAGCTCTAGAAGGTATATAATGTGCATTTCATTAATGTCGAAACTGCTCTATGTGGTCCAAGCATATGACCTTTTGTATGAACTAAATTTGATCCAGTTTTTCTTGGCATCACGCATTCTTTTGGCATTTGATTGTCAAGTTTCAAATCCAGTATGTATGGGACACGGTTACACAACTCACTTTGAGGTGTTTGGTGTTTATTAGCTATTTATCTTAAGAAAAAAATTGCTGCATTGGTCTAATGACGTAGTCAAGTGTCTAGGCTGGTGGGTAACTGACCACTTGGTTTGGGTTTATTAATTTTCATCCATTATACACATCTGAGTATTTGCGGATACTTACGCGGACCATCTGGTTATCTAAATAGTGACAAGCCAACAACAGCTTGGTTTAATGGAGATGAAATGAGCTAGTGTAGTTTTGCTTTCTTGTATTATCTTCCGCTATAGCTAGTTATCATCTCTTGCATTGTGCATCTGTTTTCTTCTGGGGGACAGAGGCAATGACTGTTAAGAAGCTGAACCGGAAAAATAGGATCAATGCGTGCCTCCTAAAAGTTGGGAATAAATGCTTCTTCATTCTTCTTAGTTTTTTCAAATGTTTCTTGTTTAGTTGTCAATGCTGACGGTGAGAAAAATTCTGTCTTCTTATTATTAATTACATAAAGTTCAGAGAGTTTCACTAATATTCACTGCATATACTTGTGGCATATTTGTACTGTCATAAGCATTTAATGTGCTGTAGCAGAAAATTGTACTGACTAAATACTTTTAGGTGGTGCGGCATTTTTGGGAACGTAATGGCGTTAAAAGTGCAATTGATGCAGTGGTGAAATTACCTGACTACTCTGTGGGTATTCTTTCACAACATATATTTGGCTGTATTGTTTTTGGATTTGAGTATTTCCCTATAATTCCTACTGCTTTATTCAGATTTACATGTGCTATACATGATCTTTGTCGTAAAATGCCATGTGCAGGTTCAGGTTGATGTAATTAGTGTTCTCCTGGAAAAAGTCGACCTCTTCACACTTGATATTTTCTCATGCTTGCTGCCTCTGCTTTTAGGCTTACTAAACAGCAAAGCTGACAGGTAAAATTGAAAGAAGCCCCCGTTTTGGCAAATAACAGATGCATTATCTAAAAAAAGCATATCTGAATATGAAATACCTGATATTATATCAAATCATTACATAAAGAGGAGAAATTTATTGATTTTTTCTTCCAAGTTTCTACAAGACTATTGCAGAACTGAAAATAAAATCTCAATCTTCTAGATATTATGCTACAGAACAGAGTGGGAATTCAGAGTAACTTTCATGCCCCCGTGTATTTCATAAAAAAAAGGAACTCTTTATGAAACGAGGTTACAATGTTGCCTGGATTACTTTTTGGAAAATACTAATCATACTTTTGTATTGCCACTAACAAATGTGTGGGTCCCTCTTTGGAAATTGTCAAAACAATTGCGCGTCACTTTTTTGTTTGTGGTAGAACACAAGTACGTAAGATGAGTAAATGTTCATTATTTTTGGTAAAATGGTACCTAAGAGGCCCAACAAATCCCTAATTGGAGTTATGGGATTTGATTCTTTTGCCATATTGTTATATTTAGAACCGTTGCATGGACCAACTCAAAAACAATTGAATGATGACACAATCCCTCCTAGAAGTATCTGTTCCTTTCATTTATCCCGTCCTTACCTTGTATCCTCTTACATTGTTTTTGTATCCGGTAAAATCAAGCCTACTGTGTAGGCATTCATAAACTGCTCTACCATAGTTTTTTGCGGATAATCCCAATCTGCGAATTGAGCTAGTTCCAATTTTAACTTGCCGGCTACTTGTTTCATGGCTTCAAATTGAGCTCTGCGAATCCTGCTCTGGAAACAGAAATACCTACATAAATAGCGGGTCAAATTTCCGCATTGAATAAATCGTCGGAGAGGAATATTTGTCCATCTGTAATAGAAATTACATTAATAGGAATGTAAGCCGAAACGTGTCCAAGAAGTTGGTTCACTTTTGGGCATGCTACTTTTGCTTTGCTCTTCTCTATATAGAGTGGGAGTACAGTTATCACCACTCTTATTTTTTGGTGCTCGTCTTCCCTGCTCAGTTTAGCTCTGTAGATGAAACTATCTGGCACTACTTAATAACTCATGGCTTAATGTTCGCTGCATTACTGTATATGGTTGGAGTTCCACTCGCAGCACATTAGCTTATAGTTCAGACTTGCAGGCATGTTACTGTCTCCTTGGAACTGCTGTTTGAGCTCGTTAAAAGATTTGGACAAATTATACAATCAGCCATCTCAGCTTCTTCATCAGTAGGAGTTGATCTTCAGGCAGAGCAGAGGTATTCCTATCAATATGTTTTACTTGTTTGCATTAAAATAAAGGTTTTTTGGTTGCACGAATTGACCTTCATATGAATGTGGATCACAGATTGGAGCGTTGTAAACAATGTTACACCTATTTGCTAAAGATAAAGCAAATTCTCTCCTTGCTTATCAGGTAAGAAATAAGTGAAATAGCATATATTTTTTAAGTAATTAGGTAGAATAAGTGTTCCAAAGTAAGATGGTCCTTACTGTTTCGTTGGTATAGGCTTTGGCTTTGTTACTTCCTTTCAATTAAGCATGACTTATGATTAGGAATCAGCTGGCATACCATATTTGTACCTTTGTGTTGGCTGATATATCTGTTATCACTTGATTGAGTTGCAGAAAGGCTTGGTAGAATTGGTACAGGTGTTGCTATATGTACGCTAGCAAAATTTTGAAAGTATTATTCCGAAGTCTTAAGTAAAAGAGAATAAAGATCACGAAACAACAAAGAAAATGGGTCTAGGAAAGAAAATAATACAGAAAGCAAATGGCTAAATTACCAAATTGGCCTAAAAATTGACACACGGTTTTCAATAAGGCCTAAAAATTGACGCCGGCGACAATAAGACCTATAAAGTGACTCACTTAACCGATAAGGCCTACTCCGACGACCGGAATATTGGTTTGACCGCGAAAAGTATAAAATTTTTTTATATAAACCCCTCATATCTCTCACACTTACATTTTAGTCCTCTCGAATTTAAATCTCTTTCTCTCTCCCTCCATCTCTCTCTCTCTCTCTCTCTCTCTTCCATCTCTTTTCTCCCTCCATCTCTCTCTCTCTCCCTCCCCAATTTTAGGCCTTATTAGAAACCGTCGCCAATTTTAGGCCTTATTAGAAACCGTCGCCAATTTTAGGCCTTATTAGAAACCGTCGCCAATTTTAGGCCTTATTAGAAACCGTCGCCAATTTTAGGCCTTATTAGAAACCGTCGCCAATTTTAGGCCTTATTAGAAACCGTCGCCAATTTTAGGCCTTATTAGAAACCGTCGCCAATTTTAGGCCTTATTAGAAACCGTCGCCAATTTTAGGCCTTATTAGAAACCGTCGCCAATTTTAGGCCTTATTAGAAACCGTCGCCAATTTTAGGCCTTATTAGAAACCGTCGCCAATTTTAGGCCTTATTAGAAACCGTCGCCAATTTTAGGCCTTATTAGAAACCGTCGCCAATTTTAGGCCTTATTAGAAACCGTCGCCAATTTTAGGCCTTATTAGAAACCGTCGCCAATTTTAGGCCTTATTAGAAACCGTCGCCAATTTTAGGCCTTATTAGAAACCGTCGCCAATTTTAGGCCTTATTAGAAACCGTCGCCAATTTTAGGCCTTATTAGAAACCGTCGCCAATTTTAGGCCTTATTAGAAACCGTCGCCAATTTTAGGCCTTATTAGAAACCGTCGCCAATTTTAGGCCTTATTAGAAACCGTCGCCAATTTTAGGCCTTATTAGAAACCGTCGCCAATTTTAGGCCTTATTAGAAACCGTCGCCAATTTTAGGCCTTATTAGAAACCGTCGCCAATTTTAGGCCTTATTAGAAACCGTCGTCAATTTTAGGCCTTATTAGAAACCGTCGTCAATTTTAGGCCTTATTAGAAACCGTCGTCAATTTTAGGCCTTATTAGAAACCGTCGTCAATTTTAGGCCTTATTAGAAACCGTCGTCAATTTTAGGCCTTATTAGAAACCGTCGTCAATTTTAGGCCTTATTAGAAACCGTCGTCAATTTTAGGCCTTATTAGAAACCGTCGTCAATTTTAGGCCTTATTAGAAACCGTCGTCAATTTTAGGCCTTATTAGAAACCGTCGTCAATTTTAGGCCTTATTAGAAACCGTCGTCAATTTTAGGCCTTATTAGAAACCGTCGTCAATTTTAGGCCTTATTAGAAACCGTCGTCAATTTTAGGCCTTATTAGAAACCGTCGTCAATTTTAGGCCTTATTAGAAACCGTCGTCAATTTTAGGCCTTATTAGAAACCGTCGTCAATTTTAGGCCTTATTAGAAACCGTCGTCAATTTTAGGCCTTATTAGAAACCGTCGTCAATTTTAGGCCTTATTAGAAACCGTCGTCAATTTTAGGCCTTATTAGAAACCGTCGTCAATTTTAGGCCTTATTAGAAACCGTCGTCAATTTTAGGCCTTATTAGAAACCGTCGTCAATTTTAGGCCTTATTAGAAACCGTCGTCAATTTTAGGCCTTATTAGAAACCGTCGTCAATTTTAGGCCTTATTAGAAACCGTCGTCAATTTTAGGCCTTATTAGAAACCGTCGTCAATTTTAGGCCTTATTAGAAACCGTCGTCAATTTTAGGCCTTATTAGAAACCGTCGTCAATTTTAGGCCTTATTAGAAACCGTCGTCAATTTTAGGCCTTATTAGAAACCGTCGTCAATTTTAGGCCTTATTAGAAACCGTCGTCAATTTTAGGCCTTATTAGAAACCGTCGTCAATTTTAGGCCTTATTAGAAACCGTCGTCAATTTTAGGCCTTATTAGAAACCGTCGTCAATTTTAGGCCTTATTAGAAACCGTCGTCAATTTTAGGCCTTATTAGAAACCGTCGTCAATTTTAGGCCTTATTAGAAACCGTCGTCAATTTTAGGCCTTATTAGAAACCGTCGTCAATTTTAGGCCTTATTAGAAACCGTCGTCAATTTTAGGCCTTATTAGAAACCGTCGTCAATTTTAGGCCTTATTAGAAACCGTCGTCAATTTTAGGCCTTATTAGAAACCGTCGTCAATTTTAGGCCTTATTAGAAACCGTCGTCAATTTTAGGCCTTATTAGAAACCGTCGTCAATTTTAGGCCTTATTAGAAACCGTCGTCAATTTTAGGCCTTATTAGAAACCGTCGTCAATTTTAGGCCTTATTAGAAACCGTCGTCAATTTTAGGCCTTATTAGAAACCGTCGTCAATTTTAGGCCTTATTAGAAACCGTCGTCAATTTTAGGCCTTATTAGAAACCGTCGTCAATTTTAGGCCTTATTAGAAACCGTCGTCAATTTTAGGCCTTATTAGAAACCGTCGTCAATTTTAGGCCTTATTAGAAACCGTCGTCAATTTTAGGCCTTATTAGAAACCGTCGTCAATTTTAGGCCTTATTAGAAACCGTCGTCAATTTTAGGCCTTATTAGAAACCGTCGTCAATTTTAGGCCTTATTAGAAACCGTCGTCAATTTTAGGCCTTATTAGAAACCGTCGTCAATTTTAGGCCTTATTAGAAACCGTCGTCAATTTTAGGCCTTATTAGAAACCGTCGTCAATTTTAGGCCTTATTAGAAACCGTCGTCAATTTTAGGCCTTATTAGAAACCGTCGTCAATTTTAGGCCTTATTAGAAACCGTCGTCAATTTTAGGCCTTATTAGAAACCGTCGTCAATTTTAGGCCTTATTAGAAACCGTCGTCAATTTTAGGCCTTATTAGAAACCGTCGTCAATTTTAGGCCTTATTAGAAACCGTCGTCAATTTTAGGCCTTATTAGAAACCGTCGTCAATTTTAGGCCTTATTAGAAACCGTGCGTCAATTTTTAGGCCAATTTGGTAATTTAGCCGAAAGCAAATACTGACAAAATCAAAGTAATCGATATGACAAAAGTGAATTAGCAAGCGACAAAACACATGCTAAAAAAATAAAATGGAAGTAAATTGTTTGAAGAAATAGTTGTGCCCAAGGTGAATTAAGTGACAAAGAAACCACATGCAGGAAGAGTACAGAGTTAATAAGCAGGGGAAGCAATTACATACAGGAAAGTGAAGAAAGAATAGAGTAAATATGTAGAAATAAATTTTAAGAAATACATGTGCCATAAAGGCCAAGCAGGAGAAATTGGTTACATTTAACTAAGAGTGGGCTGAATAGTGCTTAAATGCCTTACAGTTTCATCATATTTGCACCTTACCCTAACTTGATTTTTATAGCACTTCTATACCTAAGTTGTTAACTGTTAGAATAGGAATAACGGCGTTAAAATTGTCATGTAAAGACCAGAATCCCCCTCTGTTAAAATAAACTACCCAAGGTTAAAAAACCCAGTTTCAGTTTTTACCTCTCTCTCTTCCTCAAAGATCAATAGCGCTCTAAATTTGAATGAATTTTCCTGTTCAATTGCGATTTAAACTGACGTGCCCATTGTGTGCAGTTTGGATTTTTGTTAGTTTTTACTGGGTTTCAAAAATGTACATAAATATGACGAGCAAACAAACTTCATTTCTTCATGCATACTTGAGTTACGCATGCTACAAAAGTACTGAAATTACACATAACTTCATTTCTACATACTTCATTTCAACACAATACAATTTCAGCTAAATTTAATCACAAATACAAAACAAGTAACATAAGAACACCAAACACCCAAAATTTTCTTTTACATAAACATTGTACCAACTTCAATTTATCCTCTGTCTCTCAAATAAACCTCATCTTTTGAACTTGAAGAACAACTAGAAGCTCAGGAGGCCGATTTCATCTTTGCCTGCAAAGAAATGGGGCGTAGGAGAGAATTTGGGAATTTAGATAAAAAATGAGCTTTACAAATTAATAAATAGACTGGGGTTGTGGTACCCCAAATAGTATCACATCGGGAAAACTAAAGGACTTTGAATGGTTTAAATAGTGAAGTCAAACGGTTCAAGAGCAACTAGTGCTAGCACATTTTGGCAGTGGATTGAGTCAAACAATGAGTTGCTCTCAATGGTTTTACGACTTATAGCGTGCCAATGGGCTCGCGGCATGACAAGGGTAAGTAAAACTGTAAATATAACAATCAATGAGGATAAAAGGAATTTAAAATTGGTATGTGACCAGCCGATGTGAATATGCTAAGGAGCATTCTCACGTCTGAGTAATAGAAGGTGCTAGCGTGTCATTTGTTGGGGAGTAATTAGGTCCAACCTAGAGTTAATAGGCCCAAAAGCTTAAGCTGTTAGTTATTGGCCTCAACTCCTATTTAAACTCATCACTCTTTCTTATCCTATCCGATGTGAAACGATACTCACATATGAATCCTTAACATTCTGCCCCTTTCTTTTGTGAATTTACCTGACAACCACTGGTGGGTACATGGCTATCAAACATTCTCAGAATCTTTCAACATATGCAGAGCACCATATGCTAGAGCATTGTCTACACTGGCAACCTCCATGTCCTTCTCATGACAAGCCAACTATTCTCGGATGTTACCGTATGTGGATTTCCACCACACGTGCACTAAGTGTGTCCACAATCAACCCCTCGACACCTTCAAGTGCACATTGGACTTCACTTTTACTTAGGCAATACCAGTTGTCAAGGAGTAATGAGGCCCAACCCAGAGTTAATGAGCCTTAAACAAAGGCTAGGAACCAATTTTAACCCAAAAGCTTAAGTTGTTGGGTATTGGCCTCAATTCTTATTTAAACCCACCATTTTCTTGTCCTATCCGATGTGAAACTATATTCACATATGAATCCTTAACACCATATTTAGACAATTTAGAGTATATAAGTGCTCCAAAAATCAAGTTAGGTATATGAGTGCAAAGGTGGTGAAACTATATGGTAGTTTAGTAATATTTAACTATAAGAACGCAGAAAGGTAAATTGGAGCAAGAAGTAAAACAGGCAGAAGGAAGATAAACAAGGGTTAAAGAGAAATTTTGGGATTAGAAGTGTTTTATTGAAAATCAACAAGGTAAATTGCCATTGGTTTCTGAAGCTAAATGTGACAAGTTGAGTAGATTATCAGGCCACTTAAATTTATAGCTTTTCTCAAAAAATACACTTTATGAATAAATTTGACTGAATTTAACATGAAATAATGTCCTACGATCAACTGTCTTAAATATTTAGTTTGACAATTGCCATTTTCTTTTGTGTGTTTGATGCAGGAATGGTGGGTTAGTGGCAAAACCTGCTCAGAAACTAAATGTAGCTCTGAGTGATTTGTGACGGTGAATGCGTTTCAACTAACCATCCCTTACAGCTCAAAATTCAAGTATATAAACCCATAGTCATAGCAAAGTTTCTGCCTCTTGAAATCCTGAAGCTTATTTTTCAAGCTGTGTATTGTCAATTTTGGTAGCCATCATTATAGGTAGCTGTGTTGTAACTTCTGTTAAACAAGTATCATTCAAAAAAAACTTCACTCTTTCTCCGGCTATTCTATCTTGTTCCTTGTGGCAATTGTTGTCATATTTCTCGAACAGTTACTGTGTAATACCCTGACGTTATATGAGTAAATGTTGTAACCAATTGTATACAAAGAGAGATTCTTAAGCACCTTTGTTGCTCTACTCAATATGAACTATAGAGTTTAAGCATCTTTGACAGGAAGGATGTAGTTATCAGATTATGTGTTATGGTTATTTTTCTTGAGCTGTAAACAATTGTCTCTTATATCTTAATTTAGAAATAAATCAAAATATCGCGTCCCTTAATAAAAGGCGGGTTAGCGCTTTATTGGATGTTAATAAATGGGGGTGGTGGAGCACAACTGGTTGTAAAGTATATATGCTTACCTGTTAGTGCCTATGGCAAGCAAGGTAGGAGATTTAACTACTTAAATCTGGGAGAGAACTTGTTGATCAAGAAAGGATAGGGAGTTGACATGCAGAGGGGCTGATGATGTAGATAAATGTGATGTTCCTGAGGAAGGAGTCAGCTTACCTCCCCTAGCTCCAACGAAAGGATGACCTATGCCCGCGAGCAAACATGTCACGAGTTGGGGCTTGGCCTCGGTGAAAGCTCTTTCAACATGCAAATCAGTGATTTTCAGGTAAAAATATGCACCTAAAGACTTGTTAGGGAAAGAACGAGTAAGTTGAGTTCTCGTACCCCTGCATGTCTAGAGGATGGATTTAGCGGGTAAAGCTCCCGAGAGTGTTTTGTATTTTGGCAGGAAAACACATTCATTGAGCGCAATGTGAAAGTACAAATCAAGATGGCAGGTTGGATTGTTTAGGGGAGGTTGACACGTCAGTCGCCATGGAGGTGTCTATCGGTAAATTAAGGATTTGTAAAAAAGAACGTGTTTAGACTATAGTATCATGTAGCCGCTAACTGGGGCAATGGATGAAGTGTCCTCTACCCGGCTGGAATTTGGATTGAAGGACTTATCCTAGGGGAACTAATCTATTAATAGCGGCAACTTAATGGTTAAAATTGACTACATTATCCACGCGTGAAGTTTTAAGACAGATATTTGAAATGTCTTAGACTTATAATTAGAGATAAAAGGTCAGCATGTGTGCCCATGCAAAATCGTAGGGCGAGCATGACGGACCAAAAAAGGCAAGATAGCCCACGGTTATGCTCACCGACCGTGAATATCCAAATTCACATTTAATTCAATAATATTAATAATAACAACATCAACAACTAATGTCCTATTAAAATACTAAATCCAAAATTAGCAGGCGGCTAAAATAACCAGCAGGCTTTATTGGATTGGGAAGAAATCTGTGCATATTTATTGGTCTAGTCTACTTAGAATGCACTAGGAAATTCATTAGGTTGGATTTGTTTACGTCTATTATTTACTTCCTTTTTCATTTTTTTCCTCCTTTTTATAATATTATTAAACGGTGAGAGGGTTTCAGCGGTGACGGGATCTCAAATATCCTCCTCCTTTTTTTCCCCTCTGTTTCTTTATCCAACTAGACACGTCCACGTTGTATTCTCCTCCCCAACTTTTTAAAAATTATAAAAAAAAAAATAATTACAAATGGAAACTGAAATCTAAAAACCACCTCCATCCGTCCAAAAAAAAAAAAAAAAAAAAATTCTCTCTCTCGTCCTTATTTCGTCCATCTCTTTCCCTTTTCGCCCCCCGAAGCAAACGACCGAGACGTGAGAAAAACCATCCGTCAAATTCTCCTCGGATTGGAAAAGGGTGTTCCGGGGGACACGTGTACGGCTGAGGATGAGTCTAGGGTTCCGTCGGTGGGGGACGTGGGAGGAGCTTGTTCTCGGAGGCGCCGTCCTCCGCCACGGTACGGACGCCTGGGGCGCCGTCGCCGGCGAGGTCAGGGCTCGCTCCGCCTCCCCCAGCCCCTTCACGCCTCAGGTATCCAATTTTATTGAAAAGTCCCTGGTTTGAAATTTCATTAATTACTTTCCTATTGGAGAATTAATTCCTGGGGATATTTTTTTTTTTTTTTTGCTTTATCTTTTCCGATGAGCATTTTTGTAAAGAAAGCAATTTTGAATTGTTGGATACGGAAGGGTATAATGGTCATTTGTTTAACCCAGTAATTGGTCCTCACTTACGGTTAATTTTTTAAATTTAAGATAATAATTTTTAGTTACGTGGACATGGTTAAATTACAGAAAACCCCCCAATTGTTTCAGAACTTACAACATTATCACCTTAGTTTTGAAAGTGGCGGACAGTTTACCCCTCATCTTCAGCTTTTAGACGAGTATTATCGATTTTGTGAAGAAACCAATTTCTAAATTTAATTATAAACTTAGACCAACTCTACATTTAATTCCAAAACTGACCAACTTTTTTTTAAAAATCGATTTTTAAAAATTCTGATGTGTTAAGTATGAAGGATTGGCAATCCCGGGTATTTAACAGGTGGTTTAAAAAAATCTGACCAAATTTAAGAAAGTTGCTCATCGTAGGACCATGAGAAGTCGGGGAATTGGGGTAAAAGAAGGCGTAGTAAATGGCATTCAGAGCCTGGATTTGGGTCAATTTTTGTAATTAAATTTCGAATATGGTTTTTTTAAAATTTTCCAATTTTATGTAACAAACAATTTTTAATATGGTAGTCATGCATGTAACTATATGTAGGTGTAGAGGTAGTTGTCATGTTCTATTAACACTTTTTTTTTTTTTTGATAATGACTGTTAATACAGTTTTTTACACTAAAGTTAACTTGGAAAGAAATTGAGATGAGGACACCAAACTGTCACTTTTAGAAGCAAACCTTCGGGTGATTCCCTGTAATTTACCCGTTTGTTATTATAATTATTTTGGTTATTTTATCATCTTTTTGCATGTAATTTTCGGATTTTGACTGATGGGTGGCATATTTATTATTTTTTGGTGTTTTGAAGGAATGCCAGGCCAAATATGAAGAAATACAAGAGCAGTACTCGGGATGCGAGTGAGTTCTCAGAATCATAGTTTCCCAAAACTACAATTCATTTGCAGTAAAGAGCTGTTCTTTAATTTTTAAAGAAGAAGCTTAAGCCTATGTAACTAAGTGGGAATTCTTGGAGCACACTGGTAAGAAACAAAAAGATGAAAAGGACACCATCGCTGTCTGGTGTTGGGTCTACCTTACATGCAATCATAAGCTTTCAATGGAAAATATTGACAACTAATGCCCTTCACATGTTACCCTTCAAAATTCTGTCCCATTTTTATATCTGCATTGCATAACTGTCATACATCTTTGATGAGGAACTATGAGGAGTTTGGCATCCTGAAATATCATACAAAAGTTGGAGAAAAGAAGAAAGCCTTTAGTGGATGTCTGTCACCTAACTCACCAGAGGGTAAATGTATTTGAGGAGTCTGGCTGAAATATATAAAAATGGTATTATTCTTTAATCATAGATGCCTTCCAGACATCTGGTTGTAAGTTTCCAAATTTCATGTCGAAGCAGACACATACCTGGATTTTTTTCGAAAGGACGGATAGAGGTCTAGGAAACCTAGTTCTAATATAAAGGTTTCTTGGAAAAAAGTCAATATATATATGTGGATTTTGAAGATTAGTAATAGATAGGATTGATACGTAAATTCAACAAACTAGTATTCATCCCATGCTAAGCACGGCCTCCTTACAAATTTTTTTTGTGCGCAATTTTTCCCCATCTCATTTTTGTGGTTCGTCACGTGAAATTTATTTTTAAATTATCTTATACTTTATAAAAATGGTTTCATATGGTAGTACTTAATTATAATGCTTTCATATTGACTGTTAATAGTAAATCTTTATGGGAATGTTTCATATGCTTTTCATCAAAATTATGCATGAACCACTTAATATAATTTATCAGAGATTTTATAAATAGATGCTTCTCATAAAGATCCTGCCTAGCAAATAAATTTCAAGGGGAACCCTTCCCTTTCTCTGTGTGATCGCCTGATGTGTGTGTACACACACATAAAATGTCAAGTGCATCCCACAAAAAATATAATAGGGGATAATTGATGATGTAGTAAGGTAGTATAAAATATAGAGTAGCCATTCCCATAAAGATCATGCCTAGCAAAAGGATAAAAAGCACGTCTACAGTAAATATGACATGGCTTTAAGGTGCATAATCAGAAACTGAGAAATCAATGCGAATGGTTAAATAACGTGAATGTGGGAACAGTTAAAAATTTACTGTTCATCTTTTGGTTTTCCTTTAGTTATAAAGGAAAGTACATATTATTGCATTCATGATGTTATGTCTTTAACCTATTTATATTTTGTAATTTATGTTTGGTACTAATTTTGACGAATTTAAAGAGTCCTATATCAGTTCTTAAACTAAATTTCTTTAACTGAATAAATTTTTTAATTAATCACATGGTTTAGTATTCATAAGTGATAAATTATTAATCAAATTAATGTATCCAAGTATTTGAAAAGTATCATTAACACTTATAGTTGATGGTAATATAAATAGTTTTATTGAAAAAGGTCATGTAGGTATATTACAATTCACAAATTAATAATGCTTATATAGATGGACATAGAAAACAATTGTAAATAAGAGAAACTACTATAGAGAAATTAAAAAGGTCATTAATTGATTCGCTCGACCGGGGACCATACGAAATTAATTATCAAAACAAATAAATCAAAAAAAAAAGTTAGATGTTGTAATCTCACTGTAAAGCCCCTGATGTTTCATTCCAATCCCCAATCTTTCTTTAATTTTCATTGACAAAATAATACCTCTCTAGATTACTGTCTGCAACCAAAAGAGAAATCACTTTTAATTAAGATTGCATATTAATTGCAAATCAATTTTAATATCAAACCTACCGTACCCATCAAAACGTTGCCCCTTCTGATCATCTGAAGAGGACCCTTGAGTTAATAAATTTGAGCAGAAACTCCACAAAAAAAAATGAAAGAACATTGAAGTATCAATCTTTGAAACTGCTAGTCACCCCCAAATTCTCCAAAAGAGATTGATGTGTTGCCTAAATTGAGAAGAATAGGAAAAGATTTGTTATAACCTTGAAGTTTCTTGATATAATATGAAACTTACTTAAATTATGTTAAACTTACTTGCAATCAATAATTATGATTCTGTGCAATTAGCCATTGGCCGTGTTGTGAAGAAGGAAGAGAGAGTGAGTATGGAGATATATTGATTAAATTCTGAACTTGAATAGTTATGAGAAGTGGGTAGTTATGAGGAGTTATTAAGATTAAATTCTGAACATGAATAGTTATGAGAAGTGGGTAGTTATGAGGAGTTTTTAAGAAGTGGATACAGGAAGTCAGAACATGGTGGAGATAGTATATTATTGTCAGTATTTTACTCAATTACCCTTCTCTAATATTTGAAAGTGACATAAATTATTGGGATATCTTGAGGAACAGTTAAAATTCTTGTTCATCTTTTGGTTTTCCTTTAGTTATAACGGAAAGTAGATAAGTAGTCAACTAATTTAGGTTCAATGTCAAAACTTACCTTTGGTGGAAGATAGAATGTAGAAAGTAATAACTTCTCAGAATTCATACACGATGAGAATTCAAATATGCCTTATTGCTTTTTCTAATATTTCACAAAGAGTTACAAAAATTATTCAAAATTAATATGACTTTTCTTATATGCGTACGTGCATGTGTACAAGGTGGAGCGAAGGGACTTTGTCAGTTTTGGAAGTATTTGGAGGAAAATCCTTCCGATGCACATTCAAAGTTTCATGATTCATATTAAATATCCACTCTA
Source organism: Asparagus setaceus (assembly GCA_012295165.1). Taxonomy (NCBI): domain Eukaryota; kingdom Viridiplantae; phylum Streptophyta; class Magnoliopsida; order Asparagales; family Asparagaceae; genus Asparagus; species Asparagus setaceus. The sequence goes on along the minus strand of CM022706.1, from coordinate 53,492,631 downwards.
TTAAAGCAGATCTATATCATTTAAAATACCTTTAAAAAGACTTCTAAAATTCTTTTGTCCATGCTCAACAAGACACAAAATAAACAATCTAAAATGATGACTTTCGTAGTTTAATGGCATAAAATAAATGAGACCTAACAAGAATTGTTCTATAAGGGTTTTCAAGTGCTTAAATCAGTATCAAATTTCTGTATAAAAATCTTTTGTGTAAAAATATTATCTAAGAAAAAGACCATGTTCAACAGTTCATTTTTCCTACTTGATGCAATAGCAACAAAATTGGATTCGCCTTTTTATTTGTAGATTCTTTAAATGGTATAGACAAATTTTTACGCAGTGGATTATAAACATGGATTAGCAGGTTTCATCCATAGCGATTACTGAGAAGTAAAGCATAAATTTTCACGAGCAATGTTTCTTCTTTAGAAAAAATAACTTATCGCTCTTGATATGGTTGGTTGCAAATGCTGTCCCATCAACAACATTTCCTGCGTTGTTGGTGTTTGTATTGATATAGTTGGGCTTAACTACCTGCAAGTAGTCCCGTAAGGTTGGGGAAAAAGTTGCAAGTGGCATTGCAAATTGATTATAGCATCACTTATAGCCTTTTGTCTTGCACATTGCAAATGTGAGAGGCTATTCCTAGTTGCCTTATCAGCAAGAATACTACATGCAACATCATTTATATCTTCCGATTAGGGACTACTTATTGCAACACCACTGATAACTAAAGTAAAGAATACGATTCTTGAGGTAAAGTAGTAAGGTGTATCCCTATATTGCATAACACTAAATTTTAGTCAAAAAACAGATTCATGAAGCCACCCTATTTGAGCAAATGTCTTCTTCTATTGTTTTAGGAACATGAGATATTGAATTTTCTAACTGTAAGCTAGCCATCGGTCCTTGTTTTCTTCCACTTCATATTCTGCTTTTGCTAATTCTTGTTCCCTTTTCTTTCCAGTGCTTGGTTCGAGGAGCTTCGGAAACGAAGAGTTTCTGAATTGAAAAGAGAGTTGGAAAAATCTGATGACTCCATCGGGTTGGTGTTAATCTTTAATAATGGTTAGCTGATACAGTTGTCTGCACTAATATGTTTAACATAGCCATCAGCTGGGTTTTATTGTTTATATTGAACTGTTCATGTGCACCTTTTTTTGGCTTGCAAACATTATTAAATCTTCTGATGTCCTAATTTCTAAAGGTTCATTATGTAGTACCATTTCCAATGAATACCTAAATCGTTCATATTTGAAAGATGATGTTGTTTGAAAAGTCTTCAAAAGTAATCAGAAATCATCAAGCTTCTACTGCATACTACCATCAAAAAGTATACAGATGACAGATGAAGTTTTTATTTCTAACTTGCACTCGCAGTGTTTCTCCCTAGAGAAAAAGAGTCCATTACGCTTTAGAAATTTGTATCTGATAGAAAGTAGATACAATTAAGACATTATAGAAATTGAATTCTGTGTGGTGCATCCATCTTTAAAAATGGAATATGGACTGAAAAGAAATTGCTCTGATTTACCCCTTAGTCCTCATTTATTATCGAGTGACCAAAGTGAAACCATGTGGTTTGAACCATTCATTACATCACTGCTCGAATGCAGTGGGGGGAGGTCCCCAAACCTTGTGTCCATCCCCAATTTTGATGTAAATCATATATTTGCATTGTATGTATCAACTCTTCTAGTCCACTTATGTTATATGTTATATTTTTCTCATTTTCTAGTTAATATAAAATTCAATGTGAATAAGCACTTTGATAACGTATTCAAGATTAATCTTATAAACTAGTTCTGATGCGAAGTCCATGTGAAAGATTATACCTCATGTGAAACTTTCTCTTCAGGTCTCTGCAATCCAAGCTTGAAAGCCTTACTTCTGTTAAAGAAACAGGCTGTAATTTCGATCACAATACCAGTCAGACAGAATCAGCATCCCCCATTGAAGATGCGGAAACCATTGGTTCTTCAGGGAAAGAAGTATCCAGAGATGGTTCATCTGCTGGTAGTTTTACGGAGAAAACTGTAAGAGGTTTGACCCACAAATGTCAGAATCTGGCCTCACTTTCAGTTCAAGATAACAATATCAAGACACAGTCAGAGAAATTCTTAATGGAGAAGTTTGGATGTGGATGCTTAGGGATTGGTTTTGGAAGTTTCAAAAAGAAAAGAGGGAAGAGAAAGAGAAAGGGCCTTAATATAGTGAAGGAGGGTAGTGCAGGGGATAGTGACTTGTTGAGTTCTGCCACATTTACAAATAGAGAGGGATCAGAGGAGGGTTGTATTCAAGGCGCCAGTCCCCCATCCGAGGATTGTCATGGAGCATGGATGAGAGAGGATGGCGATGACCACTTGGATTTGGCTGGAATTATGGACTCAATTATGAAGCACAAGGATGTTTCTGTCTTCAGAGTCCGACTTGAAAGCCAGGTACAAATCATAAACTCATTATAGTGTATCAAAAGCTGATAATTATCATGCAAAAAAATGTTCATCAAAATAACTTAGACCTCCATTATGTTGCCAAGTTCTGTCTAGTTAAATTGCTCTCTTGATTTTCTCCAATGAATTTGTTTGAAAAAATATTTTCCGTAAGGAATACTTTTTTGGGAAAGTAAGTTGTAACACTGATAAAGTTTTCTTGCAACAGTTGAAGATAGTTAAATGATGAGGCATTTATTATTCACCCTTAGGAATATGGATCCATCTAGTATTTTGATTTGTTTATTGCCTCTATGGTGAAAGCTACTCCTAAATTGTGAGCTAATTGCGTGACCAAGAAGGCAGCTTCCGGAGAAGATTTTATAGTTCTCTTTTCTCAAGGAGTTTGACACCGAAAGGTTTTCTTTTTGTTGTTCCTTTGTTTTCATCCAAAACCTTTTGGCTCCTACTTAGAGGGTTCATCCCATGTTGAAGCCAGTCATGGAAACAATTCCTCGATTTTTGTTATTTATTTTCTAGAACATAGGATTTAGCAGAATGCTCCGGACAGCATATATACATATATTAAACATATAGTATCAGAATTCTTGCAATTAAAATTCCACCTGCGTAAAACAGAACTAAATACATCATTGCCATTCTAGGAAGATAATGCTGAACAACTAGAAACGCCATATCTCCCAATATCTGAAGATCCATAGGAGTCGCTATGATGATAGAAGCAGCATCATTAATTACAGTAGCATTCTGAGCTCCATAAATTCCAACCCCGAAAACTTTGACAACTCTTTGTAAAGCTTTCTGGACTCATATAGTTGACACATTTCGGTGAAAAGAGGCTTGATGATATTATTTAATCTGCTATATTTGTGATTATTGCTTCTCTTTGATTGCTTTCATATTATACATGTGATTCACTTGAAATTTACATCTTTGTGTTCCCTTCATCTTTTGGAACACTACATTTCTTATCGACCCAAGCTTACTGCCCAACAAAGATGTATTATTTTTCTTCTTTGAGGGAAAATAACACAATTGAGATTGCATGAATAGTTACAATATGACTTAACAAAAGAAATAGTCTAAGTCTCATCCTCTTTCTCCTGTCCTTTTCCCCTTGATGTAACAGAAGAAAGGCAGATACGAGAAGATGATCCGCAGACACATTGACTTCCGCAAATTAAGCTCAAGCATTGGCAGTGGTTCTGTCTCCTCAGCCAATGAATTATATAGGGACTTGCTTCTCCTCTGCAACAATGCCCTCGTCTTCTACCCAAAGAACTCCACCGAGCACAAGTCTGCACTCATTCTTCGAGATCTTGTGAATAAGAAACGAAGGAGGAGTTTCGGTCCTCATAGTCCAACCTACAGCTGTAGCGATGATGAAGGTGCAGTTTCAGCAAAGGCTGACAAACCCAAAAAGCTCAGAACTACACTTGAGGATGGAGGTGCAGTTTCAGAAAAGGCTGACAAGCCCAAAAAGCTCAGAACTACACTTGAGGAGAATTTAAAAGTTTCTGGAAAAACAAAAGGAAATCCAGCTAAAGAGAATGCAACAGTTGCTGGAAAAGGCAATGGAACTCCGCATAAGGAGAATGCAGCAGTTGCTGGCAAAGGGGTCGGAACTGCACTTAAGGAGACTGCAGTGGTCACTGGAAAAGGGGCAGGAACTGTAACTCCACTTAAAGAGAACGCAACAGTTGGTGGAAATCGACGCAAGGAGAATGCAGTATCTGCAGGGAAAGGCGCTGGAACACTGCGAAAGGAGAACTTAGCAGTTGCTGGAAAAGGCACTAAAACTCTACATAAGGAGAACGCAAAAGTTGCTGGCAAAGGAGTTGGAACTGCACTTAAGGGGACTGCAGTGGTCACTGGAAAAGGCGCGGGAACTGTAACTCCACTTAAAGAGAACGCAACAATTGGTGGAAATCGACGCAAGGAGAATGTAATGTCTGCAGGCAAAGGGGCTGGAACACCGCGGAAGGAGAATGCAGCAGTCGTTGCTGGCAGAGACAAAGGAACCTTATTGAAGGAGAAGGGTAATAATAACAAGCGATCTCGAGCTGACATAGCAGTGGAATCTGCAGGTAATAAGAAGAGGTGCATCGCGCGACCAGTGAACGGTGGGCCGCGAGGCGGCAGGCGACAGCAGGAGAGTGTGAACAAGGGAAGGAAGAGAGTTAAAAAGGGATGACAACTGATATGAAAATACAAAGAATTAGTGATATGTAGGGAAGTTCGTAACGTAGTTGTTGGTAGGTTTGTGCAGTGTTTTGGTCTGGAAAAATTCTGACCATCGTGTATGTAAGAGGGAGAAATCGAAAGCTTCTCTTATGCTACAGTGAACAGTAACAGAAGTAGGCAATGCAAGGGAATTACCAAATGTTTGCAGCTAATGATATATATAAGGGCTTTTTGTTTATAAACCCGAAGTTTTAACCCTATTTACTTCAAAAACCACGTAGTTCTATATGTTCTCATTAGCCCAAAGTGTAAAGTTTACTTATCTTTAACCCAAAATATAGAATACCATGTGCATAGCTACATACAATATGGTTTGTAGCTATGCACCCTTAAGTATGTAGTTGTACATCATATATAGCTTGCTGTACACTATTATATGTATGCATTGCATGTAGTTACACACTTTGTATTCTTTATTTTGGGTTTATAGGTAAGTAAACTTTGTATGTTGGGTGTTGCATGAGAACATATAGAACGACACAAGTTTTAAAGTAAATCAGTTAAAACTTTGGGTTAATAAGTAAAAACCCCTTATGTATAATAGGATTAATTGCACATACTCAGTATACTATTGCTTTGCGTCACTTGTCACCCTTTAAGTTCGATATTGACACATGGACCCCTTAGAACTGAACCAAACACCATTATCAGCCTCCCACGCCTCCTCCTTACCAGATAATGTGTTGTTTTCTGGGGATGTTTGTTGCTGCTATACCTTGAAAATTATCGAGACCAATAAGAGCGGACACATAATAACTAACTGGCCGACTTTCAAAGCATCCGCAAGAACAACCCGGGTGATAAGCCGGTCGACTCGTCTCGTGAACCAGATCCGAGGTGAAAGGCGCTTCCGACCCGGATCCCGCTGAATGTCCAACTCCGAGACGAAAGGCGTTCCCCACTCAGAACGAACACAAAGCATCTCGCACATTGGAACGGCCTGACAACCGTCATCAAAAGTCACGTTGCACAGTCTGCGCTCGCACTTCGCCTCCCAATCGCCATCAAGCAATTAATGTGATGTTAGTCATTATGACCTTTCGAGCCAGAGCCTTCAAAGCTCCTCGGACGCGTCATTACTCCAACAGTCCCATCATTGTGCAAAAGCGACTCGGCCAATCGGCAGCTAACAAGTGTAAAGTAGGGTGTGAAGCAATATTGCACACACTCTCGGCTGAAATTACCTATGTGCCCCTATAAACTCTATAAATAATGATGATTTCCACTAAATCAAGGTATGCAATTTTACACATAAAAAATCAACAAGCCTAGACTCTGTTTTTCTCTTCAAATTAACTAGAAACAATCACTGACTTGAGCGTTGAATGGCACACTGGAGGAAACAACTTCTGGTACCTCTAACCTCTGTCATATGTGTAGCGATGAACACCGCAAAGATCCAAAACGGGAGAATCAACCATCAAAGGCGATGAAGGGACCCAAAAAATTGAGTTTAACCATCCTAAATCACATATCAACTTCGCGACGTAAACAATTGCGGGGATGGATTGGATGGGGAGGAAGGAAGGAGCAATGCGACAATACATGAGGTTTATTGACAACAAATCTTGAATGGTGTTCAATCTTAAAAGTGTCTATCTGTCAATATCAAATTTAAAAGGTAACAAATGACATAGTACAGACAGCCAGTGCAAATTAGACCTACATTATACAAATTTGTGGACTGTAGTTCTTATCAGCAACGCTGAGGGACGATTCTTTTATTTGACTTTTAGTTTTAATGGGGGTCTACTTCACTGATTGATACAGGGTAGGTGAACCACCCAAGTCCAGTGATAGATGTCATTTTACGATTTCAGTTTATTAGAGCGGCTGCGTTGCCTACCATTAGATATCCTTCCTTGGGAGCGGGTAGCGTTGCTAGTAAACAGTCTTTTTGAATGATTGTGATTCCTTCTGTTTGTAAAGTAGAAATGAGATTGATGAAGATAACATGTTGGTTGAGCTTTGAAGTTAATCACATTCAACTGAAGTTACGGTTTAGTATTCAGAGTTGCCAAGAAAAGGAGAGGTTCTTCTTCATTGATTCTTTAGAATTATGAGCAAGACTCCTATATACTTAAGTGTATAGGGAATAGTCATACACCAGCTTTTCTATCCATTAATGTTGCCTTGGGATCCGTGAAAGATATAAAGTCCACTTTGAGATTTGTGCATCTCTTGATTTCACGGATCCCAAAGTAACATTAATAGATATAAAAGTTGGTGTATACTATTCTTTATCAACTTAAGTTTAAAGGAGTCTTGCTCTTAGAATTATTGCTAAATTTGTTGTGGATTAATTAATTATATGTGGTGAGACCAGGCCGGCAACCAAATCATGTTGCTGTCATGAATCAGACCGTTGAATGATAAAGGAAGTCAAGCAGCTCAAGTTACTAGGAGCCAGACACAATGAAATAGACGTGTGTAATAATTGGACCCAACTTGATTATTAAAATATTTTAAAAAGCTATCAGTTTCATTATCTGTTCTAATCGAGCAAGAATAAGTAGAATTTCCAAGTTTTATCGAGAACAAGACCATCAAATAAACATTTTAACCCAATGCTCGAAAAACTTCATACTAAAATGGGTTTTTTCAATATTAGTCCCCAACGCTTTCATATTTTTATATAAGTCTTCCAAATATTTTATGTATTTTGTTTAGTCCCTAAGTCTTTATATTTTGAAATTAACCCCAAATCTTATAAGTGTTTTGAAATTAGTCCTTGGAAACTTTCAATATGGTGTTAGTTAGAGGGACTGATTTCAAAACCCTTATAAGATTTGGTCGACTAATTTCAATATATAAAGATTTTGAGGACTAATTTTAAACTATAAAGATTTTGAGGATTAATTTCAAAATACTTAAAGATTTAGGGACCATTTCCAAATATGAAGACTTGGGAGGCTAATATCAAAATCTGATAGATGTAGGGGACTAATATCAAAAGATCTCTGTTAAAGTAGGTTAAACTTTAATCACCATCTAGATTGTTGCGCATAGTTGGACTTATGGTGAAGTGAATATTTTCACTTTAGCCTTATAACATAAATCCCTCCACCAACTTCTCATTTATTCTCTCTCCCTCAACTTTTGGGAGGAAAGGAATTTTTCTCCAGAATCAATAGAGAATTTTTTTTTCTCTCTCCAAAATCAACACCAATCAACTGAAAAGTTTGAATGCATAACGGTATAATTAGTATTGCATCTAAAAGTGTTAAAAGATAAATAGAATACTAACTCAACTCCAACCAATTGCTAACCAGAAAGACTAATTTCAAAACACTTAACATATTCGGACGACTAATTTCAAAATAGGAAACATACGGAGGACTGGAAAAAAAAACCCATCTTAAGCAAATATTAAGATAATAAGAAGCCATATCATACTCTCTTTAAAAGCACGAGTTCGGGAAAATCTTTCGGTAGACAAAAATACCCTTTGGTTCAAATACTAATCCATTAAGTAAAAGTAAGTTGTGGATATACATAGTATGAAGATAAGGATACAAAGTTGTAGAAATAGAACTTAATTTAAGACCCTTTTATGAGGAAAATATTATTTAAAAATATTTATCCATAACTGTGCTTTGATAGGAAAAGAATTCCTAGGATTCAATTTAGTGCCTTTATTTAAAAATATTTGTCCCCAAGTGAATTACCTATAGCTCAACAATTTAAAAAATAAGATTAATAAAATATATGAAATATTATAACAACAATAAAAAAACCCAAAAAGTTTCAAAATTTGCACAAAGTACTCTCAAAAGTTTAAAATTACACAAAACACCCTCACGTATCAAAACTTAAAATAACAAACATGAAATCTGAAAATTAACAGCATCACCTGAAGAATTTAAAATTTACAATTAACACCCTCAACGTTTCAAAAATTATAGAAACACCCTCAAAAGTTTAAATTATAAAAAAGCACCCTAAAATTATGAAATTTCAAAATTTGCAAACAACATAGATGAATTCAAGGGTTTACCATCAGGCTTGAACATAGATCACCCTTTCCCCACCATAAAAAGCTCTTTGTCGCATCAATTAAGCCTCAGGGATGATAGAGAAAGATAATACCATATGAACACCAATGAGTTTAAACGATAATAAAAAGGTAAATAAATAATAAGTAGTTAACATACTATAATACATGAATTATTATCAAAAAACTAAAAAGTTTTAAAAATTAAACAAAACACCCTTAATAGTTTAAATTTCACAAAACATTCGATTTGTCAAAACTTAAAACAACATACATGAAATCTAGAATTTAGTAGTAGCCCCTAAAACTTTAAAATTTATAATTAAGCCCTCAAAGTTTTAAAAATTATAGAAACACCCTCAAAAGTTTAAATTATAAAAACTACCCTAAAATTTGAAAAATATATCGATAAATTAAAATTTAATATCACTATCTAAATTAAAATAACGCATATAATTTTACTCATAAGTTGGAGTATCAAAAATACGAAGTAGCATTAATTAATAAAAGACTAAATCACTTAAAACTGATAAAAGGCTATAATATAATAGCTTAACATTAATTGATTATGTTTTATAAACATTATTCTCGATGTTAATAATATTCACAGGGTAAAAAAATACAAGGAGTTATGTATGGAGAAACTATTGAAAAGTTCGAGATATCCTTCAAAAGGATCAAGCTATTTTCATTTCAAATGGAAAAGTGAAGGAAATAAACCCAAAATTTAGAAGCGTACATAAACTACTTGAATTGATATTAACAAGAGACATATCTATCAAAGAAGTGCCAACTGATTTCCCCTTAACATATTGAACAACTTTGTTCCAATCAAAAAAGAATTTTTCATAGAAAATACAAGAAATATTAGTAAGTACTTATAAAATACAGATATGCTATTTCACCTTTAAGGCAAATATAACTACCATTTATAATAGATTGAGCCGTGGTTTTATGCTTGCAAAGGTTGCAACAAGAATATGTATATAGATGTTAATAACGAGTGTCCAAATGATAAATATTGCAGAATCGCCGATGACTTAAGATCAAGGTTAAGTAATATCCCTTCTTCATAGAATAAACATATCAACATAAAATACTAACATATATCTAAGGCAAATAAATAATGAAAAAATTCAGGTATTTAGTTAAGATCATCATGAAAAATGACACGGACATTGCAAAGGTAACACTGTTTGACGCAGCAGAAACTCTTATCGGATGCACAACGCAATAATTCATTGCAGAGAAAAAAAGATCAATCCTAACTTAACTTAAGTAATAAATTATGAACATAGAAAAATTGTCATATATATGAAATTAATATTTATTCTCATTGAAATAGAAAAATAATCAAAGTCTGTATTTCCATAAGGTCGTGTTGAACGGCGGAAAGAAATTCAAGTTACTTGTGAAGTTAGATGAGAAGATAAAAGATGAATGAGTCCAGAGAAAGATAGTAGCATAAGAAATTCAAGTCCAACCTGATCTTGCAATCGACATAGATAATGAAGACACTACTCCAGAATTACCCTAGAGAAAGATAAAAGTGGAGAACAATTAATCTTGGCTCAATAAAAATGAAATAGAAAGAATAAAAGACAATGTTTTTGAATATTTTATAGAATAGCCTAATTTTTAAGTAAAATTAAGAATATTTGGAAGAGATTTTCATAATTTTTTTATTATTTTTATATACTTATTTTGTGGATGCTTTTATCATATACATATATACTAGAGTTAGCATTAATATTTTTAGTTTATGGTTTTAATAAAGTCTATCAATGATGAGGAATAAAATTCATATTCTCTTTTGTGTCATTTTAGTCCACTTCTAATCAATTGTCTAGGCTTATTGGCTTTAAGTATTCCTCTTGCTTTTATAACGCTTTTTTTTCAAGTGTTTTTCACTTTTGCAATGCTATACTTCCTTAGATAAAGCTTCATTTCATATCGGTCCAAATAACATGAATATTTAAATTGGCTTCACATTGATTTCGTGTCACTTCAATTATCAACATGAAACTTTAAATTGGGTGAAGCCCATTCAAACAAACATTAAAGAAGATAAATAATCACAATGCTAAAATTTAGAGACATAAGTGAGCAAAAACTGTCAAATTGAAATCGAGAAATAAATTTTAGTAAGGAAATAATCATGATATTTAACCACGTGCAATGCACGTGCATAAAAACTAGTAATTCTAAAAAGAACTACTCAAATCACAATTTTCAAATTGCTGAAAAGAAAAAGGGGTAATAATGAAAAGCACTCAGTTCACGAGGCACAGCACGAGCGAGCGAGCGAGAAAAGGGGATTTAAGAAAAGGGCTGAAAGAGACAGAGGGGGAGAGAGAGAGCGCGCCACACGTCACCCCCTAATATCCCATGCAACAGTTCCCTCTCTCTCTCTCTGACATCGAACTCATCGAATTGATTCCTTCTTCCTCAAAGATCTCGAGAAAATTTCCATTCTTGGACCGAACTCTCAGCGATCCGCGCTGTCTCCTCACGATGACGTGGCAGTAGCAGACTTCCGCCGTAGCTTCTTCTTCCATCCTGTAGCAGGAGCTCGTCCATGAATCAGGTACGGCTCTCAACCGATCTCGTTCTTCCTCAAGCTCTCTTGAATCTCGTCCAACGGTTCCGAGGGGCAAAAAAGGAAGACCAAAGTTTGATTACTAAAAACTCCTGGCTTTTGTCCTCATGCTTACGGTGTGCAAGTTTGCGATCTTTCTGTAATCTTTTGCTTGATTTTTGGTACTTTGTTGAAAGAGGAGCTAAGTTTTCTTAGTCTCACGTATGCTTGAATTTTGATGTATCTCAGCCTCCGATCGATAGCGAAAAACTGCTATATTAGCTAGCTTCAAGTTTCAATTTCTAATTAGTACGTCAAGTTCATCTTGTATGAGTCCTTTAGGAGGGAATTTAAGCCAAATTATTCGACTAATGCGGGTTTAGTCCTCACAAACAAGGGAGGAAGACTTTGTTCAAAATTATAAATTATTTATGGTTCTTTTATTAAAAAATATATATATAAATATCGATTCTAATACGTTGAACCATCATATAGAGATAACTTTATATCATGAACAAATATTGGTGCATGTGCGGTTATAAATAAGGGAAATCAATCTCAGGTCTCAACTGCAGGATCTTGTATCTAGAGGATGCATATATGTTTCGAATAGTTTTACAGAAGGATGAACCAGAATGTCAATGAGATTGAACTATGTCTCGGTAAGAAGTAAAATTACTGAATGGCATTTGGTTCTTTTATCACATTGAACTGATGCACAGTGATTTTTTCTGAAAGGCTTCTTGTTTCATTATGACTTACAAACTTTGCTACCTCTCGGTTCTTCTTGTTAGATTCACGAGAACAGAGGGCATGCATGCTGATCCCTGTTGCATCCCGTAAGATGTCAACTTAAGGCGTACGAATACTATTGGTAGTATAAAAGATTTCATGACTTGAGTCACCTGTTAAGGAGAAATCACGTGATTCTGCTACCTGATCTATTTGTTATTTCTAGTTATCGTGGCTTGTTGTTCCAGCTCCTTTTTATAAGAAGAAATATGAGTTATTGATCCATATAGGACACTTTAATGTTCATTACAGCATATAATTAAATAACTAGAGCCATTTATTTTATGGTTAACTTGTTAAAATTTATTTCAGATGAAATCTTATGGGGTAAAACTCGTTTCTTTTGCTTGAATTCTTTCCCTATTCACTGACAGAGTAAACTTGCCCCTGCAGGATGATATATGCTAAGAGTGCCAATATAAGATGAAAACACAGCCATATGTGATAATTTTGTGCATTGTGATGTTGTTCATTGTTTATAGAATGGCAACCATTCAGTATGAAGAAACAGAGGTACATCTTTGGACAGTTGATTATTTAGTAATTTCACTATTTGTTTTGTATTTAATAAAATTCTTGTTGTGATTTGTAAAATTGACAGATGGAAGCAACATCTCATCCCTTTGATACAATATTGGTAAAACTTTTCTGTTCTTTTTAAAGAAACAATCAGGACATTCCGTTGATCATTTTCATTTTCAGGAACCGCTTATGATTAATTATTTTCACAATATGCCTTTCACTTCTTAATGTTGTTGGTTTGTGAAACTAAAGCTGTCAGCTAGTGTTTCATCATGTTAAAGAAATTTACATGACATGATGACTTTGTTTGCGTTGCAGCATTAACAACAATTAATGATTTCGTGTCTAACATTCAGGACTCTGGTACAAATGAACCCCGTATTGGTTATTTGCCTCATGGTATAGTGCATTCGAGATCTGACATGGAACTAAAGCCTCTATGGCTAGCAAAGGGCTCAAAGGTTAGTAATTCTATAAGGGATTATGTCATCACAACTCAGTCTTATTGATGCTAGAATATTCCGAACGCCCTTTATGTCCTTAGAGTCTCTTGTATGTGGTGATTTTCCTGTTACTTTGTTGCAATGCTTTGGTGTTATTATGTTACGTTTCATGCTTTATAACCGCTTGCTTCCCATTTTTCTATATTTTGAATTGATTACATAATATTTAGCTGTAATCATTCATAGCAACCCATTTATTGCAAGCAGGAGTAGATATCTCTCTTCGGTCGTCAATAACCCTGATTTAAGATGGTCCCAGTTTATCTAACCGAGTAACTTGAGATTTCATCTAACATACTTGCTAGATTACTTAAACTTCTTCAAAATTTCAATTATCCTCTCATTGTTTCTGGTTACTATTGTAATTGTGGCTTCATAGCTAGATCATGGTTTCTTACTTCTTAGCTTATATCATGAAAAGGGAAATGCTGATATTATTTCTTGACCGTGGAATGCTTTTATATGGAACTTGTTATTCTGTAAAATTCATGTTTACAATGATGCTGATGCTGATGATCAAGCGAGTTAATTTTTCAGGAGAGAAATCAAAGTTATCGGAACTTACTAGCAATGCCTGTTGGCATTAAGCAGAAGAACAATGTAGATATCATTGTTACAAAGGTATTGCAGTCTATTATATATCCATTATGAATGTTAAGATAGAGTGTTCTTCATCTAATTTTCAGTGTTCAGTTTCTTTCAGAGAACTTCACAGTTATATTGTTCCACTATGATGGGAATGTCAATGAGTGGAATGAGTTCTGGTGGAGTAAAAATGTAATCCACATAGCTGCAAATGACCAAACAAAATGGTAAAGATCTCTATGCATTATGTACTCTTTTGAGTGATATATTTGCACTTGTAAAAAAAAATTGTTGAGTATGTCATTTAGTGGAGTTGAGAACATTTCCATTTCTCTATGCTGCGTCTATTTCGTGGCCCTAATTTAATGCTCTTTCAACCTCACATCAGGTGGTTTGCAAAACGTTTCCTACACCCAGATGTTGTTTCTATTTATGATTATATATTCCTTTGGGATGAAGATTTGGGGGTTGATAATTTCCATCCTGGAAGGTGTGCATTCTGATTTTTCAGGCTAATGCCTATACTCTTTCTTCAGTTTGTGAAAATATTAATTCCAAATAATAGATTATCATTTCTTAGGCTGTTAGTTTGTATGCAATAATTCCCTCTATCATATACTTGTCTTTGTTTGATGTTCCATTTACCTCTAGGTACTTGAAAATTATGAAATCAGAAAGTCTGGAGATATCTCAACCAGCATTAGACCCTCAATTATCTGAGGTACATCATCGATTAACTGCTCGCAGAAAAAAAGGAAGGGTTCACAGGTAAGTGAGTTGTTTATTTCTGTTGTGTCTTGTTAACGATTATTATTGACACGTAATTATGTCTGCTTAGGAGAGTATATGGTTCTCGAGGTCGCAGGAAGTGTACCAGTAAAGGACCTCCATGCGCCGGGTATATATTTGTTTTTTTAATTGTGATACACCTAATACACTTTATAGTTTTATTTTAGCTTCATATTCATACTGGACTGTCATATGAAAATCAATATGTTTTTGTTGAACTCTGAAATACCATTCTCTTGTTATCTTTTCCGGGAAGAAAATTGTTGTAGCCACTCATTTCACTACAGAAAACACAATAGAACTAAGGGTAAATTTCAGAAACACCCACACCCTCTACCTCTTTAAGTTTAGGCTTACTCAGATAACCCCCACTAACTTTCAAACTGTTGGAAAACCCTCCGTAACTTTTGGGGTTCTCAGAAAGGCTCCTTAAACTTTCAACATTTTCGCAAAAAAAAACCCCTAATGTTGTTAACCACAATTTTCACATGGGGGGATAAAATTACGCAGGGGGATAGTTTTGCTAGTGAAAATTGCGGTTCACTTTTTTTTAGGACGGTTTTTCTGGTGGGTTTTTTTTTGGGGTTGGGTTCTGTGAACCCTTGGAAGTTAAAGGGGTTTTTTTGAGAACCTCAAGACTTGAAGGTTTTTTTTAATTTTAAAAGTAAAGGGGGTTATCTAAGAAACTCTCAAACTTAAGGGGGGTTTTCTGGAAAACTAAGTAACATAAATAGAGGGTAAACCTTGTAATATAACACAGGAGGAGTCTGGTCTAGTCTCATAAGCATCATAAATATGAACAACTAATTATTGCCAAATTAGGTAGTCAAAATGTGAGCATTACCACTATGAGAGAAAAAAACGAGGGGAGAAAGCAAAAGGGATCTATGCTTCCTGTCTCACTCTTCTGGTTGAGCTGGATCCTCATCAATTCCTACCTAGGGGCCCTTTTGAGGGTAATCAAATTGATAGCTTGAAAAGTCTCCACTACGTGCGGAGTTTGAGATGAAATTGCGGTTTCTGTGAAGAGCATTCCCCTCTGGTCATTCCATCATGCCCTTCACCGTTCCATCAATGCTAAGTGCTTTGTCAAGTGTGCTCGTCTTTTTCCTTCTCTTCCTATGCAGTATGATTGACGAGTTTTCCGATTGCAGGACCTGACAGTGGTTATTAATGGTGAAAATGGTTTGTGTCTATTTGTGTAAATGGATTTTTTAGGGATTGAAACCTTTGTGATGACTACGATGAACTGCATTACCTTTTCATTTTTTTTATTATATTTGTTCTACTTGTTCATGAAATTGAATTATAGAAGGGGAATATATTTCCTTGATAAGGGTTCTATTAGTAAAGCCTAAAATGGGTCCATGCGTTTGATTCCATTTTCATTCATAAAAGTTCTAATATTTCATCAAAATGCAACCCTCAGCTTACTTTCATTTTATAGATGGGTGGAGGGCATGGCACCAGTATTCTCACGTTCTGCTTGGCGATGTGCTTGGCATCTTATTCAGGTACTGTGCAATTTCTGTGGCCTACATTAAGGTTCAGGTAATCTAAACCAAGTTGGTTATGTCTTATAACTTTCTTAGGTGTCTGTAATTTTAATCATAGCTTAGAAAATCAAAGAACTGTATTTTCTTGCTTGGTACACAATAACCATGGGCTTTCTTTCTTCCTACTTTATTTCAGCCATCCAAGCTTCCCAACTTGACAAGTTGTAAGATGGCTTCTAATTAATTGAAATAATCTTTTTATGAACGAGTGAAAATGATTGTTAGAGTTGCTTGAAAGAAATCATTTATTTCCTTGGCTTCCCCCAAGGTTGAACCTCATGACTTATCTCATCGACCTTTATGTATTGTACTATGAGTTTTGCAATAATTTCCTAAGGACATTGGTCTAGTGCTGGAGGAGGAGGTAAGTAATCTATCAGAAGAGATTAATATCACTTAAGAAGCTTATTAGGAGGTATAGCAGCAATAGCAGTGTAACTACATCAAGAAAAGCTCCCAAATTTCTGGTTGAATTTCACGATTTCATTTTCTCCACTCTGCTCTCCCATCACCTCTCTTACAGTTATCAACTATAATGTTGTTTTTACAGCTTTGATCCAGATAATCCGCAAAATTCTTTTGGTATATATTTTTCTTAATTTTTTGTATTTCTATTTTATTTTATTTTATTTTATTTTATTTTGGGGTGGAGAGTTATGTTGCAAATTGGGCTTGCAGTCATAGCACAAACTTGAACCTGGGACTTTCCATAACCAGCCAACCCTGCGCACTACCTCCATACCTACCCCCCCCACCCAACCCACCCCACCCACACACACACACACACAAAACCAAAAAAAACACATTTTTTCCTATTTTGGATGGAGCACGACCTCAGTGGGAAATTGCTTTGCCAAACTAGGAGACTCAAATGTCCTACAGTAAATATGGCAACTGAGTTTTTTTCTCCAGAAAAGGAGTGATTGTGTTCAATATGGAGGATGATTCTGGTAATATGTAAAAACTATCCGACAGTAAAAGGTAGCAAGCTCAGCTACTAATTTACTGAACCCTTTTGCCTGATACGAATTAAATCATTGTTTGCAAATAACATATTATGTAACTTAGTTTAAAGAAACTGCAAATGACTTTTGATATTAATGTATATGTCATTGCATCATATAGTACTTGTAGGCATTTTTTGCTGAGAGTAAGCGTGTCTGTGAAAAAATTTTTATTGGGACAGCAGTTTGGACCAACAACAACAGCGATCTGCTGTAATATTATTTTGCTTGGTCTAGTGATTTGACAAAATTATTTTATATCATGCTTATTGCTTATTGATTATTGCTTGCTTAAACCATCCTGGAAAATAACTTACTCATACGTTTATTATATTGCTTGACTTCTTTTCCCAGAATGATCTAATCCACGGGTGGGGAATGGATATGAAACTTGGATATTGTGCACAGGTTGGAACACTCCCAATCTGTTGGTTAATCTTTACTTTGATGTTTAGTGATGATTTTGATATATTTATAGTCATAGCCTTCCAATAAAAGAACAGTGAGCTATTGAGTTAAGACATCTTTTTAGATGAAAATGTGGGTAACAAGAACAACAAATGGTTCTATTCTATATATAACCAAAACTTTGAAGAAGTTGATTAGTTGAGGGAAATATTTTTATATTTTATCATAATGTATGCTTGGCCATGGCTGCTAACTTTTGGATAATCTGGCATGCTAGCAGCTAGCCTCATTGTTGTTTGGCACAATTTTCTCTTATATTGGCTTGTCACATGATGACCACCCTGCTCAGAGAAAGGTTATCACCACACGCATGGCTCAGAGGATGCTTAATGTGTTTTCATTCTCTCATCTTCCTCTTTAATACTCTGAATTACTATCCAAGTGTATGGGAACTATGAAAAAGTGACTGGCACTAGGGTGGAAATCCATCATCCTATGCAGGACTATGTAACATCAATTTCAAGAATAAAGTAAGCCCATTAACATGTAGCCCCTGATATATATAACTAAAAGAAAACCTCTCATCTTAAGTAACCTGTGACAGCTCATCCTGATGGTAACAAAGATAAATAGTAAGTCCCACTTGGGAAAGATGGTAATGACAACCATAATACCAACATCAACAATATTAATATCCTCAATATATCTCTGACTCGGGCAATAACCATAATAGTACAAGGCTTTATTCAAGCAACAATAATATATATTGAAAATATTTAACATCGGGGACAATGACGATAATAATAATGATAATACAAATATAAACCCACATCTGGACAAGATCAAAATTAACTCAACATGGATGAGATACATGGACATAAGACAAATGCTGGATACTCCTAACGTAGGAGTTTACAATCCTCCAATGGAGCAGCAATATAAATTTTCATTCAATGTGTATTGTATATCAAGTCTGTACATTCCAATACATCCGGATACATATATAATGGTCCCTATACTCGAGGCTGGTTATAACTATATACAAAATACAATAACATACATGTTAATGTAGTTATGAAGGAAACAAACTCTAGAATGGACAAAATTTGGCATAAAGGGAACAATACAAAGAAGAAAATGTAATAGACACTTTTCTTTCTAACAGTCTGGCTATTCAAAATCGGCTTTCTAACACCTTTTGACATACAACACATGCATAATGAGCAGATAATAAAAATGCAGATGATTCAATTTGCTTTCTTGATGACGAACAATGAAGGCACTGCTTTTGCTAATAAACACTTCTCTTCCTACTTGTTACCATGTTTATTCAACACTCACTGATGTATTTGAACCATATGTTCTATTCTCAGCTTTTAAAACTTTTGTTTGCAGGGTGATCGAACTCGAAATGTGGGAATTATAGATAGTGAATTTGTTGTCCATCAAGGTGTGCAGACCTTGGGAATGTCCTCCAATGTAAAGGTTATATAAACTTTCTGTTGTATGTCCTTAATCTAAAATTACTTCTAATATTATATCCTGACTAGTATTTTTGCCGTGCCAAGCACGGGCTAGTGTTGCAGTTGAATGTACATGCTATTTTTCTCCCTTCGTTGTTTGGCAGTTAAATTTGAGTTCTTTGTTTCCATATTTTGTCATGTAAGTGTAGGAGTGCATTGTTTAATTTGTAGATACCTTGAACATATTAATATGAACATGATAAATTTCCCATAAGGGCCATAACAGTTCTCTATCTATTGAAGTATAAATTATTTATATGCGATCCACGAATTTTTGTAAAAATATGATTGGAAGTTTGAATAGTTTTACATATAATTACCGACAAATCAATCATAAAATTAAAATCCTAGTTCGCAGAATTTTCTTTTCTGGTTTTGCAGGTGTTCTGTCAAGTAGGAGCTCTCTCAAAAAGAGGAGGAAGAATAGATTTAAATCGGGGGAACACAAAGTGTCACATCGAATTTGGACCTGCAAAAGAACAGCTCGAAAAGAGGAAATAGTTAGTGCAAATAAATATGAATAAATGAATCAAAATATGAAGAAAGCAGAATAGTTCATAAATAAATAGATCAAATGAGATGGGTATTTAACAAATCTGCTAAAGAATCAAAGGCACTGAGAACAGGAGCGACTTTCACATACTGAATAAAATGCAAAAGTAAAAGTAATAGAAACTACCATATGAGTTCTTCTTTTTAAAAGAAATTCCTTTAACTAATACCAACAATATACGGGCGTGGGAATTATAGATAGTGAACTTGCCATCCATCAATGTGTACAGATCTTGGGAATGTCCTCCAGTGTAAAGTTTATATAAACGTGCTGTTGTACATCCTTAATTTAAAATTAGTTCTTTAATATTATATCCTAATATGACGACTCATATGATTTTGTTGGTAATTTAATTTGAGTGAAATAATTTGTTGGTAACTGAACATCTGTTTTCCACATTAAATTTTAGCTTTATCGAAATGTAGATAGTCTGAGGAGGCCTGAACTTTTGGCGCTCTATGAGCCAGGATCTGGTATAGAAATTGAATGTCCCAGTGTGCTTTAACATGGCAGGTAATGGTGAATTCTTCACGTTTCCGTCAGCACATGAATCATCAGCAGCATTCTACTTGAGTTGCCTATGTCAGATTCACAAATGGACAATCACAATGGCAAAGAAAATTTTACCTTCATATTGTCCTTTTTTTCTTCTCTCTACCGCATGATTCCAATCAATCTTCTCTATATCAAATAGTTAAAACTAGTGACTGACTATTTTGTTGATACTTCAAGAGGTTGATGGAGGATGTGGGATCATTTTATATGCTTTCTGCCTGTGCTATCTTAGCTGTGTATATTTGATGTCCCTGCCCAGTCAATTCCTTATCCAAGTTCGACAGTAAATATGGATAATGTGATGCAACTTTATGATGGGATGATAATATTTTGAATAACCATGGTCTATCATCAAATCAAAAGTTCCACCAGATTGTGATAAATACTCGTGGACTCCTGGGTGACAAATAGTGAAGTAGATCTGGTATTCATTTCCATCTATCCTATTCTTTTTCTTGAATACATTATTTGAGACTCAACCTTACAGGATTCAATATGATAGTTTAACTGCACATCTGCAGTTTGTTTATTTTGAGTTTTGGGTCTTTTGCTGCTTTTATATATGGCAACATTATGATAACTTTCCTTTTTTTCAACAGAACCACAGGACGGGGAGAGGGACATTGGATGCACGAGTAGAGGTTAGATTATTTGTTCTAAGCCCTACTAAATTTGCCTGAATTATTTTGTTTGTTAACATTGACATTTGCCAGTTACTGCTTCTACAAGGATCATTCTTTAGTTTTCACATAATTCTATTTCCATGTATTGTACTGCCTTTCAACTAGTATTCATTACGGTTCAGCAGGAAGTTGGCTACGTTAGACAGTTGACTCAATCTAACACTGATCTGGACAAGATAAAAGAGCAACAAGATGGAGAAAGAAAAGATCCTCACTTTAACTTGGAAATTATAAAATTAATTGAACTGTGATAATTTGTGAAAGCCCATTACTACCATGTTTTTAAAGTTTCATTTGTCAAAAAGACTAGGTCATATGTTGAAATACATAAAGGCATGTGTAGTGTGTAGTTTTAAGAAACTTCTAAGGGCGGATATAGAACTCACAGTGAGATCAGTCCTTATCGTTTACCTCACATTCCTAAGAATCCCTTAACCTACTGTTTTAACTCATTAAGCCGTTATATTTATTATTTTCAGTTTGTTGAGTCCCCATGATAGTTTTCCGCCCAGGACACCGAAAACATTGTTCGGTTGAGGGTAAAGTGGGAAAATTTCTGGTGGACAACCACCAAAGGGACTCAATGGACTGAAAATAATAAATAGAAGGGCTTAATGGGTTAAAAGATTAAGTTAAGGGCTTTGTATAAATTTTAGTTAAGTGTTAGGTGCGATCTGACTTTTAGCTCGGTAGACATGCCAAAAACGGCTAAATTACCAAATTGGAATTTTTGTACACCCCTCTTACTAGTTTGGTATTTTTTTCAAGCTCTGCCGACGTTTTGGTTTTTTTCTAAGCCAAATGCGCAATTAGACCCAAAACTTTGCTGCCGGCAAGGGGAAAAAAATCTGAAACCCTCTTCCCTCCTAGCAGTTTTTGACCTTTCAAGCTTTCTCTTCACTATATAGTTTATATTTGGAGGTAATACCATGCCCTCCCCTTCTTCTTTGTCCCAAAATTTACCTACAACAGACTCAACATTCTTGTATAAACTTGAGCATAGTTATTATCCTTATGCCAATATGCTAAATAATTTTGTGGCATTTTCCTCATGATAAGATAGCACTAACAGCTATTACGTGAGGTTTTGCTGCTTTTTTATCGCCGACGGCAAAGTTTTGAGCCTAATTGCACATGTGGTTCAGAAAAGATACCAGAACGTCGTCGGAGCTAGAAAAAAATACCAAACTGGTAAGAGGTGTATACCAAAAATACCAATCTGGTAATTTAGCCTGCCAAAACCTCTTTTTTGTGAACATTGCTTGGGTTAGTTTATACTGTTGCATTGCAGAGAGTTTAATATTAGTCCAGATAAAACAGGTTCTTTTGTTGCCTTTCTCTTCCCCAATTTTGTGTGTCCTGTGAAGTGTGAACAAAACAGCCCTCGCATGGATGGGAGGGAAAATGCATCTCAATGCCTTTGGGAGAAATCGAAAGGCAAACAAGTACCTATAACTACTCATGCAAAAGTTTACTTATATAAGCACCCTCATGTTCACATGATTTTATACGGGAAAAAAAAAAGAGAATTGCAGCCTGAATTGAGTTTTATTTTCATGCCTTGATCAATCTCTTCAACATTTGCAGGTGAGGAGACGGGCAAGGGCAGAACTGGAAAGCTTTCGAGAGCGATGGGATCGTGCGACCAGAGAAGATGAAGGCTGGGTTGATCCCTTCCTGCATGACTAAAGAAAGGACAAGAAACATGCTCGCATCTTGTAATCAGAATTCGCATTTAATGAGTTTTGTGCATGAGCAATTTCATTTATTAATTACCTTAATCTCATTGTTTGGTTTTTTTTTTTTTTTTGGGTAGTGTATAATACCTCTTGAGTTCAGGTATACATGACTCCTTCAACATCTTTCTTCATCATCCGTGGGTGGTTAAGAGAATAACAAAAATGTTCCTCGAAGAGTCGAAGTTCACATATTACATTATGAGTCTCTGAAGAAGCTGACAATCTTGCATAAGCCTGCCTTGTTTACTTGGAGGGTGTTTGAAACCAGAGTGTTTGGTTTCGAAGGTTCCACGGAGATGGGACTGGGCTAATTTATTTGGATCTCATTGAATCAAGAAGATCGTTCAAGCATATTTTAGTCGTCTAATTGTTTTTTCAATATGGGACTGATTCTCATCTCATGTTTTTTGCGAGTTTGAGTCTCACAAATTGAACTTTGGTTGTCAGAGGCTCTTGACAAATTTCTACTTTAGTTTTGAAAAGAATTGACCTCGAGAAGATGGCTAATTTCACAAAAACTCCCTGAACTTTAGGGGGTGTTGCACATTATCCTCTTGAGATTTGCTTATTTTAGAAAACCATCCTATACTTTGGGGTGCCTCACAAAGCCCTCCTGAACTTTGAACTTTTCTCAATGTACCTTGTTGTACCACTCCTACATGTAATTTGTAAATAACTAAAATTTCTTTAAGAGAAGAAAAATCCAAAATTATGGGGATGGGGTATGTTTCCTGTAAATGAGGAATGTAAAGTTTGAAATTTTTTTCTCTCAAGGAAATTTTAGTTATTTATAAATTACATGTAGGGGGAATCTGGTGAGAAAAATTCAAAAGCTCAGGAGGGTTTTGTGAGACATGCAAAAGTTGAAGAGTTGTAAATACAGTGTTTGGTTTGCAAATTTGTGGTTAAAAAATATAAACGGACTTGTATTTTGCAGAAAAAACTTACAATAAATGTTGTGGCCAATTGGGAGGAAAAACTGCAGACTTCAAAAAAAGAAAATTAAAAATAAATATAATTCTACATCATAAAATAATAATAATAATAATAATAATAATAAATTCACATAGAAAAGTCACCTACACCAAGTTTCATTATATGGTAAAATTATGTAGCCTTTGCATCAATTGTTTTTCAACCAAACAGTGAATTTGCATTGGAAATACATTTCCTACAATATAATTGCAGATACCCAAACAACGAATGGGAAGTTGATTTCCTACAACATTTGTTGCCACAGTATTTGTTGTAACTTATTTTTGCAGCAAACCAAGCATCTCTTATAATTGCATTTGGAAATACATTTACCACAATAAAAGTGCAAACATCCAAACAAAAGGATCTGTAGTTAATTTTCTATAATAAGTGTTACATATAATATTTGCTGCAATTACAATCGTAGTATACCAAACACCCTCTAAGTTGATATCAAAATCTCCGAAGGATGGAGAGCAAGCAAGATCGAAAAGAAAAGAGCAAAAAAAAAAAAAACAAAGAAAACGAGAAAAAAAGCTTATAAATCATTATGTAAAAAATCATTTTTATTAATAAAAAAATATCTATTCCAATTTATCTTCTAAAACTGGGTACAATTTAGGGTATATCAATAAATTATAGGGTAAATTACACTTAAATACCATAAGTTTGTCAAATTTGCACGAAAATACCCTAACTTAACTACCCCTTCACTTAAATACCCTAAGCTTTCCAAATATACCATATTGGTACCCTCCATTATGTTACCGTTGGAATATGCTGGGAATATTCTCTTTTGTCTGCCACGTGTTGTTCTGACCCTGTCCTCTGCCCCTAAAGTTGACCATATTTATATTTTGTACCATCTTCCTATATGTACCCAATTTTCTTCCCCAAAATCATATTTTCCATTATTTTCTCTCCAATCTTTTTATAGGCAACCATGAAGGCAAGCTCTACATCGGGTATAGGGGAGGTTGACGAGAGAGAGAACAGAAGATGCTTCTGCCCGTCAATTGCTCCTCTAAAAACTACATGGACCAAAAAAACTGAGGTCGCAGGTTTTTTAACTGCCCTAACTATCGAACGAGTGCTAAATGCAAATATTTTGAATGGAAAGATAAAGCTTTCCCTCTCCAATCTCAATATGTGATTGATAAGTTGCTAGGTGAGAAAGAGGGTGAGAAAGAGGATGTTGGATATGAGTTAAAGGGTGAAGATGAGCTGAAATTGAAGGATTTGGAGGAGAAGTTACGTGAGAAAAAGAAGCATTTGAAGAGTAGGGAACTAAAATTGGAAGAGTTTGAGTAAAATTTGAGGGATAGAGAGAGAACTGAAACAATTTGAGCAATATTTGAGAGAAAATGAGGGGGAAATTGGCAAAATTGGAGGCCTAACAAGTTAAAGATCTCAGTGTATGTTGATTGTTGTGTTTTTGGGTGTAGTATTGATGATATTTGTCATGACATATATGTGAAATTGAGTGGGCTGTAACTGAATCTAGTGTTGTAATTTAAGTTGTGCGATGATATCTTGTAGTATTATGTTTACCAAACTGGGTATATTGTCAATATTATTGATATAATTTTATTGTTTATTTTGTCAAGTTTGTCCTACAATCGCATAGGTGAATTGCTACAATCATATAGGTGAATTGAATATGGTTTAGTTGATAATTTCAATGAATAGAGTTTTGTTGATATTTTCATGAAAAAATTTGCAAGAGTTTTGCTTGTTTTTGTCAAGTTTGAGCCCTGTATTATATCTCATCATTGTACACATATAATAACACCAAGTCGCACAAATATATGCAGCAAAATCATATAATTATCAACACCATCCAATTATCACAACCAAACTATTTTTGTGACAACCAAACTAAGATCAAATTAATAGTGAAAGTTAACCAAAATAAGCACATGTCACATAATGCTTGATATATGTGCCAACATGCATAAAACTAGCACATACATAACCAAAAGTTATTGTTTGTTCACCCATCTTTGCAGCTTTCATCCTTCCTGACCATCCTTCCCACCCATCTTCGCAGCTTTTATCCTTGCAAGTTCCTCATCAACTCCTTGTATCAAATAAACAATGTGGAATCACATACGAAAATCTTACTTAGCAATTGAATAGAATACTATGACTAAGATCAAGTGAGGTAGTCACCTTCATTACCATACTTGACAATGCTGCAAAAGGGATTGTAGATGGGGCTTCACTAGGCATAGGAGATGGTGCTTGGCTAGTACACATAGTCTTTCTAAAAGCTAGTTTTCCCCTATGTGCAACATGTGAGGGAATCTGATTTATGTGCTGTGATATTTGTTGGTGTGGGGCATGTATGGAGGGTACAGTTGGTGTATTTGATGGAGCAAAACTTGAAGTGCTTTGTTTGACTCTCTTGACTAGTATAGCATCCAACTGCCCTTCATTTTTCTATACATGTAGTGGTTTGAGTGACATTAATTACTATATTGTAGCTGTTATATTCATTACATAACTCATTTAAATGAAGCAATAAAAACTTACATGTGAACTTTGTAAGATGTCCCTATACCTTGAGGGTATAAATCTACCCCCTCACAGACCCCCTTTGCATCCTG
The DNA here is from genome assembly GCA_012295165.1 of Asparagus setaceus. Lineage (NCBI taxonomy): Eukaryota > Viridiplantae > Streptophyta > Magnoliopsida > Asparagales > Asparagaceae > Asparagus > Asparagus setaceus. The sequence goes on along the minus strand of CM022706.1, from coordinate 53,466,569 downwards.
ACAGTACCCTTTCCCAACAACCCCCCTTTTCCCTTGAATCCACCTTTAACAATTACACTAGGGCCCTTGATCATCTTGGTGTTAGATGCATTTGTTATAGGGGTAGAATGATCACTTTCCTAATAATAAAAAAATATAGTATGAGATATAAAATACAGTATTATAAAGGCAAAAATAAAGGAACCAATGAAAGTTTGATTTACCTGCTTTGATGGAGATTGATGTCTATTAAATGGTACTCTACGCTTTGAGATTGCGTTATTTTTCCTAGTTGTAACTTGATGTTGTGAGAGATCAATAATCATAGATTTTTATGTAGATGGTCCATCATATGCTTATATATCTTCTTGAGCTTCTACGTAATTTCCAGCTTGTACATCTTGACCTTGTAAAGTGGTGAGTGTTTGTACATGATCTTCAGCTTGTACACCCCCATGTGAACCCTCCTGTATGTGTATATGAGATGGACCCTCTTTAGTGTTAACTTGTACATCTATAGTTAGGGGTGGAAGTTAACCAAATATTTAATAAATGGTTCGGTTAATATTCATTCAGATATTCGGTCATATTCGATCCGATAGTTCATTCAATACTAAATGAATATTTTTCAGTATTCGGCTTATAAACAAATAGAATTTAACCAAAGGTATATTCGATTCGGCTGATTATTAACTATTCGATAACTTTTTATATTTTAATCCTATTAATTAAACTTATTATAAATATTACCCATCAAAATTTTTATTACAACTTCTACCCCATATATAAATAGACATGTTAGAGAGACCTAGGGTTTTCACTCATTTCATTACGCCTCCAACCAAATCCCACATCATCTCTCTCTCAACTAGGGTTTCCTTTGAGCTAGCGTTCCTCCCGAGCGATGCATCGTCTTCCTTCTACTCCCTCCTCCCTCCCGATGCCCTCCTCCCTCTCTGATGTGATGCTCTCCTCCCTCTCCGACTCTCCCTCTCTCTTGAATCCCCTCTCCGACGGTCTCTTATCTTGGTGATCTCTCTCGACGCTATCTCGATCTCTTGACGAACTCTCAGGCTTCCATCAAAAGGTACGATAAACTCGTCAGTTCACATTCAATATAAGTTATGGTTGTGATTTGGTTTGGAATATGTTTTAGTTTTTAAGTGAACAATTCTGGTTTCTTTCTCCAGACTCTATATACTAACCTTTTGTAGAGCTTCTCTTGTAGCCTTGTAGTTTGTCATTGAGATTTATCCTTATGTGTTTTACTGTTTTAGCTCAGGAATTTTCTATTACATGGAAAGAAAAAAAAACTTTGTTCTGTTTTTAATGATTTATTTTCATAACATGAAGTATGTTGATTTATGCACTATATATTCTAGTTGTTAATTCTCAAAATTTATTTCTACAAAATGTCATCTCCCCAAGTGAATCCAGCAAGTGATTCTCACGCTCCATCATTATCATCTTCTCCTCATGCTCATGTTTCTTCTCCTTCTCCAGCTACTCCCTCCAGTGATAATACAGATAATGCAAGTAGAGAAAATGGGGAAACTACAAATTCTATTCAGGAAAAGAGAAGAAGGAAAAAGACTTCTGAGGTATGGGACAACTTTGTTGAAATTACTCTTGCGAATAATGTTAAAATGTGAAAATATAATCATTGCAAGCACGACTTTGCACAAAATTTAACTGGAACAATATCTCACTTGAAAACTCATTTAAATAATTGCATTGCAAAAAACTTGCATGATCAAAGGCAACAAACACTTAACTTTCAACGAGATGGTTCTACTATAGAGCACCCAATCATGTTACTACCTGGAGGAAAATATAACCATTTGAAAGTTAGTGAAGCATTAGCTCATTGGGTCATGATATATGAACATCCATTTATGTAGCAGAGGAGGAGGGTTTTCTATTCCTAATGAAAACTGTGAATCTTGAATTTATTAAAATTGGGCGTAAAACTTTGAAGGAAGATTGCATGACAATCTTTGAAAGCGAAAAAAATAAGATGAAGGGGCTCCTTAAAAACATGGATAGAGTTAGTTTAACCACCGATCTTTGGAAATCAGAAAATTAAAAAAATTGAATACATGGTAATTACTGGGCATTTTGTTGATAAGGATTAGAACCTACAAAAATCAGTTCTTAGTTTTGTGCATGTGCCTCCTCCACGACGTGGTATTGACATTGCAGATGCTATGCATAAATGCTTCAAAGATTGGGGAATAGAAAATAAAGTATTTACTATATCCGTGGATAATGCATCCTACAATGATGTTTGTTTAAAAACTTTGAAGACTGGTCTATCTAGAAATAAGAAATTGGTTTGTGATGGAAAATTATTTCAAGTGAGATGTTGTGCACATATTCTCAATCTTCTTGTCCAAGATGGGATAAGTGTAATTGCATCAACTATTGAGAATGTGCGGGAAAGCATCAAGTTCATCAATCACAGTGAAGCGAGGCTCAGAACATTTTCTGCTATTGTGCAACAGGTATACCAAATTAATTATAAGAAGTGTTAAAGTGTATTTTTTATGTGAAAGTCTACTAATATATTTATGTATATATTTTTGTTTAACAGTTGCAGTTAAGAGAAAAGAAGTTGATTATCGATGTGCCCACTCATTAGAATTTGACATACTTGATGTTGATCACTGCCTTGAAGTTTAAAGATGCATTTTCAATGTGCAAGGAAAGGGAGTCCAATTATGATTGCATGCTAGAACTTGAAGAATGGGATAAAGTGGAGAAAATTTGCAAGATATTGGCCATCTTTCATGCGGTAACGAATCTTATCTCCGGTAGTGACTATCCTACTTCTAATTTATATCTCATTGAAGTCTATAAGATTAAAGAGGTTATAGATAGGTCGCTACTAGATAATGATTTCTCTATTCGTCAAATGGCTAAAAAATGCAAGATAAATTTGAAAAATATTGGGGAGAATGCAATTTGTTAATGGCAATAGCTTCTGTTATGGATCCTAGACTAAAAATGGGTGCGGTTAAAATTTCTTATCCTCAAATTTATTCAGAAGTAGAAGCTAGGATAAATATACAGAAGGTTAAGGATGCCTTGCAAGAGCTATTTGATGAGTATGTTGCTTTACATAATGCAAATAATGAGGAGAATAGCTCTCTGAATGGAGAATGTTCTATGGGTGCTTCGAGTGATACAAACTCCTCATTATCATCCTTAAGATCAAATTGGAGCGATATCTTAAAAATGGTGAGAACGAAAGATAGTATACATGCATCCAAATCAGAGTTAGAAACATACTTGGATGAGCATGTATATATATGTGGTGAAGCAAAAAATTATCATTTTAGTGCTTTGAATTGGTGGAAAACCAATCAATTGAAGTATCGTGTCTTGTCAAGAATGGCGGCAGATATTCTTGCTATTCCTATTTCTATGGTGGCATCGGAATCTATGCTTAGTGCTGGCGGGAGGGTAATTGATACATATCAAGCGTCTTTAGATCAAAAAATAGTTGAAGCAGTGATATGTGGAGGGGATTGGATGTGAAAAGTCCATGGTATAGGAAAAAGAAGGTAATGATTTATTTTAATTCAATGCAAAAAATTAGTGTTTATAAGATTTATTGATGTTGTGTTAATTTGTATGATTACAGGTTGAAGATGAGATAAGAGAAGTGGAGATTACCTTACCAGAATGTTAAGTACATGTATGATTATATGTTTGAGTCATTTATTTTTATAGTTTGATAAGAACAAGACTAGGGTTATGATGAGTTGCTTTGGCTCATTCCTTCATGTTTCTGATCTTATGAAACTGCAGCCTTATTTATGCCTCTGTCTGCACTTACTCTTGAATATTTTTAGGAAATCAATATTTCCATAAAAAATTATACTAATACTACTTATTAATCCAAAACACTTTATTGGCTACAACCCTTTAGGATAAGTCATTTTTTTGCCTTCCATGTGTGAATTCTCTAAGTAACTTTCTCAATTAGACTTGTTCAATTTGAAGTTGACAATCTCTTTTAATTATGTATTTCCTTTTTGTTTTCATGTGATTGGTTTCAATTTTCAGGATTTGATTGACAAAGAGCATTGTATAAGGGCCAAAATAGAAAACTGTGCGAATCTGGAGTCTTAGAGAAACACTTTGTTCTTCAATGTGCTTTTAGAAAGTTTAAAACTTGTTTATGTATGAGTTAAGATCTTGATTGTGTAGGAAATTTCACTTTAGAGAACCTTTTATTTCCTATGTAAGTGTATGTAAGTGGTAATGTGATACTGCTCTACTGGGTAAGTTGGTATATTGTTGTAGTTGTGTCAAGGATTTTAGGCATGTTAGAGCTTATGAAACTATGTTTTTCTTGCTTTATTTTATATGAATGCTTTTCTAATTATGTGCTATGTGTTATATTGTAGAAGATATTATTGTGTTTGTAAATTTTGAGTATAAAAATATATTACACTACTCTATTGCATTTTGATTGCCAGAATATAAAAATTACATTTTGTTTACTAATTATATTTATTTTTATGATTTTTAATAATTGGCGAATACATACCGGATAATTGATGAATAATTCGAAATCAAAGATGCAAATAATGCTAATCAAATATTCGCGAATATTTTTCGAATATCTATATAAATAAAAAAAGCGAATTCGAATTTATACTACTATTCGAGTCGAATTCGAATACGAACACGAATAGCACCATATGAGCTGAACTCGAATTTGAACCTTGCACTATTCATTCAAATTCAATTCGATTCCATCCTCATCTGTAGTTGTCCTTACTCTTCTTCTTGAAGGAGTCACACTTTGATTGCTTGAGGACCTTTAAGCTGAGTTTTTAGATGGTGGTCTTCCTCTTCTCTTCTTTTCTTTTACGGCCGCCAGTCTTTCATTTCTACACCTTCTCACATTGTGCCCTGCTTGCAATTTGTACAAAGATTTGATTATCCAAATCTTCTAAGTTGTTCTGGATTCTTAAGCTCATAAGCAGCTTTTTTTCTTTATTTATTTGGTCTACCTGGTTTATTCTTGTATGGTGGATGCAACACTTTGTCAAATCCAGTTTCAGGCTAAAATCTGCCATCAGGTATGGGATTTATTGCACCTTCATAAGCTTTCAAATACACTTCCTTCTTGAAACATTCAGCAATAACATCTTTTGGCTTGACCCTTGTAGAAGATTGGATAGCATAGACACATGGGATACCTAAAACATCCCATACCCTACAATCACAGCTCTTTTCTTCTATGTTCACAGTTATATATCACATTCCACTAGTGATTTCATACTTATAGTTAATTTTAAAGGTATCACACAGCTTCCCCATGATTTATTCTCCACAATCCTCAATTTTTCAGCTATTTTAGGATATACATTACCCTCCCACATCTAAGCAATGGCCTTCTTCTCTACAAACCTATCTTGCATTAACCTCCTAATCATTTCCATCATGGTAACGGTAGGTTTGCTCCTTGCTTCCATTATATGGACCCCTCACTTATATTGTTACATATCAAGTCCCACTTGATATCAATTGGTAAGTGGGACCTTGTCCAAGTCCTCTTGTCCATGTTTTCCAAATATTCCGTAGCACCCACATTGATTTTCTTTAGCTCATTCATGGCCTCCACATGTTCAAACACAGTATAAGAGTAAGTAGCTTTCTTGTAGAACTTCTTCAAATCAAGGCCTCTGAATTTTTCAATTAAATTGGCAAATAAATGCCTCACACAGAATTGGTGTCTAGCTTCAGAAACAAGTTTTTTGAAGGTCTCCAACAATCACTGCACATAACAACTGTAAGGCATTAGTAAGAGATAAATCAAATAGAACAAGTAAAATTACATTAATTAAATAATACTAACCTTTTATCTATCACTAATGTATACCCATCTTTCCGATTTTGTTAGCCAATTGCCTCCAATAAAGTCTCAATAAACCTTGTCCAAGTTTGGTCGCATTCATTTCACACACATGCAACTGCTATGGGATACATCTGATCATTGTCATCTCTACTTATAGCACTTAAAAGTACCCCACTAGCTGGACCTTTGAGAAAACAGTCATCCAAGCCAATAACTGGCCTACAACAATTGCTAAATCCTTTGATCTGAGCCTCAAATACGATAAAGAACCCAGAAAATGTGTTAGGGTCCAATTGCCTTCTTGTAGTCCTCACCCTAATGACACTGTTTGGATTTTTAGCTAACAAAATATTAGCATAGTCCCATAGCTTCCAATATTGCTCTTTATAACTCCCCTCAATTAATTTCAATACTTTCATCTTTGTTCTATAAGCAGTCATTCTATTTATGTCTAATTTCAGCTCACTTGACATTGTCAGCCTAAAATCTTTTATTTTCCATGTAGGATTTTCTTTTATTTTTATGGCTTGTTTATTTACCATATCCTATTACAATAAATCCTAACAAGCAAGTTGGATGTGGCTTATTTATTTATCCTTATCCTATTACAATTAACATGCTTAGTTAGAGACTAAATCTGCCACTTATTTTGCTTCGAGTTCCATGAGCTAAAACATTTCCAAGGGCACCCCTTAGTCTTACAAGTCATAGATATTCTTGCACCTTCATTCTTTTTATAATAAAAATCAAACCCCTCCAACGCAGCATAAAAGTCTAAGAAGATTCCTGAACTCATTTGGGTTATACACCCTCCAACTTAGGTGATTCCAAGTCTCTATGCTCCCTAAATTGATGACATCTTTTGCCAAAATAGTCCTCACCATCAGATGAGTTTAAGCTCACCAAATCATCACTATCTTCTAACGAGTTCACATTCTTACTTGGTATTGTATCCTCACCACATATGAGTACATGAATCTCCTCCAACGTAATAATCATCTTGCACATATATGTCCTCTTTCGTATCTGATTCATGTCCCACATAAGCATCTTCAGCCACATTTGATTGCTCTCTAACATGTGCATCTTCTTCCCACCATTCATCATTACCACAAGCTTGTTTATAAAGCTCCCACTATATATCATCATTACAAACATGCTCTTAAGTAATATTACCATCAATGTCATCTTCAAGATCAATTGCATCAAGCTTTTCATTTTGTGATATATATATATATATATATATATATATATAGACAAGGCTCCTATAAACTTAAGTTGATAGGAGATAGTGTCTACCAACTTTTATATCCATTGATGTTGCCTTGGGATAGGTGAAATCAAGAGGTACACAAATCTCAAAGATGGGCTTCATATCTTTCACGGATCCCAAGGCAATATCAATGGTTAGAAAAGTTGATGGATGACTATTCCCTATCAACTTAAGTTTATAGGAGCCTTGCTCTCTCTCTCTCTCTATATATATATATATATATATATATATATATATATATATATATATATATATATATATATATATATATATATATATATATATATATATATATATATATATATATATATATATATATATATATATATATATATATATATATATATATATATATACTTAAGTTGATAAGAGATAGTGCCCACAAACTTTTATATCCATTGATGTTTCCTTGGGATAGGTGAAATCAAGATGCACATAAATTTCAAAGATAGGCTTTATATCTTTCACGGATCCCAAGGCAACATCAATGGTTAGAAAAGTTGATGGATGACTATTCCCTATCAACTTAAGTTTATAGGAGCCTTGCTCTCTCTCTCTCTCTCTCTCTCTCTCTCTCTCTCTCTATATATATATATATATATATATATATATATATATATATATATATATATATATATATATATATATATATATATATATATATATATATATATATATATATATATGTTCATGTAATTCATTCCATGCTCATTTAGAATGTCAAGGCGAGGAGGGGTTATGCCAATGAAAACAGCCTATACCCTCTGTCAATTGTGCTAAAAGGATGTTTAACATATACTCTAAACTGACTTTTATAACCAATGTTCTTAACAATTCTTTCTCCCCATATAGCCAAGACAAATTTCTTTATCAACATATACTACAGCTCTTTTCTCCCCACGATATGTTACTCTTAGATTCTGTACAGAACTCCCCCCATGATGAATTATTATCTTAGTCTTCTGCTTCTCAACCATGTCCCTATATTGCACCAAATTCATTAAAAAAATCCACAGCCACCAATACACTTTATGTAAAGAATTCATGAAAAAAAACTTAATCAAACACCAAAATCTAGTCACTTGTGCCAATAATAAACATCACAAAATGTGAAAATCAAGTTTGCAATATTCAATTTAACCCATGAGACCATCATGCAAAAAAAAACCCAATTTACAAACTCAAAAAACTCAAAATTAACACCCAACAGTTCAAAACAAGCATCAAATTACTCTTATTCAGATGAGAAACATAAATAAACAAGGAACAATGAAAATGCACATAATTTTTTGACCTTTGCATAAGAGGGAAAAACAATTCCTAAATTAGGTCATTGCCGAACCCAAATCCACGCCACCTTGCCAAAAATACAACTCCTTCAATTTGTAGTCGCTTATTTGACTTCAATTTCCAACTTTGAGATCCATTTTTACCCTAAGATGGTTGCAATTTGGGGAAACTTGGTGAAAACGGTAAAAAAAATAAGGATTTTTATAGTTGGGGTCGTTTTATTAGTGGTGGTGGTTGGGGGGAGGGGGCTTGGTGAATTTATTGAGGAGGGCATTCATGTCATTTAAATTAACACCGTCAGTTGTTTTTTAACGGCTGATATATTTGGGAAGCTTAGGGTATTTAAGTGAACGGGTAGTAAGTTAGGGTATTTTCATGCAGATTTAGCAAACCTTAGGGTATTTAAGTGTAATTTACCCTAAATTATAATGTAGATTGATAACTATCAGTATTAAATAGATTATTTTTAATGACACTTTAAAAAAACAAATTTATACTTAATTATCATTTTCTAGCCATAGCCATTTTAAAATATATTTATAAATTGTGACCCACTTTCAGTCATGTCAGCACTGTATGCTAAATGTTGGTCAATTTTTTAAAAATGTACTTTTTGAAATATCCAAGGTTAACAGTTTCATTAAGTATGATATGATCAATTACAAGCGATTCTCAATCCTGTGTGCCCTGAAACTAGTTCAAGATGAAGATGAGAACGATAATCCCGTGCATACAATAGATATAGCCAGAACTTCTGTTGAATAATCGGAATGACAGTCACTCAACAAATAACCTTAAAGTTACAAAGTAGTCGGAATTGACGATCCCATGTATTTTTCAAATTCTTTTTCTAAATGGTTTTGTTGGAAACATAGGATTGTCAATCTTGTGTTTTATTTGCCAATCCCATGTATTTATAATGTTCGTTAAAAGATTTACTAATCATCTGAGACTTGTTGAATTGACATATCCCGATTATTTAAAAAAGTTAAAGTTTAAAGAAGCGACTAACTTACCCACGTCCCTCAAGTGGCCTCAAGTTGGTCGATTGTTGTAATTAAATTTAAAATGGTTTGACATATCTAACTAAATATTAAATTTTGTTTTAAATTCCTATTTTTAAAACACCCACCCAAAAAAAAGGGAAAATTGTGTCAAGGCCCCAAAAAAAAGATGAGATGTGCCCAAACCCCCCCAATTATTTTCCTTGCTGTTCAGCCCCAAAAAAGCCCCATCAATGTATTTTAATGTGTTTCAGCCCCTTTTCACATTTTACCATAAAATAACCCCACAAACTTTCAAAATCCATTGCCTTCTTCTTCCTCTCCTCCTCCTCTGTCTCTTTCTCCTCTTCCTCTCCCCTACCTGCTCCTTTCTTCTCTTCTTCTCTCCTCCTCCGCTCCCCCTTAACCCATCTTTTCTCAAAACAATGCATTAGCCCTTCCAATCGATGTGCTCTCCTCTTTTCTTTCTCTCTCTTCTCTCATACTCTTGCATGCTCGACCTCCTGATCTACTCTACTTTGATTGTCCTCCTCATCCTCCATCCTCCACGCCTCTGATCGTCTTGATCCGTCCTTGCGTCGATGATGACCTCCTTCCACGTTGCCGCCCACCGGCTCTCTCGGCGTCCTCGACTCCATCCTCTCCTCCTCCTATCTCGCCGCCCTCCTCGTACTCGGCTCCTCCTCCCTTCATGCATTTAGCAAACCTTAGGGTATTTAAGTGAACGGGTAGTAAGTTAGGTATTTTCATGCATTTAGCAAACCTTAGGGTATTTAAGTGAGCGGGTAGTAAGTTAGGTATTTTCATGCAGATTTAGCAAACCTTAGGGTATTTAAGTGAACGGGTAGTAAGTTAGGTATTTTCATGCATTTAGCAAACCTTAGGGTATTTAAGTGAGCGGGTAGTAAGTTAGGTATTTTCATGCATTTAGCAAACCTTAGGGTATTTAAGTGAACGGGTAGTAAGTTAGGTATTTTCATGCATTTAGCAAACCTTAGGGTATTTAAGTGAACGGGTAGTAAGTTAGGTATTTTCATGCAGATTTAGCAAACCTTAGGGTATTTAAGTGAGCGGGTAGTAAGTTAGGTATTTTCATGCATTTAGCAAACCTTAGGGTATTTAAGTGAACGGGTAGTAAGTTAGGTATTTTCATGCAGATTTAGCAAACCTTAGGGTATTTAAGTGAGCGGGTAGTAAGTTAGGTATTTTCATGCAGATTTAGCAAACCTTAGGGTATTTAAGTGAACGGGTAGTAAGTTAGGTATTTTCATGCATTTAGCAAACCTTAGGGTATTTAAGTGAACGGGTAGTAAGTTAGGTATTTTCATGCATTTAGCAAACCTTAGGGTATTTAAGTGAACGGGTAGTAAGTTAGGTATTTTCATGCAGATTTAGCAAACCTTAGGGTATTTAAGTGAACGGGTAGTAAGTTAGGTATTTTCATGCAGATTTAGCAAACCTTAGGGTATTTAAGTGAACGGGTAGTAAGTTAGGTATTTTCATGCATTTAGCAAACCTTAGGGTATTTAAGTGAACGGGTAGTAAGTTAGGTATTTTCATGCATTTAGCAAACCTTAGGGTATTTAAGTGAACGGGTAGTAAGTTAGGTATTTTCATGCATTTAGCAAACCTTAGGGTATTTAAGTGAACGGGTAGTAAGTTAGGTATTTTCATGCATTTAGCAAACCTTAGGGTATTTAAGTGAACGGGTAGTAAGTTAGGTATTTTCATGCAGATTTAGCAAACCTTAGGGTATTTAAGTGAGCGGGTAGTAAGTTAGGTATTTTCATGCATTTAGCAAACCTTAGGGTATTTAAGTGAGCGGGTAGTAAGTTAGGTATTTTCATGCATTTAGCAAACCTTAGGGTATTTAAGTGAACGGGTAGTAAGTTAGGTATTTTCATGCATTTAGCAAACCTTAGGGTATTTAAGTGAACGGGTAGTAAGTTAGGTATTTTCATGCATTTAGCAAACCTTAGGGTATTTAAGTGAGCGGGTAGTAAGTTAGGTATTTTCATGCATTTAGCAAACCTTAGGGTATTTAAGTGAGCGGGTAGTAAGTTAGGTATTTTCATGCATTTAGCAAACCTTAGGGTATTTAAGTGAGCGGGTAGTAAGTTAGGGTATTTTCATGCATTTAGCAAACCTTAGGGTATTTAAGTGAGCGGGTAGTAAGTTAGGTATTTTCATGCATTTAGCAAACCTTAGGGTATTTAAGTGAGCGGGTAGTAAGTTAGGTATTTTCATGCAGATTTAGCAAACCTTAGGGTATTTAAGTGAACGGGTAGTAAGTTAGGTATTTTCATGCAGATTTAGCAAACCTTAGGGTATTTAAGTGAGCGGGTAGTAAGTTAGGTATTTTCATGCATTTAGCAAACCTTAGGGTATTTAAGTGAGCGGGTAGTAAGTTAGGTATTTTCATGCATTTAGCAAACCTTAGGGTATTTAAGTGTAATTTACCCTAAATTATAATGTAGATTGATAACTATCAAGATTAAATAGATTATTTTTAATGACACTTTAAAAACAAATTTATACTTAATTATCATTTTCTAGCCATAGCCATTTTAAAATATATTTATAAATTGTGACCCACTTTCAGTCATGTCAGCACTGTATGCTAAATGTTGGTCAATTTTTTAAAAATGTACTTTTTGAAATATCCAAGGTTAACAGTTTCATTAAGTATGATATGATCAATTACAAGCGATTCTCAATCCTGTGTGCCCTGAAACTAGTTCAAGATGAAGATGAGAACGATAATCCCGTGCATACAATAGATATAGCCAGAACTTCTGTTGAATAATCGGAATGACAGTCACTCAACAAATAACCTTAAAGTTACAAAGTAGTCGGAATTGACGATCCCATGTATTTTTCAAATTCTTTTTCTAAATGGTTTTGTTGGAAACATAGGATTGTCAATCTTGTGTTTTATTTGCCAATCCCATGTATTTTTCAAATTCTTTTTCTAAATGGTTTTGTTGGAAACATAGGATTGTCAATCTTGTGTTTTATTTGCCAATCCCATGTATTTTTCAAATTCTTTTTCTAAATGGTTTTGTTGGAAACATAGGATTGTCAATCTTGTGTTTTATTTGCCAATCCCATGTATTTTTCAAATTCTTTTTCTAAATGGTTTTGTTGGAAACATAGGATTGTCAATCTTGTGTTTTATTTGCCAATCCCATGTATTTTTCAAATTCTTTTTCTAAATGGTTTTGTTGGAAACATAGGATTGTCAATCTTGTGTTTTATTTGCCAATCCCATGTATTTTTCAAATTCTTTTTCTAAATGGTTTTGTTGGAAACATAGGATTGTCAATCTTGTGTTTTATTTGCCAATCCCATGTATTTTTCAAATTCTTTTTCTAAATGGTTTTGTTGGAAACATAGGATTGTCAATCTTGTGTTTTATTTGCCAATCCCATGTATTTTTCAAATTCTTTTTCTAAATGGTTTTGTTGGAAACATAGGATTGTCAATCTTGTGTTTTATTTGCCAATCCCATGTATTTATAATGTTAGTTAAAAGATTTACTAATCATCGAGACTTGTTGAATTGACATATCCCGATTATTTAAAAAGTTAAAGTTTAAAGAAGCGACTAACTTACCCACGCCCCTCAAGTGGCCTCAAGTTGGTCGATTGTTGTAATTAAATTTAAAATGGTTTGACATATCTAACTAAATATTAAATTTTGTTTTAAATTCCTATTTTAAAACACCCACCCAAAAGGGAAAATTGTGTCAAGGCCCCAAAAAGATGAGATGTGCCCAAACCCCCAATTATTTTCCTCATTGCTCACCAAAAGCCCCATCAATGTATTTTAATGTGTTTCTTTCCTTTTCACATTTTACCATAAAATAACCCCACAAACTTTCGAAATACCCATTGCCTTCTTCTTCCTCTCCTCCTCCTCCTCCTCCTCCTCCTCTCCTTCCCCACTCGATTCATTCCTCCTCCTCCTCCTCCTCCTCCTCTCCTTCCCCACTCGATTCATTCCTCCTCCTCTCCTTCCTCTCCTTCCACGGCCTCCTTAGCGATCAAGTCTCCAATCCTCACCGGCGTTGACACGATGACCCGCCTCCTTCACAAATGCATCGCCCACCATCGCTCTCTCGATTGTAAAAACTTATATGCATGTTTATATTGTGTTACTGATTTTAGTTGTATTAATAATAGATGTGCATGATGAACTATACTTAACATGAAAGTTAACATGTTTAATGTAAAGTTAATAGAAAATACTAAAAGTTAACACGTTTAGCCGAAAGTTAACATCAAACGTTAAAAGTTAACATGTTCAGCTGAAAGTTAACAAGAAAGGCCAAAAGTTAACACGTTCAGATGAAAGTTAACAACAAACGTTAAAAGTTAACATGTTCAACAGAAAGTTAACGAGTAACATCAAAAGTTGACATGTTCAGCTGAAAGTTGAGCGTCTAATAAAAAGACGAGGATGGAAGAATCAAGTAGAGTCAGCTAGAAGTTAAAAACAGACTTAAATAGTTAACAATAAACATGAATAGCTCGATTTCATCTCAATGATGGGAGTGTTGTTGAGAATATCATCTAATCTCATTACACTCTCACTAGACGGGCAATCATTTGGGATCCTCTCTAAAGTAAAAGTATTTCCTAAAGGCGTATGACTAATATCACTACTGCGCAAATTAATAAACCAGTCAGATTTCAAAGTCAACTATAATATTATCTTATGATATTTTATATTAACAACTTCATGTATAAGTTAACGTGTTCACTTAAAAGTTAACATAAAATCCTAAAAGTTAACATGAAACCCTAAAAGTTAGCATAAAACCTTAAAAGTTAATATGAAATCCTAAAAGTTAACATGAAACCCTAAAAGTTAGCATAAAGTCTGTGATATTTAACATAAAACTATGATATCACAGACTTTATGCTAACTTTTAGGGTTTTATATTAACGCTTAGGTTTTATGTTAACTTTGCATAAAACCTTAAAAGTTAATATGAAATCCTAAAAGTTAACATGAAACCCTAAAAGTTAGCATAAAGTCGTGATATTTAAAATAAAACTATGATATCACAGCCTTTATGCTAACTTTTAGGGTTTTATATTAACGCTTAGGTTTTATGTTAACTTTTAGGTTTTATGCTAACTTTTAGGATTTCATGTTAACTTTTAGGATTTTATGCTAACTTTTAGGGTTTTATGCTGGATCCCTTCATTACTAAACCCACCCTTCTTCTAATCAAACCAAAAAAGTTAGCATAAAACCCTAAAAGTTAGCATAAAACCCTAAAAGTTAACATAAAACCCTAAACGAGATAACAAAACTTTCTTACATTCTTACAACCGATATTCCTTACATGTTTATCGATATTGGCTATTCATTTTCATGTTAACTATCTCCGCTTATTGTTAACTTTCACCTAAAAATGTTAACTTTTAGATTTTCATGTTAACTTTCAGGAAGACATTAACTATCACTATTTGATGTTAACTTTTACTAGAATATGTTAACTTTCACTAAAAGTTAACATGTTCGGATGAAAGTTAACCTATAGGAATGAAAGTTAACATGTTCGGATGAAAGCTACCCTATACTGAATGAAAGTTAACATGTTAGGTGAAAGTTAACATGTTAGGTGAAAGTTAACATGTTAAGATATAAGTTAACAATGTTAACAATGTTAACTTTTATAGTTCTTATTACATTCATTGTATTTTTACATCATATATTCCATAATTTTTCTACAACATATATTTATCGATTCATGAAATCTTACATGATTATTTAAAAGATAACAGAAAACCCATTAGTCAATACTTTCATCCGAAAGTTAATATGTTCTACTGAAAGTTAACCTATACTGAATGAAAGTTAACATGTTTGGATGAAAGTTAACCTATCTGAATGAAAGTTAACATGATGGTGAAAGTTAACATGTTACGTTGAATGTTAACATGTTAAGATGAAAGTTAACAATGTTAACTTTTATAGTTCTTATTGCATTCCTTATATTTTTTACGTCATATATTCCATAATTTTTTCTTACAACATATATTTACCAGTTTCACCTTAATTCTTACATGATTATTTGAAAGATAATAGGAAAATCCATTAGTCAACCTGTTCAAATGCAAGTTAACATGTTAGGCTGAAAGTTAACTTTCACAACTCGTGGCACTTCCCATACAAATCACACCGACGAATCGTAAATATCAACTTTAATGGTTACATGTTAACTCTTCATGTCCTGTGTTAAGTATCACAGCTATATGCTAACTTTGAGGGTTTTATGTTAACGTTTAGGATTTTATGTTAACTTTTAAGTGAACGTGTTAACTTTCCTTCTAGTATGTTAACTTTTCTTATTGAATGTTAACTTTCACTTCTTTAGGTTAATTTTCATCCAAACATGCATACAAGTTTTTACAATCAACCAATTAGCTCCTGCACCACTACATTAAAACTCCCAGTACTTAATCTCATCACAATCTTTGAACCAAATTCAGGATCAACGAACCCCAATCCCTTGATCTTCGACATCATGAAGAAGAGAGGAGAGAGAGAGAGAGAGAGAGAGAGAGAGAGAGAGAGAGAGAGAGAGAGAGAGAGAGAGAGAGAGAGAGAGAGAGAGAGAGAGAGAGAGAGAGAGAGAGAGAGAGAGAGAGAGAGAGAGAGAGAGAGAGAGAGAGAGAGAGAGAGAGAGAGAGAGAGAGAGAGAGAGAGAGAGAGAGAGAGAGAGAGAGAGAGAGAGAGAGAGAGAGAGAGAGAGAGAGAGAGAGAGAGAGAGAGAGAGAGAGAGAGAGAGAGAGAGAGAGAGAGAGAGAGAGAGAGAGAGAGAGAGAGAGAGAGAGAGAGAGAGAGAGAGAGAGAGAGAGAGAGAGAGAGAGAGAGAGAGAGAGAGAGAGAGAGAGAGAGAGAGAGAGAGAGAGAGAGAGAGAGAGAGAGAGAGAGAGAGAGAGAGAGAGAGAGAGAGAGAGAGAGAGAGAGAGAGAGAGAGAGAGAGAGAGAGAGAGAGAGAGAGAGAGAGAGAGAGAGAGAGAGAGAGAGAGAGAGAGAGAGAGAGAGAGAGAGAGAGAGAGAGAGAGAGAGAGAGAGAGAGAGAGAGAGAGAGAGAGAGAGAGAGAGAGAGAGAGAGAGAGAGAGAGAGAGAGAGAGAGAGAGAGAGAGAGAGAGAGAGAGAGAGAGAGAGAGAGAGAGAGAGAGAGAGAGAGAGAGAGAGAGAGAGAGAGAGAGAGAGAGAGAGAGAGAGAGAGAGAGAGAGAGAGAGAGAGAGAGAGAGAGAGAGAGAGAGAGAGAGAGAGAGAGAGAGAGAGAGAGAGAGAGAGAGAGAGAGAGAGAGAGAGAGAGAGAGAGAGAGAGAGAGAGAGAGAGAGAGAGAGAGAGAGAGAGAGAGAGAGAGAGAGAGAGAGAGAGAGAGAGAGAGAGAGAGAGAGAGAGAGAGAGAGAGAGAGAGAGAGAGAGAGAGAGAGAGAGAGAGAGAGAGAGAGAGAGAGAGAGAGAGAGAGAGAGAGAGAGAGAGAGAGAGAGAGAGAGAGAGAGAGAGAGAGAGAGAGAGAGAGAGAGAGAGAGAGAGAGAGAGAGAGAGAGAGAGAGAGAGAGAGAGAGAGAGAGAGAGAGAGAGAGAGAGAGAGAGAGAGAGAGAGAGAGAGAGAGAGAGAGAGAGAGAGAGAGAGAGAGAGAGAGAGAGAGAGAGAGAGAGAGAGAGAGAGAGAGAGAGAGAGAGAGAGAGAGAGAGAGAGAGAGAGAGAGAGAGAGAGAGAGAGAGAGAGAGAGAGAGAGAGAGAGAGAGAGAGAGAGAGAGAGAGAGAGAGAGAGAGAGAGAGAGAGAGAGAGAGAGAGAGAGAGAGAGAGAGAGAGAGAGAGAGAGAGAGAGAGAGAGAGAGAGAGAGAGAGAGAGAGAGAGAGAGAGAGAGAGAGAGAGAGAGAGAGAGAGAGAGAGAGAGAGAGAGAGAGAGAGAGAGAGAGAGAGAGAGAGAGAGAGAGAGAGAGAGAGAGAGAGAGAGAGAGAGAGAGAGAGAGAGAGAGAGAGAGAGAGAGAGAGAGAGAGAGAGAGAGAGAGAGAGAGAGAGAGAGAGAGAGAGAGAGAGAGAGAGAGAGAGAGAGAGAGAGAGAGAGAGAGAGAGAGAGAGAGAGAGAGAGAGAGAGAGAGAGAGAGAGAGAGAGAGAGAGAGAGAGAGAGAGAGAGAGAGAGAGAGAGAGAGAGAGAGAGAGAGAGAGAGAGAGAGAGAGAGAGAGAGAGAGAGAGAGAGAGAGAGAGAGAGAGAGAGAGAGAGAGAGAGAGAGAGAGAGAGAGAGAGAGAGAGAGAGAGAGAGAGAGAGAGAGAGAGAGAGAGAGAGAGAGAGAGAGAGAGAGAGAGAGAGAGAGAGAGAGAGAGAGAGAGAGAGAGAGAGAGAGAGAGAGAGAGAGAGAGAGAGAGAGAGAGAGAGAGAGAGAGAGAGAGAGAGAGAGAGAGAGAGAGAGAGAGAGAGAGAGAGAGAGAGAGAGAGAGAGAGAGAGAGAGAGAGAGAGAGAGAGAGAGAGAGAGAGAGAGAGAGAGAGAGAGAGAGAGAGAGAGAGAGAGAGAGAGAGAGAGAGAGAGAGAGAGAGAGAGAGAGAGAGAGAGAGAGAGAGAGAGAGAGAGAGAGAGAGAGAGAGAGAGAGAGAGAGAGAGAGAGAGAGAGAGAGAGAGAGAGAGAGAGAGAGAGAGAGAGAGAGAGAGAGAGAGAGAGAGAGAGAGAGAGAGAGAGAGAGAGAGAGAGAGAGAGAGAGAGAGAGAGAGAGAGAGAGAGAGAGAGAGAGAGAGAGAGAGAGAGAGAGAGAGAGAGAGAGAGAGAGAGAGAGAGAGAGAGAGAGAGAGAGAGAGAGAGAGAGAGAGAGAGAGAGAGAGAGAGAGAGAGAGAGAGAGAGAGAGAGAGAGAGAGAGAGAGAGAGAGAGAGAGAGAGAGAGAGAGAGAGAGAGAGAGAGAGAGAGAGAGAGAGAGAGAGAGAGAGAGAGAGAGAGAGAGAGAGAGAGAGAGAGAGAGAGAGAGAGAGAGAGAGAGAGAGAGAGAGAGAGAGAGAGAGAGAGAGAGAGAGAGAGAGAGAGAGAGAGAGAGAGAGAGAGAGAGAGAGAGAGAGAGAGAGAGAGAGAGAGAGAGAGAGAGAGAGAGAGAGAGAGAGAGAGAGAGAGAGAGAGAGAGAGAGAGAGAGAGAGAGAGAGAGAGAGAGAGAGAGAGAGAGAGAGAGAGAGAGAGAGAGAGAGAGAGAGAGAGAGAGAGAGAGAGAGAGAGAGAGAGAGAGAGAGAGAGAGAGAGAGAGAGAGAGAGAGAGAGAGAGAGAGAGAGAGAGAGAGAGAGAGAGAGAGAGAGAGAGAGAGAGAGAGAGAGAGAGAGAGAGAGAGAGAGAGAGAGAGAGAGAGAGAGAGAGAGAGAGAGAGAGAGAGAGAGAGAGAGAGAGAGAGAGAGAGAGAGAGAGAGAGAGAGAGAGAGAGAGAGAGAGAGAGAGAGAGAGAGAGAGAGAGAGAGAGAGAGAGAGAGAGAGAGAGAGAGAGAGAGAGAGAGAGAGAGAGAGAGAGAGAGAGAGAGAGAGAGAGAGAGAGAGAGAGAGAGAGAGAGAGAGAGAGAGAGAGAGAGAGAGAGAGAGAGAGAGAGAGAGAGAGAGAGAGAGAGAGAGAGCAGCAAGTTTGGGGAAGAGATAAAGGGTATAATGAGATTTTTTAAAAAAATTCTCTCATTGATGATGTGGAAAGCTAAAAAGGGGCTGACTCACATCTACTTTTGTTTTTTGGGGCTTCCTAACACAAAAAAAATTAAAGGGGGGGCTGGGCACATCTACCTTTTTTTTTTGGCGCCTTGATACAATTTTCCCCAAAAAAAAGAAAAAAAAAAGGAAAAAAAAGGGTATAGAGAAACCCAAATAATCTACTGAATCAAAATCTCACCAGTGAGGCCCGGCCCATGTTTAAATTACAGGAGAGAGAACTTACGTCTCTTCTTGCTAAATATCAGAATACCCTCCTCAACTTTGGACAATTATCGAAAAACCCCTCTTCAGTTTCAAAATATCAGAAGAACCCCCTTAAGTATTGGGATTATCACAAAACCGCCCTTTAACTTTTAGATTTTATTAGAAAACCCCATTTAGCTTTGAGATTTTATTAGAAAACCCCCTTAAATTAGGGGGGTTTTCTGATAAAATCTCAAAGTTAAGGGGGGTTTTCTGATAACCCCTAAATTTAAGGGGGGTTTTCTAATATTTTCAAAGTTAAGAGGGGTTTTCTGATAATCATCCAAAGTTAAGAGGGGGGTTTTATGATATTTAGCTTACATCTTTCATAGTCGCACTAATCTCCCGTCTGGTCTTAATTCTCTAGTCGCCTGAGCCTTATAACCATTTTAATCCGACTCCCAAATAATAATATTCGCCTCGTGTCAAGAACAGGAAGAAAAAAGAAAAAAGAAAAATAAAAACAAGAGCTGCTCTCAGATCTGCTTCGGTGAGCTCCCTCAGATCCGATCTCCTTTCATCACCTAAATCCTATTCCCATTCCTTTCCAATTTCGTTGGCGTTCTGATCTCTGGATCTTGAAAAAGCTTGTGATTCTATTTTTGGTTCAGATCTCGAGGAGGAGGAGGAGGAGATCTCAACAATGGCGGGCGCCGCCGGCGGTTTCGTGACCCGCTCTTTCGAGGCGATGCTCAAAGAGTGCGCCACCGCGAAGAAGTATTCGGCTCTTCAGCAATCAATTCAGAGTTGTTTAGGTCGGTATCATGCATCTTAAACCTTGTAACTTTAATTTGGGGAATTTATGGAAATTTTTAGACTTACGAGATTACATTTAGAAATTAGGGTTTATTTCAGTACCATCAGTTGAACATGCATCTCAAGGATTCTTTAATAGCTCAGCTAATGTGAGAGCACTTCGTGTCTGTGCCCATAATTCGATGAATAATTGCCTCTTATCATCTCCATCGCCATTTATAAGTGCCTAGTGTAGAACATAGGATCATTGTGCATTGCGGGATTGAGATTGTACACCCTTAAAAACACTTCCAGAGCTATACAGAACACATGATACCATTTAGTATGTAATGAAATCTACTAAGTAGTGGAACAAAATTGTTGAGCGGGTTTTTCGGTGTATGATCAACTGGGGTGAACAATTTGTGTTCTTGAATTGCCTAAAAGTGAAACCCAGCCCGTTGAACCTACGTAGTAAAATTCATCTTGAATTGAGTATCATTAATGTCACTAAAAGCAAAATCTCAACTAACTAGGCCATCAAGTCAAAGAGCAGAAATGCCAACCTTACCATATGCTATGATATTCCTTCATCTTTCAATTGTCACATGATAACCCCATGCCATCTCGAAATTCTCAATTTTTAACATCAAATCTTGGATCTTATATTCTTTCAAATTCTAAAGGACAAGGTTACCCTCACATACTTATAATTCTCAGTATATCCATGCAATATATACTTCCTGAAATGAAGTCAAATCGAATTTAAATCTTGTATGACAAATGTATGCCTTTTAGTTAACCTATTCATGCTATGTTGAACTTCAGTTAGCCAATGTAAACACCCTAAATGGGTAATCAAAACCCTTTAGGAAATCAAGTTAAACCATAGTTGCGTAATTCTCCGGACCCCCTTGAACTGTCGTACAATACCTACGAACCGGTCCCCGGTACATTTGCGAACCAATTCCCTCCGATACGTGAATCGGTTCCTCAAAATTGGCGCACTGGTTACATGTATGCGGGGCGCAAAGTCCCTTTCAGCGCACATTAGCAAGACGCAATGCGACGTGCGCAATCTAGTGAAGGGAGACACAAAAGAGTATATGTGTCGATAACTTTATTGCAACTGAATACCTATGCTAATAAAACACGAAATGAAACCACCATCCCAACACGAACTATGTAAAAAAGACAAATAGAACAAAATAAAAAACAGAAAAGAAAAAGAAAAAGAAAATAGAAACTCACTGGTAATGCAGAGGAAAGTCTCAAAAAAAGAGAACGAACTCCATAAAAATGAAGCATTCAATTATTTTGTTTGAAAGAATATTGAATTGCATAATTAGCTTAGTTCTAGTTTTCTACTATATACTTCGGAAAATGGTAACCGCACTCAAAAAAGATTTATAACATACCACATACCAAACTTGTGTAATGTGTACCAAAGCAAGCTACCCCCTTCAAATCCAAATTTTCTAAATGGCAAATTGCGTACCCAAATTCGTACCATGACCTGCTATGTACTGCTTATTGCGTAACTATGAGTTAAACTATTTGAAATCCAAGCTTATGTACCTCTGTTACTTTGTTCGCTTTTTGGGTTTTTTCATGTAACCGAGATTAAATAATCAGACTAGAGGTTAAATCATAGAGCTCATGATTGTGCTTGTCATTTAATGCGTATACAAGCTTAACTAAGCTGATTCAACCCTGAGCAGATTCTGCTTAGTATAAGCAACCTTTCTTGCTATTTGATTAGTTGAGAAAACAAGCTAACATGCATTGCCAAATTCAATTCATGCTGAAGCTGAAACAGCCCAAAAGAATAATTGAACCAAGTTTAAACGAGTGCACCTAATTTTGTTTATACCACTCTGCTGATGATCTGTTCTCAGCTTGTTCCCAAAAGACTGTATTATGTCTTCGTGAATATTTTCACTCTTCTCAAAGTTTTCACACAGTAGAAAGCATTTTATATGAGATTTTAAGATTATCCCTTTGAAATTCTTAGTGGACATTAATTGTCTAAACTTTTGAGTGGCCTATGGTTCTTTATTTGCTAAAAATGATTCCAAACAGTAACCAACTCTGTTTTTCTTCGTTATGTTTTTAAAGACTGCTTTTCTACTTTTATTTTGCAGACAACATGAAGAACCAAAAGCCCACTTCTGGTGAAAAGGATCATGTGGTATCATCATCAGCAAATGAGAGGTTGTTTCAAAATTTCTACTACAAAGGCATAAGGCAAATAGGGTTTTAGTTTCAGTATCTTGTTATAAGTTGGCCTTATATCCATATGGATTCATATAAGTCCTAAATCATGGTCTAATCTAAATGCTAAATCATTGTCAAACAAGTTCCCATTCTTAGCGGTATTGTCACATGTGATACTCATAATGTTCATAATGTTCGTGAGAAATATCTTTCTTACGCTCTCTCGTGTGTTGGCTTGCATGTGCACTCTTTTACTCTTTTACATATATCTTTGGCACTCAGTTTAATGGGAAAACAAGATAAAGTTGAATAGTCTCTTTTACTTTCGTAAACCAGCAGAGCTGATGGGGAAGAACCAGCAAGAGAAGGAACTGGCCCAACTGATGCACAGGCCATTTCAACTGGTGCAGAGGATGTCACTACCACAAACAATCAGGTGGAGAGTAGCAGACCTATTACAGTTGTTTTAGCATCAGCTGGACAAACTCTAGAAGGCGACCAAGCTGAAGTGGTGCTACAGCCAATCAGACTCGCATTTGAAACAAAGAACATAAAACTTGTGGAGCCCGCATTGGATTGTCTTCATGTATGGTGATTTTCTTTATCTGAGTTGATCAACACTATGTTCTTGACTATTTTAGTTTTAAGATTTATATTTCTGGTATTTGAAGAGCTCATGGATAATGACTTTTCTTTGTAGTTGGTATTACATACATTGGTTGGTATATGTAAATACATGTATTGCTATGGTTATTCTGAACCTAATTCTTTATTTTTGACAATTAATAGGAATCAGCTCAAAAGGAAAATAGCTGCAAGTGTATTAAAAATGTTTATTTGGTACAGCTTACTTAAAATTATTAGATTGTGTAAATTATGCAGAACAAACTAATCCAAAATAGAGGGTTTTAATTGAAAAAGTAACTTTTCATTGATCTAACACTTGTTTTTATACTCTTGGTTTCCATATGTAACCTTGATTTAGCCTATTGTACTCCTATTTTTGGTGTAAGAGCATGCTTTACCTTCAAGGTACAGTTAATACTATTTGATATTACTAACTTATCGATCTTCTTATAAAGTTGTAATATGTAGAACATGTGTTCATTACGTGTTCATCAGTAAGTGTAACACATCACATGCGGCATAAACATATTACACGATTTACTTAGAAATGATTTTTTTTGTTTCAATCTTAATGTGTTCTGATTTCAGCCCATCTTGTCTTCTTATGTATATATGTCGTAGAAATCCATAAGTTAGGGGGAGAAGATCTTTAGATTCAGGAAACTAAGACTAGAACGGAAGGGTTCATTGGTTAGTGGTTACTGTCAAATTCCCAATCTTTTGGTTAGATTTATCATAAAACGATGTTGCAAACTTATCCTAAACTTTTAAAGGAAATATTGATCAAAGTAACAACACTTGACTTTAAAGGAAGCATGCAATATACACAATAAGTGAGCAAATGATTATATGATAGCAAAATAAAATATTCTCTGCTGCTAGTATTTGTAGCTAAAGCAGCAAAAGAGAAGCTTTCAAAAAAATACAATTAAAAAACCGAAAACATATAATAGTTCTTGTAATCAAGTGCCGACACATGGCTTGTCCCAATAATTGTAGTGCAAACTGTTACTCGATGCCTCATTCACCCTCACAATCTCATATGGCTGCAAAAACTTTGTTCATTTTCAAATAGTTGTTGCAATAAATTTTCTGGTACAGATTATTCCTGATATACCGGCGATTTGTGATTAAATCTTGATGATTACTAAATCATAAAATTTATACAATGGGGCTCTGTATACACACCTTGATTTAGCATATATCCTGCTGTTACCATAAGAATATTGATACCTCCAACATATAGCTTTGGAGGGTAAGATAAGGACCTAAAAAGTGGTTCAATGAGACGCCTAGTTTTGTCATGAAATGTTGTGTACCAATATTTGATGTGCAATAATCGTTTTAGGTGTGGTATAAAATAATAACAAAAAATGTGCCTACTTTGATAAATCCTTTTAGTCACTGTAATACATTTTGAATGTTGTCTACTTTTCTTGAATAATGAGGGTGGTGATAATTCCTTCTCTTACTTTCTCTTTTACTCCTTCCTGCTCTGTAGTTTACTATGACAACTTCAAAATATTTGCGAACCTGTAATTTCTATGTTGTAATTCATTCTACAGTTGTTTTGCCGGAAGAAAACAAGTTAATAGAGATTGCGTATGGGGCATGTAGTTCAGTAAGACAAGTAGTACAAGTTGTAGTGGAACATACACTTAAGGAACAAAGTATAGATGAATAGAGAATGTAACTTTTATTGAAGTGAAGAAATCAATAAGAAATCGTATACTCATAGCTTTAAATAGACTTCAGAATAGACTCAATTGTTCTATACCTTACTAAGAGAAGAATAAAGTGATGCGACAACAGATATAACATGAAAGGACATAACCACTCCTATCCGACATAGTTGGATCTTGTATGTCAAAGAAATTTTTGTAATCACTATTTCCAGTTGGATTGCAAATGAACTTGAACCTTACTCTGTGTATGTTATCTCCTTTATATTTTGTGTTCGGATGACCTCCCAAAAAACCCCAAATCCATTTTCATGAATCAATCAGTGCAGTCCATAGCTTGCCATCCCCTCCCTCTGTTAACAAAGGAAAAAATTACTATAATTCCTATATTTTCACAAATAACTCATTGTAACTATTGTACATAATCACCAATGATGATATTCTGATTCATATGCATTGATATCAGAAACTCATTGCTTACGACCATTTAGAAGGTGATCCTGGTCTGGAAGGGGGCAAAAGTGATCCATTGTTCACGGACATTCTCAACATGATTTGTGGTTGTGTTGATAATTCTTCATCCGACAGGTCTGTCTTCATTTTATTAATTGCTATTTGGCGATATTTCTTTGTCTGAGTCTGACAAATTACTGGCAACATTTTGGATCGCAGTACTATTCTACAGGTCTTGAAAGTGCTGCTTACTGCTGTGTCATCTACAAGGTTTAGAGGTATGTTGTCGAAGATTTTTTTGTTTTTTCTGTTCAAGATGAATGACTAAATTTATGGGATACCTATTTATGTAGAACTCATTAGTTTAGTTTGAAATCCTATATTTAGATTTTCTTCTTAGCCTTTTCAACACTTTGTAATATACTCATACTATTGGTAACCTCCTTTTATCTGTTGTTGCTGAAGATGAGAGAGACAAGATTGTTTAACTTGTATATTCTCCAGCTAACTAGTTGCTTTCTAGATGTACAACTACTGGCTGCATTGAACTTATTTGAACTAGTGGAGCAATAATAGCTGTACTTGAATTGAAGGTTTATTTAATTTGGTTCTTAGTATCATATGGTAGATTTCTGATACTTCAGAAATGCATACACTTATCTTGAGAAGTGGGATGTACAAAGCTCTCAAGCATAGCTTTTGCTGCCACGTGAAACCATATTTTGCTAAGATTGGGAGACTACCACAGCTGACATGTGCATAACTTCTTCAAAGTTTAAAAGTTTGATCCTATACACTTCATATTCGAACTCTTTAAGAGTTGTATAAGAAAAAAAAATCTTAGTCGCTTGATGTGGTACTGGTTCCATTAGCACACATCTACACTTACATTTACATCTGGTACAGTGGTACTTAAGAGATTTATTTTTTAAAAACATGCTTGAATAAAATTTTTTGAACTTATATAACTTATAACATTTTGGAACAGAGACCGTAGCTTGGGCTTGATATTGGACCTCTCTTAACTCAACGCCACCCTGATTTACAATTTATTCAAGCCTCAGTGGCTGATCTAATAATTATTTGAGCTTGGTATACAGTAATTTTTCAAAAAACTTATGTTTTAGTGGGCTCAGTATTACTTTTATTTGTTAGTCAGTGATTAATTATAAATTCATTAAGGTTAAATCTGTTTTGCATCAAAGCATTTTAAGTCTGAGTCTTTGATCAGCTTTTGCTACCTAGTTGTATCTCACAGAAATACTTATTCAATATTTAAAAAAATCTCTATCAATATATGGAAGTAGATAGCATCCGAGATATATACATAATTGCACCATTATCAGACCATATTTTTGGTCAGCTACTTTCGCATGCAAGGCTGCACCATGCACACACATGAACAATCACATATTGGCATATTGGAGGGAGATCTATATCCTGAAATCCTATAGTCTTAGTTCATGAGCATGTTGTGAAGCACATAATTTAGTAACGATATTGTTGGTTGAGATTTAGTTCCCAGATGCTTAGAAACAAGCATGTTTCTTGACTATGTATTAAGTAGTTTGTTGGATTAAAAAGAAAAGAAAAGAAAACAACAAGAAAGGAAAGACGCCGCTTTTCACACCCACCACTTCATCTCACCAAATAAGAAACAGCACCATTTATTCCATTTCATTTGATGGATTGTTCAGTCTGTTGCTTCTTTTGTTGGAGGTGATGCACTCTTTTTTGCTTAATTTATAAAATCTTCACTTATAAGAAGTAAACTTATACATCACAATTCATAGCTAGATGAATCTTTTGTTCTTGAAACCGCTGACTCACTTTTTCTATGTCAGAGTACTCCCCATATCTCCATAAGTTTTCTCTTCTGTGAATCATTTTTGATTCCGAAAGCAGTTTAGCCTCTGTATTCGTTAGCTAAATCTGATATCCCATTCCCATGTGAGATGCATTCATCAATCCTTGTTGACTTGAGCATTTTTTGTATCTAGTTGAAGTTGATGGGTATGCTTTGCCTCAACCGTTATCCTAAAAAGTAAACCTTCCATATAGGAGAGCTAATGATATCGGATGTGGATCAATTTAAAGCATGTTTGGTAAATGGTCAAAGTGGATTTTAATCCACTTTTTGGTGTTTAGCAAGTGGATTACTTTGGATTATAATCGACCAAAAAATAGGCAGCGTTACCTGGCTTATTTTTTGGTGGATTATAATCCATGAAGTTTGACCAAGTAAAAGACAATTTTACCTCTCGTGATTACACAAATCCCAAACCCATTTATTAATCCCCCACCAACTCCATTAATCTACAACCATCAAAATTTTCTTTTTGGTCATTGTGACAAAAACGATGGATTATAATCCACCCATTTTCCAAACATGTAAAGTTTGAAAATGGATTATAATCGACTAATACCAACGCTTTGGATTTCAATCCACTTGGATATAACCCAAGTGGATTATAATCCATATTTCCCAAACATGCTTTTAGAAGAATCCACTGCTGAGTTGATATAATAAAAATGAGATGTTATTTTACACCTTTGGAAGTGAAATCATTGTAATTGCATTTCCATCTTATAACTAAAAATACTACTTGTTTTAAATACAGTGCATGGAGAGCCATTGTTGGGGGTCATAAGGGTTTGCTACAACATCGCTCTTAACAGGTACATGTCACTTTATTTTCTTATAAATCTTTGAGAAAGGACTTGTAAGTTGTTACTAACATTATGTTGTATAATCTGAATTGGGTAGCAAGAGTCCTATAAACCAGGCAACCTCTAAGGCAATGCTGACCCAAATGGTCAGCATTGTGTTCAGGCGCATGGAATCTGATCAGGTGAGCTTATCTAATTATTTCTACTTGAAAGTATCGCAATAAAATAGTAGTGTAAATCTTTTATGAGTCTCATTTTTGAGAAATTTAGAAATCTCTTTCTGGAAATTTAGGTCCCTGTTGTATCTTCTAGCGGTCATGTCAATACAGAGGTTGCTTCAGCTAGCTCCATGAATTCCGATTATGGAGAAATAACAATGGCTGATCAAGATGAGAAAGGAACCACTCTAGGAGATGCTCTGTCCATGACCCGAGGGAAGGACGCTTCTCCAGCTTCTGTGGAGGAACTCCAAACTTTGGCTGGTGGTGCTGATATCAAGGTGATTCTCTCATCATCATCATCATCGTTATTAGAGGATTATGGATCACTTGCAGTAATTTAGTTTTCCTTATATGTTATGTCTAATATTTTGACATTTATTTCAGGGACTGGAGGCCGTTCTAGACAAGGCTGTCCATCTCGAAGATGGAAGTAAAATATCACGGTATGGGAAGTTGCTCAAGTTCATTATACCTGATTAGACCACATACTGATTGAGTACCAGCAGATTTAAGAGTCTCCTTTTTTCTTCTTTCAGGGGGCTTGACCTCGAGAGCATGAGTGTTGCACAGCGTGATGCTTTGTTACTGTTTCGCACACTTTGCAAGGTTCAAGTCAAACTGTACTGATTTGTTTCCTAGCCTATGCTATGCTTATTTTCTACCTTAAAACTTGGTTAATGTATCTACAGATGGGTATGAAGGAAGAGAATGATGAGGTCACTACAAAGACAAGGCTTTTGTCTCTTGAGCTGCTCCTGGTTCGTTTTACATCTTCCCCGAATATGTTTGTTTCTTTTGTACGCAAATGCAAACCGCCTTATACCAAAAAAACAAAATCTACTTTTCTAAACTTCCCATTTATGTATGAAGATATTTTGAACCTTTTATCAATATTTTGGGTTAGATAGATAACTCCTACCCTCTTCCAATTATGTGGAAAGATTTCTCAAAATATAGGTTTTGCCACAAAACTTGTCACTTTCCCCATCACAAGCGGGGTTCTACCAATTATGCAAGACCCTTTTGCTGTTTGCTTTTGTATTTCAAGTATTTACATGTTCGGCTGTTGTTGCCCTGAGACTAAGTTGCATAGGTACGGGTACGGTACCAGTACGGGACATGGCAAATTGGTAAAGGTAGGGTACAGGAACACGGCTATATATATGTATATTATGTATAAATTACATAAGATCAATATATAAGAAATAGATGTGAAGTGTAGAATACATGTCCAAGAAGTGTATGAGGATTGTTTTAAATTAAAACATGTATTATATAATTGAGTATACGCCTGAACAAACGTATGCATATATTCAAGAAGTGTCCAAGAAGTTTCAGTGGGTACGGGTACAGGTATGTGTTGGGTATGGGTACGGCTTCCGATTTGAAGTACCCAGATAACGTAGCCCTGAGAAAACATATTGGCTTGTTTGCAGGGTTTATTAGAAGGAGTGAGCCAATCCTTTACCAAGAATTTTCACTTTATCGACTCAGTTAAAGCATACCTTTCTTATGCATTATTGCGGGCATCTGTTTCGTCTTCTCCAATTGTATTTCAGGTCAGTTGTTTGTGCATATGATTAAATTTTTTGTTACGTAGTTGCTGTACTTTTCCTGCATGGAAGTTGATATTCCATGTTGAAATTTTACTTGTCTAATTTTTGACTTCTGCGGTGCTTTTGTTTCTTGGGTTCAGGATTTAAATCCTTCTTTTTTGTCTTGCAGCATGCTACTGGAATCTTCATAGTGCTTTTACAGAGATTTAGGGAAAGTCTTAAGGTATGCGAACATGTCTTATGTGGTCCTCATATCAAAAGCCCTTTGTTGGGCTATTGGATGATATGTTTGTCTGTGTGTTGTCTGCAGGGGGAAATTGGTGTCTTTTTTCCTCTGATAATCTTAAGGTCCTTGGATAGTTCCGAGAGTCCCCTTAGCCACAAAACAACAGTTTTGCGGTAATGTTTTTTCCCCTTTATTTTTTTTTGGATGCCCTTTGAGTTACTTGTACGCAAATCACCATAACATAAGATCCTTGGCTATGTTGTTGATCTGGTGACTTTTCTCCTCCTCTGAACATGAATTGAATTTTCTTGCAGGATGCTCGATAAAGTGTCTAAAGATCCACAAATGCTTGTAGACATATTTGTTAACTATGATTGTGATCTCAATGCACCAAATCTCTTTGAGCGCATGGTAAATCTTGCCAAATAACTAAATTTATGCGTTTCATTATTGTTTGTCTTTAATATAATCCTTTACTTACTACACCAGTCCATCTGCCAAAACAGGTTAATTCTCTATCAAGAATAGCACAAGGAACTCAAAGCACAGATCCCACCCCAACTGCTTCAGTTCAAGCTACATCCGTTAAAGGTTCATCTCTTCAGGTATTTTCTTTTCAAATTTCATGATTTCTTTTCGGTTGGTATTTCATGCTGTGTATAATTATTTCCTCATCTTATTTACGTACTATATCTTTTGCAGTGCCTGGTTAGTGTGCTGAAGTCTTTAGTTGATTGGGAGAAGCTAAAAGGAGACTCTACAAAACAAGGGAGTGTTATTCACTCTCTTGAAGAGGAGGCTTTGGCTAGCGAAAAAAATGCTGCTGATGAGTCGAAAAACCGAGATGTACCTAATCAGTTTGAGAAAGCAAAAGCTCATAAATCTACCATGGAAGCTGCAATATCAGAGGTATCCTAGCTAATTCCGAGGTAGTTTTTTGTTTTTGTGAGTTGAGAAAGGAAGCTAAGGAAAGAAAATTTGATTATGATTTTCTAGTTTTTCCCACACCAGTTACTTATTTGTAGTAGAAATTTAAAAAAAAAAAAGGCAAGACAGATCTTTTTTTTTTTTTTTTGGGGGAACCTCCACGTCTTTGCCATGTCTTCATTCCATTATTTTTCTGTTATGAAGCGAGAGGCAACAGCTGCAAATTCGCTGAACATGCTTGATATAAACTAGGATTTGCCTCTCTGCTGGCCATCAAGCTTTGATAGTGAATAGTAAAGTCGATAGCATTTGTGAGTGATGATCTTCCATGCCACACCACCGCAGATGTGGTGCATACACAATGTAGTTCTTTTGCAATCAGAGAAGAGATGCTGTAGTGGGGTCATAAATCAAGTTATAAGAGTGGAAGTTCTAGTTAGGCATAAGATTAAAATTTCTCAATTGAGTAGGAACAATGATTTCTTTGTAAACAAGCAGAAGGAATTTATTTTCTTATTTGTGAAATTAGAATTTATTGAGCATTGAAAGTGCTCCCTTGCCCAGTTTCCTCTATTAAAGGAATGCATTACTAACATGGTTTATTTAACTGTCCAGTTTAACCGTAAACCAGGGAAAGGAATAGACTATTTGCTGTCAAATAAGTTGGTTGAAAACAAAGCTTCTTCAGTGGCTCAATTTCTGAAGAGTACTCCTAGTTTGGATAAGGTACTTTCCATTGAATGTATTATCATGCTTTTACTGAAATATAATTGTATAACCTTTCAAACCTTGTAGGCTATGATTGGTGAATATCTGGGTCAGCATGAGGAGTTTCCCCTTGCTGTTATGCATGCTTATGTTGATTCCATGAAGTTCACTGGACTGAAGTTTGACGCTGCAATCCGTGAATTTCTTAAGGGATTTCGGCTTCCTGGTGAAGCACAAAAAATTGATCGCATCATGGAAAAGTTTGCAGAGCGGTAATTATGTTTCAATGTTTTATGTTGGTTACTACTGTATGTCATTTTTTGCTTGTGCTCATTTGAGAACATCTGAATTTTGGCAGATACTGTGCTGATAACCCTGGATTGTTCAATAATGCCGATACTGCATATGTTCTTGCATATGCAGTTATAATGTTGAATACTGATGCTCACAATCCGATGGTGTGGCCTAAAATGTCCAAAGCTGATTTTGTACGTATGAACTCTGGAAGTGATCCAGAAGACTGTCCCCCAAAGGAGCTCCTAGAGGAGATTTATGATTCTATTGTCAGTGAGGAAATAAAGATGAAAGATGATATATCAGGTGTGGCTAAGAATAGCAGGCAGAGGCCAGAAACAGAAGAGAGAGGCCGTCTTGTCAATGTTCTTAATTTGGCCCTTCCTAAGAGGAAGTCAGTAACAGATACTAAGTCAGAGAGTGAACAAATAATTAAGCAAATGCAGGCTTTTTTTAAGAACCAAGGGGCAAAAAGGGGCATTTTCTACACAGCTGAGCAGGTTGATCTTGTTAGGCCAATGCTTGAAGCTGTGGGGTGGCCTTTGCTTGCAACATTTTCTGTTACTATGGAGGAAGGCGATAATAAACCGAGGGTCCTTCTTTGTATGGAAGGTTTCAAAGCCGGTATACATCTTACACGTGCCCTGGGAATGGACACAATGCGTTATGCCTTTTTGACCTCTTTAGTGCGGTATGTCCTTTTTCTCTTTGATTGCGTTTTTTGAGTTTGTGTTAAAGTTATGGTCCATCAGAGCGCTGATTACTTCATAGAAGGTTATGATACATTTTCTGTTAGCTAAACTTTTTCTTGCATGTATTGTTGCAGCTACACATTTTTGCATGCTCCCAAGGATATGCGTAGTAAAAATGTTGAGGCATTACGAACTCTTCTTGCTTTAGGTGATATTGAAACAGATTCCTTGCAGGACACATGGAATGCTGTTCTTGAGTGTGTTTCTAGGCTTGAATATATCACATCAACCCCAGCTGTTGCATCAACTGTCATGCAGGGTTCAAATCAAATATCTAGGGATTCAGTTCTTCAGTCCCTTCGCGAGTTATCTGGGAAACCTGCTGAGCAAGTATTTGTAAACAGTGTCAAACTGCCTAGCGATTCAATTGTAGAGTTCTTCACTGCTCTTTGTGGTGTTTCTGCTGAGGAACTGAAACAAACACCAGCTCGTGTTTTTAGCTTACAAAAACTTGTCGAGATAAGCTATTACAATATGGCTCGCATCCGCCTGGTATGTTAGATACTTGCAATACCTCTTGCCTGCACTTTTTTAATAGTCATTTTCTATATGCATAATTACGTGTCTATTTTCCATATTAAGATGAAATTAAATTCGGTTCGTCCTCAATCAAGTTTTGAGCCTGGTGTATTTGTTGTTTATGTCATTTTGTAATTGGTAAATATCAAGGTAAAATTAGAGACATATGTGTAGATGGGAAATAATTGGCTAGTTATATTGCTGATTGGTAAAGTAGTTAGAAACTTAGGAGGGAGAAAATTACATGCAAGTGTGCTGAAGTGAGATAAATTAATAAAATGTGTAAAAGTTAGAACCTGCAAGGGGGGTAAAGTTCTCCATCCAAACTGAAAACCTGCCCAATTGGCTGGGGTGGTTTGAGAAAAGTTGTTGTTGGACTTGAGTTTAGGTCCCCCAAACCAAATAAATCTGTGCTATCCAACCTGACCTGGCCAAAACTTTTATTTGAAAATGTACTGCACTGTAGATTTTATTTGTGAGTAAGTTATTTCATATTTTATCTGCAAACAGAAATGCACGATGTTGTTTGTCAACATATAATACATAATTTCAGCTTTAGTCCTTTCCTGCTCTCAGTATATGTTTAGGTTGTCCCAATTAATGCTGTTCTGCTTACTCTTGATTATCTTTCCCTGTTGTATCCAGGTGTGGGCCAAAATATGGTCTGTCTTGTCTCAGCATTTTATCATTGCTGGGAGTCACCATGATGAGAAAATTGCTATGTATGCAATTGATTCATTGAGGCAACTTGGTATGAAGTACTTGGAGCGGGCTGAGCTTGCTAACTTCACTTTTCAGAATGACATATTGAAGCCATTTGTTATTCTCATGCGGAATAGTCATAGTGAGACCATCCGCGGCCTGATTGTTGATTGTATTGTTCAGGTAACTCTAGGTTGCATGAGTTTATATATCATTTATGCAGAGTCTGCTGTGTGATGCTTTTATATTTGGAGAAGCTACAGGCTAACCACACTGTTCAAGAAATTAACTTTTGATCATGGGCTTTCAGATGATAAAATCAAAGGTTGGTAGCATAAAATCTGGTTGGCGAAGTGTATTTATGATCTTCACTGCAGCTGCTAATGATGAGCTTGAATCTATTGTTGATAGTGCATTTGAAAATGTAGAACAGGGTATGCAGTGTGCTTTCTTTCTCTAAAACTTACTACTTTTAACTGCTTATTTGCCGATTTCAGCTTCATGCCATACTTTTGACTCTTTACTTAAGGGGGAAGAGATTTTTTTAGCCTTCATTTCCTACACTTGTACAATTTAATCATAATAGTGCCATCAAATTGCAGTTATTTTGGAACACTTCGATCAGGTTATTGGTGACTGCTTTATGGACTGTGTCAATTGTCTCATTGGTTTTGGCAACAACAAAAGCTCTTCTCGGATAAGTTTGAAGGCTATTGCTCTACTCCGTATATGTGAAGATCGTCTTGCAGAGGTTTTCCATAATAACACTTTTGATCCTTTAATTTCATTTCATGTGGGACTACTATCTTTCAGTTTATAACTTTGACTTATTTGATTGAGAAGCACTTAAGACTGAATTGAACCAAGTTTATATTCTTCACTCATTTTCTGGATGTTGTTTACTGAGGGGGTGTTATTGATTCATGATTGTTTGTTAGGACTAAGGACAATTGTCCACGAATTCTACATTCCAGGATTACTAGAATTTTTTAGGTTGGATTCTTGGACTAAAGTTGGATTCCTACTGGTTGTCCATTTGATTCAAAGTGAAATAGGGGTGTGGGAGTGAACTTGATTTTGAAGCGCATACTTGTAGACAGCATCACAAGTTCCCTTCAAATCTACTTAGGAAGTACAACTAAATCATCTTGAAATTACTACCTTGTCAAATTAGAATTAATATTAGGGAACTGACCAGTGCGTGATATAGGACTTGTTTCATCTCAATCATCCATTCATCCTAACATAAATTCTATCAAAATCATCTAAATGATACCACTACTAGGCTCAATTTCCCCCATCCTCCAACAGCACATATCTCTTTCTTAACTTTCCAGTATGTATATATCTCTATCATTTTTGGCTTATTTTGTGTACAACTAGTATTCATGACATAAAAGGAGTGTATAAAGGAAGCAATTTGATGTTTCTTATTGAAATGTGGTTTGATAAATGTTATTTTGGATTTAGAAATTATAGCTACTATTACCAACCTAACCAGAAGATGTTGCATCTTGTCTACTTTGAGAATTCTTTTTTTTAGTTCTTCCTCAAGTGCTCAATAATAAGATGAAACCGCAATATAGGATCTTATCTAGTAGCACTATGGTTTTCACAAAGTTTAGTTCTTTTCTATGTGAAACATGTCAAAAATACCTAGTTGGACCATATGGATTATGAAGGTTATCTTGTGATGGGTCCATGCAAGAAGCATTTCAGGCATTTGCATGAATGATTCCTAATTGTGTCTTTGATTTATATTGTTGTTACCTATTGAGGATCCTAACAGCCATTCGATCTATCCATATCTCTATCCATATTTCAAATCTGTTTTGTTTGATATGATTGTCTTTTGCTTTGATACCAGGGATTGATACCAGGTGGAGCACTTAAGCCAGTGAATGCCGAGCTGGACACTAACTTTGATGTAACTGAACATTATTGGTTTCCCATGTTGGCTGGCCTCTCTGATTTGTCATTGGATTCTAGATCAGAAGTTCGAAACTGTGCACTTGAAGTGCTCTTTGACTTGCTGAATGAAAGAGGCCATAAGTTTTCTTCAGCTTTCTGGGAGAACATTTTCCATCGTGTCCTTTTCCCTCTTTTTGATCATGTACGGCATGCTGGAAGGGATGGTATTGCATCTTCTGGAGATGACTGGCTACGGGAAACAAGCATTCACTCACTTCAGTTACTATGCAACCTTTTTAATACTTTCTATAAGGTGCCAACATATTTTTAATTGAAAATATCCGGCATGATATACAGAGTGAAAATTTGCATGATATTTGGTTTGTGGAGTGAAATCTAGCATTGTCTGTACTGTACCAATTTAACCTTTCCCACTTGCTGGCTTCTTTACGTTCCTAGCATGTGCTGCGCATAGTAACCATAATAGCAGGAGACTTTCTGTTCATTATTTCCATCATGCATGCAACAAGCTTAGGCTTGATGCTTACATCTTCATTCCTATTTTTTTCAGGAGGTATCTTTTATGCTTCCACCACTGCTTGGTCTACTTTTGGACTGTGCCAAGAAGACAGATCAAACTGTTGTTTCAATCTCTCTTGGTGCTTTAGTACATCTCATAGAGGTTGGTGGGCACCAATTCAATGAAAATGATTGGGATACTTTACTGAAGAGCATCAGGTAATACCTATTTAATAGTATTAACTTTTCAAAGGAGTACAGTGTAGAGTTTGAAATTTTTGAGCATCTAATCATATTACTACTCAATCAAGCAGAGATGCCTCATACACGACACAGCCTTTAGAACTTCTAAATTCATTCGGATTTGGGATCTTGAAGAACCAAAAAATGCCAACAAAGGGTACAGATACCAATGGAAGTGGCACTCTTTCCTTTAAGGACATTGATCATGTCGCAAATAGCGGTGGAAGAATCCTCGATCAGGTACCTTTAGGTTCTGATAGTGAGATATCTGGGAGGAACCTCAATAAGGAAAACCTGCAGAAGGATTATCAGGACACTAAAGTGCAGGCTACTTTGGAGGAACAGGAAGGTATAATATCGTTGCTTTACCGGTTTAATTCTTCCATGGGAAAGATTATTTACTCAAGAGGCATCACTGAGACCTTATATAGCGAATGGCTTATTATGATCTACATATCAATAAAAAACTCTTGCTGCTTTCTTTCCATGCATTTTTGTAGGCTTGCCATCTCCATCAGGGAGCGGACATAAGCCTGGTGATGGTGTGACC
Organism: Asparagus setaceus; assembly: GCA_012295165.1. Classification (NCBI taxonomy): domain Eukaryota; kingdom Viridiplantae; phylum Streptophyta; class Magnoliopsida; order Asparagales; family Asparagaceae; genus Asparagus; species Asparagus setaceus. Next base: position 53,429,672 of record CM022706.1, on the reverse strand, counting down.
TTCCAAAGAAGTCAAACATTTGGGCAAAGGATTATGGACAACCTTTTACTTAGAAACCTTACTTCGAAATCTAAGAGCCATTCAGATGAAGTCGAAGTGCCAGCTTCACCTCTTAAGGTACGGAATTTCAATTTCTGACTGAGAAATCATGACATTCAATATATTATGAGTCATCTATGTTTTAACTAAGGGCTTTATACTGTTATATTTCAGTAGGAGTATGATTATAGGTTATCTTCTTGTTAGACTTAGGTTATCTTCTTGTTAGACTAGAGGATCAGTGGATAAGCTTATTTTACTAGACTTAGGTTATATTTCAGTAGGAGTATGATTATAGGTTATCTTCTTGTTAGACTTAGGTTATCTTCTTCTTAGACTAGAGGATCAGTGGATAAGATTATAGGTTATCTTCTTGTTAGACTTAGGTTATCTTCTTGTTAGACTAGAGGATCAGTGGATAAGCTTGTTAGACTAGGTTATCTTACTTGTTGGGCTGTGTTTTGTTGGGCCTTCATTTTCTACATGTAGACTACCTTCACATGAAACAATCCTTTTTTTTAAGTCACGTGAAACCTAGGTTACCCGGACACTTCATCTAGGCTCCCGTATCTGTGTCTGTGTCCATGTCCGACACTCCACACTTCTTCGATATATACATACATTTATTCAGATGTGTGCTCAATGATATAACACATGTTTTAGTTCAAAAAAACTCGTGATACACTTCTTGAATGTATATCGTACACTTCACCTAAAATTTATGCAATTCATTAGACTCGGGACATAGCTTTGGCACATATCTAGTTCATAAGTATGATTTTAAAGGATCGTTTGGGTATCTAGATCAAATATGAGTGGTTTTTCAATTAATAATATACTTGATAAAAGAAAACATAACAATGATATAAGGATTTTAATTCTCATAACATGTGAATGAAAAACAATATTGATCTCATATAAGATTATTAATTTTAATATGTATGTATATAGTTGTGTTCCCGTAACCTAATTTTTACTATTTTGCCGTGTCCCGTATCTGCACCCATGTCCGTGTCCACACTCGGACCTGTATCCGTGCAACATAGCATGAAACAATCCTTTAAAATACTTTAATCTCACAAATATCATATGAAGTAAATTTTAATATAAGCATATATTACAAGTAAACAATAAATTGGAGTGTGAATGGTAAATGATGATTTAATAAATAGTCCCTTAAACTGGAATGAAAGCCTTCATATTTATCGTCTTGGGGTTCTGTCAGGCACATGTCTTATTAAATTTAGATGTATGCATCTATTAAAAACTTAAAAATAAACAATAAAATCCTGCATATTTTTTGCCCCAAGCTTGAATAAAAGCGTCCATATTTATCTTCTCTTGGTTTGGCAGGCACATGTCTTGGTAATTAAGTCCTTCTCTGTGTTAAGGTATACCTAATTACGCCCCTCCAGATCTCTCTTTCTCTCTCTGACAAACCTTGGGCATGCCCCAGCCTCTTGTCATCCTATGTGTTAAGCATCAGTGCTTGTCATATTTAAGGCTGCTTGGTTGTTGGATGTTGGTTCGTCATGCTAGTCATTGATCTGACACCAGTTGTGAATACGTTGGGCTCTTATACCAATCGATAAGGAAGAGGTGGATGAAGATTTGTTGAGGGAAATTATTTGGATATAGGAAGAATAATATAAAAGATAAAAGTGTTGACAGGCACAACTGTTGGCCTCACTGAGCAACTCACATGTCAGGCAACTCACGTGTCAAAATAATACTTACTGCAACTCACATGCATGTTATCTCACGTAAACTGAGCTTTCATTATTTGTCACTCCTTCCCTGAAATGAAAACCACATTATTATTTATAGAGTAAAATTCTAATCAAATTAAACAAACTCTTAACTAAAAGACAACAAATATTATAACTAAATATTCTAACTAACAGATTAAACCAAACAATAATTCCTAACTGAATATCATCACTAAAACATCTAAACTAAAGAAATAAATCCTTAACATAAAATCCTAACTAAATCTGATCTGTAGCCCTGTTTGGCAAAGGCTTAAAGATAAGGGATTAAGGAGACAGGTTAACATAGTTAGCCGATATGTTAGCTTGAAGGGTTAAATTATTAACCCGTTAAGTAAGATTTATGTTAACCCTTGTGACAATTTTTAGTGTTCAGAAATAATGAGGATTATGACTATTTTATTTATAAATTGAGGGATTATCTCTTAACCTGCCTAAATAGAAGTATTAGTAAACCCCTCACTTCGAGGGTTTAACTCATTTTAACCCTTCTAGAGGGTTTATCCTTACCCTTTGCATTTTGGTGTTTGGAAATTATGGAGGGTTAACTCACTTTGTTCCTTGTATAGATTTTTAGCGTGTGGCAGGTTAAAGAGGGTTAACTCACCTTAAACCCTCAAATAACCTGTTGCCAAACAACACCAAATGGACTGGGATAGAGCAATGGAATAATTTTTAGTTTGCTTTTACTTTTATAAATACATAAATCTCTAAGTTATTGTGTGAGCGTCACTGCTTTGGTTGCAAGGAGCAATGACAGGGTCCATGACTTGAACTATCCCCTTGCTATATACTTGAATTAGATAAGAACTAAGAACTTCACAGTTAATCATCCTGAGCTACTTTGTATTATTTATTTTTCAATATTTTTGAAGTGAAGGACTACTGGCTTTGAGGTTCAATTTCAAATTTGTCGTTCTTGCATTAGAAGTATTAAGGAGTTGGCCAATATAGGCATATATGGAACTCGTCAACATTAATTCTGTTTGTTGGTGCATTGCTATATTTGATCGTACCGTTTTGGTTATCTTCCTTTAGGAGGTTGTCTTTATGTGAAGTAGGCAAGTTATGAAGGAATTTCAGTAAATCTTATTCGTGGTAAACCTTCCATTTTTTTATTTAAGCTTCACGAAGAAGGTATTGGCTAAAAAGTTCTGACTATGTGAAATCTGCCATTTGCTATGTTAGTTTTATCATTAGATGTGGATGATATTTGTTTCTTACTACATCATAACTTCAAGTGTGTAAGTGCACATCTCAAATTTTGAGGCAGTCTTGTTCTGGTTTTTTGAGACGTTTCCTTCAGAAATTTGTAATGTGCTTTCACTTTATCTTGGGATATCAACGACATAAATCTATTTTACTTCTTTCTTACTGTTGGATGTTTAATGCAGATTCCTGATGCTGAAGAGTCTACTGCAAACGAAGATGAGGAGAACCCACTGTTAGAAACTGTGAGGGGGAAATGTATCACTCAACTTCTACTGTTAGGTGCCCTGAATAGCATACAGGTGAAGATAAGCTTCTGATGAGAGAGAATTTCTCTATGCTGCTTATAATTGCATTTCGTAACAAGTTAGTACTCGTTTTAACAATAAACTTTGTTGAAACATACAAAATTTACAGATGAAATACTGGAGCAAATTGAAAACTCCGCAGAAGGTCACAATAATGGACATTTTATTGTCACTATTAGAGTTTGCTGCTTCATATAATTCAACTTCCAACCTCAGAATGCGAATGCACCAGACACCTTCAGAAAGGTATGCAACAGATACATTATTGTTCTTACTCTGGGAGCTTCTATAATCCTGTCACTCAAACTCCTTGCACAGGCCACCTTTGAATCTTCTGCGTCAGGAAATAGAAGGAACGTCCATTTATTTGGATATCTTACACAAAACTACCTCTACAAACGACTCAAACAGTGATGAGCACATAAATGTAAATGGTAGTGGGGAGACTGTAGTATCAGATGACTTTGCAGAAACATCAAATTCAGAAGAGAAGCTTAAAATCTTAGCAGGAGAGAAATTTGTTGCTTTCTGTGGACAGATTCTGAAAGAGGCTTCTGACCTCCAGCCCCTTACTGGGGAGGCTGCCAGTGCAGATACGCATCGGGTGCTTGACATGCGAGCTCCAATTGTTGTAAAGGTAAATACAATCCTTTCAGGGCTTTGTAGCCTTAAGCCTCCATGTAATGTCAAATGTAGTGTACATGCAATTCATTACTAGAGATTTTTAGCAGGGTGATATGTTGGATATAGTTTCCACTATTTCTCTGTTGAATGACCCATTCCAATTTATTTATATGTACCGGAGTTGCACCAGCACCAGCATTGATCTGTTAAGCTTGAGAGCCATTTACAAAGATCTCATAGAATAATCAGAATATTGTAACACCATTATATATGCAACCAGCATTGATCCGTTAAGCTTGGGAGCCATTTTCAAAGATATCATAGAATAATGAGAACATGGTAATAACCGTCATTGTATGTTAATATTTATTACACAGTGCTCTCTTGATTTCTTATGCTTGAAAAAAAGGAACATGGAAGAGAATATTGAACTGGATCTGTGATCATGCAGAAGAGTAAGGATAGAAGTTGTGTGATAGCCTGATGCAGCATGATCACTAAAATGTACGCATGATGCATACAAAAGGTAGATTAGGATATTCTAAGATAAAGGACCAAGAGGATGATTCAGAAATTAGGGCAAACACACCAGCTCCTCTATATAAGATAACTGGATACAGCTTTAGTAAAAATAGAGAGAGATCATGGTCATTCCGATAGTCGTAGTTAGTTAGCCTACTTCCAGTCTTAAACTAGTGCTCTTCGTAGCGTGAAGCATTATGATCTAGAAAGCTTGGGCCTGTTGCTTAATAAGTTAATAACTGATATAGATGCATATTGTCACTGATTTATATGGTTTATAGAGATATGGACATTGTCGTGATGGCAACAGTCAAGGGCGGATCTACAGTGGGGGCAATGGGGTCAACTGCCCCCACTGACCCTGAGAAGAGAGAAGCCCCGTTATTCTTTTATTTTTACTTTTATTTTTGATTTTTTTTCTCATTGAAGGATGTTGGGTTCAAAAGAAAAGAAGACACAAAGAAAGAGAGAGAGGAAGGAGATGAACATGAAATGTTTGCTGCTTTGAGACTAATGGGCTCATTTTTGTCCTTTAGTGAATGTCAAATTCGTATGAGGGACTTTGAGTACTTGGGGTTCATTGTTGGGCTTGAAAGGATGACACTTTGGCTTTCTATTTGGCTAATTAGCATTTATATAGATTATAGTTTCCATCACATTGCATTTATGTACCCTCATTTGGTTTTTGAGTGCACTAACATACCCTGAATCTTCTATAATTTACATTTAATATCAATGTTGTCTAAATGTGAGAAGTTTCCACCAATTTTTGCATGCGACACTAACAAACTAATTTTATAATTTTTTAGCTCTTAATATTTATTGAATTTACTGTTAAACCCATAATAATTCAATTTTAAGATAGAATTAGGATAGATTTAAAAGAGAACTAGGGTATATTTAACAATAAATTCAAGAAATATTAAGAGTTAAAATATTATAATATTAGCTTATGAGTGTCACATGGGTAAAAAGGGAAAATTTCTCACGTTTGCATACCTGAATGTAATAAATTGTAACTTTAGAAACTTTAGGGTAATATAAGTGCAACCTAAAACATGTGAGGGTATATAAGCGCAAACTAGGGGAAACTATAGTGTATTTAAGTGCAAATTAGCCTTTTTCATCCTTTTTTGGAAAATAAAAGGCAGCGGGTTAATTGATAAAAAAGACATGCTAATGATGATTTGAACATAGAATTGAATAACTAAGATCGATTCAGAAAAAATAAAATAAATTAATAACTAAAGAAGAAACAAAACAAAAGAAGAGTAAAAGGTAATTAGGGCTAGTCATATTCACTCCTATATATTTATAATTTTGCCCCCAGTGACTAAATTTTCTGGATCCGCCCCTGGCAACAGTGTCTAATTTTAGAAATTCAAGTAGCAGAAGTATAAAGGATTTATCATAGGAAGGTCAACTGATAACCTATGAGACGTAGGACATTTCCTCAGGGTCCTAACAAAGAATTGCCATTTGCTACACACCTGGACGCAACACATGTTTCTATACATGGAAACATGTACAATTTTGTAAAATGCTATTTACCTAAAAGACTATGTTGTGCTCTTTGGGAAGGTAATTACTTTACACATTTCATACACAAGTAGCAACAAAATGCGTATAGATGTTAGCCAAGCAAATGCATACTTTGATGAAATTCATAGTTTTTTGTGTTAATTGCTGTGTATAACACTTTGTGTCCATGTTGGAGCAGCACATATCTACCAATAGTAGCTACTAATGTGCCTTGGCCCTTAGATGATTAATGAACTCTTATAAGGGTGTTATTAATTGGTCTTTGGTAATCCTCATAGCGAGTCTTAATATGAGTTAGTCATCCATGATTTTGGACTGGTGTTACAGCACCAGGTATTACTCAAATGTTTGGTCTAGAACCAATTCGGTTATGTTTTAAAGCCCACATGATATGTTACCCATCCATTTCTTTGAAAAAGAATACTATAAAATCCATGATTCAGACAGTCCATTTCCTATTGGTTTTCCCCTTCACAGCTCATATATCTTCCTCTAGCTTGAGTACTTAAGCCTGAAGAGATCACCGTCTTGTTGAAGTACATTTATGTGTTTTCATCATTTTCTTGTCCTCAGCAAGATTGGAATCCTATCTTTATAGCCATCCCCTTACCCATCTTGTATTTGTCATACCTTCTGTTACTAATGCAAAGCAGAAAAGGTTGCTCAAGGTTTAAGTAATCTTCCTCAACAGAAGGAACTATGATAAACCATAGAGAGCCTAGAGTTCTCATCTGGTTGATGGGAGGTATGGTTGAAGTAATCCAGCTTGTTAGAAGTAACAATGATTAATTATGAAGATTCTGGAGTTTTCATTTAGTTAATGTGGTATGTTAATGGGTTTGATGATATTGAAGTTATTTCTATGACAAGCTATAACCACATGAAGAGACTGGAGAGCTTCTATTGGAGGTGTACGTTATAAATCAACAGAAACTGAAAAACCTTTGGCCTTCACACTTGACAGTCAAGACTTCATAAAAATTACAGAATTCAGATGACACTCTGGATAATGAAATATTATAGATCAATCAGAAAAAGGTAATGGAGATTAGACTTACCTGTAATTCATGATGAATTGAGAAAGAAGGTTGAATTAGTGAAGAAGGATCCTTAATAAGCCAGCTTTGATGTGTAAGACCTTTATACTTTGTGGGGGTGCATCAAAAGTGATGTCTTCAAAGGATTTAAGACATAAGTGGGGTCCTTGAGATATTCTTTGAGTGCCATGGAGAATTCATTTTCAGAAAACTTTGTATAGATCCATATGCTGACTGGAAGGGTAATGTGTTGAGATGTGGTTGCAGCGTTAAGAATGTAGACATAATTGATAGATATGGAATTAATGGATCAATTTGCTTCCTAACTCCTGTAGAAAGGTCTGGTGATAGATAAGAATGTCTGCAGTAGAATTAAGACCATATAGGATGATTTTTAAACATGACTTCTATAGTAAGGGAAAAGGAACTAATCCACATGTTTTTGCTGGTTAATGAGCATGGTATCTTTGTGCTAGAAGATTCGAACTGTGGTTGATATGAGCCAAATCAGAATGTGGTTAGAAAGTATACCTTGCAAAATGGTGTATCCTATTTCTGATTGAAATGAAGGACATTTATAGCACAGAAGATAGAGAATGGTCATTACTGGTGAACATTAACACCCCACTCCCGCGTGCCAAACAACCAAAAGAAATAAGAGACAGATGTTGACATATAGCTGTACATGTGATTATTTCATTGTTGTGAGGTAGCCCTTTTATCACTTATCACCTTCTCCTCATATTGTTGTTTTGCATAATCAATATGGTAAAAAGGTTCATAATAGTTTCACAATACCCGATTCCTATGTGGAAACCATCATTGAGGGATCTCACTTCTGCAACGGTAAAGCATCATGGTGGCGGTTTGTTTTGTAGTCTTATGGTACCAGGCCCAAAGCTTACCTTTCTTGCTTCCAGTTCTGAATTGAAATCTATGCTTTAGATATAATTCTTCAGAAGATCTCCCTGCCATCGTTCAGTATGCTCACTCCATGTACTTTTAGAATATTGTGGCGGCAGTTTGCTTTGTGATGGCAATTTACTATGTCGTCTTATGGTCTGTATTTCTCTAATTTTTATAACTAATTCTTTGCACACATGCAAATGCATTATTGGCTCTCAGTCCTTTGACCACTGCTTTATCTATAATCCATTTGTTACGCACAGGTAGCCCCCTCTCTTGCAATTGTTTCTTAAGTGATTCAAATATCTTCAATTAACTCTATGAGTTGCTTACTAAACAAAAGAATAAATACTTTTTCTCCAAGATCATGTCACTTTTAAGTTATAGAAAATCAGTAAATTAGCTTGCATTTGGCAGACATTAGTGAATTCAAAGCTTAGGCTACAGTTTGCTCAATGATCAAGGTTCTGTTCTATGCTTTTGTGTTATAAAACATTCTGTGAAAAAATTCCAAGCAGCGTATTGTTTTGGTTTTATATTCTGTTTTTAATCATCAATACTTTGCATTATGATCATTGCCTGAGAACAAAGGGCCCGGTGTATTACGTCTAGATTAATGTTTCAGTTTCATCTGTGTAATAAATAAATCCTTTTTAGACCTTAGGCATATTCTCTACCCTCTTACTGTATAATATATCATATGTCTTCATGTTGTTTTTCACTTAGTAATGACTTATATCAGAATGCTGACAATTGACTTTGCCCCCTGTTTGATAGTGCACAAACTTTCTTATTTTCGTACTACTTGAAAACATTCTTTACATGACTTTCAAAAGAAATAGTCTGAAGTTGGCAAATTAAGCTGGTGTCTGTTTGTATGATCCTTGCTATTACTAAAATCTAGGCAGTTTCTTCTTTTTTTTCTTGGACAAAATACCTAACTCATCCTTGAAGTATTGGTGAACTCTCAATTTCCCCCCTATAGTATCAATTTACTGATTTTTCCCCTCAAACTATGTTTCTAGTTTCAATGTCGTAATTTTGTTAGCCTACAGTCAAATATTTAAAAATCAATGACGTGACAGTGCCTTTTTGCATTGCTTCATGTGTTTATGTTTATATCAGTCTATCTCCTTTTTTCCCAAACCAAAAAATTCTTATCTACTTTCCCCTGAAACTTTTTACCCATTGATCCTTATAGAAATTGAAATTTTATTTTTTAAATTGCAGAAAATACCAGAAATGTCAAAAGCATTATCAGGTCATTAATCTGTTAAATATTTGACTGTAGACTCACAAAATGATCATATTGGGCATATACATACAGTTTAAGAAGGAAAATAGGCAAATTGATACTTTAGTGGGGAAGTTGAGAGTTCACCGGTACTTTAAGGGGGATTTGATCATTTTGTCCTTTTTCTTCTCAACCAATTGAAGCTACCATTATCTCTGGAACTGATGTTTAGATCCTTAAATTCCAAACAATTTTGAGTACTTGTTTATGCTTATACTCCCTAAACAACATGATTCCGTTTGGTCTTCCAGGTACTCAAAGGTATGTGCCGGATGGAAAGGCAGATATTCAAAAAACATCTAAGGGACTTCTATCCTTTAATTACTAAGCTTGTCTGCTGTGATCAGGTAAACTAATATTTACTTTCATTTTCTAGAATCACCTGTTATTTCTTTGTGATTCCCTATAGTAGAGTTATATGTTGCTTCTAGTTTCTATTCAATGTTTTAATTATCGTCTTAGTAGGACATGTAAATGATGAAGGCGGTAACTAATTTTGCTAACACTTCCAAGTCCTAGTTTTTTTTTTTTTGGGGTGACATGTTGGGCATTAGAACACTAGGATATGTCCTAAAAACTACTAAAATTGCTTAGACTAAGAATGTGAGACAGAGACTTCCAACAGATCCCACGAAGTTCTATATTAGCACTCCACACAATCATCTGTGTATAGGATGCATATGTTGCAGCTAGTAAGGCTTTAGACTCCTTAAGATGATTTTTCATTTTGTACTCAAATTCACATAGGGGCATGGGCACCTATAAAATATAGGTATGGCATAATAATGAGATGATGAGATTTCGGAAAAATTCTCATGAGGATACTTGGGATACCAGGATATTTGTGGCATGTTCAGATAGAAGTATTAACGGCTATTCTTTTTACAATGGAAAGAAATACTATATATAGTGGAATCCTTCATCCAGAGGCTGTGTCTCCATGCCTATGCCATCTGTTATTTAGGTGGATTAAGTGAAGAAACAACTTTCAGGATGAGTTTTGCCTCCATTGTACCAAGAGAATCTAGAGTTTTCCAATTGCAGCTAGTCTTGCACAATGTGGGTTGGTGGGAGAAACAGAAATTTAACTGCTTTTTTATATGCATGCTTAGCTTCTCGTGTAGAATATTTTAAAACAAATACAGCTCCTATGCCACAATTCTTTGTTTCTTCTGTCTTCCTTCTCACCTTCTCCTCCCTTCTTTAATTATTGCTTTTTCTCACTTCTGTTCCTTCTTTGTTTCTTTTTCTAGTCTTCTCCCTTTCTTTTATTCTTCCTCATTTCGCAATACTCTTAAACTGCTTGGACATGTGTCACAGTCACACCCCTCGAACATGCACTTTTTTTATTTAATTATGAAACTTATGAGACACTTCTTGGACAGATTCTATAGTTCTCTTGTATCTTTTTTTCACATTTCATATCAAGATACTTATTTACTTTCATTTTTATAGCAAAGACTAAGGTGGAAAAAGATTTTTAAAGAGCTTCCAGTGTAGGTTTTTGACCCAAAACTTGTCTATTCATTAAGCAGATAAGATACACGTCGAGTTTGTTCCTGACCAGGTTGGTTCAGTGTATGTTAATGAGCAAACCGGTACTTCAAGCTAATTTTGTTGCGTCTTAAGGGTCCGTTCGGGTGCAAATTTACTGGATCCTTGCCCTACCTGATTGGAGTTCTAAATCTTGATTGTAGATCCATATGTAACTCATGACGCTAGGCTTTGGATTGGTCGGGGAAATTTGGGAATAGACCTGGCTTGGGTGCAATTAACTCTGACCCACTTATGACCCCATTAAAATGTTGACTTTTATTGGACTAGTACAAGTTCAGATATGTTCCATTACAAGAAATATGAGAAATATTATATCTTGAACTACTCAAATAATGAAAAGCCAAAGGACTATTTCTTTTGGAAAGTTTGTGTGTGTTTGTGTGTGCGCGCGCGCGTCTATATATATATATGTGTGTGTGTGTGTGTGTGTACACACACACACGTACACATACATACATAGATATATATACATACGTACGTGTGTGTGTGTATGTGTGTGTGTGTGTGTGTGTGTGTGTATATATATGTACTTTTGAGTGCATGAACATGTTTACATTGTGTATACAAGTACTCAAATCATTATTATATATATTATTGTGGCCTCATTGTGCCCCGATCTCTCAATTTTTTTTAGGAGTGTTTCATGTGTCCTACTTATGACTTTGTCCTGTAATTATGTCTTTGTCCATGCTTGTTAGATTGCAGATCTGGGCTACAATTTTAAGATGTTTTAGGTATAAATTTGCTTTTGGTAGCTAGCAAAGAGAAGAATTCAGTCGATGGATCATTATTCTATATGTTTGTTAGTTGTCTTGTATCTTGTTCCAAATATGGGTAAAATGAAAGTATATGTTGATTAGTTTGCTGGCCTCTCCTTGCTTCGAGGGACGAGGCTATTTGGGCAGTAACCTAGAGTTTACACTTCAAATTTTCTGAGAATCTTTTTGTTGATATATTGTGACTGAAACTGAAACTTTGTAAAACTATCAGATGCAATCCAAGCCCCATTTCAGTCTTCTGCAGTACTCTTTTGCTTTCCCATTGTTTCTCTGCTAGTAGCAGTGTACTGACGTTGAAGTATTTATTTTTGTTCTTTTCTATTCTTTAACCATCCATATTTCCTGTTATCACAGATGAAAATTTTGATCTTTTTAGTAGTCATTTTATATTGTTACTGGCATCTATAGCCCCCATATAAATATCATTGAGTTATGTTCTTTTCTGCATTAACAATGCACAAACCCGATGATTTTTATTCCTTGGCATGAATCACATAATTTGTTAACTGTCAAAATTTTGAATCGATTTATCTTTGCCTGCTGTATGCCAGATGGATGTTCGTGGAGCACTTGGTGATCTTTTCAGCACTCAACTAACCTCGCTTTTGCCATAGCTTCATCTTGTGTAATTGATGCTTTTCTTTGACTATGAGGGTCCATGAAGCCCATCGTCCTATCAGGATAGAAGGTGAACAAGGATGGAGATGAACGCATATATTGTATGTTGAATTCTCCCATCATCATGAAAATGGGTTAACTGGTGCAAAATCGATTCTGAAAGCTTATGCTGCTCCCGAGCTCTCAGAATTATCAAGTACACCCCAAGCGCAATGAATGGCTATGTTCTATGCTGTTAGATGAGAAACGAGCTCGTGACTGACAGTTGATCATCTTCTTCCTTGGCTTTGGTGTCATGTTATATATTATGTCCATTCACTTCTCATGTATAGAGAAGAAACAATCTCACTTTAATTTTTCTTTTCCCTTTGTATTTTTTTGGAGCAAGGTTTGTAGAGTCCGCGTTTCTTTTAATATGATTTAGCACTCATCCGTAGATCAGGGAATGTGAGATGAAGGTAAAGCTAGTATTATATGTTATGTTCTTACTGCTTCTTTGAAGTTGTACACTTACGTGAGAACTAGAAACTGCACTGTATCCTTGAATAAAAATTTTCGTATTTTGTAGGATCCTCATGAAAGGAAGTATATGGATAAGGGTGTCAAAAGGAAGAGAAGGTTAACGTATGAAAATTTCCATGTCTATCTATGTTAGAATCTGTGGACAGCTTAGTTTAATTATTATGAAAATGTGTTATGTGATTGAATGCATTTTTTGATGTAGTACTTGTTGATATTAGTCTTGTTGTTTTCTAATTGTGTGTTGGAATTGCTTCTCCTTCACGTTGCTGGCTTCTGGCTTTGTTTGAATATATCACATTCACATTTTTGCCAATTTCTGCGGCCAGCTTTGAATGGACTAACCATAAGTCTGTACAAAATTAAAAAGGATTGTTCCTTATGAGGAATAAAATAAATTTAACCTAAATTGCACTTAAATACCCTAAAGTTTCACTAACCTTGCACGTAAGTGACCCTTGTTTTAAAATCGAACAAAAAAATTACCCCAAAGTATAAGTGTTGTAGATAAATGCTTTAAAGTTTCAAAATGTTACACATTGATGCCCTCTTGTTTATTTAATGTTACACATTGGTGTCCTCTTGTTTACCTAATATTGCATATTGCATATAAATATCCTCAGTTTGTAAATAGTCTCACTTAAATATCCTAAAGTTTCACTTTAGTACCCTCTGTTATGTGATATTCTTGGATATATAGAAATATTAACGCTATTAGGGTTTTTAACTATAGAGCATTCATCTGCAACATTTAAATATTTTGGGGTATTTTTTTGCTCGGTTTTAAGACAAGAGTCACTTAAGTGTAAGGTTGATGAAACTATAGTCATTTAAGTGCAATTTAGCCAATAAATTATCTACTTACCTCCAAATAAAAGATATACATAATGTTGTTGTCAGTCACCATCACTTTATAATTTTATTGAAGTGGGAGTGGGTGATGTTTCTAACGAACCCAACGAACGAAATGTTTAAATAATCGATTATTCCAAATTCATGCAAAATATGTATGATGGTATCTTCCTCATTTTTTTATCATTTTTTTTATCATGTACGCATGATAACTAGCCACAAAACTATCTTATATGCCTAATCAAATTTGTATTTGTGTGTAGTATTGGACGTATTTTAACATCAACTACTTTTCATATAAGGGTCTGTTTGTTTCATTTCCAAAATATCATGAAATGTGAAAACAGAGCTGGAAATTAATATCGGAGCATTTCGGAGGTTTTCAAAACAATAGATATTTTGCCTTTGTTTGCACGGAAATGATAGGGTGGAAATGTCATATTTTCATTTTATTTGTTTGGTTTATTGTTGGTTAAAGCGTTTGAAAACCTGACAATATATTATTTTATTGCCAACTTTTTATTCCCGCGTTTTCAAAAAGGAGAGTGGGGATTATTTTATTGCTCAAGTACTACATTTCAAGCCCATTTCAGAGCTTTTGGGGCCGAAATGACTTTTACAAGTTTTCTAACGTGGCAGCACTATTTGGTCCCCATTTCCATGAAAATCCTCCGCGAACCAAACATGTGATATGTAAAAGCCTCGAAATCAAAATCTTACGTGGAAGGGATGGCAGGGCATGGAAATCACTTCAATGGCCATTTATTTCTACTTTAGTATTACTAATTGCTAAATAATAATTACTCTTTTTCGACCTCCCACCTCAAATGAACCGTTTCCTCATCCTTTCCGTCTACCTATTCCACTTCCCATGTGATTAACTATTGATTCTTTATTTAAACTTCTTTTTTTTCCAGGCAAAGGGCGCATGTGTTATGGAATTTCGAAGTTCAAGAGGAGGGGAAAGGAATGAGTGGGGCAAAGATGGACGGTGTAAGTGATGTACAACACTGGGTGAGGTTATAATTACAAATACAAAACTAAAAGTAATCTTTTCTTTAACAGCTGATGTATTAAAATTCACTGTGTATATTTTGTTTCAACAAAGTACTAAACTTTCTTCTCTTATGGCTACAACAAAAACAGAGAAAAAAATAACAAGCACAACCAACAGAAACAAAGCCGACAGAGGCGCCATAACCAGCAGAAACAAAGCCAACATAAGCCCCGCCGCTGTTACCGCAACATCCATACACGACATGGGGCAACTAGATCGCTAATATTCGAGACTCGCATGAAGATCCTCACGTCTGCCTCAGCACCTTCGAGACTATTGAGGCTGATGCCCGCGCCTACGACGAGGCTATCCTCCGCTTCTGGGGAAACTGAGCTAAGCTCAACTTTTCAAAAAATGGCCGCCTTTGACCACGCTGCCACCACATGGTGATAACTTCTCCAGCAAAGGCGCTTGAAAAAGAAGGAGAAAGTTTAATTTAAGGTTTGTGATAAAGGTTATTGCATATCATCATATCACAATCAGTAGGATGGGAGGTTGTGGATAGTGATGAGATGAGTTTCTCGCCTGATTTGAAGCTTTCATTAGGAACTTAGCTCTTCAAGTGGACAACGTTGAACTTTCTTGGTTATTTGATAATGCAAGAACTGTTGGTTGTTAACATTTTGTTATGGTGAATATTTTCGATTTGAGGGGTTAAGTTTAAGATAACTTAAGGATTGGGTAACCTATTAGCAATTTCAATCATTGGAGAGATTACGTTTAAAATAACTTAAGGAATATTAGGGGACATCAATGATTTGGGGGGCTATTTCAAAATATTAAAGATTTAATGGACTACTATCAAAATGACCTTTTCTTAAAATTTGCTTCTGGTGAGGTTATTGATCAACTAAGCTTCATGTTTGTCAATCGATTAATTGTTTTCATTTTTTTAGCTATTAACTAATTTTCATTATTTTCTTCTATATTATGGAATTTCCAATGTAGAGAAGACAGTTTAGCTCTTGTTCTCTCTTACAAGTTACAATACAAGTTAGTTTAGCTTTCTATTCTTTCTACTATCTATTCTTTTTGAATTTGAGTGTTAATATTGCTACTTCCTAAATCATCGGATTATGAAGCATATGAACGTTTATACTATATGGTGCCCTTGATAAGATTTACATATCCATACTATTATTTTCACTATTGAATCCTTCAGATTGAGAAATATAACAACTAATGATGAAAATAGTTATGCTAATCTTTATTCCAATATACATAAGTTTACTCTAGAATGACCGAATTTCTTTCTAATTCTTTATTTTAGATCTTTATTTTTGCATTATATAATTTAGCCATTTTCCTATCCATGAAACATATTAAGAACATGAACAAATATAATTACATGCAACGACGCACTATACTAGTTTAAAAAAAGCTATTTTGATCCAAAAGAAAGACATATGTTACGAAATTGGTGCAAGAAAAATGTGTATTAAGATATCGTAACAGAATGATGCAAATTAATTGAAATAATAAGCATTTTAAGAAAAAAAAAGAATGAAATTAGTCGACTAATGAAAAGAAAAAAAGAGTATGTTTTCGAGAATTAAAATAGCGATCGGTTTGGTTAGTTTGGGTTTAAATTTTCTCAAATCGAACCGATCGACACATATTCTAAAAATAAACCAAACTACAGAAATTTGGTCGATTCGATCAGCTTAATCAGTTTGAACCGATTAATGCTCACCCCTAGGGAAACATATGGATTTAAAATCCCCATTGAGGTAATTTATATTTATACTCAAAAAGTAACGATTAAAGCACACAACATATATGGACGAAGTATGAGATGTATTCATCTTCTAAATAGCATTCACACATTCGTCATAAAATAAAATGATTGACTAGATTGAACATGTCAACCCTTTGAAAAGTAAACATTTACCAAAAGAAAATACAACATTACGCATAAAAAAAATTAACTATTAAAAAAAACATGAAAACGACTTTGTAATCACCTATACTAGCGTTGTACGAATCATCCTTCAAAATTTATAACTTGGTTAGCTCATCAAACCGTGTTCTCAACATTGACAAAGAGTGGTTAGCAATATAACAACGCAATATTTTTATTTGAAAATTTTTAACAGACACTTATAAGCACACATTAGAAGATGAGAGAGAAAAAAAAAAGAAAGGTAAATATGACCTACTTGCTATTTATTTCTCTTTTATTTTTTTTTACGGCCTAACGAGTACCCATGGGCAACTGTTAGAAAAATATTTTTTACTTTTCATACTAACCCTCATTAATTATTTTATTAATTATTTACTAATCAAATAGTTTAGAGGAGCTTTAAAAAGGGATTAAAAAAAAGGATTAAGAAAGGCGGTTTGGTGTTCCATACAGCAGTTTTATCTTCTCCGTCCTCAGCTCTCATTCTTTGAATAAGGAAGGGGGAACAAAAAGTAAAAGTCTTCCTTCTTCTCGAAGAAAAACTTGTCTCTTTTTATTTAATTTTTATCTATTTTTTCTGATCCATCGATCTCCGTGATCTAGAAGACTAAAACCCCTCGTTCAGCTAGTTCTCGCTACTGCTCGAAGTTCTCAGATCTGCGATCTTTAGAGAAAGATAGAGACAAAGGGAGATCGATCTTCGAGAGGTCGATCTCATGGCTGGTCGTTACGATAGCAATCCGTTCGATGAGGAGGAGGAGGTCAATCCATTCGCGGTCAGTTCGAATCTCTTGTTTTTTTCCCCTTTTATCCTTAATTCTTCGATTAGAATCTTAATTTGTTCAGTGGATCTGGCTGACAAAGAAAATAGAAGGAAATTGTAGCTTTGCCGATCCCTAGATCGTCGAGAGTCGAAACCCTAGACAATCTTTGGTCAGATCTGGTGATGTGAACTTCTAATTTTGATGAATTCATTGGTTCCCTTGTCCGATCTAATCCATCTCATTTAGATGTAATCGGTTGATTCACGTTTCTGACTGAATTAATAGAGCCAGAAATGCTAGAATTTGGTTATAACTTTTTAAAGATTTGATGCCACGATTTGTGATTTTAAATTGCAAGTATTTACTGTTTCATACTCTGGAGGAAAATGACAATGCTCAAAGCATCATTTTTTACCGTTTAAATATAGTATTTATACTTGAATCTTTTATTAGTTGTGATGGTTCAGTAAATAAACTCAAGCGGCACGATAAAATGGAGTCGGTGTTTGCGTGAGAAAATCAGAGTATTAACATGTACTCTTGCAAAGCTGTTACTTTTGGCTTCCTTGATTTGATGTTTGTGAAATAACCCAACAAGTAGCTGTTGGGTAGACCGAGTTGTTCCGGAATTTGAATGAATGATTTCGATCCATTGAGCAGTTCGATTTGGCAGTGGAGATGCACTGCAAAGATGATGCCGTATTGTTTACCAGTAACATCCGTCTTCTGAGGTTTGAGTCTAAGAGGGGTCAACATCACTGTGGAAAAAGCTTTACCCTTAGAAACACTTAATAATTTTGGTTCCTTCACTTTATGAATTTAGTCTTCAAAACCTTGTTTCTGCCTTCTGATCTCTCCCTTTTATGTCCATCATCATGTTATAAGTTTAGCATCTGTTTTAGTTTGATAGATATAGTGGATGTCCGTCCACAAAATTTAATCCATTTTTATTACATCTCAGGATCAGGCAGCTCGTGGAAAAGCTGGTGGGCAAGCAAGTTATGGTGGAGGTGCATTCTACACAACAGTAAGCCTTTTGGATTTGGCACTTCATATGCTTGAATTTGGTTCTGATATAGTAAATTTCTTTTTTCCCCCCCTGAGGTGGGAGGACAATTGACGTACTTGTTCAAGTCAAATGTTTGTAAGATTATTTTTATTTGTCATGATAAATTTATCATATCAAAATTCTGAAGGACTGTTCTGCTTAATTAGAACCTCAACCTCCCAATGATTCCCAAGTTATCTTTCTTCGGTTTCACCGACAATATCTAAATATTCCTTTTTGAACTTCTCTGGTAGTATTGATACATGGGATATGTTTTTTTGGTTTGCCATGAGCTTTGCTAGGTGTAAGCATCTAACAATTTATTAGACTTTTAAATTAGAAAGAAATATGTTTTTTGGTTCCATGAGCTTTGCTAAGATCTTCAGGGAAATTTCAGTACTAATGAATAATTTTTTTGGAAATGTTTCATGGACCTGCTTGAAACTATTGAATTCTTATTTTCTTTATGTATGAGCACTGTAAATGTTCTTTTAAGCTATTCCATAATGTTAGGGCTCCAGTATTAACTGGTGCAGTGCACTTGGCTGAGAGGGTGTTTGGAGAGGCTTATTTTTTGGTCAAACTAGCTTTTAAGCTAGCTTTTTCATTTCTATCTGTTTGGTAAAATATCTAATAAGTTAGCTTATAAGTCTCATTTTAAAAAGCTGGTATACCCCAGCTTTTAAAAAACTAGCTTATAAGCTCATTTAAAAAAGCTAGGTTTGACCAAATAAATTACTATTCTACTCAAATAATTTTTATAGCATTTTTATCCAAAAAGCCAAAAGCCACTAAAAGCTAGCATAACTTAAAAGCTTAAAAAAATAACTGTTGCCAAGTTGCTTATTTAGTTCTATCTTCCTTTTGATAAGTTCTTACTATTTGTGCACTAACAGAACCCTGGCAGCGTTCCTCCTGCTTCAAATTCAAGGCTATCACCTCTTCCTCCTGAACCTGCTGACTTTTACAATGATCGGGGAGCGACAATAGATATTCCTCTTGATTCATCAAGGGTAGGTTAACTATATTAAATTGTTAATCAATCAAATTGATATGGATAGAGGTAGTTCCTTGATGTCAAGAGTCATAGCTGGACAATATTTGATTGATATAATGTTCAATTAATTATATTGGCTCTTAAACATGTATCTTCTTTTTTTCTCTCGTAGATGGTTAATCCTCTATGAAATCTTGAATTTTTTTTTCTATACTTTACGTAGGATATAAAGAAAAAGGAAAAGGAACTCCAAGCAAAGGAGGCAGAATTAAACAAGAGAGAAAAGGTACAGTTAATTCTCATTGCCAATTATATACATTGTTTGATAAATAGTCATCCCAAGTGAATCTCCAGACCTGTATTATACTTCTGTGATACTCTATTGGATGCAACCTGGCATCGATCATGCCTAATTCTAGACTTGTGCAACTTCACACGACCATTTTTTCCCCTCTAAAAATGTACCATGATATTATGTTTCATCTGCTGACTTTGAAAATAATAGTTAAATATTGGTTATATTTTCAGTTTCCTATAGTATGTCTGGGGATATGTACACAAGCTGACTGAAATGCTTCAGTTACTAATTGTTTTTTCCCCCTTCCTATTCATGTTAAATGCTAGTGGAGTTGCACATGTACTGTAATTCAGTTTGTTTAGCAATATAAATTATATAATTGAATTGTATAATACATTTGGTGTGATTTACACAATCTGACTCATACTGGTGAAAGCTTCACTTAATATTTCTTCGTCTCCATTTATGCTAAATGCTAGTGGAATGCACGTGTTATTAATTCAGTTCTGTTTGCAATAGAAAGAAGAGCATTTTTTATGTGATTTGGTAGACTCTTTGGCTATATTTGTGCCTCAAATATGAATCAATTCCCTATAGACTACAGTACCCTCCTTGTACAGACTTCTCATTGTATGTTGGTAAATTTCAGTTTTGTATGGTATATTTGGAGTGGTGTACACAAGCTGACCCATATAGGCAAAAGCTTCACTTAATATTGACCTCTTTGTCTATGTTAAATACTAGTGAAAATACTCATGTATTGTTAATTCAGCTTTGTTAGCAACAGAAGGCAGATCTCTCTCTCTCTCTCTCTCTCTATCTCTCTCTCTCTCCATAATCAGGTTGCCTCTTTGGCTGTAGTTGTGCCTCAGGTATGAGTCAAATCCCTATACTACAGTAAAGAGTTTTCATTGTCTGTAGTTATTTATGGTGCAAGGGATTTGGTAGCTTTCTCTTAGTTCAGTTCCCAGAGGATGAAATCTACCTATCTGCTATCAAGGCCTTTTCTTGTTCAATTTATCGTCTTTTGACATTTGAAGTTAAATAGTTAATATAAATGGTCTGCGACCGCATAAAAACTTGGCAATTCTTTTCGTGGAGCTTTCTCTGTCTTCAGTCATGTTGTATTGGTGAGCCCATTTGATGGGAAAATGTTTGCATGATGTTGATGAATGTTGAATATGGAATGTGCATTTTCTCTTTTTCCTCTATTCAATTTGAAGGATTACTGTGAAGTGATCTAGTTGTGTATCATAATTTGTTTTTCTACCTGTAGAGGTCACTTAAAGGTGTTTTTCTTTAATTTAAAAGAAACATAATTTTGTGCTTATTGAGTTCATTTCTGCATAAAGTTGAGCTTTCAATCCATTTTCACTTGTAAAACTTAGTTTGTTACTAGTTTACTGCTTACCACTGATTTTTTTTATTTCTATCATATAGGAACTAAAACGAAGAGAAGAAGCTGCATCTCGTGGTATGTTTTCGTTTCTAACTTATCGGATCAAACAGATTAGCAATCCATTATCTTGAGTGTGCTACAATCAATCATATTTCATTTTCAGAAGCTTAAGTAGATTCCTTTCTCAGCTACCTGAAAGAAAATTTATTTTATGTGCTTTTGCAGCTGGAATCGTTATAGAGGAGAAAAATTGGCCACCATTTTTCCCCATTATTCATCATGATATTGCAAATGAAATTCCAATCCACCTTCAAAGGTTGCAGTATTTTGCATTTGCGTCATTGTTAGGTATGCTTACTGCTAACTTGAAGATTTTTCTTTCACTGAACAGCAATACATTTTTCCTTTGTTTTCTTAAGTAATTCTGCTTTTTTTAAGGCTTTTATAGTTCATTTTAACTGTAACTCAAAGATTTACTGAATTGATAGCTCAAACTAGCAATGTTTATGTGACATTAGAATTCTTTAATACCATAATAATAGCCTTCTCCTTCGTTAATAAATTTCAGATATCACATCTGATTGAACTTTATTCCCGCCTTTATATCATCTTGTTATTGTTTATTTTAGCATTGTGTATTTAGTTAGGATTCATTTAATGTTATGTCATCCCTTTATGCTTTTGAAGCATAAACTGATAAATTAACTTATCAAAGTTCTTTTTCTAGTTCTTTTCCAGTACCATTTTGTAGTTCAATAGCACAAACTTTTTAGTTTAATGATTATCTTTGTATGTCTAACCTTTTTCCTTGTTCTTGGTTTTAGGTACCACAATGTTTAAATTCTCGAGTTAAATTCCTTGCAGTTGTTCAGTACTAAAGATCAAAATTTACCTTTGATTCTTGGTTATGCAGGCTATCAAAATTTTCCTTCTGATTTTTTTGTTCTATATTTTAGGAGTTTTAAAATTAGTACCACTTGGGAGAGATAGTCACTAGATAAATGCTTGCAATTTTAGGAGTTTGATTTTTAGTTAATCAGTGCTTTAGTTTTCATGGTACCTAGAATTTACATTTCTTGGATTTAAGGTTTTAAATATTGGCCTAGGTTACCCGGACACCTCATCCAGGTTGTCGTATCCGTGTCTGACACTTCCCATGTCTGTGTCGGACACTCCTTGGACACTTCTTGAATAGATATATATATACATTTATTTAGACGTGTACTCAATATATAACACATGTTTTAGTTATAAAAAAAAACTCGTGATACACTTCTTGAAGGTATTATCATACACTTAACCTCAAAATTATGCAACTCGTTAGACTCGAGACAAGTTCATTTTAGCACATGCCTAGTTAATAAGTATGATTTTAAAGGGTCGTCTAGGTTTCTAGTTCAAAAACGAGTGGTTTTTTAATCTATAATCTACTCAATAAAAGAAATATAAAAATGGTATAAAGATTTTAGTTCTCATAACATGTGAATAAAAAACAATATCGCTCTCTTGTAGATTATTAATTTTAATATGTATATAATCGAGTCCTCGTACCCTAACTTTTGCAATTTTGCCGTGTCCTGTATCCGCACCCTTGTTTGTGTCCGCACCCGCATTCTTATTTGTGCAACATAGGACATCAGGGAAATATCGGATGGCCAAATCCATATAGGAATGGGAATATCAAGAAAATATCGGGGATATGTAGTAAATATTGAAGTGTTGTATCGAATGATATAGAATATCCCCAGATGGAATCCAAACATACTTAATGAAATCTAAGAATACAAAAATGTAAGTATTATATGTTTGGGTTTTCTTTTTCCTACCGACTCACTAGTAAATGACTACTGGTCCACCTCTTCTTTCTGTTATTTATTTATTTATTTATTAATTATTATTATTATTATTATTTATTTATTTTGGTCTGGACATCATATTTTGTGGAAGACTAATCAAAGCATGCTCAATTCTAAAAACATTTGGTTGTTTCACAGGGTTATTTTTGTGCCTATTTTGGAATGTCATAGCAGTTACTGCAGCTTGGATCAAAGGGGAAGGTGCGTTTTCTTGGTTACTCTCTATACATTGAGCTGTGATTTAGCTGCTGGTTAGTCTTTGTGATCATCTTCCTACTAAAGAATGTTGGTTTTTTATTTAGGTGTGAAGATCTGGTTCCTTGCAATTATCTATTTTATCTCGGGTGTTCCTGGAGCTTATGTTTTGTGGTATAGACCTCTTTATCGAGCCATGAGGTATTATTCACAGGAATATACATTTCTTTGAATCACTATTTTCATGTATTTGGACCAGTTCAGCAACTGGAATTTGAGGCTATTAATTGACATGCATTTGCAACACTATGTTTAGGACTGAAAGTGCTTTCAAGTTTGGATGGTTTTTTCTGTTTTATCTGGTAAAAATTTTGAAGCTCTGATATTACAAAATATTTTGGCTTCTTTGCTTAAGGTCAATTTTAATGTGTCATTTTTATCTCTTTTGCAGCTTCACATTGGCTTTGTCATCTTCTCGGCAGTGGCTCCTCCAATATTTTTCAAGGGGAAATCCTTGACGTAAGTTTCTTCTAACATTATTCTTCTTTTTTGAAAATACTTTAACTTTTCTACTTTGAAGGAAGGGTAAAGGTCTTTCTTTCAAATTAAAGTGTATTGTTTACAGATGCAACCTCCCTCTTATAGTCTTATTATTTGTTGTTTGAGTTGAGAGATAGTAAACCTTGTAACTACGACATGAGTCTTTACTAGAATGATTCTCATGAGCAGATGTATACTTTATTAGCCTTCTCTTTTATTTATCCTCCAACACTTTTGCAATGATTATCTGAAACCACCCAGCGGAATGGTCGTATGACACAAATGCATACATATACATTATGTCTTTCAACAGGCATACTGCAAGCAGATTTTGTTTATACACAAACTATCATGCAGTGCTCTTGATTTGCAAGTGGTATGTCCTTTAGTAGGGCGACTGTATGGCCCTTGTATGTGTTTGCCATATCATAACTTTTCATGCTGTTGGAGAGTAATTTTCTCCTTATCATGTATAATTCTTTACATTTCTTTATCCTCTAGCTATGTAGCAGTGATGGACTAATTTGAACTCAAGCAAGTAATGGTGAGACTCCAATATCTCAGATTCTCAATATATATTTGCATTAGTCTTCCAAGTAACTGGCCTTTTGTTGGATTCTAAACACATCCCAAATGGGGGTTCCAGAGGGGTTTTTTTTTTGGGTTGATAATTGACTGGTATGTTGTGGAGGAAGACAGCATATGTGCAAGGGATTGGGTGGACCAGTAGTCACCCTCATTAGCAAAAAAAACATTGATTTGATTGTTACGGAACTTTTCTATTCTCGTGGTTCAAACTTACAGCCTAAACAAACTCATTAAGAGGGAAAGTACAACAATATTCATTTGGCAGAGCAGATCTATAACAGAATTGCCAAAATAGATTATGCACATCACACCTATATTAGTCATTGCATGCTAATGTTTTCTTCTTTTCATGATTCTGTGCTGCAGGGGTATTTTGCCAGCAATAGATGTCATTGGTGATCATGTCATTATTGGGGTAAGTCAAATTATTCAAAATCTAGCTCAGAACTATCTACTATCTATGTGCCTCTGAAAAGTAGGATGAGTAGACAACGTTAAAGTACTTGGTGAAGTAATGTTGGTATCTAATGTTGGTATCTTGCTGATAATGCTCTATAATTTTCCAATATTTTTCATTGTTGTTGCATGCCATATGTTTTTATCAGGTAACAGCATGTGATCGTCTGAAGTGTGAGAAAGAGATGATTTTTGTTTTCATAATACATAACATGAAATAGATTCCTGCCCTTGTTGATTATTCTATGTATTGAACATTATTCACAAAATACGGTTGGGTTTGGGGTTGCGGAAGGGGAAGTATGGGCTGCTTCCATCCATGTTATGTTAGTTTTTATCAGGTAACAGCATGTGATCGTCTGAAGTGTGAGAAAGAGATGATTTTTGTTTTCATAATACATAACATGAAATAGATTCCTGCCCTTGTTGATTATTCTATGTATTGAACATTATTCACAAAATACGGTTGGGTTTGGGGTTGCGGAAGGGGAAGTATGGGCTGCTTCCATCCATGTTATGTTAGCATAAATATAGTGCAGTATTATATTCACCGGCTAGATGAGATCCTCAGACAAATGAGTTTAGTGCATTATGTTAGCGATTCATTTTTTCTGCAATTTACCTGAGTAGAGCGGATTGGGGAAGCAGGGCAAAAGGGCATTAGATCCTCAACTTACAAGAGTTTCGAGATATCATGGGTGTCGTTTCGAGCGAGAGATGGGTGTATACGGTTGGAGACTAAACTCAGTTTTGGTATTACCTCCAACATGCCTGGTAGCGTGTTGTTAGAATAGCCACTTGATAGGTGCATTAGATTATTTAAGTCTAAAATCCAAGCGTGCTCCATATTCTTGAATCCAAGTCTTCGTTCTTTAGCCGAACATTGATAGAAGGCTGGCTGTAAAGTTTCAGGTTGCTATATGATTGTTGTTTTATTGTAATGGGTCTATTGTATGGAACATATGAATGCCATTTACTCTGATAGATGGGCACTGAGGCACTCACAGAGGAACTTTTTTAGACAGAACTTATAATTTGTGAGCTTATCTGGCTAACGTTGGATGCTTGTCGTTAAACTTCTACATATTCATTTTAAAAGATAACTAGAATTATGTCCTGAGTTGAGTGTCAATGTCACTGCTAATGTAATCTGTCATCGTTGTTATAAAATAAAAAAGTAAAAAAACCAATAGCCGCTCAAAAGTCCCACTAATTCGCTGAAAAAAGCAGTGGCCGTTTGCTTAGCGTAGAGCTATAGAAAGAACGCCCAAACACACTTTAAAAGCTTAAAAGCCTTACTCCGACCCGCTCTCCAGTGTGCTAAAGTAGCATCAGATGTCCAGATTGTATCATTCATGTACTAAGTTGTGCAATTCAACTGGCTTAGAACCAAAATTTTTTTTCACAAAGATGTATTTTCCTTTCTATTTCCTTCACGATCTCGTTGATAGTTGACACCTATGTTGATTAGGAACTCTCCTATCTATTTCCTCCTGCGATCTCGTTGATAATTGATGGCTATGTTGATTAGGAACGATCTTATGGTAACAGTTGATAATTGATGACTATGTTGATTAGGAACGATCTTACGGTAACATAAGTTGTCGCCAACCTTCAAAAGGTTATTGACTTATTTCTTAAGTATTTATTATATTTGTCTTTGAGATGCTCCCAATGTATTATTTATTGTTGTCTAGAAATTTAAACCATAAAAGGTTCCCTTTTATTTTAGATTTTATCAATTTTCCTTTTTTCTATTATCTTTTGTTTTTGTTATTTTACCTTTTTATATTTATTTTAGAATTGTCTTAGCACTTTTTGGCGCTAAAGCCCTAAAACATAAGCAACACTGCTGCTTCACTCTCTTTTCACTTTCCTTAACTAATCATTTTTTTTATCTGCAGATCTTCTACTTCATCGGCTTTGGGTTCTTCTGCATCGAAGCACTTCTCAGCCTTTGGGTCATTCAGGTAATTTTTGCGGTGATGATTTTTTGTTCTATTTGATCAGTATATAATTCGTTTTAGCTTTAGCTTATTTTGCTTTGTTCCCTCAAACATCATCTAGAAACATATCCCTTTGGATATGTCTGTATAACTATAACAGCAGAATGCATTTGTTATTAGGTCTATCTTGAAATCGATTAGCTATAATATATTTAGCATCTTCGTCATCAAAAATACATTTATAACACCATTCTGATTGCAGCAAGTATACATGTATTTCCGAGGGAGCGGTAAAGCTGCAGAGATGAAGCGGGAAGCTGCCCGAGGTGCCATGAGGGCAGCAATGTAATACAGGCATCGTATATCGACTCCAGTGTTGCTGATCAATGAGAGAGTCTTATCTGTCAGTGAAACAGGCAGGAGATATCTTCTTACATATCGGTTGTCTGTTTTTGCCAATGTTATATAAGTTTTCTTGGTTTATGTGGAAATTACCTTGTAGATTTGGTATAGCACGATGGTTGATCCTTTTTCTTTTTTTCCGCGTACTGGAGGTATACTGCAGCTTTGAGACATTGTTTGTGATGATGGAGATGTTTTTCTTTTTTTTCCTTTTTCCCTAGTTGTGGTGTAGTAGTGCAGGAACAGGATGTTGCATATTTGTGTGAACAGAAGCAACTTCATTGTGTATGAATTACTCTGTTTAAGATATTTTCACATGTTGTGTATTTTTATCAACGGAAGCAATCTCATTGTGTATTAGTTATCTTTTAAGCACGATATTCTTGTCATCATTAAAAAGCTGTAGATGGTGCCTGCTTCTTTTTTCGTCAGAGCTTCAAGCTGTAGATTGTGTTGCGTTCGAGCTCTCACATCTTTAAATTGCTGTCCAACAGTTTAGCTTGATGATCTGGTTTCTGCTGTTTTGCCTGAGGATGAGGAACCTCTTTTGAATTCAAAAAGAATCCTAAGCAAGAAATGATCTCAGGTGATGTCGTCTAATAATGATTTTTCTCGAAGTTTAGTTAGTTTTTCGTTTTAAGGGGTTCCCCTTGTTCTGCCAAAAGAAATCCTGAATAATACTCTTGTTTCGTATTTGCTGTGAGCATAAACAACGATGTAGAGGAGAAAAAACGACTAGTATATATTGAAATGTTTGCATGTTGGGAGTTATATGTGGTGCATCTGAGCGCAGAAAGCATTAGAGGGGTGAAAGTACGCTGGAGTTTCTTTAGCAATAATGTGTATTCTTTTCAGATATTGATTGAGGTTAGCCTAATTGAAAGCCTACCCATATTATCTAATCTATACGACTATATTAAAATCTTAGTGAGAGTACTAAAAAGATGAAGGATATTTCTCATCATAATAGAAGTGCAAGGGGTATATTGTTTCTTTTGTTTTTTTTTCTTTCTTTTGTTTCTTCTCTTATTTTTAGAAGATTCTAATTTATGAACGAGAATAGAAACTTATTCACAATAATTAACTATTCATCATTTTTTTATTTCTAGAACATTCTAAATCATGAATGAGAATAAGATTTGAACTAACAGCTTAAATATTCATCAAGTTATACATTACAAAAGATTAAAGTATAAAATTACAATGAGAGAGAAATACAAAATGATAAAAAAATTCGAAATGATTATTAAATACATGTCAATGTAAAATATAATGATAAAATAAATCCACCATGATCACTTTCAAGAATAATTTTTATTTTAAATAGTAGAATTTTTTAACAACTCCTTATAATCTTTATATTATCGGGAAAAAATATTTTCCGCAATGATCACGGTTGATATTTAGTAGATGAAAAGCGATATTCTCATGCTCGAATATCGTGGCGGATCCAGGATTTCTAGAAAGTGGTGTCACTACATAAATAAAAGTTTACAATTGATTTGACGAATTTTAATATTTATAAAAATATATATGTAATTGCATCATTAGCAGCACTATCAAGTATGCTAGTAGTAACAGATTCTGGATTATGAACTTGAATAGAAAGATGAGCTTTTTAGTGGATAAACTTTAGAAAAAGATCCTCCTTGAGTTTGGGCATTTCTCAGATAAATCCCCACTCTTTCAAACTACCAAAAAACCCTCGAGTTTGTGGTTCTCAGAAAGCCCCTTCAACTTTCAACATCTTTCAAAAGAACACCTCAACAGTGTTAATCACATATTTCATGTGAGTGCGTAAAATTACACAGAAAACTGTGGTCCACACTTTCAGTTTTTTTTTTAATTACAAAAATTAAAAGTTGAAGGGGATTTCCGGAGAACCTCAAAACTTAAGGGGGTTTTATGACATTTCAAAATTAAGTTAAGGGGAGTTATTTGAGAAATCCTTCATGGTCCTCCTTGATCAACACTTTGATCAAGATGGATCCGCCACTGCTAGAATAGGATTATAATATTACATTTTTATAAAATTATATCTTAACTATTTTTGAGTATATTTGAACAAATTTAAACTTTGGGATATAAAAGTTAAGAAACAAATGAGGGTATTAAAATAAATTTTAACTCTTTTTCTATAAAATTTAGAATAAATAAGTTTAATATTTATGGCACGTGCATCTGCACGTGCGATAATGCTGGTTATAAATAAAATGTTTTTCACAAAGCGGTCCCTCTAAAGCACTAATAATGTAGTGAGTACTAAAAAAATTTGAAGAAAAGCTACTAAAACGTTCTGTACAAAGAGTGAGCACAGTGCCATAATTGCCCTCATCCTGCTAAAATGTTAGTTAATACCAGTCAGTTACCCTCAATTTACAAGAATACCCTCCACAGCGCATGCATGTCCTTCGCCGTATTATTATTTCGTGATTCAACATATTTTTCAGCTTCTGCATCACGGAAATCAATGCAAAAAACGGGTCCGATCAAGAAGAGAAGATCAGTTTGGTTCTCTCCGTATGCAAAAAGAATCCTATTGGAGCCCTCTAATTGAAAAACGTACAGGAAGTAAATGTTTAGATCTAAGCAAAGCTTATTATATTTATTTATGCGGCTATTGTTGAAAGGCAAAAACTTCACATAGGACCCTCTATAATTAAGAAGTTGCAATATCGACCGCATGACGAGCTAAGTAGATGTCAATAGTATCTGTTCTCTTCCTATATGATATTCTACATAGGGCTCTCTATAGGATTTCTTCTTTTTTTTTTTTCCCCTCTCTATTGAATTTAGTAACGATTAATCGATTATGCGATGCGCTACATAATACGACAATAGTTTCGGTGTGTGGATAATCACATTTAATCGCGCATAATATGATGCATAGCACACTGAGAGAAGTTGTTGCTTCATCCCTGGATGCTTTGTCTTCAAAACCCATGTCCTTGATACAGCCGAGGCCAAATTGGGCATCCAAAGTCACTTCTCAGATCCAATGGGTTCAAAATCATATGCCTCGTATACAAGTCACAAGGTAAACTTGATATGAGAAGTTAAGCCTCTTGCTGTTCTTTCTTGGATGCGATATTGGATTAAACCCACTATTATGACTCGACTTCGGACACTAGCAAGATTGAATTCAGCCAAATTAAATACACCAAAATGGTTGCATATCTGAGCAAATAATACCAATATGCTCCATTGCAAAAAATGAGATCATCATTTGGTACTTGATGGAAGGACCACTGATAGTCTTGCTGTATTAGTAGTAGTACAGTGCAGGTTTAGTACAAAAAATGCAACATGTCAGTGGCATAGTCGTAATATCTACCCAAAACTTGGTCAGGTTTTAGCAGTGAAAGCCTTTATATACCTGTGATTTCAAAAGCTCTTCTCACTTCTCCACATCAAACTATCAACCCCTCATCAGAACGTATACAGAGAGAGAGAAATGGCCGCTGGGAAAGCAGTGAGGAGCCGGAGGCACCCTGGCCGTCCGATCCCCAAGAGAGGCCAGATCAAGGTTGCGATAGCCGTCGGATTGGCCCACTCGGTTGCTTCTCTGTTAACTCGCGGTGGCCGGTCCCTTTCCTTCCCGCGACTCACCCGGGCTTTTTCATTCGCAAGCAACTGATGAGAATGAAAGACAATAAAGGGGAGGGGGAGGATATCTCAGCATTCAGCATACTAATAAGAAAGCCATACATAAATAGACTCAATAGTCACATGAAAGAATTACCCTTCATTTTTATGTTATTTTTAATGTGAGCTGTGTTTTTTGTGTGCTTTAATTTTGTTAGAAGAGCAAGAGAGTGAGCATAAAGCTGAGCATCCCCTCTCAGCATTCCACATTGCAGGTCTTGTTGTTTCGATACAAAGTATAATTGTAACACCAGTCATTTTTCGTTTCACGTTGCCCGTGATATCTTATCAAAACACATGTTAATGTGTTAATTGCGAATAGACCTCCTGTAGTATCGTGAAAGTGCAGATAGTCACCCCCCCCATAGTTCTAACTGTGCGTGCGGATAGACCCCCTTGAGTGATTTTTTTGTGCGGATAGACCCGTTGAGTGATTTTTTTTACTTCTAAAAGAGTAAAGAGAAGTTTTATAGAGGCAGATAGATCCTCTGTAGCTCTAATAGATCCCTAATTGCTAAACTTGTTGACTCTTAAAGGAGCCAAAACAGTTTACTGAAGGGGTCTATCTGCACTCGGGTAAATAGTACTGCGGGTCTATCCGCAATTGAGCGATACTACAGGGAGTCTATCTGCATTAACCCTATATTAGTATACTGCACTCTGTGTAGTCAAACTTAATTGGTGCTGAAGTTTTTCCACCAGACACTGTCTTGTTGTTTTTTTATTCTAAGTGGTATATCAAGGATGCGTCATGGAAAGAACAAAGCTCGTTAAGAATCAGATAGAGTTAATCGAAAGAACACCATTACCATCCTTTGAAAACATGGATTGCAATGAACTCTTTTTTGGGCTAAATCCCCCCAAAAGGGAAGGAAAACATTGCATTTCCACACAACTCTTACCAGAACCGATAAAATCATATAACTCTACTAAAGGGAGACCTCAGTTAGAAACAAAAGAAAACATAGGCAATGGCATTATACATGACCAGTACTTTGAGGATACTGGTAGTAGGAAAGCAGTAATGGAAGAAGTCACTTACAAGTTACAGTTATGACTTATTGTGAAATGTGACGAAATCCATGTGAATTATTTGATATACAAGAGACAGAGACAAGGGTGCTAAATTCAAATTTTAGGGAAATCAACACATTTAAAACCATAACTATTACAAAGGTGATGAAAATAAACTCAAAATTGCATTACAGCGGACTTCACAATTTTTTGTTACATAAAAAAAATTTCTAACTAAACAATGAAATGTACTACCTCTGGATATATGTAGATGACTTCCCTTTTCACTAGAAACAATCCGACTCTTTTTGGAAAGAGCCCTTTTGATGGATAGGAGATGTTTTACCGATCAATAAATTTTTATAATGATGTAACATGCTGCTTCTTATTAGCCATCTTAAAATATGTTCATTCATACTAAGAACAAACTAATAAGATATCACTCCAGAGTAAGAATCATTTATAAGAGACATAATAAGAACAACCATTCTGCTTACTGTGCAGGGATAGAGCATGCTTCCTCATGTTCAAGCCACATATAAATTATGACAAATATTCAATTTTAAATAATACATAATGCAATTGCAAGTTGGTTGTGAACTTTTTGAAATTGTGAGAATGTCAAGATATAATATAAACCAAAAGTAAATCGAATTAGCGCTACATGCAGCTTAAACTAAAAAAGATGAGTCTATTATCGGTTTTGGTTTGATGCAGCACACTCTTACCAGTTTCTTTGCGCAAAATGTCAAACAAAAGTCTACCAAATGAGAAGCGAAAGAAAATCGACAGTTGTAGCTTACCAATTATAGAGAACCATAGAAGAAAACCTCTGACTCTTCTTCTGCAGGCTGATACTGAACAAACAGTCTACTCAAAAGCAAGTACAAAATACAACCAAGAGACATCAAAATTCTCAAGAAAGAAACCTTCCTTCTGTAGAAATACAACTGAATACAACAACATCGAGTCAAAACTGGAGAGATGGCCTCTCAACATTTGATATTAAAATTGAAACTAAAGAAAACTGTAATGGAATATGTGAATCATTTAAATGGAGTTGATGTTATCCAAATAATATTCAACTCATCGAAAGTATATTATTAGCATCAACTGTATCTATATTATTAGCATCAACTGTATCCTTTCTTCAACAAGTATCTGGCAACATCATTGATATATTTACCCAATCCTGGAGTTATCACGGCCGAACACAATGGTGGTAGACCAGTTAACAGCTACATAAAACCTGTTCCTCCAGCTAACTACTCGAGTCAGATACGCTGAGCGCCATATAAACCAGCTGATAAACCCAGCCATTGACAGGCCCTTGGCATCCTACCAAGTAAGTAAAGTACATAAATAAATAAGA
Organism: Asparagus setaceus; assembly: GCA_012295165.1. NCBI lineage: Eukaryota > Viridiplantae > Streptophyta > Magnoliopsida > Asparagales > Asparagaceae > Asparagus > Asparagus setaceus. The sequence goes on along the minus strand of CM022706.1, from coordinate 53,396,617 downwards.
TTCAGGTCAAGAAATAGATTAAAGCCTGATATATTGAAAAGAATACATTAAACAAATACCTAGAAACAAGTCCAGATTTTTGTTCACATATAGATAAGTAAAACCTTCTCGTAGGTTTTAGAGTTCTACCTTTCTTCCAGAATTGGAAACCTCATTTACATTCTCTCCACAGTTTACCGAGCATCTCTACTTTGGCCCCAAGTGTACACATTTTTAAAGATCACTTCCCATGAAACTCTAGCTCGGTTGAGCTTTGAGTAAGAATTACAGCCCTAATGAGCATATTGACATAACTATCATGTCCTATGATAAGGAATTGGCTGCAGCTGAAACCATATATCATTTATAGTCTGGCTTAGCTAGATTAACGCACATTTCAAACCTAAATCCAGTTATAACTGTGTCAACCAATTTTTTTCGAGGAAAACCATGTCGGACAATTTATAATCTGCATAACAGTATATGGTACTATAAAGTATTACATCATCATATTTGATGTTGCATCTCTCATATTACACCTGTTAATGAATATTGTTGACACAACTTGATAATAAGCAGTTCATCTTCATTGTTTTCCTTATTTTACTTTCCCTGCACTAAAGTTGTTGTATTTATTTGTATTGTTGTACATAGAGCTGAGCCACATTACACTTTATGCTCTTTCCCCTTTCCATATTTTCCTACATATGTTTCTTTTATATTTAAAGATATACAATTACTCTTAGTTTTTCTTCCTAAAAAGACAGGTGATTTATTTTATTTGGCTGAAACCTCAAACTTTCGACAATATAATTAGGTAACATTATTCCATAAGCAAGACCGGCGAACTATTTTATTTGGCTGAAATCTGAACTTTAGACAACAGATAAAATGAGGTAATGAACTAACTGTAATGAGATTTCAATTCATAATTCTTTAAGTATCATGTAATGTTTTCTGCAGGTCCTATTACCTATAAATTTTTGTATATCATGTAATGTTTAGCAGTGTCCTTGTACTTATAAATTTTATATTGCGACAACATCAAAGCCTTAATCCCAAAATTTTGGGGTGGGTTATAGGAACCGTGTTCTTTCATTTTATATTTGCCAAAGATTCAAAATAAAGATATTGCTTTGTTGTCATCATGAAGTAGCCTTGATGAGTTGGAATGATATTTTTGGACAAGATTATTCTGCCAAAATAGGCAATTGTTCTGAAAAGTGTCACTATAAAACAAAGACAAGCCAGTTAAGCAGGTGATTATTTCTAGCAATATTCACTTTGCGTATTGAGGACCAAACATGCGAGACAGGGTGCCTATATGCTTCTTGGTTATTGGAAATTCATAGTGATTGATTGGCATCTGCCTCCCCACCCACCCCACCCCACCCAAAATGAAGGATTCAGGGTAGACACCTTGGTCCCTTTTAGCTCAAGATTGGTGAGAATTTATTATTCACCCTTGAACTTCTTGATTTGTGATACAGGCTCCTCTTCACAATAGCATAGTCTATTAATCTGTTGGGCAAAAGAGAACAAAAGAAACCCGAAAGTAGACACAGGACACACCTTGCTTTGCCTCAGATCAACCAGTGCCTTGTAGCGTCCTACTGACGCCATGCTTCCAAGATGCTTGTAGACGAAAGGCTCGCCAAAGGATATGCTTTTAGCACTATAAGCTTTTCCACCATTCTGCTTTCCTATCTTTGTAAATAGACCTGCTAAATATTTGCCTTGCCTTTCTGCAACCTGTTAGAAAGACTTGTTTCAGACCCTTGAGCAAAAGATGAGAAAGTTTTTATGCTTAGTTGTATGCTAAAAGGGTTTCACAACTCATGATAGGAGAATTATAATGTTTTTTTGAATTCACTATAAACAAATACTTGTTATAGCAATTTTTTAGGTAAAGAATTGGGTTTATGGCGAAAAATCCATACATGTACGACAGTAGCAGAGAAAAGACTTCATGATCACACTTGGTCTACAGTAGCTGAAAATACAACCTTTATAATCTCCACCAGTCTAAGACAAAGATCAACCGAGCTGGTAACTATTGTCATGTAGTATTTTCTAGATATGCATAAATCCTATAGATTTCTATGTTTTTTTTGTAACAAGTTGTCCTTTATACCTGATTATACTAATTTATGTTTTTCCACTTCCCTCAATTTGCCATTATACTATATATAGGAAACAACGATTCTAATTCAATGTATTTAACCAGCATGGAATAGACTGTAGAAGAAATATATGAGTTTGTACCACCTGCGCGCCCATATCTTTTAACTCCAAACTATTAGCCCTTTATTAGATATCTACTTGGAGAAGTATTTAACTGTCGTCTACAATGCACGAAACTACTACTTTACCGTTATACTAAATAGAATTACCTCATAAGGTAAGATAGGAGGCAGTAAAATTAACATGAACAATAATGCTAAACAAGTAGGATATATGAACTCCCTTTGAACCATATATCTAGTAGACCGAGAAATTCATTGTCACTGTTAAAACTTTAAGTTTCTAGTGTGTTACTGAAAATTGACCTACTTGTCAAAAGAAGGGGAAAAAAAAGTATAAGTAAAATAAACTTACCTGTGCCAAAGCAGGAAGTACTTGCTTCCCTGTTTTTTCAAGAAAACCTGCGCAGTCACCAAGTGCAAATACATCCTCCACAGAAGGAACTCGTAACCATTCATCAACACCAATTCTGCGTTGTGGCCATAGCAAAAAAAGAATCAAGACAATGGAATGAATATATTGTCTTTAATGGTTATTGATGCTCCAGAAACAAACCTTCCTCCAGGAGATCTGGGGAAATCGAGGGATTTAATAAACTCAGAAGGCCCAACTCCAGTAGACCAGACTAAAAGGCCATAAGGAACTCTAGTTCCATCATTTAGAAGAATTTCCTTCGGAAGTACCTCTTTCACAACACCTCGCAAAAGGTGAACTCCAGACTGTATGCAGATTTTATCAACTTGGGAAATTGCTTAATGGAAAAAGAACTTTAATACAATATCATAACAATTAAGAATATCTTATGTCACCTTCATCAAATGATTAGTTGCATACTGCCTTAGTCCCACATCAAATGAAGACAAAATTTCATTTGCCTGTATAAAGTAGAAAAATATGAGTTTTATTGATGAGAAAACTTGGTGCTTCCTCTTCCCAAATGCATGCTAAGCAGTAGGCTTACCTCTATGAGAGTGACACGAATATAATCCTTAACGTGAGAGTACCTTTCACGTACATCTCTAATTATAAAATCACTCAATTCACCACTGAACTCCACACCAGTAGGGCCTCCCCCAATAACAACACAGTGTAAGAGTTGTTTCCTCTCTTTTTCTGATATGCCTGCCATATACCAACAATATTCATTCAGCATCCTAGCTTAATATATAGGACAATTGTCAAGGTCTGTTGAGAAAATCACTACGTATGAAGCTTTAATTACTTTATTTGTAGAAAAAGATAACAGGGAACTACAGGATTTAAACATTCCCAACTAGTTTCCAAATATTAATCATCAGGAAAGGAGCATGCCTAGACTTTAACACAACAAGTCTCGTGAAAAGGCATACAAAAAAGGCAACAAAGATATCTGAATAATTTGCACGCCAAAGCTGTCAATTGTGTATAACGTAACTGGAAACAATATAAATCATTCCTTTTTATAGAAACGTCTGGCAAGATGTGTACAATGATATTGTCTTTCAAGCTTATTGACAAAGAAACGTTCCATATCAGCCAATTGCCGCAAACTAACTTTATAGTTATTGGCTCAACAGATGGTTACAAGATAAATGCTCGAACATTTCATGGCAGATTTTCCATGTAAAGTTGTGCTCCATAAGGAGCTACGTTCTGATGTTAATTTAGCTTTAAGGTGACCTTATTGATCCAAGATGTTTTTTGTCTTAGTTGTATGCCACAGTCAAAATATGTCAACATGGTCACAAAGATATTTCTTACAGAAACATTCTGATTTGAAAAAGAGAAGTATTGTACAATACTTACTGCAACATCAAAAACACATTGCTCTAGTTTCCATTGTATAAAAAATCAAATAAAATGAAAATTCCAATACTTTTTGCCGTTAGCCACGTCCAGAAGAATCAAATCAGTGCTAAAAATACTACGATTTATGGCTTTATATGAATCGAAGAGCTCATACCATACCTATGTATGCTTTATTGCATTATTGGAGGATACAATACAACACATTGTAACATGTATGTCTGTCAATCAAGTTACCTTCAAGCATCTGTCAGTCAAGTTACCTTCAAGCATTCTTTGCCAACAAAATAGGAAAAGATAATATTTACTTTTGTTTCTTTAGAGAGAGATATTCCAATTGTGTAATACCCGTTTACTATATAGCCTTCTAAAGACAAGTGGAGCTGAAACTCAATACGATTCAATAAACTGATCCAATTCTTTCAAACTAGAGGATTTTGAAAACCCTCCTACATCATAATGGAAGATAGCAGAGACAAATATGCTACCATCCAAGAATATCATCGTCCTCAAATATAACAATCACATGCATGGAGTGTTAAGTTGAGAATATGTAATCAAATTTTAGAACAATTTCAGTTTATTAATGGCAAGATACTAGTGGGAAGTAAAATATAAAAACAGAATTTCTGTTCTCCTATGGCTTTACAGAGTAATGATTTCAGTATAATTTATAAACCTATGTTACAGGGATACATGCACCGTTACGGGTACAGAACACGACAAATTTGTAAATTGTAGGGTAGGAGGGCTTGCTGTAATGTGTGCATATATATTGAGATTAATAATTTCCACTAGATCAATATTGCTTTTGCATTCACATGTTATGAGGAATAAAATTCATATAATATTTCTATGCTTCTTTTATTATGTAGATAATAAACTGGAAAACTGGATGTTTTTAACCATGTACTCAAAGGATCTATGTCCAAACCCGACCCATGTCCAAAGAGTTTCACGAGTTTCAAGAAGTGGATGTGAGGTGCAAGATATATGTCCAAGAAGTGTATAACGAGCATTCTAGCTTAAAACATGTACATCACCAAATAAATATATGCATATATCCAAGAGGTGTACAAGGAAGTTTCGGTGCGAGTGCGGGTATGTGTTCGGTACAGGTACGACATCAGATAGAACTACCCAAGTAACATAGATATAAACATAGGAATAAAAAAATAAAACAGAAAGTATTATACACTGAAAGTAAATTGTCCATTGTTTCTTGACCGTAAAGAAACAGTAAGACATAAAGACGTTACTCGCAGGAAGTAATTCTACTTACCAGGATTTTCAGAGAGCATAAGGTTCAATAATAGCTTCTTTCTTATTTCTTGTGCATGATTTACTTCACGAAGAAAAAGTGCATGCTCCTTCACTCCCTTAATGTTAAATGTCAAAGGATCAGCTCCAGCCGCAATTACCAGCTTATCATATGCAACTTTAAAGCGGTGTGGATCTCTCGGTAACCCAGCACCTGCAGCAACTTCACAGTATACCTAGAGGATGTGAAATTATCAGAGAACAAACGAAAACTAAGATCCAAGCTCTAGAAATTAAGGCATAAGGTGTTGTTTAGAAAAAGGCTAAGTGAGAGGTTAAGGAAGCTAATCCCTCCTTAACCTGTCGAACACAAAAAAGAAAATCACAGGGAACAACGTGAGTTAACCTATATTAATTGCCTAACGCAAAGGGTTAGGATAAACACTCTACAGGGATTAAAATGAGTTAATCCTTCAATTTGAGGGGTTTGCTAATCAACCTCTAGACGGGTTAAAAGATGACCCCTTTATTTATAAAGAAAATAGTACCAATCCCCTTTATTCTCAAACACAAAGAAGAGCATAAGGATTAAACAAATCTTACCTAATGGGTTAACCAATTTAAACCTTATTTAATCTAAATGGATTAAAAAGTTCCTTCTCCCTAATCCCTCTTCCTTAAACCTTTGCCAAATGCGACAGCATTCACCCAAGTCACTGATAGTCCTATACCCAAGTCCACAAATATGGGGTTCTCTCAGTTTCTTTAGCAAAAGCACCTTATGTTATTCTTTCTGCGTTAACCAATTTCATTCCTCCTCATGCTACATGCACCTTCAAACTATAATCCTAATTCTCATCCGAACTCAGCCAAACATCCACCAATCTTGATTCTTACTAAATAAACCCTCATTTCTCAAGAAACAACTAATTTATTTTTTTATCTACTCTCATATCCCTCCTCACTCAAACACCTACCAAAAGAGCTTCGCAAATAACTAAATTGGAAAGCATATACAAAACTAACATAATAATCCATGATGCTTATTAACAAAAATTACGGATATCAATATCAGGCACCATATCACAGTTACCAATCAACAATACCAAAAACACAAAGAAAGATATCGGAAGTTTTACTTACTTCATGATTGTCAGTGTCAATGCCAGTGCAATTAGCCAAATAGAAGTATGAATTAGGAGCTCCCGCGAGAGCTGACTGGATCCGGCTAACAGGTTCAGCAACAGACCGGAATTCCAACGTCCCGACACACGTAGAAGCAAGCAAAGGAGTGAACACCATATGATTCCTAGGAGATATGCACACTATATCATACATCTCAGTGTCCAATCCTTTAAGAAACCGGCACCCAGCCCACCCGGTGCCAATAACCACCACTCTCGGCTTCTCTCCAGTCTTTGTAGGCCCCAATCCTGGTAAATCCTCACCAGAGACATTAACCGCCGAGTCTGAGACATCTTCGACGGCTCTCTCTGGTAAAGGAAATTGGTATTGAGGGGTTGTACTGATTCCTCGGCTTCCAAATCTGAAATCTCCCATGTTTTCCATGTTACAAGGATGTTCAACACTTCTCGTCATGACGGGTCGGAGCGAGGAAGAGCAATGTCTTCCGTTAGGAAGGTGGCTCTTTCGGTTAATGCTACTCGATCTGAATGCACTACGAGCAATTCTTGACCAACCCATGATTCAAATTGATCTTCTGGGGCCTCTCTAACAATTTTAAACGGGAGAATGCAGTTAATGTCAAAATTAGATGTTGAGCGTATATACATTAGTGATGAGTAAGATTAAAACAAAGCAATTACTCTTGCAAACATCTGGGCATGCAGAACACAACAAGAGGAGGGCAATTGAAATGTTTGACAGAGTAAAATTGTAAGCACCGTTGCATGCACAAGAGGTTGAAGGACAAAACAAAAGTAAAAAAATCTGAACTCTTCTATAAACTGAATTCAACTATACAGAAATAATGCCTACAAGATAGAAATAATGCCTACAAGATGAATCAAAACACAAGTTTTAGTACTGCAATTATTAACAAATACATTCACATATTCATAATATGTTAATTCGAAGTGAACAAAGAAGGAACATAACTACAATGATAATTGCAGACTGTGAAGTATAAAAAATGCATTTATGCCAGAGAGAACTAAACCCTAATAATATCCAATAAAACTAGAAAAAAAGATATACAGAAAAATAAAAATATTAACTAGTTAAAGTAAATGCAACATAGAAATCCAACAAATACTACACCAAAAATCAAAAGGAAAACAGGGAGGGTTCTCGAGTTCTCACTTCCGTTATCCGAAGAAATTGCCTGTGAGATTATAACAAGGGAATAAATAATAAATAAACGAGAAAATAGAGTGAAAATAAAGTTGGAAAACCTCGTGGAGATTTGGACTTGTCGGCCAAGAAACAATCACGTTTTCTTGCTGACTCCCTCGGAATTAAATATTTGTTTTATTTGCCTTTTTTACAGAAAAGGACTTACGCCTACTCAAATGTCGGGAATCAAACAATCACAGAAATTGACAGGCAACTGAATTCTTAATTTGCAAAAGGCTACGAAACTGCTGAGATCAGGATGTTGGTTCCGTAATTTGTGAATTCAGTGTGGGGTTCGAAAGAAAACGTTGCCAAAAGCTGACGCATCAACTACCAACCTTACCCCTCCGAGCTTTCCGGATTATGAAGATTAACGATCGTGATAATATGTAAGTGTACTTCTCAGCCCACATTAAAAGTTGTTCCTGTTAAAATTAAAATATAAAGTTTTAACTCTTAGCCCTCATCATGATTATGGAGTTTTGTGTAGGGGAGCAGAATACGGTATGCAAGCAATTCGTGTTCGAATCTTGCTGATCATGAATTTCTAAAATGAATTTTAAAAATTAAATTGATACTGTTACGTCAGTACGTATCTCGAGCCATAAGGAGGCTCCTCAGCCTGCGAGCATGTTAGCGTATAAAGTTGAAACTCTCGCCATGATTCCTAGGAGATATGCACACTATATCATACATCTCAGTGTCCAATCCTTTAAGAAACCGGCACCCAGCCCACCCGGTGCCAATAACCACCACTCTCGGCTTCTCTCCAGTCTTTGTAGGCCCCAATCCTGGTAAATCCTCACCAGAGACATTAACCGCCGAGTCTGAGACATCTTCGACGGCTCTCTCTGGTAAAGGAAATTGGTATTGAGGGGTTGTACTGATTCCTCGGCTTCCAAATCTGAAATCTCCCATGTTTTCCATGTTACAAGGATGTTCAACACTTCTCGTCATGACGGGTCGAAGCGAGGAAGAGCAATGTCTTCCGTTAGGAAGGTGGCTCTTTCGGTTAATGCTACTCGATCTGAATGCACTACGAGCAATTCTTGACCAACCCATGATTCAAATTGATCTTCTGGGGCCTCTCTAACAATTTTAAACGGGAGAATGCAGTTAATGTCAAAATTAGATGTTGAGCGTATATACATTAGTGATGAGTAAGATTAAAACAAAGCAATTACTCTTGCAAACATCTGGGCATGCAGAACACAACAAGAGGAGGGCAATTGAAATGTTTGACAGAGTAAAATTGTAAGCACCGTTGCATGCACAAGAGGTTGAAGGACAAAACAAAAGTAAAAAAAAATCTGAACTCTTCTATAAACTGAATTCAACTATACAGAAATAATGCCTACAAGATAGAAATAATGCCTACAAGATGAATCAAAACACAAGTTTTAGTACTGCAATTATTAACAAATACATTCACATATTCATAATATGTTAATTCGAAGTGAACAAAGAAGGAACATAACTACAATGATAATTGCAGACTGTGAAGTATAAAAAATGCATTTATGCCAGAGAGAACTAAACCCTAATAATATCCAATAAAACTAGAAAAAAAGATATACAGAAAAATAAAATATTAACTAGTTAAAGTAAATGCAACATAGAAATCCAACAAATACTACACCAAAATCAAAAGGAAAACAGGGAGGGTTCTCGAGTTCTCACTTCCGTTATCCGAAGAAATTGCCTGTGAGATTATAACAAGGGAATAAATAATAAATAAACGAGAAAATAGAGTGAAAATAAAGTTGGAAAACCTCGTGGAGATTTGGACTTGTCGGCCAAGAAACAATCACGTTTTCTTGCTGACTCCCTCGGAATTAAATATTTGTTTTATTTGCCTTTTTTACAGAAAAGGACTTACGCCTACTCAAATGTCGGGAATCAAACAATCACAGAAATTGACAGGCAACTGAATTCTTAATTTGCAAAAGGCTACGAAACTGCTGAGATCAGGATGTTGGTTCCGTAATTTGTGAATTCAGTGTGGGGTTCGAAAGAAAACGTTGCCAAAGCTGACGCATCAACTACCAACCTTACCTCCGAGCTTTCCGGATTATGAAGATTAACGATCGTGATAATATGTAAGTGTACTTCTCAGCCCACATTAAAAGTTGTTCCTGTTAAAATTAAAATATAAAGTTTTAACTCTTAGCCCTCATCATGATTATGGAGTTTTGTGTAGGGGAGCAGAATACGGTATGCAAGCAATTCGTGTTCGAATCTTGCTGATCATGAATTTCTAAAATGAATTTTAAAAATTAAATTGATCTTTATGCGTCGATGCATTATCTCGAGCCATAAGGAGGCTCCTCAGCCTGCGAGCATGTTAGCGTATAAAGTTGAAACTCTCATCGCAACTTTTAAGTTTCTGATATAGCGACAAGATCATTTGGAAGTTCCTACTCTTCTATTTGGTTGAGCGTAATTTTTTATAAAAATTATTTCTCAAAACGTTATTTTTTTCCTCATAATTTGATTCCGAAGTTAATTTTTACAATAAAATATTGGTGCAGTAGACGAGGGTCTCTATCTCTACCACTTTTCTTAAGACAATGGATTTCTATTTTAACAGTCAAACCAAACAGCTGATTCACGCAGAGCAATTTTCATTCATATTTTTAGAATGTTGAACTGCACTTAAATATTCTGTAGTTTCCCCTAATTTGCACTTATATACCCTCACTTCTTATTGATAGTAGTTGTACACCCTAAATTTTTGAAATTTGCACTTAAATACCCTAAGTTGTGAATTTCTTCTCGAAAATTCTCATGTGACACTCATAAGTTAAGTTTAGAATATTTTAAATGTTAATATTTACTAAATTTTATTATTAAATTTATCAAAATTCTATTTTAAAAGAACTACGTTAAGTTTATAGATTACTGATGGTTTTAATGAAAATTAAGATTTAAAATGTTTTGAAAATACCTTATTTTTGTGCAAATTTTGAAAAATATCCTAAGTGTGCGAGAATTTAAAAATTAAGGCTTAAAATTTTTTGGGGCGAAATTTTGGCATTTGCATAACTTAAGGTATTTGAGTGCAGAGTTTAAAAAATTAAAGTATATAAGTGCTACCAAAAAATTGTTTTCAGAGAAATAGTTTGAAAACCATGGAAAAAACTTTTCGCACAGAAAATAATTTTACTTTATTAGCTTGAAAACAACCAAGCATGGATCAAAGCTTATAGTAATGATTGTCGCGGCACTAAACCGTAAATGGGCCAATCTAAACTGGGCCAATTAAAACCGTTGAACTTGAAGTTAAATGAAGGCGTGGTTGAATCGGCTTCTTTTGCGAGCAATGGAGTCAGAATCTAGCTATGAGTGTCTTGCCATTTGGGCTTCGTCTTCCAAATGCAATTGAAGGTCACGTCAACATTTGATACGCCTACAGATCCATACATATTCGCATGTGTCATGCAAGAATCAAGTTCAGGCATGTTCAGCTTGGAAAAGAAACGAAAAGAAAAAAAAATGGAGCCCGTTCGCTCTCAACGGTTACTTTTTTCACATCCGTTGATTTTTATAGCGAGTAGATGCAGTTCATTCTAAATGTAACACTCACAACACTCTCCGTGATTGTATTCATTTCTAATTTATACTCAAAGACAAATTACAATTATCCACAAAGCAAATCAACAGTTGTGATAAAAGCAGTGTTCTTAATGTAATCCAAAAAAAAGGAATTATACAGAGAGTTTCAATGTTAATCGGATGGTTTTTTTAGATATTGATCTCTTATATCTTCCATAATTTGATATAGTCCCCTAAACCATTGAAATTGTTGATAGGCCATCGAGCCACAAGGATTATTGTTATTTGGTCTTATGTTAGTTTTTCATTAAATTGGTAAGGACTAGTTGGGCTAGTTCTTAAGTCAACATGGTTAATTACTAAAATACCACCCGGTGATCATTTTTGAGAAAAGAAAAGGCTAAATGACCATTTTGGTATATTTAGTGGCACCTCTATACCAACAAGACCTATTTAGTGGCACCGGCGACAACAAGGTATATTTAGTTATCCCAAAATACCACATTGTCTTCTCCAATGAACTTTGAATATAAAATTATAAATTTTTTGCATATGAATCCCTCAAATTTCTCATATTTACAGATTACCCCCAAATCTTATTTTTAAACCCCTTTTCCCTCCCTTCCTCCCTCCCTCCCACCCCTCTCTCCCTCCCTCCCGCCACTCTCCCCCTTCTTCCTCCCTCCCTCACTCCCGCCCCACTCCGTCACTGCCGCTGACGCGGCCTCCATCCTAAACGAGATGAAAACCTCCATCTCGATTCGATCACCTATGTCACCGTCATCAAGAAGTTGTGCGAAAATATTGGCGGCGGTGGCGGAGTGGGGCAGGAGTGAGGGAGGGAGGAAGAAGGGGGGAGAGTGGCGAGAGGGAGGGAGAGAGGGGTGGGAGGGAGAGATGAGCGGGAGGGAGGGAGGAAGGTAGGGAGAAGAGGTTTAAAAATACGATTTGGGGGGTAATCTATAAATATGAGAAATTTGAGGGATACATATGTAAAAAAATTATAATTTTATATTCAAAGTTCACCGCCGGCGATCGGATAGGCCTTAATGGCAATTGTGGGATAACTAAATACACCTTGTTGTCGCCGGGGCCACTAAATAGGTCTTGTTGGTATAGAGGTGCCACTAAATATACCAAAATGGTAATTTAGCCGAAAAGAAAACATTATAAAAAATGAGAACTTGGTTTGGAGGATGTTTTAACGTTGGAGAAGATGAAGAATGTAGGTTACAACCTGTTAAAGGAAACTGTTATGTTTTTAGCACGCGGATTTTGGGTTTGAAGCATGTTAATGAAATGGGTGGGTGAACATAATTGAAGACCATAACAGGAACTTCAATGTAAAAAAATTAGATATGAGACAATATTCCCCTCGGATCTAACATAAGTTAACAAGAGGGACAAAATCCCAAGTACCCTTATGATCTAAGCAACCTATTATTAATTTCAATGATTTGAGGAACTAATATTAACTTATGGGAGACGTGACTAAAAACTCTAATTTTAAAGTTCGTGATTGCAATTGATTATAGTCTGTTGTACGGATAAAATATTTTGTTTTCACTAACACTAAACTGCCTACATGTTGTTTGTATTAACTTCGAATTGATGCCAAACACCCTTCCTCTCTATGTGATTTTTTTTATTTGACCAACAATTAACGAGTGTTGATTACATGATCCTCATGAACCCAAATATGCCAATTAAATAGGTAGATACTTGTAACTTAGAAAAGAACATAAACAGAAGATTCTTAGGCTTATTCCATTCAACCCATGTGCATATATATTAATGTTATATGCTTACTTAATTATGCAGAATTGGTGTCCACTTGGTTAGTAATAAATGCGGAAAACATTATGAAATTCGCTGTCAGTTATTGTGTATGTAGGATTCCGTCTTCTCCCATAGAAAGCCACTTTTTAACCAACTCCCATTTTGTGGACTTCCCTCCTTTGATTTTCCTCCCATTGGATTTTCAATTCTCAATAGCCCTCTTCAAAGTTTTATATAAATGCATGTCCCCCCTCAATGACAAGTTTTGATAAAGACAGTGAGAAGGCATGAAGAAAACTTAACACCTAAGGCTATATGTATTGTACTTAGCTTCATGGCATTTAATACCCAATAGTTCCTACTTTGCACTTATATGTCTTTTAAGTTCTTAAAATTTACACTTTAATACACTTAGTTATGCAAACATGCTCGAAAATTCTCATGCGACACTCCAATATAATGTTTGAACATTTTTACTATTAATATTTTATTAAATTTAATGTTAAGCCTATCAAAATCCTATCTAAAATAGAATTACTGTACATTCAAAATAGAATTACGGTAGTTGTAACAATAAACTTAACAAAAATTAAGTTAAGAATATTTAAAGTTAGTATATAAGTGCCACATGAGAATTTCTAGGGAAAATTCTTGCATTTGCATAACTAAGGTATTTAAGTGAAAGTTTTGAAAACTTCAGAGTATATAAGTGCCAACAAAATAAGTGAGGGTATATAAATGCAAAGTAGGGAAACTATAGGATATTACAATTAAGCCTTTTGTACTTAAAACTTAATTAGATAGTAGCTATAGTCTGAACAATTGAGTAATGGAACTAATGATAGTAGAAATTCATGAAAATGATGATTAAAGATTTGATGGAGAGGTTTGTCAGCAACGAATTAATTAAGGAGGCCGACATTTGTGTTTATCTCCTACATTTGTGTTTATCTCCTAGATAAATGTCATTTTCTACTTATCTACATGTGGTTGTGACTATAGGAGGAGCACAAAAAGATCTTGAGTGATTTGATTTGAGAGAGCCGTTGTTTTAATTAAACAAAACAAAATTGTGCCTTTCTTCTTATCAAAATTGCTCATCCTGATGTAATTTGATTATAACAATTCTAATGTTCGAGGATGTTTGGGAGAGCTTTTTTTTCCCCAAAATAGTCTATAAGCTGGCTTATTCATCTACATGTTCAGTGACATCTCTGAGAAACTAGGATTTAAGCCATATTTAAAAATAATTAGGGTTCTCCAACTTAAAAAAAACTAAACTCATCTAAATAAGCTAGGTTTAACCGTAGGAAGTCAAAAAGTACAAACCGTTCAATAAGATCAGTTAAACATAAGTATTGGCCCTACCAAGAATATTTTCATCATTTGATATTATCAAAGGACTCCACAAAGTCAAAAGTGTTCATAAAAACTGGCTTAAGATTAGGCAATCCCAAAATTCTAAGTCAAATAGGATGAAATCAACTCAAGCTGAGCGGGTCTGAACTGAGCGTGAGCCTAACTGAGCGTGACCTCAACTAACTGTGACCTCAATCGGGCATGACCTCAAACTGAGCGTGGGCCCAAATTGATGCGGAGGTAATAATAATTATTTTTTGGAAGAAATCCCATCATGCGAAAGCGGTACGATTAAAGCGAAAGAGTATTTTTTGACAGATTCTAAGATGTAAATTTAGAGAATCATATCTTTTGACTTGCTCCATAGAATCTTTATTATTATATATTTTTGGAAAGCTCAAGAAGTGCTCTACACATAAAACTATTTCTCGGTTTTCAAATAATATCTGGGTTCAAAGATATTCGTCTTCCGGCTCAACTGCGCGTGAAAATTCTAGGTTACTTTTAGGGTCAGTTTGGCAAGTCTATGAAAACTGGGCAATGATTGATCCTAGCCCAGTTTTCTCTTAAACTTGTTTACCTTTGTTCCATAGGGGGTGATTGGGAAAAGAATCAGTTTTGAGGCTAATTTTTTGTTTAAAAAAATTGGGCCTATTCTGGATCCATTTTAGCCAATCACAACACAAGTAAAAATTGGATCATGACCAATCCTGACCCAGTTTTAATGATTACCTTTAGCAAAATGTCAAAAGTGAGCCAGGATCAGTCCTAGACCAATTTCATTCTAAACTGGTTTTAGTTTGGACCAGTCCACCCTGATCCAAACTAAAACCAGTTTAAGGGGCTTTTTTGGCGTACAAAAACTGGGTCAACATTGGCCCGGTTTTTTGCCAATCAAAAAAGCACCTTAAACTGGGCTAGGTTCAGTCCTGACTCACTTTTGGAGTTTGCCAAACACACCTTAGTTTTTTAGTTTTTATAGAAAGTTTTTTATGTAAGGATTTCTCTTAGCTTCAGGAAAAAGATAGTTTGGTACTTTTTTATTGTTTTGTACATTATATAAGAAGATCGAATTCATGTAGGATCTTGAGCAGCAAGTTGACACCCTAGATTGACGTGTTGAAAAAATCATCACAACGATGAGGAACTTGACTATTGCCATGAACAAAAGGGACCGAAATGAAGTCATTGACGACATGTGTGCCCGGGATGTTCTCAATGATCGACCTGCCAGGGCTGGTGTTTATGTTCATCGTCAAAATCATGACGATGAGAATTTAGATATGAAGGATTATCATGTAAGAGTTAAGGATATTCCTTACTTTTTGGGTAATATTGATATTGAAGAATTTTTAGATTGGTTGAACCAGGTCGAGAAGATTTTTGAGATCCAATCTATTCCGAATGGAAAGCAGGTTCCTTTGGCAGCTTGCAAGTTGCAGGGTGGTGCCGCAGTATGGTAGGATCAACTACAAATCAATCAAATTTGATAACACAAATTATCAATTTGTACTTGGCATCGCATGGAAAGAGAGTTACGACACAGATTTTTGCCTACAGATTGTAACCTAATCTTATTTTCTCAATTTCAAAATTGTCAGCAAGCAATTCAATTCTGAAAATAGGTAAATCAGTCAAATATAGCATTGAATTTTGCTCCTTCTAGTAGAGTTCCTATAGATGATAATTGTTTGATATTGAGATAAGCAATGGTTCATTCTAAAAAAGCCAGCAAGACAACTATAACTACACAAATAGACAAACAAATATCAATAGAAACAGAAAGGAGGCAATTGGCAATGAATCAATTCTCATCAATTGGCTATTCAGAGATTGTCATTGAGCATCAAGATTGCATTGATGCTTTCAAAATCAATGAAATATCGAAAGTTAAATACAAAACAGTAAGCCATCTTGGACAAAAGTATCAAGCTCGAGACATTGTGAGATGGACTTGAAACTAAGTGTTGTTGACTTGGTTTTTGCTAAGTTCATGGATGCAGTTATTCTATCAAATGATGATGAACTACGATACTCTAAAAAATCAAAAGATGTAATGGAGGAACTTGACTTGGACAGAAGTCCTTTTATGAGAAATCCTTAAGAGCCGAATTCTTTATTTAGAAGCCATCTACAAAACCGAAAGTGTTCTCCACCTTCGAGCGATGGTGTTTGATTTGCACTTGCTCCTTTGCCAAGTGAACCAAGTTTAGAAATTGCGAAGATGAAGGTTGGTTCTTTTCTTTTTATGTAGGATTCGGACGCTGATAAGCATCATCGCTTGAAATTGTTTGATGAGGGAGATCTGATGATGGATCATCTGCGCAAGGAATCATCGCCTAAGAGAACCTGTCACAAGTTTAACTGGAAGAAGGTTGCTAATTTGACTGAGTTTCACCCGATCATTGCCGCTTTACCTCTTGTCAAACTCGAGCAAGAGTGTCTTTCATGGACGGGAGAATGATGCGGAAGCAATAATTGTTGTTTTTTGGATGAAATTCAATCATGCGAAAGCGGGACGATTGAAGCAAAAGAGTATTTTCGAACAGATTCTAATATGCAAATTTAGAGGATCATATCTTTTGACTTGCTCCATAGAATATTTATTATTATATATTTTGGAAAGCTCAAGAAGTGCTCTAGACATATAACTATTTTGCGGTTCCAAATAATACTCATGTTCAAAGATATTCATCTTCAGGCTCAGCTGCGCATGGAAATTCTGAGTTACTTTTAGTTTTCTAGTTTTTATAGAAAGTTTTTTATGTAAGAATTTCTCTTAACTTTAGGAAAAGGATAGTTTAGTACTTTTTCATTGTTTAGTACTCTATATAAGGGGAACAAATTCATGTAGTGTTTTAGATTGGTTATTATTATTTTAGAAAGTTTTCTACTGCTAGGATTTTCTTGGGTTTGTGCCATTTTGCTCATACGAGAACGAGTAGTTATCTCTTTTGATTATACTTCCGCTACATCATAAATTGATCGTGGGCCTAAACTGAGCGTGAGTCTAACTAAGCGTGACCTCAGTTGGGCGTGACCTTAACTGGGCTTGACCTCGAACTCCGTGCAACCTCAACGAGCATGTGCCTAAAGCGGCGTGAGTCTAGCGAGCATGACCTCAAACTTGGCGTGGCCTCAATTGGCGTAAGCCTAGCGAGAGTAAACCTAAGCGGCGTGACCTCAACCGGTGTGACATCAAACTCTGCATAGTCTCAAGCGAGTGTGGGCTTAAACTAAGCGTCTTGTGACGTCGAGATCACCAAATCTTTGCATTAAATGCTCGAGATTTGAAATCACAATAGCGCAGATGTAACCCGGTGGCTTAGAATAGTCCAAAATTATTTGACTTTTGTAAGTCGGGCCGTATTGTATCGAAGGCGCTGTACATCATTAAATGCGATTGATAGCTTTCAAATCACGACAAACTAGACTTGGGCAAACTCGATATGGAGCATAAATCTAAGCCTATAAATACTACTTTTCATCAACATTTCAAGGGCTCTTCTTCTTCTCTGGTTCAGTCCATATTTGGGCATGGCCCTCCTTGGCCGTCGCGTTATGCCGTGCCGCCACCGGGTTATCCCTATGCCGCCGTGCCAAACTCTTGCAACCCAAGAGTCTTACGCCAAGCACTTGATTATCAATCTCGTGTTGGCATTCTCTTTGCCTTGCCTCAAAAGCTCGGTTCTTTAACTTGTCAACGAGGCGCTCCCTCTCCGGCAAGTTGGGTTCCACATCAACGGAGCTCCCTTCAACTCCAAACTCGACAACAAAGAATAACTTTAATAACAACGATGCCCTCGTGATTAACGGAGCCAAGATCTAGTCTTTTTCGGCACACTTTTCTAGAATCAAAACTTGTAATTTGTGTTTTCTGAGTATAAAAATGAGCAATTGTAATCTTCAAATATATCAATAAATTGGTTAATCTGAAAACATTGACCAAACAAATGTATTTTCAATTCATACAAGTTTTATACAGATTTATCGAGAAAAGCCGAAAGCAATCAAAACCAACATGACTAATACACTTCAAAAATAAGCACCTCCAAACACACTCTTCGTTTAGGAAACAATGCCATATTGGAATATGACTAATCATATTTGAATCATTGATATAAAGTTAATTGTGCTTCGCAACACCGAATTCTTTGTACCTTTTTGTTTCTAGTTTTTATAGAAAGTTTTTATGTAAGAATTTCTCTTAACTTTAGGAAAAGGATAGTTTAGTACTTTTTCATTGTTTAGTACTCTATATAAGGGAACAAATTCATGTAGTGTTTTAGATTGGTTATTATTATTTTAGAAAGTTTTCTACTGCTAGGATTTTCTTGGGTTTGTGCCATTTTGCTCATACGAGAACGAGTAGTTATCTCTTTTGATTATACTTCCGCTACATCATAAATTGATCGTGGGCCTAAACTGAGCGTGAGTCTAACTAAGCGTGACCTCAGTTGGGCGTGACCTTAACTGGGCTTGACCTCGAACTCCGTGCAACCTCAACTGAGCATGTGCCTAAACTGAGCGTGAGTCTAACTGAGCATGACCTCAAACTTCGCGTGGCCTCAATTGAGCGTAAGCCTAACTGAGAGTAAACCTAACTGAGCGTGACCTCAACCGGGTGTGACATCAAACTCTGCATAGTCTCAACTGAGTGTGGGCTTAAACTAAGCGTGCGCAGACGTCAGATCACCAAATCTTTGCATTAAATGCTCGAGATTTGAAATCACAATAGCGCGCAGATGTAACCCAGCTGGCTTAGAATAGTCCAAAATTATTTGACTTTTGTAAGTCAGCGTGGCCACAGGGCTGAGAAGGCGCTGTACATCATTAAATGCCTGATTGATAGCTTTCAAATCACAGCAAACTAGACTTGGGCAAACTCAGTATGGAGCATAAATCTAAGCCTATAAATACTACTTTTCATCAACATTTCAAGGGCTCTTCTTCTTCTCTGGTTCAGTCCATATTTGGGCATGGCCCTCCTTGGCCGTCGCGTTATGCCCGTGCCACGGCCACCAGGTTATCCCTATGCCGCCGTGCCAAACTCTTGCAACCCAAGAGTCTTACGCTTTCAAGCACTTGATTATCAATCTCGTGTTGGCATTCTCTTTGCCTTGCCTCAAAAGCTCGGTTCTTTAACTTGTCAACGAGGCGCTCCCTCTCCGGCAAGTTGGGTTCCACATCAACGGAGCTCCCTTCAACTCCAAACTCGACAACAAAGAATAACTTTAATAACAACGATGCCCTCGTGATTAACGGAGCCAAGATCTAGTCTTTTTCGGCACACTTTTCTAGAATCAAAACTTGTAATTTGTGTTTTCTGAGTATAAAAATGAGCAATTGTAATCTTCAAATATATCAATAAATTGGTTAATCTGAAAACATTGACCAAACAAATGTATTTTCAATTCATACAAGTTTTATACAGATTTATCAGAAAAGCCGAAAGCAATCAAAACCCAACATGACTAATACACTTCAAAAAATAAGCACCTCCAAACACACTCTTCGTTTAGGAAACAATGCCATATTGGAATATGACTAATCATATTTGAATCATTGATATAAAGTTAATTGTGCTTCGCAACACCGAATTCTTTGTACCTTTTTGTTTCTTGTTTTTAATAGATGTAATATATATATTGTTCCATTATTGGAATATGACTAATCATACTTCAATATGAGCAAAATTGATAGTGCATTTTTCATACACTATTGTAGTCATTTTTATACTTATGGACGGAAAAAAAACGTGACTATTCAATGAAAAATGACATGATAAGACAAGTTTTCCCCCTTTATTTCTCATCTTTCCCCTGATGAAAACTGTCGATTAGCACAATCTTTCAAATCAATATTATGCCTGGATCAATATGGATTTATATCTTGAAGTAACAAAACATTATAGTTTATTCATCTAATGAGAATAGAATTTTCCTCTATGTATTCTACCATATATATAATAGAATACAATGTGTTTACATGCACAAATATGATTAATATATCTGGTACGCAGAATTTTACCTTTCAATTTGCGGGGAAGAATAGGGTATTTTCATCTATATGGGGAGTAATATCGATTGATAAATTAATTGACAAAAAAAGAAAAAAGATAAATATGCTACTGAAATTGAATTATCTACTACGTCATGGTATCAGCTAATTGATATTATCCAATGATGAATATGAATTTATGTGCTGAATTAACTACGACACCATAGATTCATAGCATTAATGTGTTTGTACTAATAAATCTAGCAATTTTCAATGTCACGCGATCATACAAAAACAGTGTATTTTGATGCATGAACACTATGGTTATCCAACACCAGTTAGTTACACACTACTTTGCCCCAAGTATATGAAAAACCCAAAAAAAGAACAAAATGATCATTTCCCCATAAAGTATCGGTGAGCTCTCAATTTGCCCCTTAAAATATCAATTTATTTATTTTACCCCTCAAACTATGTTTATTGTTTCAATGTGGTCATTTTGTGAGTCTACAATCAAATATTTAACAAATTAACAAAATAAAATATTTTTGTATTTCTTCATGGGCTATTATCAGTTTATCTCTTTTTTCCTAACTAAAAATATTTTTAACTATTTTCTCCCAAACTTTTACCATTTAATCATTTTTATGAATTAAAATTTTTATTTTCTATATTGCAAAAATACAATAAATGAAAAATACAATAAATGAAAAAAAACTATCACGTAATTAATATGTTAAATATTTAGTTGTAAGCTCACAAAATGATCACATTGAGCACATATATATATATATATATATATATATATATATATATATATAGTTAAAAGGCTAAATAGACAAATTGCTATTTTAGAGGACAACTCATGAGTTCACCAATATTTTGAAGAGGGAAATAATTATTTTGTCAAAAAAAAAAGAGAACATTATAGTTTTCAGAAATTTACTCAACTTTTATATTTGACAGTTGTATACAATCAGACACCAGTTGCACACAATTAACTTGGGACTCAAAACATCAAAAACCCAACCAACAATTGACAATCCCTCCTCATTAAATTCCTACACCTATCCATCTCCTAACCGTACCCCACCCTCCCCCAACCATCCACCGCCACGTGTCCCCTCCAACCCATCCCCGTGATCCCCCTCCCCATCCCCTCCACGTGTAATCCATCCAACGGTCAATACCCCTTCTATATAACCCCCTAAATCCCCTCTCCCCCTCTTTCTCCTCCACAAACCAAAACTCGAAAAAAAATCCCCCAAATCAAAATCCAAGAGAAGTAAAAAAAGAAAACCCCGAAAATGGTGTTTTTCTGTTTCTTGGTGGATCAGAAGAGGATGATAAAGGACAGCAAGCCGGCGGCGGGTATCTGCTCGAGATGCGGAGGCTGCGCGAGTGTCGCCGACATGGAAACCGCTACGAGGTTCTGTTATGTGAAGGTGTATCGGAAATCTTGGAGGGCGATTATTTGCACATTTTGTGGCGCCATGCTCAAATCCTACTACTCTGGTTATACCTAAATAATAATCCAATTGGATTAGTTGTATATGTATTGCTTTTTATTTTTATGATTTTGTTTTTGGATGATGGGTACTCTTTTTTTTTTTTGGGATATTGTTAGTGAGAAAATAATATAACTATGTGAGTGTATATATGATTATTAATGTTAGAGTGTGAAATATTATAATTCGGTCCAGTGCGAGAGACTTTAAAATGGTAGCAGAGTGATTCAGAAGTAAATTTTATTTAGATCTAAAATAGATATTAGAAAGAATCTAAATAAATTTGCTTGAGGAGTGGAAACTGACTTTTACATTTAATTTCACTTTTTATATTGTTAGCATTGAAGGAGTTTTGTCTTTTTATTAGTTTTGAAAGACAAAGAAGAGATTGTAGGTTGAGACTCATTCCCTTGCATGATTTGGAGTGAATAAATGGCGTGAGAGGTTTTGACGGATTGCACATGTTGTGCCCGTGTATGGTTAGCAATGCTATCTTATTTTCTATTTTTGACTTTTATTTATAAGGTTAACTAAGATTTGAAATCTATAATATCTAAGGGTTTATTTGGTTGAGTGGAGCTGCAAGTGTAAATAGAATAATAATACTTACATTTTAATTGTTTGATTTGCAATGTTTGACCAAAACAATTACTATTCTACCCAAGCAATTTTGATGGCCCAATGTTTGACCAAAACAATTACTATTCTACCCAAGCAATTTTGATGGCCCAATGTTTGACCAAAACAATTACTATTCTACCCAAGCAATTTTGATGGCCCAATGTTTGACCAAAACAATTACTATTCTACCCAAGCAATTTTGATGGCCCAATGTTTGACCAAAACAATTACTATTCTACCCAAGCAATTTTGATGGCCCAATGTTTGACCAAAACAATTACTATTCTACCCAAGCAATTTTGATGGCCCAATGTTTGACCAAAACAATTACTATTCTACCCAAGCAATTTTGATGGCCCAATGTTTGACCAAAACAATTACTATTCTACCCAAGCAATTTTGATGGCCCAATGTTTGACCAAAACAATTACTATTCTACCCAAGCAATTTTGATGGCCCAATGTTTGACCAAAACAATTACTATTCTACCCAAGCAATTTTGATGGCCCAATGTTTGACCAAAACAATTACTATTCTACCCAAGCAATTTTGATGGCCCAATGTTTGACCAAAACAATTACTATTCTACCCAAGCAATTTTGATGGCCCAATGTTTGACCAAAACAATTACTATTCTACCCAAGCAATTTTGATGGCCCAATGTTTGACCAAAACAATTACTATTCTACCCAAGCAATTTTGATGGCCCAATGTTTGACCAAAACAATTACTATTCTACCCAAGCAATTTTGATGGCCCAATGTTTGACCAAAACAATTACTATTCTACCCAAGCAATTTTGATGGCCCAATGTTTGACCAAAACAATTACTATTCTACCCAAGCAATTTTGATGGCCCAATGTTTGACCAAAACAATTACTATTCTACCCAAGCAATTTTGATGGCCCAATGTTTGACCAAAACAATTACTATTCTACCCAAGCAATTTTGATGGCCCAATGTTTGACCAAAACAATTACTATTCTACCCAAGCAATTTTGATGGCCCAATGTTTGACCAAAACAATTACTATTCTACCCAAGCAATTTTGATGGCCCAATGTTTGACCAAAACAATTACTATTCTACCCAAGCAATTTTGATGGCCCAATGTTTGACCAAAACAATTACTATTCTACCCAAGCAATTTTGATGGCCCAATGTTTGACCAAAACAATTACTATTCTACCCAAGCAATTTTGATGGCCCAATGTTTGACCAAAACAATTACTATTCTACCCAAGCAATTTTGATGGCCCAATGTTTGACCAAAACAATTACTATTCTACCCAAGCAATTTTGATGGCCCAATGTTTGACCAAAACAATTACTATTCTACCCAAGCAATTTTGATGGCCCAATGTTTGACCAAAACAATTACTATTCTACCCAAGCAATTTTGATGGCCCAATGTTTGACCAAAACAATTACTATTCTACCCAAGCAATTTTGATGGCCCAATGTTTGACCAAAACAATTACTATTCTACCCAAGCAATTTTGATGGCCCAATGTTTGACCAAAACAATTACTATTCTACCCAAGCAATTTTGATGGCCCAATGTTTGACCAAAACAATTACTATTCTACCCAAGCAATTTTGATGGCCCAATGTTTGACCAAAACAATTACTATTCTACCCAAGCAATTTTGATGGCCCAATGTTTGACCAAAACAATTACTATTCTACCCAAGCAATTTTGATGGCCCAATGTTTGACCAAAACAATTACTATTCTACCCAAGCAATTTTGATGGCCCAATGTTTGACCAAAACAATTACTATTCTACCCAAGCAATTTTGATGGCCCAATGTTTGACCAAAACAATTACTATTCTACCCAAGCAATTTTGATGGCCCAATGTTTGACCAAAACAATTACTATTCTACCCAAGCAATTTTGATGGCCCAATGTTTGACCAAAACAATTACTATTCTACCCAAGCAATTTTGATGGCCCAATGTTTGACCAAAACAATTACTATTCTACCCAAGCAATTTTGATGGCCCAATGTTTGACCAAAACAATTACTATTCTACCCAAGCAATTTTGATGGCCCAATGTTTGACCAAAACAATTACTATTCTACCCAAGCAATTTTGATGGCCCAATGTTTGACCAAAACAATTACTATTCTACCCAAGCAATTTTGATGGCCCAATGTTTGACCAAAACAATTACTATTCTACCCAAGCAATTTTGATGGCCCAATGTTTGACCAAAACAATTACTATTCTACCCAAGCAATTTTGATGGCCCAATGTTTGACCAAAACAATTACTATTCTACCCAAGCAATTTTGATGGCCCAATGTTTGACCAAAACAATTACTATTCTACCCAAGCAATTTTGATGGCCCAATGTTTGACCAAAACAATTACTATTCTACCCAAGCAATTTTGATGGCCCAATGTTTGACCAAAACAATTACTATTCTACCCAAGCAATTTTGATGGCCCAATGTTTGACCAAAACAATTACTATTCTACCCAAGCAATTTTGATGGCCCAATGTTTGACCAAAACAATTACTATTCTACCCAAGCAATTTTGATGGCCCAATGTTTGACCAAAACAATTACTATTCTACCCAAGCAATTTTGATGGCCCAATGTTTGACCAAAACAATTACTATTCTACCCAAGCAATTTTGATGGCCCAATGTTTGACCAAAACAATTACTATTCTACCCAAGCAATTTTGATGGCCCAATGTTTGACCAAAACAATTACTATTCTACCCAAGCAATTTTGATGGCCCAATGTTTGACCAAAACAATTACTATTCTACCCAAGCAATTTTGATGGCCCAATGTTTGACCAAAACAATTACTATTCTACCCAAGCAATTTTGATGGCCCAATGTTTGACCAAAACAATTACTATTCTACCCAAGCAATTTTGATGGCCCAATGTTTGACCAAAACAATTACTATTCTACCCAAGCAATTTTGATGGCCCAATGTTTGACCAAAACAATTACTATTCTACCCAAGCAATTTTGATGGCCCAATGTTTGACCAAAACAATTACTATTCTACCCAAGCAATTTTGATGGCCCAATGTTTGACCAAAACAATTACTATTCTACCCAAGCAATTTTGATGGCCCAATGTTTGACCAAAACAATTACTATTCTACCCAAGCAATTTTGATGGCCCAATGTTTGACCAAAACAATTACTATTCTACCCAAGCAATTTTGATGGCCCAATGTTTGACCAAAACAATTACTATTCTACCCAAGCAATTTTGATGGCCCAATGTTTGACCAAAACAATTACTATTCTACCCAAGCAATTTTGATGGCCCAATGTTTGACCAAAACAATTACTATTCTACCCAAGCAATTTTGATGGCCCAATGTTTGACCAAAACAATTACTATTCTACCCAAGCAATTTTGATGGCCCAATGTTTGACCAAAACAATTACTATTCTACCCAAGCAATTTTGATGGCCCAATGTTTGACCAAAACAATTACTATTCTACCCAAGCAATTTTGATGGCCCAATGTTTGACCAAAACAATTACTATTCTACCCAAGCAATTTTGATGGCCCAATGTTTGACCAAAACAATTACTATTCTACCCAAGCAATTTTGATGGCCCAATGTTTGACCAAAACAATTACTATTCTACCCAAGCAATTTTGATGGCCCAATGTTTGACCAAAACAATTACTATTCTACCCAAGCAATTTTGATGGCCCAATGTTTGACCAAAACAATTACTATTCTACCCAAGCAATTTTGATGGCCCAATGTTTGACCAAAACAATTACTATTCTACCCAAGCAATTTTGATGGCCCAATGTTTGACCAAAACAATTACTATTCTACCCAAGCAATTTTGATGGCCCAATGTTTGACCAAAACAATTACTATTCTACCCAAGCAATTTTGATGGCCCAATGTTTGACCAAAACAATTACTATTCTACCCAAGCAATTTTGATGGCCCAATGTTTGACCAAAACAATTACTATTCTACCCAAGCAATTTTGATGGCCCAATGTTTGACCAAAACAATTACTATTCTACCCAAGCAATTTTGATGGCCCAATGTTTGACCAAAACAATTACTATTCTACCCAAGCAATTTTGATGGCCCAATGTTTGACCAAAACAATTACTATTCTACCCAAGCAATTTTGATGGCCCAATGTTTGACCAAAACAATTACTATTCTACCCAAGCAATTTTGATGGCCCAATGTTTGACCAAAACAATTACTATTCTACCCAAGCAATTTTGATGGCCCAATGTTTGACCAAAACAATTACTATTCTACCCAAGCAATTTTGATGGCCCAATGTTTGACCAAAACAATTACTATTCTACCCAAGCAATTTTGATGGCCCAATGTTTGACCAAAACAATTACTATTCTACCCAAGCAATTTTGATGGCCCAATGTTTGACCAAAACAATTACTATTCTACCCAAGCAATTTTGATGGCCCAATGTTTGACCAAAACAATTACTATTCTACCCAAGCAATTTTGATGGCCCAATGTTTGACCAAAACAATTACTATTCTACCCAAGCAATTTTTATAGCATTTTTATCATAAAAGCTAAAAGCCACTAAGGGGGTGTTTGGCCATTCGAAAGTGACTTAAAAGGATTAATTTTAGAAAACCCCCCTTAACAATGGGGTTCGTCTCAGAAAAGCCCCCTCAACTATTTTAACTCTAGAACCCCCCACCCCCCTCCCCAACCCAATTATAGAGTTGTTATAGATAACCCCCATCAACTTTCAAAATATTATTTATCCCCCCTCAACTTTTCTCACTTAACCCCCTAAACTAATATAATTTAAATCTAAAGGAACAAATAATTTAAAATGACCATACTATCCCTAAGACATTAAATTTTTTACCATATTGTTCCGTTTTAATTTTTTTGGTTAAAAATAATTTTCATTTTATTTCCCCACTTTTCTTATTCCTCCATCTTCATTGCTAGGTTTACGTGCAAATCTAATTTTTTCTTTCTTTTTTGAAACACTAAACTTCCTTTATTTTTTGCTTATTCATGCTTGTAATGTTTAAAACAACTGAAACTTTTTTTTAGAAGATTAGTTTCCTCATCAAAACCTATCGAACCGAAGTCTAATATTTTGATTGGGTTGGGTTTTTTAACTCACATGAATTTTTTTCAACCAATGGTAATTTAGTCATTGCATGTTTCAAATTAATAATATTAGGGGGGTTATTTAAAAAACCTAGAAAGATAAAGGGGGTTTGTGAGACACCCTATTGTTAAAGGGGATTTAGTCATATTTTAAAAGTTGACAGGGGTTATCTACAACACCCTCAAATTTAAAGGGGGTTTTCTAAAGATAAAATAGCTGATGGGGTTTTTCTGAGACAAGCCCCATAGTTGAGGGGGGTATTCTAAAATTAACCCTTTTAAATTATGTAAGTTACTTTTTTTTCAAATAACTTTTACATCCACGTCAGCGTACAAGTGGAATACAATGTTTATTTGAAATACGAATTTATTGTTGAAAATGCAATGTGAAGATGATGTGGCTAAATTAGATTAATTAGTAAATATAGTTAAAATCATTTAATTAAAATTTATTACTATTTTTATCACTTTCATGTGACTTCACTACTTTTTTAGGGAAGTTAAAATTGCATTAAATCCTATGTGGCAACTTTCTTGCATTTCACTTTCATAATCACTTGCATGCAAACAAACACATAAAATGTTAAAAGAAAGTCACTTTCTCACTTTCATTTTCACTTGCATGCAAACAAACACCCCCTAAAAGCTAGCATAACTTATAAGTCTAAAAAAAATAAGCCCCCCCAAATACCCTCAGTAGTCCCCGGTGATATGTCAGACACTTCTAATATTTAAGACTCACCACTCACAAAAGAGTGGGGTCATGATGACTCATCATTATAATTTTCAAGTGGTGAATCATTATGACCACATTCTTTGTGAGTAGTAGTGCCAAAGTAATATAGGGAGAGTACACTTCGCATTTTTCTTAGTCCTATCATCCCATCCGGCGAATCTTGAACCATCCGATCCTTAGGTCTCCAGTACCAAATCTCAACCGTCCAAATAAGACGCATGATTGTTCCTCAATGTAGACGGACACAACGTGTGAACAACCAAGATGCGCGATCCAAATTTGTAACACAAAATCAGCAGATTGGACATTACATAAACAACATGGGAATAGTTTGGGGAATAACATTAAATGATTATGTGGAATTTTAATTTCAAAGATTGAAGGTGGGAATTAGAAAATTGTGAGTATTTAATTTACTGAACAGCGCATTATATAAGCAACGAAGTTAAATTGCTTTGATGACATTTTGTTGTGTGTGGGTCAGTTGGAAGTTAGATAGATGGGGCCAACATTTAATAATATTTGAATGTTGGTCGACTTCACTACTTTGTTCTTGTTTCAAACTTCGACTTGACAACTGGAACTTCTGGAATCTGCAATTGTTCATGGCTGCTTACAGATAGTCTACAGGTAGGGATGGAGACAAGACCCACTTGCTTTAAGTTCTGTTCACTCTTCTATTTAATTTATTTACTTTTTGAGTCTAGTTAGCTCGAGTTATGGAAAAAGGAACTAAGAATGTGACGTACGACGCTTAACGGATAATTTCATGGAGTATCGAGACAATCACAAGCTAAATGCGGATACATACATATTATTGATTTTCGGAAAGAAACGATCATCTCTTTCAATCCGGAAGGCGGATTCTGACATATTATATATGCAAATCGCCTATTTCGACGAGACGAAGCCAACCAAATTGTCAGATTTCTAAAATCTCATCAGTATCATCACTTTTAAGAAAAAAAATCCGAAAATAATTAATGTTTAGGTTATTTTTAGTAATAAAGTTAGAGTCTATTTAGATTAGGAAATAAATTCAATGTTGGAGTCAATTTAGATTAGGAAATAAATTTAATTTTGATTCATGATTTATTTCCTATATTATAAGGAGTCTTTTAGAGTAGGATTTGATACTTTCTATTTCTTTGTAATTATAGTTTTATTAGGAGTCTAGTTTGCTTTTCTATTTAAGAAGAGACATGTAACCCTAAAGAATTAGATCACTTTTATCAATAAACTTTTCTTTTATATTACTTTGTGGATTCGAGGTTGTCTTTTCGTGGATTCGAAGATTGTTCTTTGTGGATTCAGAAAACACCCATTGGTGGATTCCGAGGTTTCTTACTTCCGCGCTGCGTTAATTGGTACTAGAGACTTATTTTTTCGATCTGATGGCAGGCGATGAAGACCCTATTACCCAAACTCAGATTAAGACTCGCGAAAACTGACTTGCGATGGTAGTGGAGCATCTGAACCAGGGACAAGTTCGAGATCGCGTTGATGGTCGCCAAAGACGTGATCGGACTTCGCATGAAGAATTCAACAGCAACATCGATGAGTATGAAGCCCAGCGCCAAAATCATGGTCGTAGAGACTACTGAAGATGGAATATCTATGATACTAAAAATATGAGGATTGATTTACCGTCTTTCAATGGGAAACTCGATATAGAAGATTTTCTTGATTGGATTGATGAGGTGGAGAGATTTTTCGGGTACTTGGGAATTGCAGAAGATCAGAAGGTTAAGCGAGTATCTTACCGGCCTGAGGGTAAAGCAGCTTTTTGGTAGAAGTCATTGTGCGAGGAACGCACCCATCAGCAGAAGCAAAAAATCCGATCATGGGTGAAGATGAAGGAATTGTTGAAAGCTCGTTTTCTTCCTACCTATCATTATGTGTTCAATCAATATTCAAGTTCACACTTTAATTATGATCATGGAGAGATTAAGCAACCTCAATCTCCCTCAAAGCAAGACTCTGGAATTATGAAGAGCACTGAAGAAGCTACAATAAAGAAGTCCCACCTCAGAAGCAATATATCTTCCGCACGAGATCCACTGTGATGCAGGAGACATGTGATGTTATTATTGACAGTGACAGTAGCAAGAATATTATCTCTCAGCGTATGGTGAAGAAGTTAGGCTTGAAGACAGAGAAACGCTACACCTCGTGTTTGATCGACTGGATTTGCAAGTGTAATGATGTGCATAACAATGAGATGTGTCGGGTACCTTTTTCCATAGGTCGTTATGTTGATGAGGTATTATGTGGTTAAGATGGATGTTTGCCATATGCTCTTAGGTAGGCCATGGCAGTTCAATATTGGTACGACCCTCAGAAGCAGAGACAATGTTTATGTCTTCAAGAAGGATGGACATTGAGTTGTACTCATGCCTTTTATAGAAAAGGAACAATCCAAGATAGAGTCTACTGAGAAGAAGAAACCTTTGGTGACAAACAATGAGGCTTTAGCAGAAAAATTGAAGCAATTTGAAGAGGTCTATGACTTGGTTATAATTAGAAAAGAAGAACCTGCCCCTGTCGAAACTCCTCCTAAGGTACAAACACTCGTTATGCATGAGATTCATGATGCTGATGGGGATATGATAGTGAAGATGAATATTATGCATGATATTTTTAGAGAGGTTGTGAGCGATATTGCACGTATTAATGTTGTCCCGATGGAGGAGAAGGATAAAATAGATAGCGAGTCAATTGATGATATGTGTGAATTGCTTGATGGAGGGCTCGAGGCAAAGGAGATGAAAGAATTGTGTATGGAGTATGAGGGAGAATTTTCTTCTTTGGAAGCAAAGATTGTGAATAATTTCAAGAAGCTTTTGATGATACTTTAGGCACAAGAATATAAAAAACTACAAGGAAAAGATTTGGAGGAATTTTTCAAGTCATCTGTAGATCCACATGCCGTTAGTCACGTAAACATGGTCTGAAAAAGATTAATTCAAAAGTTTAATTCAGAATAAGTCCTAGCCGAATAGATAAAATAACAGATGGAGAAAATCAATGCTAAGTACAATGCAGATGCTGATCGTTGTAAGGGAAGAAAATTATCTATAGATGAAGCTAATATTCAAACAAATATAAGCTCGGGGTCGAGCTTCTTTCAACAAGGGGAGACTGATATAGGATGCTTAACGGACAATTTTATGGAGGATATGGACAGTCACAAGCTAAATGCGGATACATACATATTATTGACTTTTGAAAAGAAACGATCATATCTTTCAACCCGGAAGGCGAATTTTGACATATTATATATGTAAATCGCCTATCTCGACGAGACGAAGCCAACCAAATTGTCAGATTTCTAAAATTTCATCAGTATCACCCCTTTTCAGCAAAAATTTATAAATAATTAATGTTTAGGTTATTTTTAGTAATAAAGTTAGAGTCTATTTAGATAAGAAAGCAAATTCAATGTTGGAGTCAATTTAGATTAGGAAACTGTTATGGTCATAACCACTAACCAATGATTAAGGAGAAAAAATGAGACTGGCACGGATAAACGCTTGTCTGTCAATAAAAACCGACTCGAGCCTCCGCGCCCGACCCACAAGGCGGCCGACACTTACCGACCCCGCCATGGTCCAATGGATGACTATCATCATAACCGACGCGAGAGGCGGTGCGAGTCGGCCCGTCAGCAACTCTCTCCCGTGGACGACGCGAAAGGCGGTGACGGTCGTCCGCCCCGCTGATTAACGGCTTCGAGGCCATTTCGCGTCGCTCGTCCCATCGGACGGCGGGCAGGCAACCAGCTATCACCTTCCGACCGCTCGTCTGTTCGGACGACGCGAAAGGCGGTGCTAGTCATCCTCCCAACCCGTCACCCATTATAGCCCCGTCCTACCAATTGTCGGCCTTTCCCAACGATGCGAAGCGAATTTAGACCCTCTTATCAGCCACCCGTCCTCAGGGACGACACGAAGAGCGTCCCGAGGGGCCGAGCGAGTCGGCCACCCGGCCTCAGCTCCCACCAACCTCGTCTTGCGCGGCTTCCTCCACTCAAACGACGGTTATACGGTACTCGAGCCCATCAGCATCGCATTAAATGCGCTGACAGCCCCTTAACTCCCCCATCTCTCACGGTATTTAAGGCACCTCGGACCCATGCAGCTACAGGCGCCGTCAATCCCATCCCATTAATGGCGAATAGACCACATTAACCCTCAAATTACCCGCAATTTGACACCTGTAAAGGCCAGCCACCGTAGCAGAAAGAGAGATGCTCAGCCAATCACTGGCTCACACGTGGAAGAGAGGGCTGACTCAGCAATGGTTTCTCGGCCAACGGAAAGACGAAAATACCCCCCGCAACCCTAGGTATAAGTAGCAACGTGAACAACGAACCAAGTAAGCAATCTTTTCTGAGTGAATTCCTGCTCCATTACATTATCTCCCACTCTACTAACTTGACCGTCGGAGGAACCACCGGAGATCCCAACTCCGCCTCTTCCGCAGGTCCCTCTTTCCGCTGTAGGCGAGTCCCTTGATCGGAGTCAGCGTCGCTGGGCTTTAGGAGAGAAGGCGGACTCCGCTCTCTTAAAAGCTAAACTCACCCGAGGTTAGTGGCTGTGATTATATACATCAACAGAAACAAATTCAATTTTGATTTATGATTTATTTCTTATATTATAAGGAGCCTTTTTAGAGTAGGATTTGATACTTTCTATTTCTTTGTAATTCTAGTCTTATTAGGAGTCTAGTTTGTTTTTCTATTTAAGAAGAGAAATGTAACCCCAAAGAATTAGATCACTTTTATCAATAAAATTCTCTTTTCTATTACTTCGTGGATTCAAGGTTGTTTCTTCGTGGATTTGAAGATTGTTCTTTATGGATTCAGAGAACACCTCTTGGTGGATTCCGAGGTTTCTTACTTCCGCGCTGCGTTAGAATGAGCTATCGACAGCAACTGGTTTTATTACGGGGCAGCTCATGATGTTCATATCAATCTATTATGCGCCTCTGCATCTAGCATTGGGTAGACCTCATACAATAATTGTACTAGTTCTACCGTATCTTTTGTTTCATTTCTTCTGGAACAATCAAAAAAAATTTTTATTATGGATCTATCTAGTGCTAAAAATTCAATGTGTAATCTAAGTATTCAATGTGTTTTCCTGAATAATTTAATTTTTCAATTATTCAATCATTTCATTTTGCCAAATTAGTGTTGGTAATTGTTAACGCTAATTAAAAGTACATGATTTGGACCTGTAAATCCTATAAAGTTCTGATGGAATATCTTAAGGAAAATTCCATTATAGGTTTGCATGATTGACAGCAAATCTTCCTAACGTTTTAAAATGACATTTTAACCACTCATTTCCTATTTTTAGTTAAATAATAATTATTAATTTTATAACGTAATTATTTTAATTTTCAATGTAATAGTCATATGTATGTTTACGTGGGAGTGCATATAATTGTGATTTTAGCTTTTATATCAAAGTTAATTTTGAGGAAATTAGAAGCGAGGAGGGTAAAGTGTCACTTTTAAGATTTTTGAAATTGAATAAATCATTTTTATCGGCATTTAAATTTATTCTTTTGAGGAAATTGCATAAATTTCCTATTTTCCTCTGATGTTCTTTTGTGACCCAATTATTGGTATATAGAGTCAAAAATTCTAAATTGTTTCTCAAGAGGGTTATTTCGATATTAGCCCCACAAATCTTTAATATTTCGATATTAGCCTCCTAAATCTTTGAAACTGATCTCAGACACCCCAAATCTTATTAGGACATTGAAGTAAGACCTTCTAGTTAAAATCTGGTTAAGATAAGGTGAATATTATGTTTACTTTAACTTTTTCAGTAAATTTTAATTATACCCCTCTCACACAAACCTAAACCCATTAATCACTTTAACATTTAGCCGTTAAGTTCTTCAAATCCGTTTAATAAAACCATAGGGCAAACTTATTTTCCATTTCATCTTCTCCAACGTCTTCCCCGAGAATCTATTCGTTGCAAATTTGGGATCGTGGCTATAGAGAGTCGTTGGAGAAGATGAATTGAAAATGAGTTGGGATTACTGCTTTATTAATCGATTTGTGGAGTTTAACATGTATAAGCTAGAGTGGTTAATGAGATTGAGTTTGTGTGAAAATGGTATAACCGACAAATGCCAAAAAGTTAAACTAAATTTTTATTATGGATCTATCTAGTGCTAAAAATTCAATGTGTAATCTAAGTATTCAATGTGTTTTCCTGAATAATTTAATTTTTCAATTATTCAATCATTTCATTTTGCCAAATTAGTGTTGGTAATTGTTAACGCTAATTAAAAGTACATGATTTGGACCTGTAAATCCTATAAAGTTCTGATGGAATATCTTAAGGAAAATTCCATTATAGGTTTGCATGATTGACAGCAAATCTTCCTAACGTTTTAAAATGACATTTTAACCACTCATTTCCTATTTTTAGTTAAATAATAATTATTAATTTTATAACGTAATTATTTTAATTTTCAATGTAATAGTCATATGTATGTTTACGTGGGAGTGCATATAATTGTGATTTTAGCTTTTATATCAAAGTTAATTTTGAGGAAATTAGAAGCGAGGAGGGTAAAGTGTCACTTTTAAGATTTTTGAAATTGAATAAATCATTTTTATCGGCATTTAAATTTATTCTTTTGAGGAAATTGCATAAATTTCCTATTTTCCTCTGATGTTCTTTTGTGACCCAATTATTGGTATATAGAGTCAAAAATTCTAAATTGTTTCTCAAGAGGGTTATTTCGATATTAGCCCCACAAATCTTTAATATTTCGATATTAGCCTCCTAAATCTTTGAAACTGATCTCGACACCCCAAATCTTATTAGGACATTGAAGTAAGACCTTCTAGTTAAAATCGGTTAAGATAAGGTGAATATTATGTTTACTTTAACTTTTTCAAGAATTTTAATTATACCCTCTCACACAAACCTAAACCCATTAATCACTTTAACATTTAGCCGTTAAGTTCTTCAAATCCGTTTAATAAAACCATAGGGCAAACTTATTTTCCATTTCATCTTCTCCAACGTCTTCCCTGACGAGAATCTATTCGTTGCAAATTTGGGATCAGGGCTATAGAGAGTCGTTGGAGAAGATGAATTGGAAAATGAGTTGGGATTACTGTTTTATTAATCAGATTTGTGGAGTTTAACATGTATAAGCTAGAGTGGTTAATGAGATTGAGTTTGTGTGAAAATGGTATAACTGACAAATGCCGAAAAAGTTAAACTAGATTTTAATTAAGGGACTTATTTTAACATACTAATAGAATCTGAAGGGCATGAGATCAATTTAATTCTTTTTTTCTTTTTCTTTTTTTTTTTTGGTTTGTGGGTGGGGTTGCTAATTTCGAAATAAAATAACCCTTCTTCAAAACAAAATAAACTAAACTTGTGTCATCATTGATAAAAGACAAACAGGAAGAGAAGAAATATTCATAACTTGCTTGTGTACGAAAACTTTATCTTTATTAATGGAAGAAAACTCAAAACGTGTATTACAAATTGGAATGTTGGAGGGCAGCTATGTGATATTTAAGAGCTACAGCCTACATCGCCAAGGAGAGTAAACTTTAATGGCACATCTGGCATTAGTGTACTATGTGTACGAAATTTTTCACAGTCTTCAAATGAGTTGGGACCCATATACTACTTTACATTTCTGTGGCTACTCTAGACTCCTTCATTTCCCGCATGATCATTTTTCATCACATGAAAAAAGGGGCGAAATTATTGCAGTCATATCGAGCCTAAGTGCAGGAGAAAATATTCAGGGAACCGGTTCATGATATGCATGGAAAAGATTTGAGGCGAAATTATTGCAGTCATATCAATTAGTCAAGTGCTGGAAAAGGTCTAACCACAGTCGCGGCTGTTAGACACTTGTCCAAAATTAACGTGAGGAGCAATAGAGCTAAGGGTTGGGGCCCTGGGGGTAAGGTTGGGTAAGTGTACTTAAGTGTAGGCTTAAGTGTACTTTTACGCCTCGTTTGGTACGCGGGAATAGAGTCAAGTGAGAATGCAATGAATGTAGGAATGGAATGGAATTGATGTGGGAATGAAATCTTCATTCGTTACCGTGTTTGGAGTGCGATTAGATAATTATGTGGGAATATCTTTAAGAAGGTTATTTCCGGAATTTATTTTGTTATTTTCATTCTCACTTAAGTGAGAATATCAATTTCTTGATAACTCATCGGGAATAGCAATTCCCACATTAAGTGGGAATTGATGAGAAGTGGGAATGACATTTCTAGCATCCAAAAACATATCATGTTTGGTAAACATGAATGAGAAGTAGGAATTGCATTCCATTCCCACTCATTCCTGTGTACCAAACGAGGCGTTAGAGTATGTGGCGCTTTAATAGAGCAAGTGCAACGAGCAGGCGACATGAGGCATTCCCCATGGAACTCCTCGCAATGTGCACCAAATGAATACAAGCACTTAAATCATTAGATCTCCCCAACAAAGTTTGCGTAGAGCTATATTAGTTCTCTAGATATCAGTCCCCTAAATCTTTCATACTTGAAATTAATCCCCCCAGATCATCATACTTTGCAATTAGTCCACCCAAATCTTTGAAGCATTTGAAATTACCTTTTGTTCAATTCACCATCTAAATTGTTAACCACGGTTGAGTAGTGTGTTAATCAAGTATGGTAATTATTAAATCAATCAAAATTTAAAATGAGATTTATATTTTCATGTGATTTTACAAATGTTATGATGAAATTGTGAAATGAGGTTCCTCCATAAATTTTACATTAAGAAATAAATATGTTAAATGAATTTTCTCTGTTCATGTCTTTTGTAATCAATTTATAAATGTGATAGTTATAATTATTTTATTTTTATTTTTGTTATTTGAAATAAGTTTAATGGTATAATTTATAGTGTATTGTCAATTTGTCAAGTCTTCAAAAGATTATGATTTGTGGTTTGTGGTCATGGAAAAACAACAACTACAATTGATACATTTTTAAAAAACTTAGAAGATTCAAGTATGTTGTTTCAACGATTAGTGCTTATGCAGAAATGATTTAAGTATTCACGAAAATATCTCTTTTTTTAATTTTTTTACTTTAGGTTCTTTCAACTACTTATAATATGAAAGTTAACTATATATTGTTATATTTGATTGCTTTTTATTAATACATAGTATAATGGTTGTATTTTGGCCTCCTAGAGGAAAAAATTCTAGCTCCGCCACTGGATTTTCGATTGGATCCAACAATCTACGGAATATATTTTAATTACGGATCAGATCCCAAAATAAAAAAGAGGTGGTTTGTTGAACTGGGATCATATTATCAGGTGATTAGACTCCATTGTTTTGCTGATCACATACTTGCAATTCTAAAATTTGGTGCATAAATGACTCATGGATGAGGGTAACATGATTCATTCGTACTCCAATTGTGGTATATTTCAGATGAGAAAATTTATTTACCAAATAATATTGCGAGAAGTATCTGATTTCTTTATCCAATATTTCTTATGTTTTGAGTTTGAGGCCAATATCAGAAAATATTGAATTGTCGAATTCTAGTTATCATCAATCCAATTCGGTGAATGAACATGGTGAGCTAAACTAAAAGTCCACAAATTTCAGAACACAAACCAATCCCCATCCACCCCCATCCCCAAGGAAAAAACCCAGCCCTTAAGTTGGGACGATTACCATATAACCACTCATAAATTTCAAAATATTAGAGGACATCCCTTAAGTTTAGGGGTAAACAGCGAATCCCCTTTCACCATAAGATTTTATCAGAAAACCCTCCTAATAACGTTGATCACAATTTTCACGTGCGTGGGTAAATTGTCCAAGCCATATTTATGCTAGTGAAAATTATGGTTCATGTTTTTAAGGAGTTTTCTGGAAAAAAAAAAAATTAAAAGTTAAAGGCAGTTTTCTAACGGTGCCCAAAATTAAGGGGTTTTTTTATATTTCAAAAGTTATAAGGGGTTATCTGATAATCATCCAAAGTTAATGGTTTTTCCCCCCTGATATTTAGCCCTAAACTAACTTTGGGGTTTATTTGCGACCATCAAAAAAGTATTCCAATGGGCACACCCGGCCCATTTACAACCTTAAACGGGTCAACTTCGGGCGAGTCATAACCCGCATTACGATTGGCCCGATTGGGTCATTCCGATCCGACCCGACCCGAAACTACCCCGAAACCTCGGTAAAACCCTTGCTGCCCTCTAACGAACAAAATCCTCTCAATTCCCCCCCGCCAAATTCCGCTCTCAATCTCCTTCAAATGGATTCAAAACCCGATCCCCATCTTTCAAACCCTAACCATGGCCCGATCAACCCGACGGTGGAATGGGATACTCTCAAAGATTCCGATGATTTCAGCTCGAGAAACATCCAATTAGGGCATAAAAATCCGATCTTTGAGTCACCCGTTGGTCAGAAGATGGAGAAAGTGAGTTTGATTGAGTCCAAAATGGATTCCTCTAGCGAGAGTTCGTCTTCGTCTTCTTCTTCGAGCAGCAGTGATGAGAACGAAGACTCTTCGAGCATCAGCGAGGAAGATGATGATGACAATGAAGGCAATGATATAGAGGATGTGATCTTGGGCAGCGACGGGGAAGGGGCCGTTGCAAAAGGACCCATCAAATCAAAACATGAGATCGCGGTATAAATTGTTGAAAGGAGGAATTTGATCAGTCCTTTGTTTCTTGAGTATTTTTGTTTTGTGAATAAATACTTTTTGGTGTTTGAATTAGACGCACTACAGTCTTAGTAGGATAACTGGTGACATTATAATTTCTTAATTTCATTTTCGATATAACTTTAAGTCTAGCTGAAATGGTCCTAAATTTTCATTAACATTCAATTATGTGCCCCCAAAGGTTTGTTTTATGCAAGATGTGGTTCACATCAAATAAGATCCCTTACGCAGTTCTCGAGCTCATGTTTTCTCAAGTGTTCCTTTGTTCTCACACGATATCATCATTGTTTTCTTACAATTTTAGCATCTATGACATCTTTACTAGTTGGATTTAATGCCATCCACCAAAGCAATACATTTACAATTAGCATGTGTATATTATCGTCTTGTACGCTTTTGAACTTATTGTTCATTGAATTATTGTTGTTATTATAGGATCTCCCTCCAGTCCCTCTGGTTGAATTATCTCTGGAACAACACCACCAGACATTGCCAGTCGGATTTGTTTCATCTGTAAGTCTTTGGGAGCCTGTTATACCTCATTTTACTTTATTTTTCTGGTTAGTTATGTTTATGAAGCATGATATATCTTTCCCGGATTCTAACCATATACTTTGACCATAAGACTTTGCGCTGCTTTCCTGAGTGATTATGCACATAGATATCACATAATGTAACACCCTAACATGTGATAAACTAGATAACATGTTTCGTATCAAGCTCATGCCAGGTACTGACCTGTCCTCTAAGCTAATAGATTTTCTAGCTTCTATGGGTGTTCGAGGCTCTTATCTTGTGATCTTCATGGATAGAATGAAAGTCCGGAATCTAGCATTCCTCAGAGTCTGTTACATGCCAAATGTGTTACTATTCTGAGCATTCTCTTGTTCATATACTGACCTCTTATAACGGTGAAGGCAAAAGGAAGCTGCTTTCTTGTCCTCTTTTCAATTCCCATATCCATATTTCTATCAAGGCTTCTTACAATCAATTTTAATATTTGACTCCATTGTTTCTCTTACTTCTTAAAGTCTGACAAGGTATCCATTTCTATTGTCTTTTTCCTTTTCCTCCAGATATTGGGTAATAGAGTCATTGTGGATGGCTCAGAGAAGCATAGCCCTCTGAATGAGGGATCCATTCTATGGATTACTGAAACCAGGTTACCCTTAGGAAGAATTGATGAAATATTTGGACCCGTGAAGAACCCTTGCTGCCCTCTAACGAACAAAATCCTCTCAATTCCCCCGCCAAATTCCGCTCTCAATCTCCTTCAAATGGATTCAAAACCCGATCCCCATCTTTCAAACCCTAACCATGGCCCGATCAACCCGACGGTGGAATGGGATACTCTCAAAGATTCCGATGATTTCAGCTCGAGAAACATCCAATTAGGGCATAAAAATCCGATCTTTGAGTCACCCGTTGGTCAGAAGATGGAGAAAGTGAGTTTGATTGAGTCCAAAATGGATTCCTCTAGCGAGAGTTCGTCTTCGTCTTCTTCTTCGAGCAGCAGTGATGAGAACGAAGACTCTTCGAGCATCAGCGAGGAAGATGATGATGACAATGAAGGCAATGATATAGAGGATGTGATCTTGGGCAGCGACGGGGAAGGGGCCGTTGCAAAAGGACCCATCAAATCAAAACATGAGATCGCGGTATAAATTGTTGAAAGGAGGAATTTGATCAGTCCTTTGTTTCTTGAGTATTTTTGTTTTGTGAATAAATACTTTTTGGTGTTTGAATTAGACGCACTACAGTCTTAGTAGGATAACTGGTGACATTATAATTTCTTAATTTCATTTTCGATATAACTTTAAGTCTAGCTGAAATGGTCCTAAATTTTCATTAACATTCAATTATGTGCCCCCAAAGGTTTGTTTTATGCAAGATGTGGTTCACATCAAATAAGATCCCTACGCAGTTCTCGAGCTCATGTTTTCTCAAGTGTTCCTTTGTTCTCACACGATATCATCATTGTTTTCTTACAATTTTAGCATCTATGACATCTTTACTAGTTGGATTTAATGCCATCCACCAAAGCAATACATTTACAATTAGCATGTGTATATTATCGTCTTGTACGCTTTTGAACTTATTGTTCATTGAATTATTGTTGTTATTATAGGATCTCCCTCCAGTCCCTCTGGTTGAATTATCTCTGGAACAACACCACCAGACATTGCCAGTCGGATTTGTTTCATCTGTAAGTCTTTGGGAGCCTGTTATACCTCATTTTACTTTATTTTTCTGGTTAGTTATGTTTATGAAGCATGATATATCTTTCCCGGATTCTAACCATATACTTTGACCATAAGACTTTGCGCTGCTTTCCTGAGTGATTATGCACATAGATATCACATAATGTAACACCCTAACATGTGATAAACTAGATAACATGTTTCGTATCAAGCTCATGCCAGGTACTGACCTGTCCTCTAAGCTAATAGATTTTCTAGCTTCTATGGGTGTTCGAGGCTCTTATCTTGTGATCTTCATGGATAGAATGAAAGTCCGGAATCTAGCATTCCTCAGAGTCTGTTACATGCCAAATGTGTTACTATTCTGAGCATTCTCTTGTTCATATACTGACCTCTTATAACGGTGAAGGCAAAAGGAAGCTGCTTTCTTGTCCTCTTTTCAATTCCCATATCCATATTTCTATCAAGGCTTCTTACAATCAATTTTAATATTTGACTCCATTGTTTCTCTTACTTCTTAAAGTCTGACAAGGTATCCATTTCTATTGTCTTTTTCCTTTTCCTCCAGATATTGGGTAATAGAGTCATTGTGGATGGCTCAGAGAAGCATAGCCCTCTGAATGAGGGATCCATTCTATGGATTACTGAAACCAGGTTACCCTTAGGAAGAATTGATGAAATATTTGGACCCGTGAAGAACCCCTACTACATTGTCAGGTACAACTCCGAGAAGGAAATTCCTCCGGGAATCAGCATTGGGACCGCTATCTCATTCGTCATAGCTTTTGCCAGCCACATTCTAAATGAAAAACACCTCTATCAAAAGGATATGATGCATCAGGCCTTGATGACGAGGAGGTCACTGATGATGTGGAATTCTCTGATGATGAGAAAGAAGCTGAGTACAAGAGATCTCTGCGTCAAAATAGGAGAGATACAAACCATGGAAATCTGCAGGCTGGATTTAGCAAGAAGAAGGCTACTTTCAAGAGTGGTGAGTTTCACAAGGCCAAGCAACAGCCACTGGTCAGTCAACCAGGTCAAGTTTGTGCATCTCCAGCTGCGGCGAAATTTGGATGCGGGTCTAATCTCAACTTTGCTCATGGGGCTGCAAACTTAGGTAGCATGGCTCCCTCTCAAACAATGGAGCCGGCTTTTCCCCCTCAACCCCAGAATATGGCCATACAAGGAGGACTTCCAATGAATTGGTTAGCAGCTCGGCAGTTTGGAGATCAGGTTTACAATCTCCAACACGAGAATCAGTTCTTTAACAATTTCCCTAGTGGAATAATGCCATATCATCATCAGCAGCAGCTTGTTCTTAATGCTGGAGTCCTTCCTACCAACTTTTCGGCTCTTGTTGGGCTCACGAGCCAAGGTGGGTTCGGTCAAGTCCCATTTGGGTGTGGCAATGCTAACCCTCATTGCTCTATGGCGCTGAGCAGTGAGCAGAGCTATGTGCAGGCACCACTGTTTGTCGACCAAGGTGAGATGAGGCCTCCCTCGATGCAGTATAATGGTGAGCAGTTTAATCATGGAAGTTCGTCCTCTAGGGGAAGACGGCCTTATCATAGAGGAGGACATCACTCCTTTGGCCACTGAGGAGATAGTCATTAGTCAACATAACAGGTAGGGAAAAAATCTCTGTCATAAGTTCAGGGGAGTTGGAGACTTTCTGTCTCAAATTTGCAACTTTATATGTTTGAAGGGGATTACAGTTCAAAGTTATGGATCATATCAAGGGCATTGCAGTTCAAAGTTATGGATCATATCACCTAGGTGTTTAAATTGAATATTTAATGTATGTCAATGTCCTATATTGTCTTGTACACTTTCATATGATTAGCAATAGCCACAAAATTTCTGGAATATGTACACTGCAAAGCACATGAAAGATGTCTTTTATACGGTGACAAAAGCTTTGTTTGTGAATCAACTCTATGAATAGTGGGAAATTCTCTTGTTAAAAAAATTGGTGCAGTGAACCCCTGCTTTCAACTAATTATTGGTTCGTGTACAATAATGTATAAGAGTAGTCGATTGAAGGCTAATCTTTTGAATGTTCTGTTTGCAGATGTATGTTGATGAAGGACCCAATGTGTGGTCTGTTGATGAGTGAGACT
This sequence comes from Asparagus setaceus, assembly GCA_012295165.1. Lineage (NCBI taxonomy): Eukaryota > Viridiplantae > Streptophyta > Magnoliopsida > Asparagales > Asparagaceae > Asparagus > Asparagus setaceus. The sequence goes on along the minus strand of CM022706.1, from coordinate 53,353,260 downwards.
CCGAAATGAGGATTTTGGACAGGTGATCCCTCTAGGTATTGCATCTTTTCTACAAATACCCGATGAATGTTGATATATTCTCAAATCCAAAGTGAAAAAGATGTACTTTTCTTTCTTTTTTACTTTACGCTAGCTATATATGCCTGTAAAATTTATCTGTAGTCTTTGACTTGGAATACACCCTCACATATGCTCACACACCATTTTATCTGTGTATTCTTTGGCTTGGAATACACACACGCAAATAGTTGCACATAAAAAGAAAGCACATTTTATTCATAGCATATAAGGATGCAGCTATAAGTTTTTGGAGGAGACAAATATTTGTTATAATCTGCGTTGCATGGAATTATGCTTGAAGTACACAAATCCATGTCCAAGTATCTGCATCAGCAAATGCTAGATATTTTGTCGACACGTACCCCACACAGCACATATCAGTCCCTCAACTAGCCCAGAGATAAGTTGCACTTGGACACACGATACTTAGTGTTTATGGTTTATGTCATTAGAGATTTGGAGTTTATGTGAAATTAGCTTTGTACAATTTATTGTTATGAAACTTCGATTTTATATCATCTCTTGCATAATTTCATGTGTATGTTTGTATGTAAGATTACAATCATCGTGTCTGGTGCTCTATATCCCCTTTTTTTTCCAGTTTTTGTCCTCATCCATGTGTTATATTGGTGTCTTATATCGGTGTCTATGCAATACAGGTATTTATACAAAATTGGTGCATAATGTATTAAGGACTAAAACAAGTTTTGTTTTGCTCCACAATGAGCACCGCAATTGTAGAATAAGTCATTTTATTGTGAAAAGAGAATATTACAGCGTATTAGAAATAGGAACTTGTACAAGTGTTGTAGGTGGGAGAATTAGCAGACAGGTAGAGACTGAAAATAAATACTTCTACTGTAGTAGGGAATCATGTTAGATTGAGGAACTTGTGGGTGATAACTGATGAGTATTTTAGGTGGGAAATTTAGCAGACAAGTTGGGACTGAAAATAAATACTTCAACTGAAGTAGTGGAAGCACGTTAGAAGAGGAACTTGTGGGTGATAACTGATGAGTATTTTAGGTGGGAAATTTAGCAGACAAGTTGGGACTGAAAATAAATACTTCTACTGTAGTAGGGAATCATGTTAGATTGAGGAACTTGTGGGTGATAACTGATGAGTATTTTAGGTGGGAAATTTAGCAGACAAGTTGGGACTGAAAATAAATACTTCTACTGTAGTAGGGAATCATGTTAGATTGAGGAACTTGTGGGTGATAACTGATGAGTATTTTAGGTGGGAAATTTAGCAGACAAGTTGGGACTGAAAATAAATACTTCTACTGTAGTAGGGAATCATGTTAGATTGAGGAACTTGTGGGTGATAACTGATGAGTATTTTAGGTGGGAAATTTAGCAGACAAGTTGGGACTGAAAATAAATACTTCAACTGAAGTAGTGGAAGCACGTTAGAAGAGGAACTTGTGGGTGATAACTGATGAGTATTTTAGGTGGGAAATTTAGCAGACAAGTTGGGACTGAAAATAAATACTTCTACTGTAGTAGGGAATCATGTTAGATTGAGGAACTTGTGGGTGATAAGTATTTTTGGTGGGAGATAGAGTAGACAAGTAGGATTGAAAATAAAACTTCAGCTTATTTGGTTGTTGCTTGGATGTATGATCATAGAGTTGGCATTGGGCAGGATAAATGTATGGGGAAAGATGTCTTTTCCCTTACCATAATGGATAAATCTGAAAATGGCAATTATTGTAGTCTTTGACTTGGAATACACCCTCACATATGCTCACACACCATTTTATCTGTGTATTCTTTGGCTTGGAATACACACACGCAAATAGTTGCACATAAAAAGAAAGCACATTTTATTCATAGCATATAAGGATGCAGCTATAAGTTTTTGGAGGAGACAAATATTTGTTATAATCTGCGTTGCATGGAATTATGCTTGAAGTACACAAATCCATGTCCAAGTATCTGCATCAGCAAATGCTAGATATTTTGTCGACACGTACCCCACACAGCACATATCAGTCCCTCAACTAGCCCAGAGATAAGTTGCACTTGGACACACGATACTTAGTGTTTATGGTTTATGTCATTAGAGATTTGGAGTTTATGTGAAATTAGCTTTGTACAATTTATTGTTATGAAACTCGATTTTATATCATCTCTTGCATAATTTCATGTGTATGTTTGTATGTAAGATTACAATCATCGTGTCTGGTGCTCTATATCCCCTTTTTTTTCCAGTTTTTGTCCTCATCCATGTGTTATATTGGTGTCTTATATCGGTGTCTATGCAATACAGGTATTTATACAAAATTGGTGCATAATGTATTAAGGACTAAAACAAGTTTTGTTTTGCTCCACAATGAGCACCGCAATTGTAGAATAAGTCATTTTATTGTGAAAAAGAGAATATTACCGAAAGCGTATTAGAAATAGGAACTTGTACAAGTGTTGTAGGTGGGAGAATTAGCAGACAGGTAGAGACTGAAAATAAATACTTCTACTGTAGTAGGGAATCATGTTAGATTGAGGAACTTGTGGGTGATAACTGATGAGTATTTTAGGTGGGAAATTTAGCAGACAAGTTGGGACTGAAAATAAATACTTCAACTGAAGTAGTGGAAGCACGTTAGAAGAGGAACTTGTGGGTGATAAGTATTTTTGGTGGGAGATAGAGTAGACAAGTAGGATTGAAAATAAAAACTTCAGCTTATTTGGTTGTTGCTTGGATGTATGATCATAGAGTTGGCATTGGGCAGGATAAATGTATGGGGAAAGATGTCTTTTCCCTTACCATAATGGATAAATCTGAAAATGGCAATTATTCTACTCTGTGGGATAACAGGTAATATTGCTTTCACCCTAGGTGAAATGGAGTAATAAAAGAAAGAAAGAAGGCATGCAAAAGCAATTAAAATTAGAAAAATAGGAAAGAAAGAAAATACTCTTACTTTTATGAATATAATTTCTTAAATTAGATTAATAACTATCATAATCAACAAGCTAATATTTATATAGTACTTCAAGTTCCCCATTTATTTATTTATTTCAAGCAGAGATTTTGTTGTTTTATGAGATATTAATACCTAATCTTTCTATAAATATTATTTATTAATTATTTTAAATGGGTATATGATAACATGTAGGGTTAGAAAATTATTGTTATCTTTTTTTTTTGTGTCGAGGAAGCTTGGCTAGGTCAATCCGGTATCAGGAACGAGGTCCAAAGTTCGAGCATTCCCAATCACAGAAGAACGAGATTCAGAGTCCAAGCTCTCCCACTATAATATTATTTATTAATTATTGTTATCTTTTTATATGTATGGTAAGATACTGAAACACAGATACAAAGAAAATGATAAACTAATTTACTCTTATACGTTACTAGCTAAAAATACTAATGTAAAGGAAGATGAAGGTGGTTGGGGAGATTTTTTTAGGAAACAGAATAGCCTGGCTGACACTAGCAATGTATGGGGAAAAAAAGTCATGTAATGCTTTTTGGTTGTTAGCGGAAAGAAGAGGATGCAATTGCTGGAAAATTGAACATTAATTTGTAGTCAATGGAAACCTACAGATATTAAAAGTTGCTCGTAGTGCCCTTAATATAGAAGGGCAATTCTTTTTCTTGTTGAATACATTTAAAAGTAGAGGGGTGTGATTTAGTTATTTTACCTGGTCTATTTTATGTTCCATTATCCAGGCAAGGGTGTAATGGAAGAGTCCAAATTTCATCAAAATTATCCGCATCCGAGCAGATTGTTCCGTACCATTTATGGGGATAGTGAGGATTAATTTGGAGATTTCACCATCCAGAACTTGTATGCAAGTAGTTCAGGTTCGATCACTAATAGCGGTCAAATGTTCAAATCTTATTAATTGTCATCGCTATCAAAATAGAGACAACTATTGACTTTCCCCCCATGTTGTTAGTCTTTAGCATATAAATTTTCATGAAATTTAAAATAATGAGGAAATAATGTTTTGTTGTATAAGAAACGCTGTAAACAGGAATCATTTATATAGTTGTAATCTTAATAGTAACTAATTAATCATCTGTGTTAATGAATGAAAGGTATGAGAATCTTAGGTAGCGTACTTGAGCTGAGGTTGGCAAGGACATTTTTGTCATTGCACCCGACACAAAATAATATCTCATGATCCCGATGCCAACAATACCGTGAGAGCGTTCCATCCAAAAGAAAAAGAAAAGAAAAAAAAAGCGTGAGAGCGGAGACGCGGAACTGAGCTGCTGTGCTGACGTCACCCATGTGACCTCGTTGCTCGTATCCCTCACAATTTGGACAATGCCCCTATTCTTTTCTTGGGTTGGGCCCCCACCGTCTATTGAAAAGAGAGGACTGAAACGAGTCTGCCGCCCTAAAAGGTAAATTGCAGATAACCCCCTTGCTTTCATCAACTTATCATTTTTCGATTGGATTGCGGGAAAAAGGTAAAAAAAAAAAAAGATTTAAGGCACTATTGCCCTCGTAAACTATTAGATTTTTTTCGTGCATAACCATAACCCATGAACTCTATGTAGTGTCCAGCTTACTCATGAACTATTAGATTCATCTCTTTTTCTTTTCCTTGAAATATTTTTGGTCCCATTACCTATTCACTGAATTGTGACTTCAAGTACCTAATTACCATGAACTTTATGAGCATTTTAAACGGATTTATGAAAAAAAAAAAAGTGAACATGGACAATTTTAATAGTTCAGGAGATAGATAAGACTGGAAAAATAGTTCATTGAGCTATAAATAAACTAATTTAATAGTTTAGATGAGGGGGCGCAAACGGAGGCTGGAACCTCTTGAGAAATATAAATTGCAGCTTTTCACCCATACATAGCTCAAGAGGTATAACAACAACAACAACAGAACAATTAATTTATTTCAAGAATCAACAACATGAATCATATATATTGATTCATTTTGTTTACATCTAATTTTTTTGTTAATTCAATATCACTATTATATCCTTATTAACTGCATTCATTCAAGTTCTCATGAATTTATTTCTATTTTATTTATCTTTATGAGTTATATATCTTTAATGAACTTTTTACTTTGATGAGAATGAACTGAAATGTGATACTAATATGCATATTTATAGATGACAAATACTATAGAAGGTTCAAGAGAGAAACATATAGGTTGGGCTAAATAGCACTTATATACCCTATAGCTACAGTACTTTAACATTTATATGCCCCAAGTTACAAATCATGGCAATTGTTATAAACTCTAGCTTGTTTAAATTTTGCACGCTGCTCTCTCCTGTTATACCCAGGCATGAGAATATTTCCTAAAACACTCTCAAGTGTTGGTCACATGTCAAATTGAAATGACCTTTGCCCCTGTTGACTGTAATAGTTACTTCTTTCCCTACCCATTGGGGTATTTTCAATGGACGGGAATTTTCATCCATTAGGGTAATTTTTAACGTCCTGAAATAAGTTAGGGTATATAATTGCTATAAAATCTAACTTAAGAGTATATAAGGTCACGTTTGTTTTTTATCCTTAGACTAGGGGGTATTGTATTTTCCGGACTATAATACTGGGATTGTATTATCCTGAGACTATTTTAATCCAATCCAATGTTTATTGTTGCACGAACTAACATTCGGACTAATTTACAATAGCTTATACTAGTGTTTTTTTAGGGAGATTATGACCGTTCGGAGTAATATCATAATCAAAATGACATTTTTGCGCTCAAGTAAATGAATATTATATTATCATCTTTGGCTTGAATTGTGTGAGCTTTTGACGAAGTATATGTTACTGAGCTTCGAGCTTCAAGGTGGATGTGATAATTAGTGGCAACTCCAAAACTATACAAAATCAGATACTTTCATAAAAGGAGGAGGAACCATCGGCATGCTAGTTGATGAGGTCTGATGGTTATTATTTTCTTAAATTCTATGTTGATAAAAGTTGAAGTTTACAGAAAAAGATCATATATATGAAATCATTAGCACATTAGAGGCTTTTCTGATCTTATATATACCCTCTCATTTGTATTGTCTTTTTCATATTGGAGGCTTTTCTAGATATATGGATGTTGTGATATCATGTCAACAAATGGCATCCACTTGAATACATAGACATAAGCAACAACATATGTACGTACGCAAGGTTTCGTGACTGTTTTCTATATATATATGTTCGTTTTGCAGAAGAAATAGACGTGGAACAAAAAAGAGCCTGCGGAAAAATCCCGCGGTAAAAAGACGCATGCAAAAAGAATTGTGAAAAAGGAAAATTGTGTCAAGGCTAAAAGCTTGTGTGAAATTGCGCCAACTTTCCGCATGTGTTTTGATCAGCGATTCTAATTTTGTCCACTTTTTAGTCGTCATTCATGCCATTAAGCGTGGAGAAGAGATCTGAAAACCGAAATCTGCTTATCTGCTTATCCTCTCATCACGCTCTCCCGCCTCTCTTCATGCTTCTCTCTCTTTTTCTCCTCTCCTCTCCTCCTCTCATAACCCATCTCCTTCTTCCTCCTCTCATCTCCTCTCCTCTCCTCTCCTCTCCTCCTCTCATAACCCATCTCCTTCTTCCTCCTCTCATCTCCTCTCCTCTCCTCTCCTCTCCTCTCCTCTCCTCTCCTCCTCTCATAACCCATCTCCTTCTTCCTCCTCTCATCTCCTCTCCTCTCCATCCGGCCCCCTCAAAGTCTGTGGCCCCATCCCTTCTCCTTCATTACCATGCTCTGACAGGCCTCTACATCAGCTCCATCACTCGGCGTCATCTCATCTCGGTCGTCCAAGCCTAGCCCTTCTTCATTTTAAGCCCGACCAGCCTTCGTCCTCCTCCTCCATCACCATCACCGGCACTACTCTCGTGTCTCCTCCAGCCTCCACCACATGCTCCTCCCTCCACGGTGGTAAACAACCACTACTCCTTCCATTACATATGGAATATTATTACAGGTGAAAAGCACTCCATCTCCCCTCAGATTCCCTCCCTACTCCTCTTCCTCCTCGCCTCAGCCTTAAGTTCTAGCACCAGGAAAGTCAGGACAGTCTTTGGAGGAGTAGAATGAGCTCGAGCCCAAATTAGACTTAACAGCGGTGAAATAGAACTAACATGAAGTTGAATAGAATTAACATGAAGTGAAATAGAATTAACATGAAGTTGAATAGAATTAACATGAAGTTGAATAGAATTAACATGAAGTTGAATAGAATTAACATGAAGTTGAATAGAATTAACATGAAGTTGAATAGAATTAACATGAAATGAGATTGAATTAACATGAAGTGAGATTGAATTAACATGAAGTGAATTGAATTAACATGAAGTGAGATTGAATTAACATGAAGTGAGATTGAATTAACATGAAGTGGAATAGAATTAACATGAAATGAGATTGAATTAACATGAAGTGGAATAGAATTAACATGCGGTAAAATAGAATTAACATGCGATTGAAACTAACATGAACCTCATTATTCTTGTTAAATTCAATTTGATTCATGTTAAGTCTAATTAATTCAATTAAAATACTAAAATGCCATTATCTCCTCCATATTCTTGCATGTTAATTCTATTTCAGCATGTTAATTCTATTTCCTTTGCATGTTAATTCTATTCCACTTCATGTTAATTCTATTTCCTTTGCATGTTAATTCTATTTCCTTTGCATGTTAATTCTATTTCAGCATGTTAATTCTATTCCACTTCATGTTAATTCTATTTCAGCATGTTAATTCTATTTCAGCATGTTAATTCTATTTCAGCATGTTAATTCTATTTCAGCATGTTAATTCTATTTCAGCATGTTAATTCTATTTTCGGGTTGAAAATAGAATTAACATGAAGTGGAATAGAATTAACATGCGATTGAAACTAACATGAACCTCGATTATTCTTGTTAAATTCAATTTGATTCATGTTAAGTCTAATTAATTCAATTAAAAGCATAAAATGCCCTTATCTCCTCCATATTCTTGCATGTTAATTCTATTCCACTTCATGTTAATTCTATTCCACTTCATGTTAATTCTATTCCACTTCATGTTAATTCTATTTCAGCATGTTAATTCTATTCCACTTCATGTTAATTCTATTCCACTTCATGTTAATTCTATTTTCGGGTTGAAAATAGAATTAACATGCGATTGAAACTAACATGAACCTCATTATTCTTGTTAAATTCAATTTGATTCATGTTAAGTCTAATTAATTCAATTAAAAGCATAAAATGCCCTTATCTCCTCCATATTCTTGCATGTTAATTCTATTTCAGCATGTTAATTCTATTCCACTTCATGTTAATTCTATTCCACTTCATGTTAATTCTATTCCACTTCATGTTAATTCAATCTCACTTCATGTTAATTCTATTCCACTTCATGTTAATTCAATCTCACTTCATGTTAATTCTATTCCACTTCATGTTAATTCTATTCCACTTCATGTTAATTCAATCTCACTTCATGTTAATTCTATTTCAGCATGTTAATTCTATTTCCTTTGCATGTTAATTCTATTTTCGGGTTGAAAATAGAATTAACATGAAGTGAAATAGAATTAACATGCAGCAGAATAGAATTAACATGAAGTGAAATAGAATTAACATGAAGTGAAATAGAATTAACATGAAGTGAAATAGAATTAACATGCGGTAAAATAGAATTAACATGAAGTTGAATAGAATTAACATGAAGTGGAATAGAATTAACATGAAATGAGATTGAATTAACATGAAGTGAAATAGAATTAACATGCAGCAGAATAGAATTAACATGCGATTGAAACTAACATGAACCTCGATTATTCTTGTTAAATTCAATTTGATTCATGTTAAGTCTAATTTAATTCAATTAAAATACTAAAATGCCATTATCTCCTCCATATTCTTGCATGTTAAGTCTAAAAATAAGTCGAATTAGACTAAACATGAACCATGTTAAGTCTATTCCAACTTATTTTTAAGTCTAATTCATGTTAAATTTAATTTATGTTAAGTCTAATTTAATTCAATTAAAATAAAAACAAAAATAAGTTGAAAATAGACTTAACATGAAACATGCCAAGTCTATTTCAACTTATTTTTAAGTCTAATTCATGTTAAATTTAATTTAATTTATGTTAAGTCTAATTTAATTCAATTAAAATAAAAACAAAAATAAGTTGAAAATAGACTTAACATGAAACATGTTAAGTCTATTCCAACTTATTTTTAAGTCTAATTTTATGTTAAATTCAATTTAATTCATGTTAAGTCTAATTTAATTCAATTAAAATAAAAACAAAAATAAGTTGAAAATAGATTCATGTTAAGTCTCATTCGACTTGTTTTAGACTTAACATGCAAGAATATGGAGGAGATAAGGGCATTTTGGCGTTTTAATTGAATTAAATTAGACTTAACATGAATCAAATTGAATTTAACAAGAATACCGAGGTTCATGTTAGTTTCATCGCATGTTAATTCTATTTCAGCATGTTAATTCTATTCCACTTCATGTTAATTCAATCTCACTTCATGTTAATTCTATTTCAGCATGTTAATTCTATTTCAGCATGTTAATTCTATTTTCGGGTTGAAAATAGAATTAACATGCAACCTAATAGAATTAACATGAAGTGAGATTGAATTAACATGAAGTGGAATAGAATTAACATGAAGTGAAATAGAATTAACATGCGATGAAACTAACATGAACCTCATTATTCTTGTTAAATTCAATTTGATTCATGTTAAGTCTAATTTAATTCAATTAAAAGCATAAAATGCCCTTATCTCCTCCATATTCTTGCATGTTAAGTCTAAAAATAAGTCGAATTAGACTAAACATGAACCATGTTAAGTCTATTCCAACTTATTTTTAAGTCTAATTCATGTTAAATTTAATTTAATTTATGTTAAGTCTAATTTAATTCAATTAAAATAAAAACAAAAATAAGTTGAAAATAGACTTAACATGAAACATGTTAAGTCTATTTTCAACTTATTTTTAAGTCTAATTTTATGTTAAATTCAATTTAATTCATGTTAAGTCTAATTAATTCAATTAAAATAAAAACAAAAAATAAGTTGAAAATAGATTCATGTTAAGTCTCATTCGACTTGTTTTAGACTTAACATGCAAGAATATGGAGGAGATAAGGGCATTTTGGCGCTTTTAATTGAATTAATTAGACTTAACATGAATCAAATTGAATTTAACAAGAATACCGAGGTTCATGTTAGTTTCACCGCATGTTAATTCTATTTCACTTCATGTTAATTCTATTCCACTTCATGTTAATTCAATCTCACTTCATGTTAATTCTATTCGTTGCATGTTAATTCTATTTCAGCATGTTAATTCTATTTTCGGGTTGAAAATAGAATTAACATGCAACCTAATAGAATTAACATGAAGTGAGATTGAATTAACATGAAGTGGAATAGAATTAACATGAAGTGAAATAGAATTAACATGCGATTGAAACTAACATGAACCTCATTATTCTTGTTAAATTCAATTTGATTCATGTTAAGTCTAATTTAATTCAATTAAAATACTAAAATGCCATTATCTCCTCCATATTCTTGCATGTTAAGTCTAAAACAAGTCGAATGAGACTTAACATGAATCTATTTTCAACTTATTTTTTGTTTTTATTTTTAATTGAATTAAATTAGACTTAACATAAATTAAATTAAATTTAACATGAAATTAGACTTAAAAATAAGTTGAAAATAGACTTAACATGTTTCATGTTAAGTCTATTTTCAACTTATTTTTTGTTTTTATTTTTAATTGAATTAAATTAGACTTAACATAAATTAAATTAAATTTAACATGAAATTAGACTTAAAAATAAGTTGGAATAGACTTAACATGGTTCATGTTTAGTCTAATTCACTTATTTTTAGACTTAACATGCAAGAATATGGAGGAGATAAGGGCATTTTGGCTTTTAATTGAATTAAATTAGACTTAACATGAATCAAATTGAATTTAACAAGAATATCGAGGTTCATGTTAGTTTCACCGCATGTTAATTCTATTTTACGCATGTTAATTCTATTTCACTTCATGTTAATTCAATCTCACTTCATGTTAATTCTATTTCTTGCATGTTAATTCTATTCAACTTCATGTTAATTCTATTCTGTTGCATGTTAATTCTATTCAACTTCATGTTAATTCTATTTCACTTCATGTTAATTCTATTTTACCGCATGTTAATTCTATTCAACTTCATGTTAGTTCTATTTCACCGCTGTTAAGTCTAATTTGGGCTCGAGCTCATTCTACTCTTTCAAAGATCGTCCTGGACTTTCCTGGTGCTAGAACTTGGGCGGAGCGAGGAGGAAGAGGAGTAGGGAGGGAATCTGAGGGGGAGATGGAGTGCTTTTCGACGGTAATAATATTCCATATGAATGCGGAAGGAGTAGTGGTTGTTTACTACCGTGGAGGGAGGAGCATGGTGGAGGCAAAGGGAGGAGACACGAGGAAATGGGTGATGGTGATGGAGGAGGAGGACGAGCATTGACCGGGCTTAAGATGGAGAAGGGCTAAAGGCGGACTAATTCGAGAGGAGAGGCGCTGAAAGTGATGGAGGAGGATGTAGAGGCTTCAATGGAGTACTTTCTGTGTGATGGTGAAGGAGAAGGGGATGGGAGCTGCAGTACTTTTGAGGGGGCCGGTGATGGAGAGGAGGAGAGAAAGAAGGAGATGGGTTATGAGAGGAGGAGAGGAGAGGAGAGGAGGAGAGGAGAGGAGAGGAGGAGAGGAGAGGAGAGGAGATGAGAGGAGGAAGAAGGAGATGGATTATGAGAGGAGAGGAGAGGAGGAGAGGAGAGGAGAGGAGAGGAGGAAGAAAGAGATGGGTTATGAGAGGAGGAGAGGAGAGCAGATGAGAGGAGGAAGAAGGAGATAAGCGGATTTTGGTTTTGTATCTTTCTCTCCACGCTAATGGCGATGCATCTAATGAAAGTGGCGTGGACACACAAGACCGCTGGAGGTCAAAACACGTAGGTTTATATCGGTCACACAGCGGCTTTGTCTTGACAATTTTCCCAAGAAAAACCAATAGAAAAGTTGGGAAAATTTTAAAGGATAAGGTCATTTTATCAAAAAAAACTTAATGCCCTCCGTGGTTAATACTTGGATTGTAAAGATGAGGGTGGATGAATTTAGCTTAGTCTCATTGTTGGGTATTAAGTAGTCTCTACTTAAAAATAATCCGGATCAGATTAAAAACAATCATTCGCTAAAGAAGGGGAACAGAACAATTTCAAACTAGTATTCTTACTGTTTAAAAAACAAACATGGTGCTAAAATAGTGTAACTAATAGGGTATATAAGTGCTAATTAGCCTGTAGGTAATAAAAGGCTATGGGCCTGTTTGGTTGGGGAAAATATTGTAGCTGTTTACTACAATACCTTTCAAACTTTTATCTTGTTTGTTTGGACAAGTAGGAGGATGGCATCGCAGTTAAAAAATCTAGGTGACAAGCTCTATACAATTTCCTTCATTTTGATCCGTTTTGACTAGAAATTACTGTAGCCGTCAGATTGACGTGAAAAGTTCAATTCATAGCTATCTTGACTTTAAAGAATTTTACACTAAAATAACCAAACGGGCCCTATAGATTTCTCCAGTGAAATTAATCCTAACCGTCCGATACTTGATATCTTATGAGCATGATTGACGGGACCTTGATTTGGGCTGGGGCCCAAATTATCTGTATTCCTCATCGACCGAACAACCCATCATGGCAATTTGAGACATGCGTCCTTTTCAGACTTCATACTATTTTCAGTACTGCATGAAAAAAAATTAGTATTGATAATTACGAGCTACTTTTTTAAACTTTTTCTATATTGGGAGAGAGAAAAGTTTGTAGACCATCCTCTTCAATATTTTACGGAAGAAACTTTTGCTTAAAACTCAAAACTTTTCTCCATTTACTAAAAATCCTGCCTAGTTTTATATATTTCAATAAACCAAATATACAAAGTTTATTTACCTTAAAACCCAAAATATAGAATACAAAATGTATAGCTATAGACAACATGGTTCATGTTTAGTCTAATTCGACTTATTTTAGTTATGCAGAATATGGAGGAGATAAAGGCATTTGCGTTTTTAAATTAGACTTAACATGAATCAAATTGAATTTAACAGAATCTTGAGGTTCATGTTAGTTTCCTTTACATGTTAATTCTATTCGGTTGCATGTTAATTCTATTCAACTTCATGTTAATTCTATTCAACTTCATGTTAATTCTATTCGGTTGCATGTTAATTCTATTCAACTTCATGTTAACCGGTTGCATGTAATATTCGGCATATTAGCTATTCACCATGTTAGTTCTCCATTGCGTGCTCATGGCATTTATTTCCGCGTGTTAAGTCTATTTGGGCTCCATTCTCTCTTGACGGCCGGACTTCGTGCTAGAACTTTAGCGTGAAAAGGAAAGAGCAGGAAGATAGTGCTTTGAACGATTATTCCGTATATGCGTGGAAGTAAATTGTTTACTAAGTGAAGGAACATATTGATGAAGAGGAAGCCGGTGATGTGATGAAAGAATCAGAGAAATTTTGAAAGCGGAAGAAGAAGAATGCGCTTGAAGGAGTCATGTAATAAATCTTTTCAAAAAGAGGATGGTTTTGCTGCGTAAAGTCGACGGAAGAAAGAGATGGTCGAAGAATCGGTCGGAGGAAATAGTCGAAAGACAAAATGGGATTCATCTGGGTCTCTGACCAAAGGGTGGGACACAAATTTGAGCCTTGTTGAAATTTTGCTACATGGGAAAGTTGGAGGGGCAGTCAGAAAAGTTTTGCTTGGGGCCTTGACACAATTTTCCCAAGAAAAAAAAACCAATAGAAAAGTTCGGGAAAATTTTAAAGGATAAGGTCATTTTTATCAAAAAAAAAAAAACTTAATGCCCCCTCCGTGGTTAATACTTGGATTGTAAAGATGAGGGTGGATGAATTTAGCTTAGTCTCATTGTTGGGTATTAAGTAGTCTCTACTTAAAAATAATCCGGATCAGATTAAAAAACAATCATTCGCTAAAGAAGGGGAACAGAACAATTTCAAACTAGTATTCTTACTGTTTAAAAAACAAACATGGTGCTAAAATAGTGTAACTAATAGGGTATATAAGTGCTAATTAGCCTGTAGGTAATAAAAGGCTATGGGCCTGTTTGGTTGGGGAAAATATTGTAGCTGTTTACTACAATACCTTTCAAACTTTTATCTTGTTTGTTTGGACAAGTAGGAGGATGGCATCGCAGTTAAAAAATCTAGGTGACAAGCTCTATACAATTTCCTTCATTTTGATCCGTTTTGACTAGAAATTACTGTAGCCGTCAGATTGACGTGAAAAGTTCAATTCATAGCTATCTTGACTTTAAAGAATTTTACACTAAAATAACCAAACGGGCCCTATAGATTTCTCCAGTGAAATTAATCCTAACCGTCCGATACTTGATATCTTATGAGCATGATTGACGGGACCTTGATTTGGGCTGGGGCCCAAATTATCTGTATTCCTCATCGACCGAACAACCCATCATGGCAATTTGAGACATGCGTCCTTTTCAGACTTCATACTATTTTCAGTACTGCATGAAAAAAAATTAGTATTGATAATTACGAGCTACTTTTTTAAACTTTTTCTATATTGGGAGAGAGAAAAGTTTGTAGACCATCCTCTTCAATATTTTACGGAAGAAACTTTTGCTTAAAAACTCAAAACTTTTCTCCATTTACTAAAAATCCTGCCTAGTTTTATATATTTCAATAAACCAAATATACAAAGTTTATTTACCTTAAAACCCAAAATATAGAATACAAAATGTATAGCTATATACAATAGGGTGTGTAGCTATACACCTTAAGTATGTACCTACAACCTACATCATGTAGTTATACAACCTACGTCATGTAGTTATAAGTAATAAACCAAATAATATGTACTTATACACCCTGATGTATGGAACTGTGTTATAATATGTACTTATACACCCTGATGTATGGAACTATGCCATTTATATTCTCTATATTTTGATTTTATAAGTAGTATAAGTAACCAAATTTGTATATCAATATACTGGAATAAACAGAAGTAGATGGACTCTTTGGTAAATGAGAATAAAGCTTTGGATCTATAAGCTAAAATTCCTTTCAAAATTGATGATTTATTAAAGAAGCCCACACTTTTTTTAATCTTGTAGCGATAGAGTAATCTAGCTGGCATTATTTGAAAAAGATTTCTTCATAAGAAAAGAATAGACAAAAGAAGTTAATAAAGCTACCTATGCCCTAATGAAATGAAAACTAAGTAGCACCCTAAAAATTAATTGTTATTAGTGGAAAGTCATGGACGGACAAGTTGGTTAGTCAAAGGAACACGGCACAACGCATGCATGTACACGATCCACCACATGTTTCTCCGTAATTTATGGCCAACTAACTTCTATTCATTCACCTATAATAATCAATTAAAAAGAGGGTAAATCACACTAAATCCCCAAACTTTTTAGTATTTTGCAGTTAACTCCTAATAAGTTTCAAAATCATACTAAACACCAAGAACGTTCAACATTTTGCAGTAAACCCCCTATAACTTTCAAAATCACACTAAACCTTCAATAATCTTTGCAAGATACCCTCAAAGTTAACATTGTTAGGTCTGATGTCATGATGCAACTCATGTGACTTCAAAAGAGAAAAATACCCCTTAAATTATTATAAACCCTTTTACGGACTTGTTATATATATATTTTCAACCCAAAAAATAAAAATCTCTTATGTTGTTATTCGTTCTCTCCTTGACTACTTTCCAGGTTGAGGTCTCCAATCCTTTTTTTTTTTGCTGAAATTATCCTCAAAATGCCTTCTTATGTTGTTTTTTTTATTTATTTAGGTTATCTGCAAAATATAGAAACTTATCGAGAGTTTTCTGCAATTCCAAAAATTATTTGGGGTTTAGTGTGATTTGAAACTTATTGGGGTTTACTACAAAACGCTAAAAGTTCTTGGGGATTTATTGTGATTTTGAAAGTTTTAAGGGTTTAGTGTAATGTACCCGAAAAATTGTTAAACATAATGTATTTTTATTGGATTACGATCTGTATAAAATACTTCAGCTGATCATTTATAAATCTTCATTTGAAGTTAGTATATATATATTTATTAAGAAAATTACCAGAGATAATTCTAAGTATTACAAATTATTTAAAAATTTTATTGTACTTTTTGCCCTCAACTTCCTCATTCCTATCATTAACGATGTTATTAAGAATATGTGGAGAAGACAGTTATAAATATCTTCACGTCACTGCTTTCCTCATCCAAAATATTACTAATAATGATATGTGTCAATAAATGATTAAGAAAGAATATCTACTGAGTCGTTATGTATTTTCCACGGAGTTGTCTAGTGGACAGGAGAAACGATGTTTCTGTTTAATGGTCAAAACTCAAAAGACTGTTTTCATTAAATCATCATAGTATATAACAAAAGAGTCGAAAATAAATGCATTCCTGAACTAACTTGAAGGATTATTGTTTATATCAGAAACTTAATTGTGGGGTTAGAGTTGATTTAGGAGGGCTTAGTGTCCCTCAATTATCTTTGATGATTGATCGCTCTGAGCAGAAGATAAATTCCTGCACTTACGAAGCATTAGAGGGTCGAAGTGGGGTTCTCCGGTGGTTCTTCCGAAGAGCAAGTTAGTGATGATTTTAAGGGAGAGGAATGTATGAAAGAAATAGTTTTTAGAGTTTTTAGTTGTAAAGAACAACGTACCTCCATGCAAAATACAATCTGCATATTTATAGTGGGTCGAAAAAGGGTATTTAAGTAACTTCGGCAGGGTCCATGCAGTCGGCTTAGTCATCAGACACTTTATACGCGTCGGCAGCTAACGGTCCGAGTCATCCTCGCATTTAATGCGGCGGCGACAGAACGGCTAAAGTGCTGGCGTGGTCCGAGGAGTCATTATGACTTTGGCGGGATGTAATGATGGCTCTAACCATGCATTTAATGCGACGGTGACTAGCTGACGTCGCTGGGGAAGACGAAGCAGATAGGTTCTCCGGAAGTTCAAGATGCATCGCCGGGTCCGAGTCGAGACGCCTTTCATCTCAATCCTTCGAGAGAGTTCGAGTGAGGACGCCTTTCATCTCGGTCCTTCGAGATGATCTGAGTGAGGACGCCTTTCATCTCGGTCTTTTGGGGTTAGAGTGAGGACGCTTTCATCTCGGTCCTTCGAGATGATCCGAGTGAGGACGCTTTCATCTCGGTCCTTCGAGATGATCCGAGTGAGGACGCTTTCATCTCAATCCTTCGAGAGTTCGAGTGAGGACGCTTTCATCTCGGTCCTTCGAGATGATCCGAGTGAGGACGCTTTCATCTCAATCCTTCGAGAGTTCGAGTGAGGACGCTTTCATCTCAATCCTTCGAGAGTTCGAGTGAGGACGCTTTCATCTCGGTCCTTCGAGATGATCCGAGTGAGGACGCCTTTCATCTCGGTCCTTCGAGATGATCCGAGTGAGGACGCCTTTCATCTCGGTCCTTCGAGATGATCCGAGTGAGGACGCCTTTCATCTCGGTCCTTCGAGATGATCCGAGTGAGGACGCCTTTCATCTCAATCCTTCGAGAGTTCGAGTGAGGACGCCTTTCATCTCAATCCTTCGAGAGTTCGAGTGAGGACGCTTTCATCTCGGTCCTTCGAGATGATCCGAGTGAGGACGCCTTTCATCTCGGTCCTTCGAGATGATCCGAGTGAGGACGCTTTCATCTCGGTCCTTCGAGATGATCCGAGTGAGGACGCTTTCATCTCGGTCCTTCGAGATGATCCGAGTGAGGACGCTTTCATCTCAATCCTTCGAGAGTTCGAGTGAGGACGCTTTCATCTCAATCCTTCGAGAGTTCGAGTGAGGACGCCTTTCATCTCGGTCCTTCGAGATGATCCGAGTGAGGACGCTTTCATCTCAATCCTTCGAGAGTTCGAGTGAGGACGCTTTCATCTCGGTCCTTCGAGATGATCCGAGTGAGGACGCCTTTCATCTCGGTCCTTCGAGATGATCCGAGTGAGGACGCTTTCATCTCAATCCTTCGAGAGTTCGAGTGAGGACGCCTTTCATCTCAATCCTTCGAGAGTTCGAGTGAGGACGCTTTCATCTCAATCCTTCGAGAGTTCGAGTGAGGACGCCTTTCATCTCGGTCCTTCGAGATGATCCGAGTGAGGACGCTTTCATCTCAATCCTTCGAGAGTTCGAGTGAGGACGCTTTCATCTCAATCCTTCGAGAGTTCGAGTGAGGACGCTTTCATCTCAATCCTTCGAGAGTTCGAGTGAGGACGCTTTCATCTCAATCCTTCGAGAGTTCGAGTGAGGACGCTTTCATCTCAATCCTTCGAGAGTTCGAGTGAGGACGCTTTCATCTCGGTCCTTCGAGATGATCCGAGTGAGGACGCTTTCATCTCAATCCTTCGAGAGTTCGAGTGAGGACGCTTTCATCTCGGTCCTTCGAGATGATCCGAGTGAGGACGCCTTTCATCTCGGTCCTTCGAGATGATCCGAGTGAGGACGCTTTCATCTCGGTCCTTCGAGATGATCCGAGTGAGG
This sequence comes from Asparagus setaceus, assembly GCA_012295165.1. Classification (NCBI taxonomy): domain Eukaryota; kingdom Viridiplantae; phylum Streptophyta; class Magnoliopsida; order Asparagales; family Asparagaceae; genus Asparagus; species Asparagus setaceus. The sequence goes on along the minus strand of CM022706.1, from coordinate 53,334,621 downwards.
ACGCCTTTCATCTCGGTCCTTCGAGATGATCCGAGTGAGGACGCTTTCATCTCAATCCTTCGAGAGTTCGAGTGAGGACGCTTTCATCTCAATCCTTCGAGAGTTCGAGTGAGGACGCCTTTCATCTCGGTCCTTCGAGATGATCCGAGTGAGGACGCCTTTCATCTCGGTCCTTCGAGATGATCCGAGTGAGGACGCTTTCATCTCAATCCTTCGAGAGTTCGAGTGAGGACGCCTTTCATCTCGGTCCTTCGAGATGATCCGAGTGAGGACGCCTTTCATCTCAATCCTTCGAGAGTTCGAGTGAGGACGCTTTCATCTCAATCCTTCGAGAGTTCGAGTGAGGACGCCTTTCATCTCGGTCCTTCGAGATGATCCGAGTGAGGACGCTTTCATCTCGGTCCTTCGAGATGATCCGAGTGAGGACGCTTTCATCTCGGTCCTTCGAGATGATCCGAGTGAGGACGCCTTTCATCTCAATCCTTCGAGAGTTCGAGTGAGGACGCTTTCATCTCAATCCTTCGAGAGTTCGAGTGAGGACGCCTTTCATCTCAATCCTTCGAGAGTTCGAGTGAGGACGCTTTCATCTCGGTCCTTCGAGATGATCCGAGTGAGGACGCTTTCATCTCAATCCTTCGAGAGTTCGAGTGAGGACGCTTTCATCTCAATCCTTCGAGAGTTCGAGTGAGGACGCTTTCATCTCGGTCCTTCGAGATGATCCGAGTGAGGACGCTTTCATCTCAATCCTTCGAGAGTTCGAGTGAGGACGCTTTCATCTCGGTCCTTCGAGATGATCCGAGTGAGGACGCCTTTCATCTCAATCCTTCGAGAGTTCGAGTGAGGACGCTTTCATCTCAATCCTTCGAGAGTTCGAGTGAGGACGCCTTTCATCTCAATCCTTCGAGAGTTCGAGTGAGGACGCTTTCATCTCGGTCCTTCGAGATGATCCGAGTGAGGACGCTTTCATCTCAATCCTTCGAGAGTTCGAGTGAGGACGCTTTCATCTCAATCCTTCGAGAGTTCGAGTGAGGACGCTTTCATCTCGGTCCTTCGAGATGATCCGAGTGAGGACGCTTTCATCTCAATCCTTCGAGAGTTCGAGTGAGGACGCTTTCATCTCGGTCCTTCGAGATGATCCGAGTGAGGACGCCTTTCATCTCAATCCTTCGAGAGTTCGAGTGAGGACGCTTTCATCTCAATCCTTCGAGAGTTCGAGTGAGGACGCCTTTCATCTCGGTCCTTCGAGATGATCCGAGTGAGGACGCTTTCATCTCGGTCCTTCGAGATGATCCGAGTGAGGACGCCTTTCATCTCAATCCTTCGAGAGTTCGAGTGAGGACGCTTTCATCTCAATCCTTCGAGAGTTCGAGTGAGGACGCTTTCATCTCAATCCTTCGAGAGTTCGAGTGAGGACGCCTTTCATCTCGGTCCTTCGAGATGATCTGAGTGAGGACGCCTTTCATCTCAGTCTTTTTGGGGGTTAGAGTGAGGACGCCTTTCGTCTCGGACCTAGAGGTGCATTAAGAAGGGGAGTCGGCATTCGTGAGACCCAGGTCAAGTTAGTGTTATGATGCTTAAATTTAGGAACCAGGACTGAACTCACAGCCTCCGGTGAAATAGTTAGATAGAGGTAAAGGGTTTCTCCCTCCATGGGTTGGCTTAGCAGGGGCTTGGTGCTTAGGTATTTCTTAAGCTCAGTGAACGCATTGCTACATTCCGTTGTCCATCCGATGCCCTCTTTGGGTTCCTTGCTCCCTCTGAGAATTTTGAAAAAGGGGAGACTTTTTTCGGCCGACTTTGAGAGAAAGCAACCCAAAGCAGCTATTTTGCCATTCAGCTTCTGAACATCGTTCAATGTGCAGGGCTCAAGCATTTGTTCAATGGCAGCTGTCTTCTTAGGGTTGATCTCGATACCTCATTGTATGATTATGAAGCCAAGGAACTGCCCTGACTGCACCCCGAAGGTGCATTTGGCCGGGTTGAGCTTCATGCGGAAGCGTCGGAGGACAGAGAAAGTTCCTTGCAGATCCGACACATGAGAAATCACTTGCTTGGAGTTCACCAGGATGTCATCCACATACGCTTCCACATTGCAGCAGACATGGTGCTTGAAGATCTTATTCACCAAGATTTGATAGGTGGCTCTAGCATTCTTGAGGCCAAGGGGCATTACTTTATAGCAATAGGTCACTTGGTCCGTAATGAAGGAAGTTTTCTCTTCATCGTGTTCGGCCATCATAATCTAATTGTATCCAGAGAAAACATCCATAAAACTAAGCAATTCATGGCCGGCGCTTTCGTCGATCAACTGATCAATCCTCGGGAGAGGATAGCTATCATTTAGGCAAGCTTTGTTCAAGTCTGTGAAGTCTACACACATCTTCCACTTGCCCGTAGACTTCTTGACTAGCACTATATTAGACAACCACTGCGAGTACTGGACTTCTCGGATGAAGCTGGCTTTAAGCAGTCGGTTGACCTCTTCAGCAGCCGCCTTCTGCCTCTCAGGACCGAGATGTCTTTTCTTCTGTCGAGCCGGCTTGCTGTGTTGATCGACTGACAGCTCACGGCTCATTACTTTAGGGGGAATCCCCGGCATATCCTTGAGCCCCCAAGCAAAAATATCTGCATTATTATGCAAGAAAGCAATGATAGCTCCTCGCTGCGGCTTAACGAGTTTCGACCCGATTTTGACCTTCTTGGTTTCATTGAGGCCGATCGATATTTCTTATAATTCTTCTACGGGAACTGTTCGCTCCCGTTCTTCATCTTTTTGCAGCTGAGACTGAGCCTTCTCAATTGGCAGAGTCTCTGAAAATTATTTTCCCTTCATCAAGAGCAGATAGCACGATCTGGCCTCTCGTTGGTTGCTTCGCACAGAGCTGACTCCTTTCGGGATCGGAAACTTCATCATCTGGTAATAGGTGGACGGGACGGCCTGTAAGTTGTTCAAGGAAGTTCTTCCGAGAATAACATTATAGGCTGACTTCACGTCCATCACAATGAATTAGACTTGAATCATGGACTGGCGAGGATAATCGTCAATTACCAAGGGCAGAGTGACCATCCCCTAGGGTTGGACCGAGTGCCCTGAGAATCCGGTGAGGGGACTCGGGCAAGGTCGCAAATCTGATTTGTTGATTCCCATCTGATTGAACGCCTCCATAAATAGAATATCGGCGGAGCTTCTCATGTCTATCAAGACCTTTTGACTCAAAAGCCATTAATCTCTACCGATACAATGATGGGGTCGTCATGGGGTGTCTCCACACCTTTCAAATCAGCATTGCTAAAGGAAATAGGCTGATCGGTCTTGGGCTTCTTCTCACACACATTGACTTCCAATGCTTGTCGGGTATACTTATTTCGAGCATTGTTGGACATTCTGCTGGCTACTGGACCACCACTGATAGTGTTGATGGTGCCTCGGCTGCTGTTTCTCTTGGTTCATCGCCCTATTGGTTCGGGTGATGGGGCGATCTCGACCTGGATCTTCTCCTCTCTGGCCTTTTCGAGGCTAGCTCCCCTCTATCTTGATGGGAGATGAGTTTCTTTAGTAGTCCCCTCTGTATTATGTCCTCGATATCTCTTTAGAGAACCCTACAATTGTTAGTATGATGGCCATGATCCCGGTGATATCGGCAGTACTGCTTGAGGTCTCTAGACTGAGGGTTTGACTTCATGCGATGGGGAGGAGTGGTAAGGTGCCCCTCCTTTTGAATCAGGTATAATATTTGTGAGAGAGAGGTGTTGAGAGGAGTGAGTGTTAGCTTCTTTATCGCCTCCTTCTTCTGATCTCTCCTATCGACCCAACCGGGTCTGGCGTCGCCTTTGGGGGAATCATCCTCAACCTTCTTTCCCCGAGAGCATTCTGCTTTAGCTACTTCTAGTCGGGCCACCTTCTTGTGGGCTCTATTATCTTCAGCGTCCATGTGTGATCGAGCTCTGGCCATCAGTTGATCGAAATCAGTCACACGGTTCATGATGAGGGAGTCAGACAGCTTTTCATCTTCTAGCCCGGCAACAATAGCGACCATGGGCACCATATTGCCTCGATCTTCGACCTCTAGCCTCTTGGCGTAAAACCTTTTGAAATAGTCTCTTAGGCTCTCACCGAGTCTCTATTTTATCTGCAACAGGATGGAGGAAGGAGCCTTTTGCTTTGTGTCGGCCAAAAAGTGGTGCACAAAATTTTGGCTAAGCTGCTCAAAGCTATGAACAGACTTCTTATCCAGCGAGTTCCATCACATCTTGGTGCTGCCCGTTAGCATAATTGGGAAGGCTCTCCAGATGACTGGGTCACTCACTTGTTGCATGCACATCAAATCATAAAAATTTTGCGCATGCTCAGTTGGATCACCTTTGCTTTTATAACTATTGCTAGGAGGCTCCGCCCTTACTTCTAGGCCCACACTATATTAGTGCGAACGAACTTCCCTTTAAAGAAAGCATTGGGCAGTCCCACCACCTCCGGACGGATGATTAATTGGTCAGTCAAGCTTAGCGAGTATGATATACAGTTTGAGTCCCGAACAACCATAAAAGCTCAGGCCCTGGCCGACTTCCTGATCGATTCATCCTACCCGGACACCGACCTGTCACCTCTTGCATCTTCTCCCTCTTCAGAAGCTCCGACTCGGAAGATGGTCAAGAAAGTCCCACCTCAGGAACACAGTACCTTTGAGCATAATTCACCCGAGTTCTCCTCATGGTTGTTGCTTAAAATGGATGGATCTTCAGGAGAAGGAGACAGTGGGGCTGGAGTGGTTCTACGCAGCCCTGAAGGAATCCTATATGAATACTCTATCGCTTTCGAGTTCCCGACCTCAAATAATGAAGCTGAATATGAAGCCATATTGGCAGGACTCAGAGCCACTCTAGCAACCAAAGCCGAATCCGTCTTCATCCTGGCCGATTCCCAGCTCATAGTTTACCAAGTGCGGGGGATTATGAAGTTAGGGATCCCAGAAAGGCCTAATACTTGGGAAAAATTAAGGAGATCATGTGCAAGTTTAAAGAATTTAAAATTACGCAAGTCCCACGAGCCCTTAATTCTCGAGCAGTTGCTTTGTCCAAGCTTGGTTCCTCAAGCTTAAGGAAGAGCCAAGGGCCCGTGTACACAGATACCCATTCATCCAGTATTTAACTGAAGGAACTTTTTTGAAAAATCCTATAGAAGAAAGGAGTCTACAAAGAAATGCTCGAAGATACCTTATGATCGATAACCAGCTATATCGGCTCTCATACACCAACAGCGGTGTGGGGCCCTGCCTCCGATGTCTCCGGCCCGAAGAAGCAGATTATGTCCTGAGGGGGATCCATCAAGGAACATATGGAAACCACCCAGGGGACAGAACTCTAGCCCAGAAGACTATCAAACAGGGCTATTACTGGCTGACCATTCTAGCTAAATCTAAGAGGCTCGTCTCTCGATGCAAGACCTGCCAACTCTTTTCTAGCATACCTTGGGCTCCGGCAACTGAACTTACCACTCTTATCAATCTGATTCCCTTTACTTAGTGGGGACTCAACTTATTGGGGTCCCTACCGATGGTAGTAGGGTAGCGAAAGTTCTTGATCATTGCCATAGACTACTTCACAAAGTGGATAGAGGCCAAGCATTTGGCCAAGATCGGTGAGAGCAACGTCACTAACTTTGTATGGAAGTTTATTATCTGTAGGTTTGGGGTACCTTCTTCTTTCATCACCGACAACGACACTCAGTTCGACAGCAAGGGTTTCTGTAGCTTCTGCGAAGAATCGAAGATTAGTTTAAGTTCACCTCAGTAGCACATCCTAATTGCAATGGCCTCGCCGAGGCTGCAAACAAATGCTTGCTTCAGGCCTTGAAGAAAAAGGTGGACGATGCAATTGGGAATTGGGTTGAAGAATTACCCGGGATTTTGTGGTCATACAAAATGACCCATAAAAATTCCACAGGGAAAACCCCGTTCAAGCTGACATATGGGGCAGAAGCTGTCATCCCGGTGGAGGTTGGCGTGCCAACCATCTGACTACAGCACTTCGATGAAGAATCCAACACTATCGGGCTTCGAGTCGAAATCGACCTTATTGATGAAATTAGAGAGCAAGCGCTCAGATCGCAAGTCATCAATCAACAGCGCGTCGCTCGCCACTACAATAGTAGGGTCCGACCCTGAAGATTCAAAGCTGGTGATCTTGTTCTCCGCAAGGCCATCTTTGATAGAGATACCAAGTGTGGCAAATTAGCCACTAACTGGGAAGGGCCATACGTGATAATCGAAGAAGTCCACCCTGACACTTACCGACTACAAAGCCCCGATGGAAGAATCTTACAACACTCTTAGAATATAGAGCACCTCAAAAAAAATACTTTCAATGAGTATTATTGTAAGACTCTTATGCTTGTAAATGAATCTTTTGCGTATCTCACTTTTCTACATTTTTGTAGTACACTAAGCCCTTGGTGTCATATTCATGAATAAACCCAAGGCACGTACCAAATACCTTAGTGTCCACTCGGAGTAAAACCAGAGCACGAAGCCGAGTCATCTCGACCCGGTCATCACCGACTCCAAGCCCTTGGTGTCGTATTCATGAATAAACCCAAGGCACATACCAAAGACTTTGGTGTCCACTCGGAATAAAACCAAGGCAAGTACCAAAGACCCGGTCGTCACTAACTCTAAGCCATTGGTGTCATATTCATGAATAAACCCGAGGTACGTACCAAAGACCTTGGTGTCCACTCGGAATAAAACCAGGGCATGAAGCCGAGCCATCGAGACTTGGTCGTCACCGACTCTAAGCTCTCGGTGTCATATTCATGAATAAACCCAAGGCATGTACCAAAGACCTTGGTGTCCACTCGGAGTAAAACCAAGGCACGAAGCCGAGTCATCTAGACCCAGTTGTCATCGACTCTAAGCCCTTGGTGTCATATTCATGAATAAACCCAAGGTACGTACCAAAGACCTTGGCACGCAGCTAAATCTTCTCGACCCGGTAGTCACTCAAAGATGTGCTCGCAACCTTAGTGCCTGTTCGGGATAAACCCAAGACCAAAAATCAGGTTCTTATCACTCTATCACAAGTTATAGAAATTTTAACACATAAGAATGCAACTATGCATGAATAACAAAAATGTACAAATCAGATCAACAAAAGGAAGTCTTTTTCATTCATTCATCAAAAGTATTTACAAAACATCAAAAGTATTTACAATACTTCAAAAAAAAGGGGGATACATCGAAGCTCCTAAGGAGCAGAACTAGAAGTCGGAGCCGGACTCGAAGGCGGGGCCAGTACTACCCGAAGCTACAGTAGGATCTGCAAGAGGAGGAGTCGGCAGAAGAGCCAGCTAGGGACCTGACAAGATATCATGGTCATCATCCTCGCCCGATTGACTCACCCAGTTGTCACCACCGGAGCCTCCTTCGGAACCCGTCATCCTCATCCCCATTCTCACATTCCAGCATGAGCCCTCCTCCTCTCCGCTCAATCTCCTTGAAAGCGTCAAGGCAGTCGTTCTTACGAGGAGGGTAATTGAACCGCTCGGAATAAGACTTGAGTTAGGGTGGGAGCTGCTTCATTAGGTAGTCGAACCTGACCTTGCAAGCCAACGCCACCTCCACCTTCCCGAGAGTACCGTTCCGATAGTTCTCAACGACCTCAAATTGGTAGGCTTCGGACTCCAAGTGGTCGAGGCGACCATGCAGTGCCTATGTCTAGGAGAGAGGCGACTTGCACTGTCGCTTGGCTTCCAGAGCGGCACGGGTGGCTCCTGCCTCAACCTTTCTTCTGCAGCCTCCTCCTCCTTCAGCCAAGTCTTCATCTCCTCGATTCAGGTGCGCTAGTCGAGTCAGATCGTAGGCATCATTCCTCTCGCGGGTCTCGACTTCCACCTCCTCCTTCAGATACTTCACCCTGTCACCAAGATGATAGAGTTCCTCCTGAAGCTTTCGGACCTCTCGATGGGCCTCAAAAAGCTAGGCCGACTGTTAGCTACACGAGGCGAGCAGACCCTTGATTTGCTTGTCCTGCATTTTGACCTCTCATTCTAGGCGGCCCTGACCCCTCCTCAGCACAACAAAATCGCTCTCCTTTTTTGCCCCCTCAGATCGGCGGCCTCCTGAGCAGCCTTTTGAGCCTCCATCTCCTCTAGGAGCTTGAAGTAATGCCCCCACGCATGCACAAACTAGACGTACAGTTCATGCTCCGTGAGAGCTCCCCTGAGCAAATAGCTCTTAAGGGTTTGGTGAAGACCGAAATCAGGCATCTCAATAAGGATTTTGTCATCACGGGGCAATAGAAACTGCTCCAATGCCCTGGCCTGGGTGGCCTTGGACTCCAAAACCGATCCCCTCTTGTCAAGCCAACGCTCAAGGATGAACCGTTTCTCTTTCGAAGGCTCCTTGTCGTACCGAGGATGAGCTTCTGCTGAGCCTATCAGTAGCATCCTCAGTTCCTCCCATCTAGCTTGGGAGAGCTCATCGATGCGGTGAGGAAAGGGCCACTCGAAATTTGCTTCTTGACTCGCCTCAGTAATGGGAACCTCTTCAGCAAGAAGTTTTTCGGTCGGCGAAGGCACTCGTGGGCAATTAACACCACCCTCCTTGGTTCAAGGCCACGCCCCTCGGTTTGGTCGCAAGAAGATTGTCACCCCTGGCATCCCACACTGGGGATTCATCATCAAAAATAATGACGTCAGAGGAGGCGACCCGGGGTGTCCCCTGGGTCAGAAGAGAAGGAGCCTCACCTGCTGCCCCGGGTGCAGCTTCACCTTCTTATCGGGGAGAGGGTTCACCCGACTGCCGAGTCACTACCTCTTCCCCTTGCATAGGAATGGGTGTGCCCGCCTCTCCTTCAGCCCGTGCTTTCTTCGAGGGCTCGGCGCCCCTTGATGGGCCCTGACTTTTCCCCTTCCGCCTCCTCTTCTTCTCCAACCTCTCGGCCTGAGCCGTGGTCGGACTTGAACCAGCCAATCGGGCCGCTATCTCGACTGTGTTGGCCTTGATCTATTCAGCCTCCTCTACTCAGAGGCACTTTTGGAGCCTTGCCGAAGGCCCACCTTGAGAGGCCTTGGCTCCCTCCTATCACAACGGCAGAAGAGCGGCCCGAGCCTTATCTTCTTCGGTTGGAGGAGTGCTAGAGATGCCGACAACTCGCAGCACTGAGTTGTCAAAAAGATTCTCGTTGCGGCAAGACCCTGTATAAGCTCCGATCTTGTCCAACCTGCGCCTCTCTGACTCTGAAAGAGGGCCCGCCTTCAGAGCATCCTTCTTTATCTCCGGCTAGATAGAGCAAGCCAGAAGGGCATCGGCACCGAAGATAAAAAAATCATGATCTTTCTAACCCTTGTTGGACTCAGGAGAGTTGGAGACCAACTTAAAACCCCCCATCATCTGCAGATAATAATGGTCCTCATTCTTGGCCACTTTGGCGCAAACTAGGTGGCCGAGGATCCCTAGCGTGGGCTCTATACTCACTTGGTGGCAGATGACAATAAAGCCGACGAGCATGGCAAGGGAATTCTGCTTTAGTTGTGACGACGAGATCCCCAAGACCTCAAAAACTCGTCGGAGAAATGGGTGAAGTGAAAAGCACAGACCGAACTCCAAGTGGTGAAAATAGATCGGAGCAATGTTCCTACTATGATGATAGACCAGCTAATCCTTCGACGGCGTTGACAGAGTAAACACTCGAACTAATCGTAGTCGGTCTCGAGAAGACATGGGAGCACCTTGGAATGGAACTCCCGAAGCAAAGAAGTCCTAGCTTCATTACGAGCAGGGACACTGGAAGCAGAAGAAGCCATGATTTTCGGCGATAGAAATTGGAGCGAATCGAGGGAGATGATTGGAAATCGCGCAAGCACGGTGGGCGAAATTCTAGGGCTTGAAGAATAATAAGCTAAGTAACTGAAAAAACAGGCGTATATATAGGCGAGGGAGGGGACGCATGGTGTGATCTGAACGATGGACTCGGCTATCGAAGGACGGCTGAAAAGGAACACGAAATTCAAAGCAACCGCTCGATAATCAAAGCGGCACCCCCTAGTAACCGACGCATGATCTCCTCTGATGTCATAATGTAGCGTCAATAACAACCCATCAATGCCCCCTCATTAAATACGCTTCGGATTCCTAGGAGACGATTTGAATTTCAATCGGACCCGGCAACCCAGGTTCAAGCGAAAGGGGCCAATGTTGTATCACAGAAATTACTAAGTGTAAACTACTCTTGATAAGACGACACGTGTCTCAATTATCTAGAGTAGTTTACACTTAGTAATTTCTGTGATACAACAATTATTATATTCTTAGGGTCAGTTTCGCTACTCTTTCTCTGTACAAGTTTTAGCTAAAACTGGTTTGGTTCTGGAATAGGTTGGGGATGCAATTCTAAACTGTTTAAGGTTAAATTTAACCTAACAAAACATAGATTAAGTCATGGTCCAATATTTTAATAAACTAGGGCTAGAATTTAAACTAGTTTTGTTCTACTGAATTTAAGTTGGAGTTGACAAAAAGAGCCTTAAGCTCCCAACTGAAATAGGATATGTCTTTCATTGGATATGATATCATGTATCATTTTGTTCGGAGTAAATTGCACATACCCTCGTCATCTATATCTCTAATAACACGTAATTTCCCTCAATTAATTTATTAGTATTTAGCCGCCTTCAGTTCAGGAGAGAGAAGAGTATTATTTGCAATTTATCCATTTGAAAATCTCAAATCAGTAGTGCTAAACGCTAATATATTTTATTAAAGGGTGTCAAGCGCTACTAGATGTATCCATGAGGGGTTATGTGTAATTCACCAAATGTTCGAAGCACATTGTAGTACTATGCGGAAAATGTCAATTTTCACCCGTGCATCGAGAATGATGGGGTACAATTACCGAAGCGGTGATTGGATCCAGTGTGATCACAAGCTGCAAGGCAAAGCCAGCTAACTCTTTTGCTGTAAGGAGAGAGAAAGAGAGGATACCAGCTGCAACTGTAAAGATAAAAAGATACTCTCGACATACTTTATTAATTTTATTATTCAATTAGACAATTATTTAGCTTGTGCGCTAGGCGGCGGTTTGCCGAAGGGTGAATTCAGTAGAATTATGTAGCTAATACGAGTAATTATTTACATTAAATAATGATTAAAGCATTTTATGCGCTTTTCTAAGAGGAAAAAAAAAAGACCTTAAGAAATGAAAATTTATCTCGAGAGCCTAAATTAAGAACCCTCATGTGGCTAAGCCTATTGACTTTATAGCCATGACCATAAGAAAGGAAAATTTATGACTAGACCCTAAATTAAGAACCCTCATGTGACTAAGCTTATTGACTTTTTAGCCATGTGTTTTGGTCCATTTACCCAATTTCTCATGTTAAAAAAATCTTTTTTAATTTTTATCACCAAAATACCCTCACTCTCAACCTCTCATCTATTTTTTTTATAAACCCATGAATTATTTTCCTCCTCCTCATTCTCCTCAACCAGTATCTCTTTCACCACCACCTCCGTCATTGCACCATCCTTCTCTTTCTTCTCATATTTTCTCAACTATTATTTTTTTCGCCGCCATGACAACTTCTTTGTCATTTTTATTTTTATTTCAACCATCACTCCCGTTCCTTCTCCCACCACGACCACCGCATCACTCAAAATTTATCTCCTTTGACTAAAATAGTCACCTTTTAAAGTCACGCCGAAATTAATACTTAACAGGTAAAGTTAACATATAAGACTTACAATTACGATCTAACAACTAAAGGTAAAATGTGAGGTCTAAAGTTAACATCTAACAAGTTTAAAACTTTTACACTAATTTCAAAAGCTAAACATTAATTTTATACCTCATATGTTAAACCTTTCCTTCACGTGTTAACTTTTATTGTTAGATGTTAACTTTAAATTTTACTGTTAACTTTAGACCTCATGTCAATTTTAATTATCGACGTTAACTGTTAAGTTTAGATATTAACTTTATCTGTTAAGTATTAACTTCGGTGTGACTTTAGAAAGTGATTATTTTATCCAACGAACACAACTTTAAGAGACGAGGCATATGGCTTTAAAGAGATGAGGCGATGATTATGAAAGAATGAGAAAATAAAAATGGAAGAAGAAAGAAAAAGATGAAAATAAAATGGAAAAGGAGGGAGGGGAAGAAAGGTGAGTGGAGATGGGTTAGAGGAGAGAAGACAGATCGAGGTGGATGGGCGAAGGAGGAAGGATGGGGGAAGCGAAAAAATACAGACAATGAAGGAGTAAGAATGAAGGAAAGAGAAGCAAAGAGAATAAAGTTGGATGAAGAAGTGAAGAGGAGGAGCGTGAGCAGAGAAAAGAGGAGAGCGGAGGTAGAATGGAGGACAAGGGAGAAGGATGATGGTAGGTGGAGAAGAGAAGAAGAGAGGAGGTGGAGTGGAGAAAGAGAGAGAATACAAGATGAGGAAAAAGATAAGAGGTATTTTAGGGATGTGAGAAAATAAGGAGCTTGAAAAGCCAAATCAAAACACAAGGCAAAAGTCAGGTCACATAGGATTCTTAGTTTGGGATCTGGACACAATTTTTCTTTCAAGAAAACATAGCTGATTCATCCAAAATTAATTTTCGAACAAGAAAATCGGGACACATAATTAAATCAAGATTTTAGGAGTTCTACGACTGGACCTTCATTGACCTAAGCTGTGAGCACTTCCGTTTGCCTCTCGCTTGATAAAGCAAATTTGTGAACGATAAAAACTTTCACTTTACATTTTATTGCTTCGCAAATATAGCCATATAGCGCCAAACGGTTGTCTGCTCTAACCAGTTCACATAGCAACTAACTGGGCATTCATCTTGCCATTGTTAGGTTGGAAACAAGCATCACAATTTACTTTTCTCCACTTTTTTGAGGAGGAGTCCAACTTTTATTGCGAATTTCAACTTGTCCCCTGTTATTATCAACTATTGATGATTGCTCTATCTCACTTTGGAGCTCAATCACAACTGTTGTATTCACTGTTAGCGCATCGTCTCCTATCTAGAGCTCATTTCTATGCCGACCAAAAATACATTTATTACAAACTTAATGATTTAAATGAAATTGTACAAACTAAATTATATTGGGCTATTATTTCGGACTTTCATTGTACATTCCATCGTTTAATGAAATGAACAGGGTACCTCTCCCTGTTTTACCTCAAAAAAAAATAATAAAAAAAATATTGGGCTATCAGGCGTGATATTTAAAGCTTTTAGATTTAATAAGTTATCAAGTATGATTTAAGAAACTAAATCTGAAAAGTTGAATCTATTTCTAATTACCAAAAAAAAAAAAGGGATTGGATTAAATTTCCAATTTTAAAATGTAACCTATCATTACAAACAGACTATCTAACTTGAGTACCTTTTAACAAAGAAAATGACAGAAGTGCACTGACGAAGAGAAAACAAATAACAACAATTTAACAATATTCCACAATCAAGATGATTATTTACATCATTTAAGTACAACAATACGATGATTCCATTAATAATCAACAAGGATTACAGTCAAACTGTGACTCATGCACATATGTACCGCAATGAATTTAGAACTTAAAATAATGATTACTTATTTACCGATGGTAATTAGTAACATCCCCTATCTGGTGCCGTTAATGAACATGAAACCGCGTTTAAAGTACTCGAAAAAAGGACCGTTGGTTGGTCCCCTTGCAAGCTTAAACACACTTCAATCCCTTTCATCACCGTTTTTTTTCAATTTATATAAATTAATTAATTAGTAATATATTGATCCGATAAAATGAGGATAACGACATTAAGTTAAATTAAAGAATCAAGAGAGAACCCACATGAGCTGCTGCCTTCTCAAAGCTTTCTCAGTTGCAGAGAGCAGAGCTTTCATGGCTGCAAATATTCATTAATCAATTAATTCCACAGCTGTTTCTTCACCTGTATTCGATCCACAACTTTGTAATTATTTCAACCCCCCGCTCTCTCTCTCTTTATTTCTATTCTTGTCATCATCATTGTTTAATTAAGAATATTTCTGATGTGGGTCCTTTCTCTTCACCGTACATTGACAGGCTAGGCCACAGGCTGGAAAAGTGAAGGAAGAAGAACACAAACTAGAACCAGAAGAGAGGAAGAAGCCCAAGAATGAGGCTCTGCTGGTTTTGATCTGGAACCCAAACCAGAAGATCTCATCTGGGTTTTTCGAGCCGAGGTAGATTTTGTCTCAAAGTTTCCATCTTGATTCATTTTACTGATTTGGGTTCTGTTGGTTCTTTTTCCGAGGAACTTCTGGTGAGGATTTCATATCTTGGGTTTTTACAATTTTTGAGAGTTCAGTGACCATGATCTAAAAGTTTGGATCTTTGAATTTGTTCTCTCGTTCATTTGAGTTTGGTGTCTAAGATGGAGAAGTTGAGATTATTGAGATGCACATTTCTCTTTCTTTCAGTTTTGTTTGATATCTCTTTTGCTGCATTCACCCCTATTGATAACTATCTGATTGCTTGTGGATCCTCCCAAAATGTCTCAGTTCAAGGTAAAAATTTTCTCCCTGATTCCCGTCAATCCTCATTCTCTCTAAAAACTTCAGGAGACAATGCAATCTCCACTCCCAGCTCCTCTCTCCCTTCTCCAATTTACCAATCTCTTCGAATTTTTCCGAAACCCGCGCATTACAAGTTCGATATCCATCAACCCGGCCGCCATTGGATCCGGCTCTACTTCTGCCCTCTCCCAAATTCCGGCGACCATGACCTCGCTTCTTCTCCACTGACTGTGGTGACCGATGATTTCGTCCTCTTGAACAACTTCACCTTCAAAAATACCAACTATACTTACCTCTTCAAGGAGTACTCTGTCAATGTCACCTCTGACTCTTTGGCCCTAAGCTTCATTCCTACAAATGGCTCGGTGTCTTTCGTTAATGCGATTGAGGTCGTTTCAGTCCCTGATGAACTGATCTATGATCAAGCCCTTGCAGTCCCCAATGCCCCCTTTGCTGGCCTCTCCGAGCTCGGCCTAGAGACTATGTATCGATTAAATATGGGTGGTCCTTTACTCACATCCAACAATGACTCGCTTGGAAGAAATTGGGAGAATGATGGCAAGTATCTTCATGTCAACAGCTCAGCTGCAAATGTCTCGGTTGATCCTCTGATGATCAAATATCCTGAGGACTTGACTGAGGAAATAGCCCCTAAATGGGTTTATGCAACTGCCGATGCAATGGGGGATGCAAATGTCACCGATGTGAACTTCAACATGACTTGGGTTTTATCGGTAGATTCGAGCTTTCAATACTTGATCAGGTTCCATTTCTGTGATATAATCAGTAAGGCTCTCGACACGTTGTTCATCAATGTGTATGTTAATTCTGATATGGCGATTGCGAGTCTGGATCTTTCGTCTCTCAGGAGGGAATTAGCGGTGCCATACTACAAGGATTTTGTTTCAAATTCATCGAATGGTACAAATACTTTGACTGTTAGTGTTGGGCCTGATTCAATGGCAGAGTTTAGCAATGCAATCTTGAATGGCCTCGAGGTGATGAAGATTAGCAATGAAGTTAAGAGCTTTGATGGGCTGAACTCTGTCAACGATCTTCTCCCAGAGTCAGCATCAAAGAAGAAGAAGCTCGTTATCATAATTGGATCGGTTGTGGGAGCTGTAGGTGCCATTGGACTTATAACTTTGTGCTACTGTTGTTTTATGTGTCGGAGGTCGAAGGCTAATAGTACTCATACTCAGTCTTGGCTACCTCTTCCTCTGTATGGAAACTCTCACACCATGAGCAAAGTTTCTACTCGAAGTGGAACAGCGAGTTGCATCTCTTTGGCCTCTACAAACCTCGGCCGAGTATTCACATTCCAAGAAATCATGGATGCCACCAACAAATTCGATGAGAGCTTGCTTCTCGGTGTCGGTGGTTTCGGAAAGGTTTACAAGGGAACATTAGAAGATGGCACTAAAGTCGCCGTGAAAAGAGGAAATCCAAGATCTGAGCAAGGTCTAACTGAGTTCCACACTGAAATCGAGATGCTGTCCAAACTTCGTCACCGACATTTAGTTTCACTAATTGGCTATTGTGAGGAAAGATCCGAGATGATTTTGGTCTATGAATACATGGCGAATGGACCTTTGAGAAGCCATCTCTATGGAGCGAACCTACCGTCGCTCTCATGGAGGCAGCGGCTTGAGATTTGCATTGGAGCTGCGAGGGGTCTTCATTATCTCCACACTGGAGCAGCTCAAAGTATAATTCATCGTGATGTGAAGACCACCAACATTTTGCTTGATGAGAGCTTCGTTGCCAAAGTTGCCGACTTTGGTTTGTCAAAAACTGGGCCAGCATTGGATCAGACTCATGTTAGCACCGCCGTCAAAGGTAGCTTTGGCTATCTAGATCCTGAGTACTTTCGAAGACAACAATTGACTGAGAAATCTGATGTTTACTCCTTTGGCGTCGTTCTAATGGAAGTTTTATGTGCAAGACCGGCGCTTAATCCAGTTTTACCTAGAGAACAAGTGAACATAGCGGAGTGGGCGATGAACTGGCAGAAAAAGGGGATGCTTGAGCAAATTGTGGATGCAAATTTGGCTGGGAAAATTAATCCCGCATCGCTTAAAAAATACGGAGACACAGCGGAGAAATGCTTGGCTGAGACTGGGGTTGACAGGCCTTCAATGGGAGATGTGTTGTGGAATCTTGAGTACGCTCTTCAGCTTGACGAGACATCGTCGCTTGCTGATCCTGATGATAATAGTATGAAGAGCATTCCGAATATTTTATTGCCTCCGCTTGAGCCTTTTGATAACAGTGTGAGTATGGTCGAGGGAGTGAACTCTGGTACTGATGATGATGCTGAAGATGTGGCTACTAGTGCTGTGTTTTCTCAGCTTGTGAATCCTCGAGGGAGATGAGGAGATGGATTTTTTTCAATTAAGGAATTCTCGGCGACTTTGAGGTCTTTTCTGTTCTTTTACTATCTATGCGGTAATTAATTTGGATTTATGTTTGTATAATATAGTGTATTCAATTTGTGGGTGTGAGCTCAATAGTGTTATTTGTTCAAGTTATATGACTTATAAATTCAAGTGAAATTCACTTTTTTTTTCGACAGAGTTCTTTGAATGCTAAGGATAATTGGCTTGCAGGTTTACAAATATGTAAAATTCTCTCTTTATTATAGCGTGGGATCAGAAGGAAGTGAGGCATCCATTGTTTTTACTGCAATTTACCTTTGTCATTTATTGAATGTTGTGTTGCTATCTAGTGAGAAAACTTGATTTTTTTACTTTGTTATAATGAGGAATTTTCAAGAATTAATTGCTCTCAGTTATCTTTCTCTTCCGAAGTTGTAAAAATTTATTTACACAAGATGTATATATAATTTTCCACCTATGCTTATTCTATATTAACTTTCCCCCCTCTCCTTTCCATTTACACCTTTAGACAAATTTGAGCACCTTTTCTGAAAGTGCCTACTTCTCAGTAATAACATGTAATCTATGTATGACTTGTTTGAAGAAAACAATATCTAGCGTGTTTTGTAGAGCTTAAGCAACAAATATCTTGGGCTTGGATTTCAAATTCCAATTTGGATTTCATCATAATGCTTGATCTATAACATTCACAGGACACCATTATAAACAATCAAAACCATCTTGCTTTCTTAGCTGTTATGATTCTTGAACAAACAAAAATACATCATAGAAATCATTTATTTGATCAAACCTTATGCATACATTTCAAACCAATCCATATGTCAACAATATTGTTTGATACTTCCAACTAATGCACCACCGTCTAGCTGTCTGCTTTAGGAGAGAATAGACACATCTTGCAGTCTGAAGATAGTAGGGACGTAGTCCGATACTTGTCCTCACCACCAACAACGGGCATTTCTACCCCAGGTTTTGCTGTATTCTCAAACCCTGGACGATATGTGCGACCTAAAACCCCTTCTACTTCTGGAGATAGCTTCAAGAATCTGAACTGGACTTCCAAATGCGCAAAGCAATCATCAGAAGGTATTCCATACTTGTGGACCTTATCATCTTCTCTAGTAATTGGAACCACGTTTATAGACACCTCTGCGGTTTCGTCAATTGAGATCATTACACTGTTTCTGTTTCCAGTCCTCTCAACCTTTACTCTGTTATCAGAAGATTGCCACTCAGAAAGATGTCCTTCTTGAATTTGAACAGGCTCGCTGTCAAAGGAGAAATTGAAGTGGTCAACAGAATCATCCCATTGGTTGGCTCGAGCAGCCTCAATGGAGAGCTTGTGGTTGCCGAACATGAGCCCGAGTGCTTGTATCCACGTGAAGTCTCGTGTCCTTCCACTTGGTCGGAGGCCAATGAAGCGTGCATTGATTTGGAGGTTGGGGTCAGAGACGAGGCTGAAGTGTTCGCCTTTCCTTCCATGGAAGTAGAACACAACTCCATCGCTTCCAATGAAACGGGGATCATAGCAACCGGATCCTACTCCTTCGCAACTGGGCTTTCGACCTACATTAAGATCAAATTATCAATTCAGCATAATAGTCATGAGTAAACAGGGCATGCGCGTCTCTCCATAGGTTTACCTGGTGTGTTGTTAATATAACATACATCCAGGTCATTGCAATACCATAACAACATAGCTAACATTTTGGATATGTACTATGTTAGCGACACACCAGTCCCCGTTTACTCTAGTTTTATAATGGACGGAATAGTTAAACAATATAGAAAGAAAAAATATAGAAAAGGAACTAGACCTCGGCAGACTGCTTCACATTTAGGTGAGTTGCAGTCCAAGAAGCAGCCTTTGGCATTTGGGTGTGACGGTTTAGGGTTTGGGCACTCCTGTGGATATCTGATCAGCCTACGGTAGCAGGGGCTCCAGCGGCTTTTGCATGTCAAACGGGATTGTGCTGATACCCCTTTGATTTTGATATCGATAACAATGAAAAGGAGCAAAAGTATCGGCATGCCTTTAATTCTATTGAACCTCATCTTTCTACTACACTTAATTTCCAATAATAGATTACTCTTTATTTCTAGGTTCTTATAAAGGAAGAATGAGCTGTTGAGTGTTAGGCAGAAACCCAGAATGAATAAGTTGGTTAAAATGTCAACTATTGGGAAGCAAGTGACCTGATCTGAGTAAAATAAATAAAATAAGAATTTATAAGACAGTTTAAACTTTTTGGTATTGGTCCAGATTTTATATGCCCAGTGGTGTTTCCTAGACTTAAGATCTTGTTGCATGCCACCTTGTACCTTAGGCAGGAATCCAACACTACATCAAGGTTTTGTATTAAACTGATTGATGTTAATTACCTTAATTTGATTAATATTCTTAGGTGACTGAAAAAGCTTCAGATTTTGGTGCGTGTTTGGTAGAAATCCATTCTTAGAACTTAGAAGGCCATGATCCCCTACTGTCCGTGAAATCTTTGCGTTGAGGACACGATCCTACCTCACTAATTACTTTGAAATGTGTAGCATATAGATTGAAGATGAGATACTTATTAGGATTCTTGACCTCAGTTTAGTATTTTAATCTTTGGTTTGCTTACCCAAAGACTTTGTCATCTAGATTAAAATATCTCTTCACAGAGCAACTTGCCAAATATATATACTAAGAAGCGAGCGGGTAGAAGTTGACTTGCTACTATTTCCTTGTTTAGAAAATTAGCCAGAGCAAATGTTGGTGCTCTGTGAGCTAACATCAAGGCCAATTTTTGCGCCCTGCATTTTTGTCTTCTATGATATGCAAGCTCGCATTGTTTTGAGTCTTAAAACTTACATTATTTCACGTTGTAAGATCTAAACCTGCGAGTTATAATTGTGCTTTAGAGTGAAGGAGTCAATTGCAAACAGCTCCCTGTACCAACGTCCAATTGCGGACAGACCCCATGTAGTTCTGTTGCTGCAGAGTGAATTCTTTTCACTCTTAAAAGAGTCAGAAAAGTTCACTCAGAGCGTCTATCCGCACCAATGGAAGTACAGGTGGTCTATCCGCTATTAGCGCTATAAGATATACAGAGAGCTAAGAGCAAGAAAGCTTAAGATATGATAACAAGTTCATCTACTATAGATTGTGTAAAGGGCTAATCAGACTCATGATTCTATTCGAAAGATGCATTTTTCCTGCATCATGAAAAAAATTAGGAGCTAAAGATACTAAAATGATTATACAATAAGTCTAGCTAGCATGAAATTGTGAATTTGGCACCGAGAGCAAAGCTTCATATCATATGTATGATCAATTGCGCTATATCATGCAAATAAGGTGTTAAAGACCCTCAGATGACAATATGATGAACCTAGCATAAAATTGTAAACTTGGCACCGAAAAGTAAAATTTCCTATATACGATCAAATGTGTTAGATGCGTTCAATGACTTCTGTTAATTTAGATGCAGATTTGATTTCACTCTATTTGAATGTGAATACATTGATCAAGTTCATCTAAATTTGTCTTCAATTCTTATGATGTGCCTTAAAGTTGAATTCTGTTCCCTGTGATGAACCGTAATGTTCTTTTTCATTGTGCTTCTTTCAGATTTTTGAACTTAAGATTTCCTAATGAAGAAGGTAGAAGTAAGCAACTACTACACCGATATCGCTATTATTAGTCATCTAGTATTGCCATGGACTATTGAGCATCAAATTCTAAATGGTCTGCTTAAAAGGAAGCCTCACATGATGATACCTTTTGATTTTATGCTCTAACTATACAAATATACATACTTGCAAGTAATTGTTTTGGGGTATGGTCTTTTTGACTTTCGTTGCAAATTAAATACCATTGTAGTTCAAAAAGGTTGCAACCACGACTTACGTTCAAATATGTGGTCTTTTTGTAAGTTCAGTTCTAACTAAAAATTTCTTTGTTGCAGTGAGACAAACAGGTGTAAATGATGCAACTTTCTAACCGCGCACTTGCCCAAAATATACAGTTGCAACGAATCAAACAACCCCTAACTATGACTTTGGAATTTGTGCTTGACGCACGCCTGAGTTTGAATTTCAGCTTTGAGATTTGAAATGAATAAAACCCTACCATGATCTTTCATGTGCATGATGATATGCTTGCATCTGCTCCTGTTTAAAGCTCACAATATGGGTGTTTGCTTGGAGCATTAACTTATTAGCCAGCAACCTATGGAGAGGACTAGTATTCCTATCAGAACACGTTCTGGTGCGGGATCATCACATCCCTTGATTTTCGTTGTGCAATTCCCTAAATACCTCTCTACTATCCCCTCCGTTGCTATCAGAACAGCCTACATTGTGCGGGTCGTTCTGATAGCATTCATACTCTATGGAGAGCTGATAGTAACTTGTCATCAATCTTTTCTTTGAGGACTTTCACATGATTTCTTTCGCATGATTTCTTTTGCTTTTGTCATACAGGGATGCGAATTTTTGCATTATTGGCCTGAAATGAGATTTCAAAGAAAACTGACAAATGAATTGTTTCCATCCCATTTCCTCACAAAGTGGCCTGAATTGGATTTCTTGAAGTAGAGGTCAAATCAACCAATTATAGGTTGACACATCATCCTCTTTCTTATTTTCAAAGATGCACAACAAAAATGGAAAAATGGATGTAGGCTTCAGTTCTAGACCATTTATACTTAGGGTCTGTTTGGCAAGCTACATAAAACTAGGCCAGGACTGATCCTGGCTCAGCTTTCCTGGCATAGTTTAACCAGTTCTATTTTGGACTAGTGGAGGGGGTGATCCAAAATAGCACTGGTTAAGTGGCCAAATTTTGATCTACAAAAAACTGGGCCAACTTTAGCCTTGTTCTTTGCCAAATGAGAAATCACTCAAAATTGGGTCAGATTCAGTCTTGGCCCAGTTTTAAATGGTTGCCAAACACACCCTTAGTCTAGATTAAACTAAATTAGTTTCTATGTGAATTAGTTTTAAGTTAAATCTAGTTTGGCTAATTTTCAGATAAAACTAGTCTTAGATGTTGAGAATAAAGAGGGAGGAGAAGGAATAATAATGGGAGAAGTAGAAGGTGGAGAAGCGGGTTGACAGCTTTCTTTTTCCTTTCACAATGCTTTTTACGGCCAGAGCTGGCCGGTTCTATTTCATATCGAGGGATACTTGGTCTTTTCTGGACTAGTAATCAAAGCATATATGGGCCCAAAAACTAATTTAGGCTAGGGGTGGGCATGGGCCGATTTGACCCTAGCCCACCATGATTCAAGACACGGCCTGACTTGTTGGACCGGGCCCACAATTCAACTGGGCCATGGGTCGGGCAGATTTTCATCCACAATTCAACTGGGCCATGGGTTGGGCTGGTTTTCCTCTAAACCTGGGATCAAAGAAGTAAACCCGGCCCACTACTCGTTCGGCCCGGCCCGACCCGAATTTTATATCAAAAAACAATTATCTCAATGCTATAAATATGAGTATACTATCACTAATTACTTTTCCTTACATTTATTAGCTTTCTTTGATACATAAACTTAAATTAAAATGACCGTAAAGAATTATCATGTTACTATTGCACATAAAGTGCATATATAATGCAATATTTAGTTTGTTATACAAATTGTTGAATTATCAAATTGAATTTTAGTTGTATTATAAAACTATTTACAGTTTGTTAATTGAAATCTACTAACTTAATGATATTACATTACTAATTTTTATCATATTTTCAAGAAATTAGTATAATTCCATTCAACAAAGCATTAAAAAGTATAAAACTTGATTGCATGATTTGTTACTAGCTCTGATTACACTAAACAGAAATATAAATTTGAAAGTGGTGTCCATTTCAAAAATTGAACTAGACAAGCCGTACCATTTTCCCGACACGTGTTGAGATCGTGAAATTATAAATGTTGCGGGTTTTATCGACTGGTTTGGTGGCAGAGGGTCAAATAAGACTATAGATAAAAAAAAATAATGAAAAAAATAAAAAAATGGTAAAAAAAATACTCTGTAGGCCGGGTTTGGCTCAGCCCTAGGTGGGCTATGGGCCGAGTTGGGTCCAGTCCTAGACCTGAGATCAAAGCTGTAAGCCTAGCCCGTTCAAGCCCGCCTGGGCCTAGGTCGGGCCCAGCCCGGCTAGAAACCGATCGGGCCAGGTTGCTGATCGGGCCCGACCTGGCCCACGCCCACTCCTAGTTTAGGTTAACTTTCTTTTTTGCCAAACTAGGACTAGACTATTGGGCCAAATTTGTTTCAACTAAAACTAGTTTAATAAGTTGGTCAAACAGGCCCTTGAACTTACTACCACTGTAGTTTCATTGCTGCATGTAGACTCTCTAGGTTAAATTCTTTTGGCTCTTTTACTATTGCTGAAATTTGGGTAGATATTGTCCCTGTATGAAATTAATGAGTATATACGAGGATAAAGTATTTTATAATCCAGGGGTTCATTTGTAACAGTGAAACTATAGGGTAGCATACGCAAAACAACAATACTACAGGGGGTGTATGTGCAATTGACCCTTAAATAAAAGGACTCAAAACCAACAAGGAGGGAGACAACAACTCATATAATACGGACAACTGAGTAAATAATTCATGAAGGTTTGCTCAAATTTAGTGATTATTAAGAACAGTAAAAGTTATTAAGTATTAGTGCATAGAATTTTAAATCTTCATTTTACAATAACTTCAGAGTTTCCACATACTAAAAAACTTTTAACAAGATATAAGAATAGATTTTAACATGATATAAGAATAGTATATATTTAAATCCTATAAAACACATTGCTGAAGAGGAAAATAGAGCTATCTAAGAAGGATAATTCTACCATAAAATCCCACTTTTGTACTACAACAAACGAAATTGTAGAGTCCTTCCTTAAAAAATATCTATCAAAATTTGTGATCATCAAGGAACCCACACTTTTATTTCTTGTAGTACAAAAGTAGTTTGAGAAGTTTCTTACAGTACAAAAGGAGCTGACACTTTTGTTTCCTGCAGTATAATATAGTTTGAGAATTTCTTGCAGTACAAAAGGAACCCACACTTCTATTTCTTGCAATATAAAAATAGTTTGAGAAATTTCTTGTAGTGCAAAAGTAGTTATAAGGTTTAGGATCTATTTATCCCACTGTGTCAAGGTTTATTAACCTCATTGTCATCACAAATAACCAAACTCAAAGCAAATATTACTTAGAAGGGACAACTTAGATATAATACAAAGGCTGATTTGGCCCCAAAGCTGTGTTTCATGTTTCAGGTGAAACAGCAAATCTTCTTCTCTTATTGGAGATAGATGACAATCAACGTTTGGTTGCTTTTCAGCTATCCAAAACCAAAAGGTTTCAAATATCAAGATATTATCAACACCCTAACATCTAAGTTTTCTTCCTTCATGAACCTTGACCAAAATTCTCACTGACCCCCAACAGCATGGCTCTCTCCTATTGCCATTCCCTCTTTCCTCCTCTTGAGACTCAAAACCCAAAACCCACTAACTTCAAAAATGTAATGATTCCACACAAAAATCTCAAGCTCCCCCACAACAAGAGCAAGCTCACCTCACCTAGCAATCTCATACCTTGGAACTCCCTGATCACAAAATACCGTCGACAAGGATCCATACAAGCGGCCTTGCTTACGTTTTTCGACTTACAGAAGTCAGGGATGGCACCCGATAGCTTCACTCTCTCTGCACTCATTTCTGTTATCCGAGAGCTAGGCGATATCTCGCTCGGTTGTCAGGTCCATGCTCTCTCTGTCAAGTTTGGATATTGGCAAGAAGAATTTGTCACCAATTCTCTGATTCAAATGTATGCTTCCTTTGAAATGATCGGCAATGCTCTTCGTGTTTTTGAGGGGATATCGGATTCAGCTAGTGCAGTATCTTGGAACTCCATGATTGCGGAGTTTGTAAATAGTGAGCTCTTCTCTGATGGTGTGAAACTTTACAGAGACATGCAATATGTAGGAGTTGAACCAACTCCTACAACTCTGAGCAGTGTATTGAAATCTTGCGCTAATCTTAAAGCTGTATCTGAGGGTAAACAAGTAAACGCTCAAGTTATCGTTCGTGGGTTCGTTCCTAATGAGATTCTAGAAACTGTTCTTGTTGATTTCTACTGCAAATGTGGAGAAATTGAGAATGGTAGGTTGGCTTTCGATCAAATGGAGAACAGAAATGTCTTCTCTTGGAATTCTATGATCAGAGGTTGTTCTCAAATTGGTTATAGAGAAGAAGCTTTGATGTATTTTCAAGCAATGAGAAGAGAGGGGACAATTCCAGATAAATTCACATATAATGCAATACTGGCTGCAGCTACAACTGACGAAGACAACTACAATTTTCCTAGAGAATTCAGATCGATACATGCTTCTGTTATCAAAGCAGGCTTGATAACTGACAGATTCATCGGTACTTCTTTGATCACCATGTACTCAAGAAACCAATGTTTACAAGAAGCAAAGCTGGCATTCGAGGATACGAATTCTAAAGATATGGCTGTCTGGTCTTCCATGATTTCTGCAACTGTAAAGAACAGAGAAGGCCAAGAAGCTGTCAATATACTTGTCAGGATGTTAAGACTGAGGATTGAACCTAACTCTTTCATTTTTTCGAGCCTCTTCTTGGCTTGCAGTGATCTTTCAGCAATTGAGGTTGGCAAACAAATCCATGGCTATGGTTTCAAGATCATAAACTCTCTGGACTCTGCAGCGAAAAATTCACTCATGATCATGTACTCAAACTGTGGATTACTAACAGAAGCAATGACAATGTTCGATTCTATGTCAAACCCAAATCTAGTATCTTTCAACTCTATGATCTCAGTACTAGCACAGCATGGACTCCCTACTGAAGCTTCTAAAGCCTTTAAAGATATGGAGTCCTTTGGCCTGAAACCTGATGATATCACTCTACTAAACCTCCTCTCAGCCTTCAACCATGCCGGTTTAGTTTCTGAAGGCCTAGAACTGTTCGTTTCGATGGAAAAAATGCATGGTATTAAACCTAAATATCAACACTATGCTTGTATAATTGATATGCTAGCCCGTGCAGGAGAGATTGATCAAGCCATTGGGCTCATCCATCAAATGCCATTCAAACCTGAGCCATCATTGTGGAGGATTGTACTTGGAGCTTGTGGGAAGCACCAAAACATAGGTATTGGAGTGCAGGTTGCAGAAAAAATGATCGAGTTGGAACCACATGAAGCAACAAATTATGTACTCATTGCGAATGTGTATGCTAGATTGGGGAGATGGGCAGAAGCCGAAAATATAAGACATTTGATGCAAGATAAAGGACTGAAGAAGGAGGAAGGTCTTAGTTGGATAGAGATCAAGAGAAAGATGTATAAGTTCAGAGTCGAAGATAAATCACATCCTCAATCAAAAGAGATCTACGACAAGTTAAGAGACTTGATGAACAAAATAACATCGACAGGCTATGAGCCTGATGTGAGCTTCACAGTTCATGACATGGAAGAAGAGAGAAGAGGAGAGTCACTTTGGTATCATGCAGAGAAGCTGGCATTTGCATTTGGGGTTATCTCAACTGGTGAAGGGGTGAAGCTTAGGATAATGAAGAACCTTAGAGTGTGTGGAGACTGTCATAGTGCTTTCAAGCATTTCTCTCTGATCACAAAGAGAGAGATTTTGTTGAAGGACAAGTATAGGTTTCATCACTTCAGAGATGGGGTGTGTTCTTGTGGAGATTATTGGTGATGATGGAATCAGAAGTATTGCATTGAGAGTGACATGTAAATTGATTTACATGTCAGATGAATATATGAACTAAAGATAACACTACAACTGTTATGTAGCTGAACCTGAATAGATAGGAGTTTGTATTACCTAGGGTTAATTGCGGGTAGACTCCCAGTACTATCACTCAAATGCAGACAAACTATCTAAGGTCTATTGTTGCAGGACTCCTAAGTGAAAATTTTCAATTCTTTTACCCTCAGAAAATGAGAAAATTGTTTTTTTTTTAATTTTAAAAACAAATAGACCTCCAGAGGGTAAAAGAGTCCTCAGGGGGTCTATTCACAATCGGGAGGATACCACAAGGGTTTATCCGCAACAATAGAACTACAACGGATCTATCCATGATTGGGCGATAGTAAAGGGGGTCAATCCACAAGTAACCCTAGAACCTACCTCATTGGGGCTGAAAGGGATTCCGTTGAACAGTATGCAGCAACATGATTTCATGATCCAAGCTAGAAGAAGACTAATAATAATAAAAAACTTAAATTAAAGACTTAAAATAACATGAATAGTGCCATCGGGCAGCTTTCATGGCAATATCTTGCTTCCCAATTCTTTAGACAGATACAGAATCATCAGTGACCGATACAATTTTCTCTGAATGGCGGTGCCTTGTCAAATGGGTAAAGAATGAGATAAGCAAAAAATGATGTCGTTAAATAGAAAGCCTGTTCTAAGCGCCGGAATTCCTTGTGAAGTCAACACAGGTCTGGCAGCTGCAGTCATGAAAGCGGCAGATGTCACATCCGAAGCAGACGCAGGTGGTGCAGCCTCGGCATGAGGGGGAGCGAGAGCATCCTCTTAAGACCTTGCGGCTGGCTCGCTCCTCGTCATCATCACAGGTGACCCTGGTTCAAGAAAAGCATGAGAAGTCAGCTAAGTCAACAAATTAACTATGGAATTCTGTCTGAAAATGAGAAAGCCAGAAGAAAAATGTTAATCAGACAATTCCTCTATAGACCTATCTATATATAAATTACAGATGCATGTAATTACAGATATGATTATGAATTAATTACATTCAGGTACCCTGAAGTATGGTGTAACTACATTGGTGACCCTGAAGTTTGTATATCTACATGGTAACCCTGAGATTATTGATTGTATCAACATGGGCCTGATAAGGAAAAAAATAAACAGACTTCAGGGTCAATCATGTAATTACAATCAGTAATCTCGGGGTTAGCCGTGTAGATACGCAAACCCGTAGGGTCACCTGTGTAATTACACCGTACCTTAGGTTACCTGAATGTAACTAATCCTATGATCGATTATTTCTGAAGGGAAGAAGCATGTAAAGGACATTGTCACATGGGCGAACAGCAAGAGATGACACAATGGTGCAAAAAAAAAAAAAAACCTAAAATAGTACATATGTACCCTTCATAAAGAGAGAGGCTTCATGATAGAACTGTACTTAGAAATACAATTCATATGAAATCTGTAACAAATAATCTGCATTGACCTTAACAAATCTGCATAAACTCCTGTTAACAAGTTCATCCTCGGAAAGAAGCTATATGAAGATAAAAAGGCAACTGAACTTTCAAAGAAACACAAATGGATCATGAAACTCCAAAAGTACACTTGAATCTCATCCAGTATATATCTTTTCTAACCAAGAGTTAGCAAAGACAATCATTAACAGAACTGTAACTCTAAGTACAGCATCCAAAGGAAAAGTGCATCTTTTTCAATGTAGGCAACATAATTTTCTCCTCTATATTGTATCAGTATAGAAGAGTAACCAATACTCTTCTATACTGTGATAGTAGCATAGTACTCAATTTGAGATTTCAGTTATAGAATAGTTTTAAGTGAGAAACCAATAAGAGATAAGTATTATTCCAGTAAAGTATGTTAGTTAAAAATCAACAGTTGACTGGGTTATACAAAAACTGTTAACAAAAAAAGGAGCATCTGAGCATCTAAGTTCACCTCAAATAAAATAATTGATAAGCTCATATTCCCAACTGCAGACAAACCAATCTCAAGAAAATATCATGGAAGACTTTGTCTCTTCACTTTACTTCTTTTATGCTCTTGAAATGAGGAAAAAGTTATTAAAGTCAACGCACTTTAAGTCAGGAAAAAAGTGGTTTCAAAGACTTAATTTAACTTGAGTTTATATGCAGTCTCATGCCTCCACCGGACCACCCATCAAGACTTTTTGTTCACTTTAGTTCTTTTATGCCTTAGATACGAGGAAAAATTATTAATGTCAATGCAAATAAAGTCAGATACCTGTAGTTTCAAAGTCTAAATTTAACTTGAGCGTATATGCAGTCTCATGGCTCTACCCAAAGCCCCACATAGATGCACACACAATGTAAGAAAGGGCTTGAAAATAAGAAACAATCAATCCCCCAGTCAAAAAGTATACTTCACCAGTACCAGGAAAAGAAAAGGAAATATATAAGTTGTCACATACACGCTCATAAACTGTGCAAGTCCAGTTGGATATAGCCTATAACAGAAACCAGATGAAGAAAACAAGTGATAACAAGCACATGGTAAACATTAGACTTTGACTCTGCTATGAAATACAAGTAGAATATTAGACATGGTATAACTGTTCAAATGGAGATGCAGGGAAAGATGGTGTGCGTGTGTGAAAATGCATGTGTCTACTTCTGTCTTTTGTTTTAATAAATGCACGTTTGTGAACAGAAGCACACAACAAGAACACCCGTGGTTGGTATCAGAACGGTTGGTTATGGATCTCCTAAATCCATTTTGAATCTGCAAGGCATTGGGTTCAATGTTTGTACCCAAATCTTCTCCATGTGGCATCTACAGAGTTCGGTTTTTGTTGGGACTGGATTCTTCATACTCTAGATTCAGAAATCTAAAAGAGTACATTTTTCCTTCTAAATAAATGTATTTGGTGGTTTTGTATGCTGTTTTTACGATGTATCAGGCATCCCTCTTCTGCCTATTCTAAAAATGAACATGTTGCAGTGGAAGTTGGACAAACATGTGATTTTGGAATAATTATCTTGGATACAATATATTTCCATGTCTCCATATCCTCTTTTGTCCTCCTGACGGCTTTTCCTCTAACATGTCCACTCGTTTGTGTCTGTGCTATGTAGCCCATAGTTACCACGCGAGACCCTGAAACGAGATAAAATACATGGCACAATGTGGTCTCCAAAAACATAGGACAATCTATATGCATATGTATATGTATGTTTATATGCGTGTATACACCAAGGTTGTGAAAAGCAGAAAGCGAAGAGAAGCCGTGAGGCACCGCTCAAGCTTTTTGGGGCTTTAGCGGCAAAAAACACCAAGTAAAAAAGCGGATTTGGACTGGAGAACGAGGTGGAGGATCTCTTACTGGAGATGGTGATGATGAGCTTTGACTAAAGATGGTGATGGTGAGCTTCGATGAGGAGCTCAAGAGAAGGTGATGTTGGATGGTGATGGTGAAGGCGAAGCTTGCTGGAGAAGGGTTAAGAGGCAGATTTCGAAGCAGATTTGGTGGCGGGAGGCGGCGGAGTTGGCCGGAGGCAGTGGACGAGGTGGTTGGAGTGCGGTTAGGGTTTATTTTCATCTCGAGTCGCATAAGCAGAGAGGAGAGAGAAGAGTAGAGGGTTTTACTTAAGAAAATGGGTTAGGTTCGGATTCAGATCGGGTATAATATAAACCTGTATTTGTTTTCTTAAAGCACTTTTATGAGCTTCTTGCCGCATTTTTGAGCAGAAAGCGCTACGTCCGCTTTCGTTGGCCACTTTTGACGAAAGTTGAGCAGTAAGGTATCGCTCAGGCCTTGCAAACCACTTGAGTGGACAAAAGCGGGGCTTTTTCAACTGTGGTATACATAGCGATATTTAACATACATAGGTAATTCGGTATGGGGTGACAAATCATCTTATGAATGAGCTTACCAAAATATAGACTAGTGGTAAGGCTCACATGGCCCCACCATGCTAGTCACATCGGAGCAGGAGGAGCTTTTCACTTTTATCACTTGGTAGCTCAATTTTAAGTAAGATTACAACTCATACAATATTCCTCATATATGTAGTAAGATTACAACTCATACAATATTCCTCATATATGTATTCATACAATATATAACAAAGGATTGTTGGTTATGAGTTGGTAGCTCTTTTTTTTTTTTCAAATGAACCATCAATAGAAAAAGAGTGATGACACCTACCCATAGACGTGTCTAGCAAGATGGGCCTCAGCACATGCCCATCTTTTGCTAGCTCATGTAGAAAAGTGAACTGTCACCAAAACTTACAAATATAATGAAATGTTGGAGCGAAACTAGAAACGTGTAAACTCTTAGAACATAAAAATATAACCCTCAACCCTCACCAAAACTTCAAAACTTCAGAGTTTTGGTGCATTGGCAACGACTTCAACATGGTTTCAGAGCAACCCAAGTTCAAATCCCACCAGCTACGAATTTAAAGCGGGTTTTCTAAAAATTGACACCGCAGGTTTCGGCCCATAAAAAGAGCGCTTCATCAGCAAGGACATCTTAGAATATAAAAATATAACCCTTAACCCTCACCAAAACTTCGGAGTTTTGGTGCAGTGGCAGGGACTTTAACATAAACAATGTAAGAAATATGTTTCACATAGGAGAAATATTGTAGTATGCAACTTGAAAAAGACAAAAGTTTTAGTTACTATAACTCATAGTTAGATATAATTCTTATATATATACATGGATATGTATGTGTGCGTGTACATGCACATACATATATGCTTACTTCATGTTATTCTCAATAATTAATTTATAATAGTTAATGATTTCAAACTAATGCAAGTAATTTTTCAATAACTTTTTGTATGCAAATGGATATTTAAATATTTTATGACTATTTTAAAATGTTATTAATTACTCGAGGAACAAAAATCAACATCACATGTTTTATGCAAGTTATAGAATTATCAGAAAATTATCAAAGACATGTAGTAAAACTACAAATAATGTGCCATGACTAATGAGAGTTGAAGCAGTTTCCACATTTTTGTCACATTGTGTGGCAATTTTTAGACATTAGTATCCCTCAATATGCTTCTCGTGCTTCTAGCTATACTAAAAAGTTTTATGTGGAGAATATCACTTAGAAACTGTGTTATCGTCTCTAGGTCAAGCTCAAAATCTTGTCCTAGAGGCTGCTTTACTGCTTGCATACACACAAATGAACAGAAACTCATCAATATTGGCAATTCTGAAAATGGCTAGTGCTAACAACTATAACAACATGCAAAATAACACATATCAAACAGATACCACATCATAAGATGCTAGGATTTAATCAAACCAAATCAAAGAATCAATAAATATTCACTGACTGCAAAACCAAGGTACTCTACATAATTAGAAATCACAGAAAAATTCAAAAGTTCAAGAACGGGTTAAATGCCAAAGCAGAGAAAGTTTGACCAATATTACATGGTTCATGAAAAGAGTGATGGACTCCTATAGGTAGGCATAAGAGCAGAATGGGGCCAAGCAATCATTGAACTTGATTCAACAATATAAAATTTATATAAAAGAAAGGTCAACATGATCTGAATATATCTAACTTCACACTAAATCTGAAGGAAGACCTAGAACAAGCTTCATCAAGCTAAGGCTTGTATCAGCACAAGAAAGGAACAATATTCAATGCCAATTTAATAACCTATATAAAGTAATATTAACACTGTTGTACTTATACATGAAATCACATATACTCCAGGAGAAAAACTTAAAGCATGCAACAATGAGATGCAATATAAAAACTCCCTGCTTCCTGAATTACTGATTTTCATCCACTTACGACTTTGAGGGAAAAATCAATATGAGAAAGTGCAGGAAGAGATTGGTGCTTAAGACCCAAGAACAATACTCAGCATGGAAATAATATTAACATCCAAGCAAAGCCAGAGTAGTTCTAATTGTCACTTTTCATTTAGTAAATACTTACTTGTCAATTGGTAAGTCAGAGCATTTCCACTTGGTGTCTGCCAATGCATCATGGTAAATGCGGCATTCCTCTTTGTTCCGAAGGCGAAAACGTCGCTCCTTGTTACATTTTGTACAATGGATAAATTCATCACGGTGACATGGCCGTCCATTTGAACCTTTATGTGAGCCATTAACAGCTTTTGATGATTGATTGTAGTATTTAAGCAGAGCTGTTTTTGACAGAGGAACCTTTTCTCCTTTCACCATGACCCATACATTGCTCTTCCATTTTCTCGCAGTCTCCCTCTCTGAGTGCTTCTCAAAAGCAGCTGGGGTCAACTTCTCTGATCATAACCACCGTCAAATCAAGATTCAAAGCCATATTAAGTTACAACAATTTATTGGGAAAAAGAAGGAAAAATGTTGTGTCTACACAGTTGATGAAATAAAGAAATGTGAAAAATCAAGCAGAAGTAATTAATAACAACATTGTTATATCCAGACATATTTCACTACAATGTAATAGTGGATTAGGGGAATAACTGCTTTTATCATGACAAAATCATTAAAGAGCTTCATGGTATATTTTCAAAGTATATACAAAAGAAAGATGAACTACTGTGTTCAGAATACTTGATTCTAGCCATAAAGTTAGTTTCCTTCAGTGCATTTATGAGTAATCATTATTCCAGCCTTTTTCCCATCAAAATGGGGCCAGTCGTGGTCCTATGGAACATGGGCATGAATCAAAACCAAGAAATCTTTAAAATTTAAAATACTCTTTGTGACTGCGCCATCAACATCTATTAGTCGGTGGCAAGCAGAGGAAAAGATGAATTATTAGCCAGAAACGACCTTGCATGAAACCTTCAAAGCCCAGTTACAAGTTCAGGTTTAAAAATCACATCACCAAAATAATATCAAGCAGAAAGCTGGTCACGAAAAAAGTGTGTAGGATTTGCATTTCCATATAGCATATATATGCTAAAAGAATAACTCACTCTGAAAATAAAAACAAAACAAATTCATTCTCGCATTTGATGGCACTACGAGGTTTGATATTTCTAGTAAATCATGAGCATTGCTTCTTGCTTACATGCAAATTCTAATGTACACAATATCACAAGAACCACATACAATCTAAACAAAAACCTTATCTCACAAACACAATCTCGCATCATCAAATATCGAGAGCAGTTTAAACTTAGATCATGAAATCTATCAGATCCATGTTTTTCTCATCAACAAAGAACAGAGAATAGTAAGCATGAGATAATGAAGATCAAAGCTTACAATCTAAAAACAAGTCTCTCTGTATACCCATATCAAGTATCAACCAACCTCAAGCTTATAAAAGCTTAACAAAAGTTTAATACAAGTTGAGGGATGCTGCCATAACTCGCAATAAAGCATCACATGATCACAGAGGACAAGATAAGCATCACTTTTCAAAAAAAAAAAAACAAAAGAAAAGTACCATGCAATGCAATGCAATAAAGAAATCAACCCATAACCCAAGATCAAACATAATGCGTGCATGCAGAAAAACCCATCAAAATCCAATATTTACGGATCTAAAAACAAACCTTCATCACAACCAGGAGTGCATTCACAGTTGATCTCAAGACCTCCGGATTCGAAAACCCTAAGCCTGCCCACAGCATCTCCATACCTTCGGCTAGTGCATCCACACATAACCTCAACAAAGTTGGCTCCTTTCTTCAACCCGCTGATCTCGTTGAGCTCCTCGTCGCTGAACAAAACAACGCCGTTCTCCCTCTCAGCCATCTCAAATGGAGAAAAAATTGAATTGGGTATGAACGAAATGGGGTTAAATCTAGGAAAAGTGAGATGGGTTAGGGTTAGAATGAGGGATTTGAGAGGAACCCACGTCCCGAGTTGGCTGAAAGAGACGCGAAGGGGGCGGCTTTTGGGGGCCGATCGAGATCTAGGAGTAAGCGAAAACGCACGGCCGCTACTTGATGAAGGGAAAATTAGATAAAAACCCAAAAGCGGAAGAAACCTCTCCACGCACGCCTGTCACCTAAAAAACCGGTGGAGAGATTTTGGGGTTTTGACAGTGAGAACGTTGGGGGGAGAGAGAGAGAGAGAAGCAGAGGAGGAGGAGGAGAGAGAAATTTTTTTACGGGGAATCCCGAAATGGGCCTGGACTATAGTGAGTGAGCGGTGAGCTGGCCGAGGTGAAACGGAGCTCTCTTTCTCTCTCTAGACTCGTGCATGATATGACACGAGAAAAATATTGGCAAGGAGGGGGGAGAGAGAGAGAGAGAGAGAGGAAGAGGAAGGAGACGGAGTTATATTAGGTGCGTATTAATAATGTGAAAATTGTACTTCTTTTTACCATTTCAAGTTTTGGTAGTGGTAGGAGCCCAGTAGGACAATGGAGGTGGGCTCTTTTGCAATTTTATTATTAGTTAACTAGCATTTAAACACCATATAGTTTCTCCTAAATTGCACTTTAATACCTTAAATTATGCAGACATGAGATTCATATTTCGCCGAAAATTCTCACGTGATACTTATGTGCTAATTTTAGAACATTTTAACCTTTAATTTAGTCTATTAGAATTCTAGGTAACAATAGAATTGAGATAGATTTAAAACAGATTAAGGTGGCTTTGACCTTAAATTTAACGAAGATTAAGAATTAAGAGTTCTAAAATTAGTATGTGAGCATAAAATAAGATTTTCAGGAGAATATTCTCATGCTTGCATATAGAGTATTAAAGTGTAAATTTTAAAAAATATTGGCAAGGAGGAGAGAGAGAGGGGAAGAGGAAGGAGACAGAGTTATATTAGGTGCGTATTAATAATGTAAGAATTGTACTTCGTTTTACCATTACAAGTTTGCTTGTGGTAGGACAATGGAGGTGGGCTCTTTTGCAATTTTATTATTGGTTAACTAGCATTTAAACACCATATAGTTTCTCCTAAATTGCACTTTAATACCTTAAATTATGCAAATGTGAGATTCATATTTCGCCGAAAATTCTCACGTGATATTTATGTGCTAATTTTAGAACATTTTAACCTTTAATTTAGTCTATTAGAATTCTAGGTGTTGATGTATGAAATCACACAGTCACTAAATTCTGCTAGGTTAGTTTTTAGTTGAATGGAGTCCGCCTTCTCCTCTAATATCCGGTGATGACGTTGGGCTGGGAGTTCGCCTACTGCAGAGAAAGAACCTGCGAAAGGATGGAGTTGGGATCTCCGGTGGTCCCTCTGACGGTCAAGTTAGTATACGGAGAAGGTGATCAAGTGAAGAAAAAGGAATTCAC
Organism: Asparagus setaceus; assembly: GCA_012295165.1. Taxonomy (NCBI): domain Eukaryota; kingdom Viridiplantae; phylum Streptophyta; class Magnoliopsida; order Asparagales; family Asparagaceae; genus Asparagus; species Asparagus setaceus. The sequence continues at coordinate 53,298,687 of CM022706.1, read as the reverse complement.
TGAGGAAAAAGAGATTACCCTTGGTTCGTTGAACAGTTCGCTATTTATACCTAGGGTAGGAGGGTATTTTCGTCTTTTCATCTGGTGAGGATTAATAATCGAGTCAGTCCATCCCTCCACGTGTTGATTGACGATTAGACATGTGTCTTTTGCTGTCGGCCACGGTGTTCTTGCCTTTACAGGTGTCACGCGTTGGGGTGACTTAAGAGTTAGGGCTGTTACTTCGCCATTAATGGGTTCATTAATGAGATGAGATTGGCGACGTTCGCAGCCGGATTAGTCCGAGGTGCCTTAAATACTGTGAGAGATAGAGATATTAAGGAGCTGACAATGCATTTAATGCAATGTTGATGCGTTCTCGGGGTCAGATATCATGTAACCGTCGTTTATATTGAGGGAGCCACTTAGGGCGAGTGAGGGAGGTCAAGTATCCATGGGGGAGACTTGTACCGCCTTACGCATCGTCCAGGGGAGTAGTCGTTCAAGGGGACGACTAGTACCGCCTTACGCGTCGTCCAGGAGAGTAGTCGTTCAAGGGGACGACTAGTATCGCCTTACGCGTTGTCCAGGGGAGTAGTCGTTCAAGGGGATGACTAGTACCGCCTTACGCGTCATCCAGGGGAGTAGTCGTTCAAGGAGACGACTAGTACTGCCTTACGCGTCGTCTACGAAGGTAGTCAGCCAACGTGATCAGGTTCACATGGAAGACGTGAAAGATCCACTTGACCCGACAATAGGGCGTGAGTTGTCTTAAGCCAACGGGACGAAGTGTTTATCTTACTTAATCGTGTGAGGTTGTTTCCTCTAATTATATATTAACGGTTATGACCATAACAGTTGGCCCCTTTCATTCGGAGTCGGTTGGAAACGAATGTGAACGAAATAGTATCACGACTCGGGGTGAACAGAAGCCCCTTCGGGGAGAGTCTCGAAGGTTCTAGTGATGGGACGCAGCTGACATCAGCAGACAGCTTTGGGCTATTGACGCTTCGTTTTTTGGGCCCGGTGGTAGGTTCCATCATGAAGCAAAGAGGGCGGGTCGGTTCTCGAGGTAACGCTTTGGGTTCCGAGCCTTTAATCTGGTTCGTCGATCATGGCCTGATCCACAGTTTGTGGGTTTCCCTATAAATACAGAAAGTGGAGAAAGCGCAAACTTTTGCCTCCCATATTTCTAAAAGAAGCTCCGGTGGTTTTCAGCGAGTCAGAAGATCATCTGTCATGGATTCCGATCGCCGAAAGCAACTGGATGAATCTCGCTCAACAGTGACCCAGGCTCAGATGCGTCTTCTTCATTCGAAGTTTGATATCCCCAGGGGGTTCAAATTGGAAGCGCCGGCAAGGTCGGCGCCGGTGTACTGCCACGGCGAGGGGAGAACTCCCCTCTACATTAAGCATCTGGAGTGCGGTCTGCGGTTGCCATTACATCCGTTCCTTCGTAGGGTATTCAAAGCCTTGGGTGTGTCCCCTATGCAACTGAAGCCTAATTTCATCGCCACATTGGTAAGCTTTATCGTCATTTGCCGTTGGTTGGGAATCCGGCCAAAGTTGACTGTATTGAGTCATTTGGTCGGCATAACTGTTCAGAAGTCACCTCATTATCACCTCCAAACGGTAGGGGAGTTTAAGATAGTTCTTGGACTTCCCAAATCGAACAAAGGATGGAAGGACAAGTTTGTCTGGATAACGGGAGACGACTCCAACTTGGGGTGTTCAAGTTGGCCTAAGATAAGGAAAGAGGCTTTGGAACCAAAGCCTCTGTCGGCTGAGGACCATCATGAGTTAGGGCAAATTCTCAGATATACGGGGCCGAGGACAATGTTTGCCCTGCTTAACAATTCGGTCTTGCGAGTTCTTGGGATCTCATCTGTCCCTCCTGGTACTCGGGACAAAACGAGAGCTGATGACATAACTTTTGGGGGAGTGGCCGGCGCAGTAGCTGCTGCGCAGTTGGTATCAGATGAAGAGCTTCCTGAAGAGCCCCAGAAAAGAGTGACGACTTGGCAGGCCAAGCGACAACGGCTGGAGTCGATCCCAGCAGAAGCTGCACCTGTCCAAGAGCAAACTAAGACGACGGTTACGGGTCATGAGGGGATGACAACCAACGTCGTACTTGCAGCCCCTCATGGCTTTCGGAGGACTCGACTTAAGAAGATGAGCCATGGTCCTCGGGGAGCGAGGAGGTTAGGGGAAAGCGAGGTGAATCCTATGGAGCCGGGGTCATCTGAGTCAGAGGAAAGGACGGACTTTCGGTCGGTTGAAGATGAATCTAAGGTCCGGGAGAGGAGAGGGTCGGCCCTCGGTCGGCTGAGGGTGCGCCTGCTGCCGCTAAGACAGCCGTCACTGGGCTAAAAGTCAACCTGGGACTACCAACTTCCAAACCGAGCTACCGCAACGGCAAGGCAAGGAGCCGGCTACGGGTCAGGGTAGCGACTTTGTCCTCGCAAGATGGCCTTCGCCATACTATACGGCCGAGTCTGAAGAGGGGTTTTGGGACAAAGCCAGCAACTCAATGATTGGAACATTCCCTTCGGCCGCTCCCCATGAGGGAGAGCCTGACGCGACGCATCGATACAATCCGACCACACATCTGGATGTGCGCTCGTCGGTGCTTCAATCCACGTATATGCAGGGCAAGGCGGTGGAGCAGTTTAATCTTCCTGAGGACAAGGAATTCTTGAAGAAGATTCCTGATGTGGGCCTCCACGTAATCCTTCGAAGTTATCTGACTCGAGGATGTCTCGTGGAAGAAGAAATACATAGCCAGTTGGTCCAAGGCCATAATGCTTACGAGAAACTTTGCAAGAGGCATATGGCCTCAGAAGTCGGCGAAGGAGATGAAATCGACCGAGTCGTCATGGAGCTTTCTACTAAGCAAAGCGAACTTGATGATTGGCGCCGAGAAGTGAAGGTGAGGGAGCAAGTTATATTGGAGCTTAAAGCTACCAATGCACAATTATTGGCCGAAGTTTGACAATTGAGGCGGAGGCCTTAGGGCAATGTTGAAGGATTGGGATCCTCGAACGAGGTTTTGAGGGAACGAGACTTGGCTGTGACGCAAGCGGCTCTTGAAAAGCAAGTCGCGCAACATGCCAAGGCTCAGTTAGAGGAGGAGTTGGCAGCTAAGCAGAGGCTATTAGTTGAGTGTGTTCGGCTCAAGGAGACTTTACGCGAGGCAGAGAACAAAGTGAGATACTTAGAGTCCGACGATTATCAGTCGGCGGTGGTCACAAAGAATCGGCCTGTCATCATCGAGGAGTTTCGACACAACTCAATGGGGAAGATTGAGGTAGCGTTGGCTTGCAAGGCGGGGAGCGACTTCGTGGTGAAGCAACTTCCTGCCGAGTACCAAGACTTCCCGGACGGCTTAAGTACCCTCCAAGCATAGCTAGCCAAGTAAGTCTTCTCACTAGGTTTGAGGAAGCAGGAGCGGGTTACGACATAGGCGGGGATGATGTCGAGGAGGGATCAGAGGGGGAGACGGAGTTGTCACCGACGACCCTTCTGATGAGACCGGTCAAGGTGTTCGTGGGGGCTCGAGCGGGGAGAGTGATGAGGTGGCACGGGGCCTTTCCCCGACTCCTCCGCCAACTACAAACGTCTCGCTGTCTCTTACTCCTGGGGCCGACAAGGATATCTCCTGACTTAGACTTAGGACTTCAGAACCGTGTAATTTGCATTTTTTCTTGTGTAAAATTTATGAAGTATGAATAGAGACGTTTATTTTTAATTAAGTCATCTTCAAATTTCTTGCCATACTCTCATGATATGTTGTCAGTAGAATCGACTTCTTATTTGCTGGCATTTTTTAATTTTTTAGTCGGTTTGGGCGACTGAGTTTTGTTGAGTATCTAGGACGACAAGTGAGTTCGGATTCCAAGATAGGACTGGGGAAAAGTTACTGTGGCAGACATGACACGATGTTGTTCGCGGTAAAAGTTGGGATGATTGTCATTGATTTGAACTTGCTTACAAACTTCAGTCGCCTGAAACAAATTCAAAGAGAAATATCGCCTTTATTTTAAGGCTTACAATGAAAATCAAAAAAGATTACAACTTTTATCCTTAGAACAAACACGAGGATCTCGTTATATCGGATCCTCGCTATGGGTTCTTTGCCCGTGTCGGGACTTATTGTGTCCGTGGACCACCGCAATCCCGATCCGTAGAGACCCGGTTCGAACTACAGATGTAAAGGGCTCGCTTCACGAAGGAAACGGTTACCGAGGGGATCACACTCACGAAGGAGAGGATCACGAGCGGTGAGATCTACTAGGAGAAATCACAGCTATCCCCGAGATTAAGACTAAGCTTAATCTAGAGGGTATCTGTAGTTCGACCCGAATTCAGTTACCTTTCGATTGAAGATCTGACGTTGACTGAACTTGTGCTCGCTGTTGCTCGAACCGCATACCGACACTGTAGATCTCGCAAGAACTCTTCGAAGTCCGAGCCTTTGAAAGATCCCAAAATCCAATCGAAGCCCGCCCAAATCCCTCTCGGCGTGCCCTCGAAGATGACACCCCCTATTTATACAATGGAAGGGGATTCCCGCCACCTTGGTGGCTCTACCAAAGTGGCCGAGCCACCTTGGCCACTTTGGCCGAGGTGGCTCTACCAAAGTGGCCGAGCCACCTTGGCCACTTTGGCCGAGGTGGCTCTACCAAAGTGGTCGAGCCTCCTACCACTCCTTGCGGCACTCTACCAAGTTGGTCGAGGTGGCTCTACCAAAGTGGCCGAGCCACCTTGGCCACTTTGGTCGGTTTACCGCTGGCGCCGCCTTGGCGGCTTTCCGCCGCTTTAGCGCCGCTTTCTCCGCCGATTCTTTTGGTCTTCCCGCTTGGTTTTGCCCCTGATGTTGCCGCTGTGTTTGAACTGCGTCTCGATCAACTTTCGTGAGCTCAAACAGCTCGCTTGCATCGACGGACTAAGTATGGTTGATTCCGCCTCATCGACGCTTGAGTTTAATCAACTCGCACGCCGCTTCATTGGCTCGCACGCCTTGCCGACTCACTTCATGTGCTCGCCGACCGCTTCACGCCGCCTTGCGGCGTGATGCGCTTTGGCGACGCCGGTTTGTCGAATGGATCGCCGGTTGTCAACCCATCGCCACGAAGTTTCGCTCGCACCGATAAGCAATTTTTATGCCTACAGATACCCTCCAAAGCCGCCTCGCCTCGATTCTTGATGAGTCCGATGCTTTGGACATGATGGTTCCCGCCTTCACCGGCCGAGGGTCCCAAAGATAGCTTCAAATCTTCGATTCTTTCGATCATCCAGCTTCTTTGTAGGATTCCCGATAAGATCACGGTGCTGCATTTATTGTCCGACCGCTTGTTATCTTGACTCAAGCCGGTGGGTGAGTTTTGTTTGTAACTCGTGTCGGTTGGTCGTTGTTTGACTAACCATCGATTTTGGACTTCTCCGTATGTCGGCGAACTCCTTGTTGGCAACACGCTATCGTGGTCGAATACATGGAACTTCATAACCCTCACTCGCTAATCCCTTCATCATCACGCGTTGTTGGTTTAGCTACGCGGAGGATATGATTATCCGATGTCAACATGACTTTCACTCCTCGTTGAAATTTTGGAAACAGCTTTATACCGTAATCCTAGTTGAGTAGGATTAGGCGACGCTGATCGGCCGATGCAATCCGCACGATCGAAGTTATCCCTAAGAATATTTCTTGTGAGAATATTCTTCCGAACTTCGACAAATTAGGAAACAGCTTTATACTGTGAATCCTAGTTGAGTAGGATTGGCGACGCTGCTGATCGGCGCCGATGCAATCCGCACGATCGAAGTTATCCCTAAGAATATTTTTGTGAGAATATTCTTCCGAACTTCACAAATTAGGAAACAGTTTATACTCGTAATCCTAGTTGGAGTAGGATTGGCGACGCTGATCGGCGCCGATGCAATCCGCACGATCGAAGTTATCCCTAAGAATATTTTTGTGAGAATATTCTTCCGAACTTCACAAATTAGGAAACAGCTTTATACCGTAATCCTAGTTAGAGTAGGATTAGGCGACGCTGATCGGCCGATGGGGCCTTTATGAGGTGTTATTCTCACAATAAATCTTCGTAATCTTTCCGAGCCATGAGGGAGTAGGAGCCAATCAACGGACTGATTTGGCACTATTTTGATATCCTGATAAGGTTCCAATTAGGACTCCTAATTAGGGCTGATTAGAGTCCCACTAGAATTGATTTGGGCTCCAATTAGAATTCCTACTTCTTGCCAAATAGGACTCTTATTCAAAGAGGATTGGGTCCATGTGGGATTGTTATAAATACCCACAAACCCTCTTTTTGTCGACCTAGGCCGCCCCCAGGTTTCTCTCTTATTTTCATCTCGCTTCGCCGTCTTTTATTCCTCGATCAACAAGGTATACGAGTACTTTTTCTTCTTTTTCTTCTTTTTCTTCTTTTTCTTCTTTTTCTTGTGCATGCGTGTCGCAGACCGCTGGGAACGACCGGCGGCGAAGGTTGCTGGCGGGGCGGCGAAGGGAAGCCAGGGCGGCGGCTTCGCGGTGCCGGCTACAGTTAGCCGCCGGCGCCAGCCATTGGCGCTCGGTTTCATTGGCACTGGCTCACGGCAGGCTGCACATCGGGCGCTCGTCTGGTCAAGGCTGGTCATTGGCGCTCGTCTGGTCAAGGCGTTTCCGCGCTGACGCTCGCTCGGCCATTGAAGGCCTGGCTTCACTGGTTTGAATCGCATGCCTCGGTCGTCCAACTGGTCACGGCACCGATCATGGTTGACGAGCCGCGACGGTCTTTGATGCCTTTTGCTGATTTTCGATCGATATCCGACTTTATTTGTCTTTTGCGCTTTCCGATGTCGCCGGAAGATCACGCTGCCTCGAGGAGTCGGTCAACTCGCGACGGCGCTGCGGAATGCACGCCTTCTTTCTGGAAGCGCCATCATATTCTCGCATATATGCTTGTATCCCCGCCGTTCTCCTTTGTGAGGCGATTGGGAAGAGCCGAATCCTCCTTTGTGGGGACCGACGCCAGATTGTGCACGCTCGTTATGACCCCGCCGTTCTCCTTTGTGAGGCGATTGGGAAGAGCCGGATTCTCCTTCGGAGGATTGAGGCTTCAAAGATCACCCGCTCGATATTTTAACGGAGCGATTTCATACCGCATTCTTTGCTCAGAACGGAATATATTGCCGCTTGGTTTACGCTGACTATATTTATCGCTCTCCCGTATTTGATACGATAAAATCGTTTTACTCGTTATAAGGTCGTGGACTCAATCTCATAGGTTTCGAAGAGTTCCACTTTATACCGCTTCCTTTTTCAAGATATTCCTTCTAAATGATCTGTTAACCCTTTGTTCTCTTGTGGTAGGCGGATGCTCCGATGATTATTCGTCTATTTCGAAGGCTCCAAATGTCAAGTCTCGATTCTTAAGGTCATCCGGGAGAACACCTCTTTCCACCGAGGAAGCGAACCGCAATGTAGGCTAACACCAGAAGAAACCAAATAAGCTCGAGCCTACCATCATAATTTCGATGACGAAGTTTGAGGGATCGCTTCCATCATCCGCTTCCACCGCCTCCCTTGCAGCCTCTTGGCCGAAACCAGATTTCCGACCCTTCGAGTATAGGGCGGGTGGAGGCCCTGTGTTAATCTTGACGGACCACTTCCACGATTCAACCCATCGCCGAGATTGCCCCGCCAAAAATCCGCCTCGACTCCAGCCTGCGGATGGGTCTCCTTCACCGTTGGAGAATAGTTTGAAACAGCGATCTCTATTATCGAGGTTAGATGGGCTTACTCCTATGGTCTTCGCCCATTCATATTGAGTATCTTGGAGGAAATTCAGCGTGTTGGTGGCCCTCGCCTAGTTAATCGCTAGAGCAAAGCTCACTAGCCGGCTAACTCTTGCATCGCGGTGGAGGATTTAGCCTTTTGAATCATGCGATGAGGTGATACGACTCATCGACGGCTCTGATCAAGGCTTCTCGTGAACGCCAGCGAGAGGAAAATATCGAGCAAGAGATCATTTTTCGAACTAATATGAGCGACAATTGCCGCTGCGCCAGAAGATAAACTTGTACCACACCCATGTCGAACGCATGTGAATCGTGACTGCTCAAGGGGAGAAGACGTTGAAGGATTTCACGCGGAGTGCACCAGAGTCCGTGATGTCATCAACGTGAGAAGCAAGTCCTCGAGGCGACGCGTCGAACATGCGATCGCTATTGCCGCCAACTCAAGAGGAACTTGAGAAGGAAGCCAAGGCTCGGGTTCGAGCGATCCAGAGGAAAATTAGCCGCCAAGGCCGACCTTGCTTCCTTCACATTACCGGATTGCGCCAATGAAGTCCGATGTGCCGCGAGACTTTTCGTTTCTTTGTTCACCGTGTCGCTACGATTTTTATTTAGATGTATTATCATAACTTTGTTTGAATCAATTGTCTCGACAATTGTAGCTCCTTCTATATTTGCTTCAAATGAATAAGATCCATCCCTTTCACTATTTATTATGATTCTTTTACTTCGCCGTAAATAATTAACCATAATACTTATAGGATTTTTGGCAAACCCTCACCATCAACGGGTTTGATTAGCCTTTACCAACCACCGCTTGAGTTGGGCTAGCATGTAGATTGTCTAAACCGCTCTACACACAACGTTGTGCTAAAAGAATGAAACTCTTCTAGACTTGTTGCTATGATATTGAATACATAGGCTTCAGACTTTTTACCGCAAGAGACCACCCGCAACGCTGTTACACGTAGACTCGCCCCTTCTTAGGCTTCGGATAAAATACCCCGTAATCGAACTCGTGTCTTCTTCAATCTAAAAGACTAAACCGCAACGCTGTGAGGCGCTGGCTTTATCCTTCTTAGGCTTCGGATAAAATACCCTTAATCGAACTCGTGTCTTCTTCAATCGAGAAAGACTAAACCGCAACGCTGTGAGGCGCTGACTTTAGGGTTATTGGCCAACCCCCTTCAACGGGTTTGATGAGCCTTTACCAACTACCGCTTGAGTTGGGCTAGCATGTAGATTGTCTAAACCGCTCTACACACAACGCTGTGCTAAAAGAATGAAACTCTCTTAGACTTAATGCTACGATGTTGAATAATGAGGCTTCGCCTTTTTCACTCGAAGACTAACCCGCAACGCTGTTACACGTAGACTCATCCCTTCTTAGGCTTCGGATAAAATACCCTTAATCAACTCGTGTCTTCTTCAATCGGAGAAAGACTAAACCGCAACGCTGCAGGAGGCGCTGGCTTTATCCCTTCTTAGGCTTCGATAAAATGCCCCGAATCGAACTCGTGTCTTCTTCAATCGGAGAAAGACTAAACCGCAACGCTGCGGTGAGGCGCTGGCTTTATCCCTTCTTAGGCTTCGGATAAAATACCCCAAGACTAACCTTGGTATCTTCTTCAATCTGAAAAGACTAAACCGCAACGCTGCGGTGAGGCGCTGGCTTTATCCCTTCTTAGGCTTCGGATAAAATACCCTTAATCAACCTCTCGTGTCTTCTTCAATCGGAGAAAGACTAAACCGCAACGATGTGAGGCGCTGGCTTTATCCCTTCTTAGGCTTCGATAAAATGCCCTAATCAACTCGTGTCTTCTTCAATCTAAAAGACTAAACCGCAACGCTGCAGGAGGCGCTGGCTTTATCCCTTCTTAGGCTTCGATAAAATTCCCCAAGATGAACCTTGGTGTCCTCTTTGACCGGAGAATGACCGAACCGATTAGGATTGATTGAGGTGGGAAAGGAAGAATGTGTTCTATTTCCCGGGATGAGGCTAACAGCAGATTCCTTACTGTAGGAATCGGAAAGACTCAGGTGACCTTCAGTCGGACAACCTGGTCTGAAAATCCCTACAAGATACCTTCACCGGGCTACCTAAGATGAAAGTTCCAGCTTACCTTCACCGGTGCCACTTGGAAAAGGGTGGAACTAAGAGTGGGATTCCACCGAGAACCGAAGAGACTCGTGTGACCTTCACGGACAACCCGGCTTGAAAATCCCTACAAGATACCTTCACGGGCGCTACCTAGGATGAAGATGGAACTAAGAGTGGATCTCCACCGAGAACCGAAAAGACTCAGCGACCTTCACGGACAACCCGGTTCGAAAATCCCTACAAGATACCTTCACCGGGCTACCTAAGATGAAGATGGAACTAAGAGGATCTCCACCGAGAACCGAAAGACTCAGCGACCTTCACGGACAACCCGGTCCGAAAATCCCTACAAGATACCTTCACCGGTGCTACCTAAGATGAAGGATGGAAACCCTTCCGCTTGACACGAAGGATTTTACGCTTGGAGAGGAAGGATTTTATATTCTCTCCAACTGAAAGGAATTTTGAGTAGGCCTCTTGTTCATAGAAGGAATCAAGAGGGATTTTGGTAATGTACCGTAATTTGTAGACCCACCGCCAAGGAATTTGATCGGTGGGGAAATTGTGATGGAGGATAAATCTAAGGTTATCCTCGCAAAAGTGGGTGAAACATCCCACGAGGAACTTCCCGTCAAACGGGTTATCCCGAGATACTATGGGTAGTATTTCTTCGTGAACTTCCCATTTATCTAAGATTAATTGCCTGGCCGCCATTTTGGGTAATTAGGCGATACGCACCATTGAGTAAACCGCTTTATTACTTAACGGCCTCCCATTTAGGTTCGAATTTACCTTTCTTTTGAAGTGAGGATTATCGGTCGCCGAGCAATGAGGACCAAATCTCCTTCTAAAGGTTCTCGTCGAACTTTCTTGTTGAAAGCCTTCACATCCTAGCTTGGTAGAACTCAATGCATTGTTGAGCCTCCAGCGCTTCTCATCTAACATCTCAAGCTCTTCGAGACGCTTTTGATGTTGTTCTTCGGTCGCCATCTCGCTGGAAAGGGCGACGCGGCGACGGATCTCAATTTCCAATGGGAGAACCGCCACACCCGTAGACCGTAGAGTACGGGTCGCCTAGCCATATGCATCACAGCGATACGCCTGCAGTGCTTCTCCGAAGTTTATCATCCCAGCCTCGCTTGTTACTTTTCACAAGCTTCGGCTGCATTTTGATAATCGCCTTGTTGAATGCTTCGCTAATCCATTTGCCGCCGGATTATAAGTCGCTGACGACATCTTGTATCTTGAATTCTCACAAAACCCGATGAAGGAATTGCCGATAAATTGGGGACCGCTGTCATGCACGATCCGCTTTGGGACACCGTGGTCGATAGATGACATGGTGTTTGATAAACTTGATGACGGTATCGCCTTTACTTCCTTTAGCGGGATTGCTTCAGCCCACTTGAGAAGTAGTCGGTGATCGCTAGAATAAACCGATCTCCTTTAACCGACGGAGGAAAATGGGACCTACCACGCCCATTCCCCATGTCTCAATGGCCGATGTGGTCAAGGATGCAGCTTGCTCGCGGCCGATGCATATAATTCGCGGAATTTGACACGCGTGGCATTTCCGAGCGCATCGATCAAGGCCATTAATCATTGTGGGCCAAAAGTAACCCATTCTCCTCGATTCGATCAGAGTTTGGGACCAGCCGGTGTGCACCACATTCACCTTCGTGTGCTTCCCGAAGGACCTCTCCGCCTCTTTGTTTGAGAGGCATCGGAGCAAAGACCATCGCACTCTACGATATAACATCCGGGTCTCGTGGTCGTAAAGAATCTTGAGCTCTTCACGGACCGACTTCTCCTTCACGCCTTCCGTAGAATACCATGTAAGACGAATCGATGATAGGAAAGCCAATCTCGGCTCCAACTTGGTTTGGGTTGTATACACTTTTGGTAACTACCCCTTATCTCCTTGTGCCTCTTCGTGATAATGGTACAAAGAGTTGGTGAGTCCCGACCGTAACTAATTGCTCGGTCTCTAAGGTTGTGCGAAGCGACACAAGCCTAACGCATCCGCAAGATAAGCGCTTTGGAGGCGGATATATTCGATGAAGAATTCTTCAATGAGTCCGCCATTTCAACAGCCTATCCGATGATAGGATTAGATCCGATTCTCGACTTCAGAGTCACCACGAACCCGCTTAACTATCAATTAATCGCCAGATGCTTCGAGATATTCGACCCCAGCCTTGGCTAAACTAAGTCCAATAAGTAGTGCGTTGTATTCGCTACATTATTGGAACAAGGTTCGTGAGCTAATAAGCTGGGCATGACATGATTCCTCGGGAACTAAGACGACGCCGACCGGCGAAATCTTAGAACACCGGGCGCTTGCCACATTGGTGGCCCGAGAAGCTCCATCAAAATACGCCATATTTGTTGGTGCGATGTAGTGTTGACTTCGTGGACTTCATCAGAAGATCGCCATATAGCTCAACCGCATCCGCTCGGGGGTTTCAAGAGATCACAAATCGCTTGTCCTTTGACCGACTTCGTTGTTTGAAATACAAGTCATATCGGGACAAGAGCAAGGCCTATTTTGCCAAACGCCAACTCATTGAGGCCGGCTGGTCATAAATATTCGGACCGGATTTACGCTAGAGATAACATAAATCGCTTGTCCGACTAAATAGTGTCGCGATTTTCTCAATCGCTAACACTAATGCAAGGCACCGCTTCACCATTGGGTATCGAGACTCACCACTAATGTTCGCCGTAATACATCGCCGCTCGCGGATCAGCTGCCGCCGCCTTGCGCGAGTAAAGCGCTTAACGAGTGATCCGTCAGCCTTGACGTAGATCAAAACGGTTTTCCATCATGTGCAACAAGAACAGAGGTTTAGCGAGATACGACTTGATCTCTTCAATGCCTCGCAAAGGCCGCCCCAAATATATGACACGCCTTCTTGTTCAACTTGGAGAACGGCCGCACTTCCTGATAGGTTCGATATGAACCGCCGGATGTATGCCAATCGCCCTTGTAACCCCTCGAAGTTCTCTGCATTTCTGAGGTTGCAACTTTGAATTGCCTTCACTTTGTCGATCGACGTGGATTCCTTTGTCGGTGACGACGGCCGGGAACTTGCCACCGACATCCCAAGGAAGGATTTGGCAGGTTCATCTTTAGTCGATGAGTCCGCATGAGTTCGAATACCGCTCTAAGATCTTTGATGTGATCTCCTTTGTCACGGCTTTTCACGCACCAAATCGCCGACGTAGCATTCGACCGCTTTTCCAAGATGATCCCGAAAATCTCCGCCATTGCTCGGTATGTTGCGCAGATTTTGAGGCCGAACGGCATGACCGTAGCAATATATGCCGATGGCTGCTCAACGCCGTGTTTACGCCATCGGGTACATCTTGATTTGATTATACCCCTAAAAGCCATCCATAAAGGACATTCTTTCAAATCCACACGGTTGTCAACTATGACATCGCTGATTGGAAGAGGAAAGTCATCTTTCGCAAGCCGCTGAGGTCTCTCAGAGTCCATACGCATCCTAATCGACCCATTTTTCTTCATGACCGGACTATATTCGCCACCCAATCCGATGTTGAATTTCCTTGATGAATCCCGATTCTATGAGTTTCTTCACTTCACAACAATTGCCTCCAATATTTGTGGATCTAAACCGCCTTTGCCGTTGCTTGACAGTTTGACATCCGCCTTTGATGTTGAGGCGATGTGTTGCCACATTAGGTCGAAGTCCCGCATGTCCTCGTGAACTCCAGCTAATACATCGATATACTCCCTGATTAGGGCAATCAACTCTTCCTTTTCTTCCAAGGGGAGAGTATTGCTGATGTTTATGAGTTTAGGATGCTCTTCATCCCCCATATTAACCTGGACTACCTCATCCTTAGTGGGGTTCTCTTTGTTCGAACCTATCCCCAAACTGCTCTTGGAGTTGATGGATCCATGGGTCTTCCCATGTTGGCATGTCTTCATCACCCTCAATAGTGGCAGGATCGACCGTAGCCATATTTGACATCAAAGCCTTGAAGGCTTCTCCGAGGTCGGGTGTCGTAATCCCAAGTCAAGAATCGGACTAATGTCCGCCTCCTCATCGTGGATTATCATCAATTAGCCATGAGCATTCATCTTCGAGGAGGATTCAGATCCCAATCCCTTCTAAATGCATAGCGCTTATCCCGCTTTCCTCTTGGGACATATGCCGCTTAGGAGGAACTCGAGGACCTCGCCTCAAACATAGACCTTCCCTCGTGTCAAGTCATACCCCATCTTTTCATGATACCTGTTTCGACTATATCCAATGTGTGGAGGATAGGCCCATTGTCATCTTCACCTTCTTCAAAGAAATGATTCGGCGTTGAACCGCATCTCCTTTTCCGTGAAACCAAGTCTCTTTCACTACTTGATCTTCGTGGATGACAAGTGTTGTCCCAAAGGAGTCCCGAATCGCTTTTGTGTGAAGTAAGATGATCGAAGTTGGCAGGTGCAACTCGATCATTGTATAACTCGCTATCACATCATTCAAAGATAAAGGATACTCTAAATCGCCATTTATTGATTCATCGGCAATTTGCCATTATAATGTTCATCCGACGCATTCTTCATCGCCAAGATTGATTACAAGGGTACAATGTCATTTAAAACAAAACCTCCACTATAACCAAGCCCTGCTTCTAGACGCCTTCTTCACCGCCGTCCGCATCTTTGGGCCGATGATTCGCCGACTCATTACCGTAGAGGAGAGAATCGCTGAAATAATTCTATCCCCTTAAACGTTGTTTGTCCACACCACCGCCTTGACTCTCATTATTCGTGGTTCACATATTTGAGACACCGATGAAGAGTAGACGGACTATAACGCTATTGTGGATCCAAGGTCGACTCCAACAATAAGTTATAGGAAGTCTCGCCAATCACATAGCAGTGACTTCGACTTTAAGTCCCCCATTTGGCACTTAATCCGATTTTACCAAGTGGGCGGACCCACGGTGTTAAACCGTAGATCATTGCTCGCTGATGCTAGCTTGTCGCGTGAATTCCCGTGATGATACATGAGGCTAGGGCATGATGCTCATAATGAACCCGGATCGACTTGGATCCTGCTAACTTCACTAGAGCCAATATACCCTAAGTATAGCGCCTATCGTGTTTGCATATCCTCCTTTGTAAAAGTGATGCAGGGAAGTGTTTAGTCGCAGGTTGATTGTCAGTCGACTTTCCCGACTCGCTTAACTGGGTCGAAGACTTCTCAATCGCGAGGGCTTTGAAGAGCTTCTCTCGCTTTTGATAACCGCAAAGAACTCATAGAGAGTGATCCTTATGGGATATTGGGACTTCAAGAGCCCTCGCGAGATCTACGACGACGGTTCCGGAGCAACAATGCAGTACAAGTCCAGCCAACGCCGGATCTACAAGCAAAGGTAACCGACCGGTCGAACTACGTGATACCCTCTAGGTTAAGCTTCGCCTTAATCTCGTGAATAGCCGGATTTCTCCTAGTAGATTCACCCGCCTCCCGGCCATCCTCTCCTTCGTGAGGTGGATCCTCAGCGCTTCGTTTCCGGCCCTTTACGCCTCAGAGTTCCGCAACCCTGCCCCCACCGATCGGGATATTGGGTCTCTACCCGGTCTCTACTCGATAAAATACCCCAAGAGGAACCTTGGTATCTTCTTCAATCGAAAAGACTAAACCGCAACGCTGCAGGAGGCGCTGGCTTTATCCCTTCTTAGGCTTCGGATAAAATACCCCGTAATCAACCTCTCGTGTCTTCTTCAATCGAGAAAGACTAAACCGCAACGCGGTGAGGCGCTGGCTTTATCCCTTCTTAGGCTTCGGATAAAATGCCCCGTAATCAACTCGTGTCTTCTTCAATCTAAAAGACTAAACCGCAACGCGGTGAGGCGCTGGCTTTATCCCTTCTTAGGCTTCGATAAAATTCCCCAAGATGAACCTTGGTGTCCTCTTTGACCGAGAATGACCGAACCGATTAGATTGATTGAGGTGGGAAAGGAAGAATGTGTTCTATTTCCTGATGAGGCTAACAGATTCCTTACCGTAGGAATCGAAAAGACTCGTGACCTTCACGGACAACCCGGTCCGAAAATCCCGGCGCTGCACCTTCACCGGCGCTACCTAAGATGAAAGTTCCAAGCTTACCTTCACCGGTGCCACTTGGAAAAGGGTGGAACTAAGAGTGGATCTCCACCGAGAACCGAAGAGACTCAGTGACCTTCACGGACAACCCGCTTGAAAATCCCTACAAGATACCTTCACCGGCGCTACCTAGGATGAAGATGGAACTAAGAGGGATCTCCACCGAGAACCTAAAAGACTCAGCGACCTTCACGGACAACCTGGTCCAAAATCCCTACAAGATACCTTCACGGGCGCTACCTAAGATGAAGATGGAACTAAGAGTGGATCTCCACCGAGAACCTAAAAGACTCAGCGACCTTCACGGACAACCTGGTCCGAAAATCCCAAGATACCTTCACCGGCGCTACCTAAGATGAAGGATGGAAACCCTTCCGCTTGACACGGGGATTTTACGCTTGAGAGGAAGGATTTTATATTCTCTCCAACAAGGAAAGGAATTTTGAGTAGGCCTCTTGTTCATAGAAGGAATCAAGAGGGATTTTGGTAATGTACCGTAATTTGTAGACCCACCGCCAAGGAATTTGATCGGTGGGGAAATTGTGATGGAGGATAAATCTAAGGTTATCCTCGCTAAAAGTGGGTGAAACATCCCACGAGGAACTTCCCGTCAAACGGGTTATCCCGAGATACTATGGGTAGTATTTCTTCGTGAACTTCCCATTTATCTAAGATTAATTGCCGGCCGCCATTTTGGGTAATTAGGCGATACGCACCATTGAGTAAACCGCTTCTATTACTTAACGGCCTCCCATTTAGGTTCAATTTACCTTTCTTTTGGAAGTGAGGATTATCGGTCGCCGAAAGCAAATGAGGACCAAATCTCCTTCTAAAGGTTCTCTCGTCAACTTTCTTGTTGAAAGCCTTCACATCCTAGCTTGGTAGAACTCAATGCATTGTTGAGCCTCCAGCGCTTCTCATCTAACATCTCAAGCTCTTCGAGACGCTTTTGATGTTGTTCTTCGGCCGCCATCTCGCTGGAAAGGGCTGGCGCGGCGACGGATCTGAATTTCCAATGGGAGAATCGCTTCACACCCGAGACCGTAGAGTACCGGTCGCCTCCGCTTGGCGTATGCATCACAGCGATACGCCTGCAGTGCTTCTCCGAAGTTTATCATCCCAGCCTCGCTTGTTACTTTTCACAAGCTTCGGCTGTAATTTTGATAATCGCCTTGTTGAATGCTTCGCTAATCCATTTGCCGCCGGATTATAAGCCGCTGACGCAGACATCTTGTATCTTGAATTCTCACAAAACCCGATGAAGGAATTGCCGATAAATTGGGGACCGCTGTCATGCACGATCCGCTTTGGGACACCGTGGTCGATAGATGACATGGTGTTTGATAAACTTGATGACGGTATCGCTTTTTTCCTTTTAGCGGATTGCTTCAGCCCACTTGAGAAGTAGTCGGTGATCGCTAGAATAAACCGATCTCCTTTAACCGACGGAGGAAAATGGGACCTACCACGCCCATTCCCCATGTCTCAATGGCCGTGATGTGGCCGGGATGCAGCTTGCTCCGCGGCCGATGCATATAATTCGCGGAATTTGACACGCGGCATTTCCGAAGCGCATCGACCGCCATTAATCATTGTGGGCCAAAAGTAACCCATTCTCCGATTCGATCAGAGTTTGGGACCAGCCGGTGTGCACCACATTCACCTTCGTGCTTCCCCGAAGGACCTCCTCGCCTCTTTGTTTGAGAGGCATCGGAGCAAAAGACCATCGCACTTCCTACGATATAACATCCGGGTCTCTGTGTCGTAAAAGAATCTTGGAGCTCTTCACGGATCGACTCTTCTCCTTCACGCCTTCCGTAGAATACCATGTAAGACGTAATCGATGATAGGAAAGCCAATCTCGGCTCCAACTTGGTTTGGGTTGTATACACTTCTTTGGTAACTACCCCTTATCTCCTTGTGCCTCTTCAGATAATGGTACAAAGAGTTGGTGAGTCCCGACCGTAACTAATTGCTCGGTCTCTAAGGTTGCAGCGAAATACGCCTAACGCCGCCAAGCATCCGCGATAAGCGCTTTGGAGGCGGGATATATTCGATGAAGAATTCTTCAATGAGTCCGCCATTTCAACAACTATCCGATGATAGGGGATTAGATCCGATTCCTCGACTTCAGAGTCACCACTAACCCGCTTAACTATCAATTGCGAATCGCCAGATGCTTCGAGATATTCGACCCCCTCCTTGGCTAAACTAAGTCCAATAAGTAGTGCGCTGTATTCGCTACATTATTGGAACAAGGTTCGTGAGCTTAATAAGCTGGGCATGACATGATTCCCTCGGGAAACTAAGACGACGAATTCTGCGGAAATCTTAGAACACCCGGGCCACATTGGTGGCCCGAGAAGCTCCATCAAAATACGCCATATTTGTTGGTGCGATGTAGTGTTGACTTCGTGGACTTCATCCGAAGATCATCATATAGCTCAACCGCATCCGCTGTCCGGGTCGTTCAAGAGATCACAAATCGCTTGTCCTTTGACCGACTTCGTTGTTTGAAATACAAGTCATATTGGGACAAGAGCAAGGCCCATTTCGCCAAACGCCAACTCATTGAGGCCGGCCGGGTCATAAATATTCGACCGGATTTACGCTAGAGATAACATAAATCGCTTGTCCGACTAAATAGTGTCGCGATTCTCAATCGCTAACACTAATGCAAGGCACCGCTTCACCATTGGGTATCGAGACTCACCACTAATGTTCGCCGTAATACATCGCCGTCAGGACCGCTGCCGCCGCCTTGCGCGAGTAAAGCGCTTAACGAGTGATCCGCTGCCTTGACGTAGATCAAAACGGTTTTCCATCGCTGCAACAAGAACAGAGGTTTAGCGAGATACGACTTGATCTCTTCACGCTTCGGCAAAGGCCGCCCCAAATATATGACACTCTTCTTGTTCAACTTGGAGAACGGCCGGCACTTCCTGATAGGTTCGATATGAACCGCCGGATGTATGCCAATCGCCCTTGTAACCCCTCGAAGTTCTCTCGCATTTCTGAGGTTGCAACTCTTGAATTGCCTTCACTTTGTCGATCGACGGGATTCCTTTGTCGGTGACGACGGCCGAGGAACTTGCCACCGACATCCCAAGGAAGGATTTTGGTGGTTCATCTTTAGTCGATGAGTCCGCATGAGTTCAATACCGCTCTAAGATCTTTGATGTGATCTCCTTTGTCACGCTTTTCACGCACCAAATCGCCGACGTAGCATTCGACCGCTTTTCCAAGATGATCCCGAAAATCTCCGCCATTGCTCTCGTATGTTGCGCCAAGATTTTGAGGCCGAACGGCATGACCGTAGCAATATATGCCGATGGGCGCTCAACGCCGTGTTTGGCCATCGGGTACATCTTGATTTGATTATACCTAAAAGCCATCCATAAAGGACATTCTTTCAAATCCACACGGTTGTCAACTATGACATCGCTGATTGGAAGAGGAAAGTCATCTTTCGCAAGCCGCTGAGGTCTCTCAGAGTCCACTACGCATCCTAATCGACCCATTTTTCTTCATGACCGGACTATATTCGCCACCCAATCCGGATGTTGAATTTCCTTGATGAATCCCGATTCTATGAGTTTCTTCACTTCACAACAATTGCCTCCAATATTTGTGGATCTAAACCGCCTTTGCCGTTGCTTGACAGTTTGACATCCGCTTTGATGTTGAGGCGATGTGTTGCCACATTAGGTCGAAGTCCCCGCATGTCCTCGTGAACTCCGTGCTAATACATCGATATACTCCCCGATTAGGGCAATCAACTCTTCCTTTTCTTCCAAGGGAGAGTATTGTGATGTTTATGAGTTTAGGATGCTCTTCATCCCCATATTAACCTCGACTACCTCATCCTTAGTGGGGGTTCTCTTTGTTCAACCTATCCCCAAACCGCTTCTTGAGTTGATGGATCCATGGGTCTTCCCATGTTGGCATGTCTTCATCACCCTCAATAGTGGCAGGATCGACCGTAGCCATATTTGACATCAAAGCCTTGAAGGCTTCTCCGAGGCTGGTGTCGGAATCCCAAGTCGAAGAATCGGACGAATGTCCGCCTCCCTCATCGTGGATTATCATCAATTAGCCATGAGCATTCATCTTCTCGAGGAGGATTCAGATCCCAATCCCTTCTAAATGCATAGCGCTTATCCGCTTTCCTCTTGGGACATATGCCGCTTAGGAGGAACTCGAGGACCTCGCCTCAAACATAGACCTTCCCTCGTGGTCAAGTCATACCCCATCTTTTCATGATACCCTGTTTCGACTATATCTCAATGTGTGGAGGATAGGCCCATTGTCATCTTCACCTTCTTCAAAGAAATGATTCGGCTGAACCGTGATCTCCTTTTCCGTGAAACCAAGTCTCTTTCACTACTTGATCTTCGGGATGACAAGTGTTGTCCCAAAGGAGTCCCGAATCGCTTTTGTGTGAAGTAAGATGATCGAAGGTGTGCAACTCGATCATTGTATAACTCGCTATCACATCATTCAAAGATAAAGGATACTCTAAATCGCCATTTATTGATTCATCGGCAATTTGCCAATTATAATGTTCATCCGACGATTCTTCATCGCCAAGATTGATTACAAGGGTACAATGTCATTTAAAACAAAACCTCCACTATAACCAAGCCCTGCCGCAGACGCCTTCTTCACCGTCCGCATCTTTGGGCCGATGATTCGCCGACTCATTACCGTGAGGAGAGAATCGCTGAAATAATTCTCTATCCCCTTAAACGTTGTTTGTCCACACCACCGCCTTGACTCATTATTCGTGGTCTACATATTTGAGACACCGATGAAGAGTAGATCGACTATAACGCTATTGTGGATCCAAGGTCACTCCAACAATAAGTTATAGGAAGTCTCGCACAATCACATAGCAGTGACTTCGACTTTAAGTCCCCCATTTGGCACTTAATCCGATTTTACCAAGTGGGCGGACCCACCGGTGTTAAATCCGTGATCATTGCTCGCTGATGCTAGCTTGTCGCGTGAATTCCCGTGATGATACATGAGGCTAGGGCATGATGCTCATACCGAACCCGGATCGACTTGGATCCTGCTAACTTCACTAGAGCCAATATACCCGGCAGCGCCTATCGTGCTTGCATATCCTCCTTTGTAAAAGTGATGCAGGGAAGTGTTTAGTCGCAAGGTTGCATTGTCATCGATTCTTCCCGACTCGCCTAACTGGTCAGAAGACTTCGAATCGGCGAGGGCTTCTTGAAGAGCTTCTCGCTTTTGATAACCGCAAAGAACTCATAGAGAGTGATCCTTGGGATATCGACTTCTCAAGAGCCTCGCGAGATCTACGACGACGGTTCCGGAGCAACAGCCAGTACAAGTCCAGCCAACGCCGGATCTACAAGCAAAGGTAACCGAATTCGGTCGAACTACGATACCCTCTAGGTTAAGCCGCTTTAATCTCGTGAATAGCCGGATTTCTCCTAGTAGATCTCACCCGCCCGGCGATCCTCTCCTTCGGAGTGTGATCCTCAGCGCCGCTTCCTTCGCGGAAACGAGCCCCTTTACGCTCAGAGTTCCGCAACCCGGCCCTACCGGATCGGGATATTGGGTCTCTACCCGGTCCTACTCGATAAAATACCCCAAGAGGAACCTTGGTATCTTCTTCAATCGAAAAGACTAAACCGCAACGCTGGGCGAGGCGCTGGCTTTATCCCTTCTTAGGCTTCGATAAAATACCCCGTAATCAACCTTCGTGTCTTCAATCGGAGAAAGACTAAACCGCAACGGTGTGAGGCGCTATTTATCCCTTCTTAGGCTGATAAAATGCCCTAATCAACTCGTGTCTTCTTCAATCTGAAAAAAGATTAAACCGGCAACGGGCAGAGGCGCCGCTTTATCCCTTCTTAGGCTCGATAAAATTCCCCAAGATGAACCTTGGCCTCTTTTGACCGGAGAATGACTGAACCGATTAGATTGATTGAGGTGGGAAAGGAAGAATGTGTTCTATTTCCTGATGAGGCTAACAGCCAGATTCCTACCGTGAATCTAAAAAGACTCGTGTGACCTTCACGACAACCTGGTTCTGAAATCCTGGCTGCACCTTCACCGGGCCACCTAAGATGAAAGTTCCAGAGCTTACCTTCACCGCGCCACTTGAAAAGGGTGGAACTAAGAGTGGATCTCCACCGAGAACCGAAGAGACTCGTGACCTTCACCGACAACCTCGCTTGAAAATCCCTACAAGATACCTTCACCGGCGCTACCTAGGATGAAGATGGAACTAAGAGTGGATCTCCACCGAGAACCTAAAAGACTCAGCGACCTTCACGACAACCTGGTCTCGAAAATCCCTACAAGATACCTTCACCGGCGCTACCTAAGATGAAGATGGAACTAAGAGTGGATCTCCACCGAGAACCGAAGACTCAGCGACCTTCACGGACAACCTGGTCCGAAAATCCCTACAAGATACCTTCGGGCCTACCTAAGATGAAGGATGGAAACCCTTCCGCTTGACACGGTGGATTTTACGCTGAGAGGAAGGATTTTATATTCTCTCAAATAAGGAAAGGAATTTTGAGTAGGCCTCTTGTTCATAGAAGGAATCAAGAGGATTTTGGTAATGTACCGTGGTTTTATAGACCCACCGCCAAGGAATTTGATCGGTGGGGAAATGTGATGGAGGATAAATCTAGGTTATCCTCGGAAAAGTGGGTGAAACATCCCACGAGGAACTTCCCCGCCGAAACGGTTATCCCCGAGATACTATGGGTAGTATTTCTTCAGAACTTCCCATTTATCTAAGATTAATTGCCGGTCGCCATTTTGGGTAATTAGGCGATACGCACCATTGAGTAAACCGCTTCTATTACAAACGGCCTCCCATTTAGGTTCAATTTACCTTTCTTTTGAAGTGAGGATTATCCGCCGCCGGCCGAGGACCAAATCTCCTCTCTAAAGGTTCTCTGTCGAACTTTCTTGTTGAAAGCCTTCGACATCCTAGCTTGGTAGAACTCAATGCATTGTTGAGCCTCCGCGCTTCTCATCTAACATCTCAAGCTCTTCGAGACGCTTTTGATGTTGTTCTTCGCCGCCATCTCGCTGGAAAGGGCGGCGACGGGATCTCAATTTCCAATGGGAGAACTCGCTTCACACCTAGACCGTAGAGGGTCGCTTCCAGCTTGGCGCGCGTATCAAGCAGCGACAATGTAGTGCTCCGAAGTTTATCATCCCAGCCTCGCTTGTTACTTTTCACAAGCTTTCGGATGTAATTTTGATAATCGCCTTGTTGAATGCTTCGCTAATCCATTTGCCGGATTATAAGTCGCTGACGCAGACATCTTGTATCTTGAATTCTCACAAAACCCGATGAAGGAATTGCCGATAAATCACCGCTGCTGTCATGCACATCCGCTTGGGACACCGTGTCGATAGATGACATGGTGTTTGATAAACTTGATGACAGCCTCTTTACTTCCTTTAGCGATTGCTTCACCACTGGAGAAGTAGCGGATCGCTAGAATAAACCGATCTCCTTTAACCGACGGAGAGGAAAATCTACCACGCCCATTCCCCATGTCTCAATGGCCGTGATGTGGTCAAGGATGCGCTGTTCGCGGCCGATGTGCATATAATTCGCGGAATTTGACACGCTGGCATTTCGAAGCGCATCGACCGCTGGCCATTAATCATTGTGGGCCAAAAGTAACCCATTCTCCCGATTCGATCGTAGAGTTTGGGACCGTGCCGGTGCACCACATTCACCTTCGTGCTTCCCGGAAGGACCTCTCCCGCCTTTGTTTGAGAGGCATCGAGCAAAGACCATCGCACTCGCTATATAACATCCGGTTCTCGGTCGTAAAAGAATCTTGGAGCTCTTCGCCGGATTGACTTCTTCCTTCACGCCTTCCGTAGAATACCATGTAAGACGATCGATGATAGGAAAGCCAATCTTGGCTCCAACTTGGTTTGGGTTGTATACACTCTTTGGTAACTACCCCTTATCTCCTTGTGCCTCATCGTATAATGGTACAAAGAGTTGGTGAGTCCCGACCGAACTAATTGCTCGGTCTCTAAGGTTGTGCTAACGTTAACGCCTAACGCCGCCAAGCATCCGATAAGCGCTGGAGGCGGGATATATTCGATGAAGAATTCTTCAATGAGTCCGCCATTTCAACAACTATCCGATGATAGGGGATTAGATCCGACTCGACTTCAGAGTCACCACTAACCCGCTTAACTATCAATTGCAATCGCCGATGCTTCGAGATATTCGACCCCCTCCTTGGCGAAACTAAGTCCAATAAGTAGCGCTGTATTCGCTACATTATTGGAACAAGGTTCGTGAGCTTAATAAGCTGGGCATGACATGATTCCCTCGGGAAACTAAGACAACTACCGACTGCGAAATCTTAGAACATCCGGGCACTGCCACATTGGTGCCCGAAGCTCCATCAAAATACGCCATATTTGTTGGTGCGTGTTGTTGACTTCGTGACTTCATCCGAAGATCATCATATAGCTCAACCGCGATCCGCTGTCGGTCGGTACCAAGAGATCACAAATCGCTTGTCCTTTGACCGACCGTTTGAAATACGTCATATTGGACAAGAGCAAGGCCCATTTCGCCAAACGCCAACTCATTGAGGCCGGCCGGGTCATAAATATTCGGACCGATTTACTAGAGATAACATAAATCGCTTGTCCGACTAAATAGTGTCGATTTTTCAATCGCTAACACTAATGCAAGGCACCGCTTCACCATTGGGTATCGAGACTCAGCCACTAATGTTCGCCGTAATACATCGCCGCCGCGGACGCCTGCCGCCGCCTTCGCTTTAACGAGTGATCCGCCGCTTCGATAGATCAAAAACGGTTTTCCGACCGTGCAACAAGAACAGAGGTTTAGCGAGATACGATTTGATCTCTTCAACGTTTCGCAAAGGCCCCAAATATATGACACGCCTTCTTGTTCAACTTGGAGAACCCGCACTTCCCTGATAGGTTCGATATGAACCGCCGGATGTATGCCAATCGCCCTTGTAACCCCTCGAAGTTCTCTCGGATTTCTGAGGTTGCAACTTTGAATTGCCTTCACTTTGTCGATCGACGGGATTCCTTTTTTCGGTGACACGCCGGGAACTTGCCACCGACATCCCAAGGAAGGATTTGCGTTCATCTTTAGCCGATGAGTCCGCATGAGTTCAATACCGCTCTAAGATCTTTGATGTGATCTCCTTGTCACGCTTTTCACACCAAATCGCCGACGAGCATTCGACCGCTCCAAGATGATCCCGAAAATCTCCGCCATTGCTCTCGGTATGTTGCGCCGCATTTTTGAGGCCGAACGGCATGACCGTAGCAATATATGCCGATGGGCGCTCAACGCCGGTGTTTAGGCCATCGGTACATCTTGATTTGATTATACCTCAAAAGCCATCCATAAAGGACATTCTTTCAAATCCACACGCGTTGTCAACTATGACATCGCTGATTGGAAGAGGAAAGTCATCTTTCGCAAGCCGCTGAGGTCTCTCAGAGTCATACTGCATCCTAATCACCCATTTTTCTTCATGACCGACTATATTCGCCACCCAACCGATGTTGAATTTCCTTGATGAATCCCGATTCTATGAGTTTCTTCACTCGCCAACAATTGCCAATATTTGTGGATCTAAACCGCCTTTGCCGTTGCTTGACAGTTTGACATCCGCTTTGATGTTGAGGCGATGTGTTGCCACATTAGGTCGAAGTCCCCGCATGTCCTCGTGAACTCCGTGCTAATACATCGATATACTCCCCGATTAGGGCAATCAACTTTCCTTTCTTCCAAGGGGAGAGTATTGTGATGTTTATGAGTTTAGATGCTCTTCATCCCCATATTAACCTCGACTACCTCATCCTTAGTGGGGGTTCTCTTTGTTCAACCTATCCCCAAACCGCTCTTGGAGTTGATGGATCCATGGGTCTTCCCATGTTGGCATGTCTTCATCACCCTCAATAGTGCGCGGATCGATCGTGAGCCATATTTGACATCAAAGCCTTGAAAGCTTCTCCAGGCCGGTGTCGTAATCCAAGCCAAGAGTCGACGAATGTCCGCCTCCCTCATCGTGGATTATTATCAATCAGCCATGAGCATTCATCTTCGAGGAGGATTCAGATCCCAACCCTTCTAAATGCATAGTATTATCCCGCCTTCTTGGGACATATGCCGCGAGGAACTCGAGGACCTCCCCAAACATAGACCTTTCCTCGTGTCAAGTCATACCCCCATCTTTTCATGATACCTGTTTCGACTATATCCTAATGTGTGGAGGATAGGCCCATTGTCATCTTCACCTTCTTCAAAGAAATGATTCGGCTGAACCGTGATCTCCTTTTCCGTCAAAACCAAGTCTCTTTCACTACTTGATCTTCGGGATGACAAGTGTTGTCCCAAAGGAGTCCCGAACGCTTTTGTAAGTAAGATGATCGAAGTCAAGTGTGCAACTCGATCATTGTATAATCCCGCTATCACATCATTCAAAGATAAAGGATACTCTAAATCGCCATTTATTGATTCATCGCAATTTGCCAATTACAATGTTCATCCGACGATTCTTCATCGCCAAGATTGATTACAAGGTACAATGTCATTTAAAACAAAACCTCCACTATAACCAAGCCCGTTTCTAGACGCCTTCTTCACCGCCGTCCCATCTTTGGGCCGATGATTCGCCGACTCATTACGTAGAGGAGAGAATCGCTGAAATAATTCTCCATCCCCTTAAACGGTTGTTTGTCCGACCACCGCCTTGACTCATTATTCGTGGTCTACATATTTGAGACACCGATGAAGAGTAGATGGACTATAACGCTATTGTGGATCCAAGGTCGAATCCAACAATAAGTTATAGGAAGTCTCGCCAATCACATAGCAGTGACTTCTCGACTTTAAGTCCCCCATTTGGCACTTAATCCGATTTTACCAAGTGGGCGGACCCACCGTAATAAACTCATCATTGCTTCCGATGCTAGCTTGTCGGGCGTGAATTCCCGTGATGATACATGAGGCGCTAGGGCATGATGCTCATAATGAACCCGGACGACTTGGATCCTGCTAACTTCACTAGAGCCAATATACCCGGCGAGTAGCGTCTTTCCTCGCTTTGCATATCCTCCTTTGTAAAAGTGATGGTGGGAAGTGTTTAGTCGCAAGGTTGCATTGTTGGGCCAATTTTCCGACTCTACCTAACTGGGTGAGGAAGACTTCAATCGGCGAGGGCTTCTTGAAGAGCTCGCTTCTTTTGATAACCGCAAAGAACTCATAGAGAGTGATCCTGGGATATTGGCCAATTGTGCCATTACATCAAAGCTGTATGGAGAGTTCGGTTCCTGCTTATCTCTTCCAATCGGGCGACCGATCGAGATCGCTGGAGTTGAACTTCGCGCCGCTTTGTCGTAGCTTTGGCGCCACCGCCGCTGTGCTTTCTCTCAGGCGAGTGAGGGGATTTGTTGGTACCCCGCTCGAGAGCGCCTTGGCATTAGGGTCGGGACTTCCGGTACTTGTACTTGTACTGCGGTCCACCTCGTGGCGGGCTTCGTGTTCCCTTCTGACACCGAATGTTACCACTGCTCATCGCCTCCTCCGCATTCTGAAGTAGCATGGCATGCCTTTCCCTTCTCGCCGCTTTTTCTTCAAGAAGAGGCTACCCATTGCTCATCTTCCAAGAGTTCGGTGGACCCACAAGACTTCGCATTCGGGTTGTATAATATACAAGTCCTTTTCGGCGCTGCTTGTGTGGGTCGCCATTCACCGCCTTCACCGCAACTTTGACCAGTTCAAACCATGTCAATGGCACCGACCAAACTTATGGATACCGTGATTCGCCCGACCTTTTCTTTGGACGGCTTCATAGTGATGACCCTACATCAATTAAAGCCCGATTTTGTCCTTAAGGTCGAAACAGATTTAGTGGGTGATGAACCGCCCTATGGTACGCAATGATTGGGTCATTCGTTTCATCGCCTCCTCTTGATTCCGAATCGAGGGAGCTTGATCTTGTTATTTTCCACAAGATATTTGAAGAGACCGAATCTCGCCGTCTAAAGGAATAGGACTCTCGAATCTGGCTTGCCTTCGCTTTTGTGGCCCGTTGCCACGCTGATCGGTTCGCGGCGGCGCTCACTGCAGCCGCCGCTTGCCGTTGAGTTGAACGCTTGTTCGCGAACCTGCCTTTGGTTGTTTTTCCTTTTCCCGTTGTTTTGGGCTGACTCCTCTCGCTTTTTTGAGGAATCTCTGCTTGTTCTCCACGAACCTTCGTCCTTCCATCGCTATCGATGGTGCCGTCCCATTGCTTCAAGCACATCTATCGATAAGTTGTTGCGGTGGTTTGAGGATGAACTCCTCCGTTATTGATCCCGCAGCTTCATTGCCTTGTTCCTAATCGCTTGACAAAGATATCCACCGCTTTCTCCGCTTTTCGCTTCGGTGTAATAACGGACGATACTCTGTATCGCCATCAAAGAAATTGGTAAGGAAGCTAGACTCCATGTCGCCCCACCGTGAATGCTCCCCGCTTGAGACGGCGGTACCATTCGGCAGCCCCACGGCGGTGCCGACGAATGACCGAACCATCGTGGGTTCGCTACGTAAATAACTCCGAGGTGTGACTTGAAATAAATCAAGTGTCGTGGTCGGGAACCCTTCCGCCAAATGGTGTGAAGTTTATTAAGTTAAACTTTGACGGTAACGGATTGATTCCCACTCCTCTGTATGGGCAAGGAATACCGCCTTCTTTACTTCTTGAGCGGAAATCAATGAGTTGATTTTGTCTCCAAGTCTTTGATCTTCTCGCCTCCTCGAAAGCAACGCCAGCAGCGTTCGTGGGTTATCATCTTCGTGCTTCCTCCCGATCCAATCGCTATCATCTTCATCGACGCTGACGCTACCGACTGATTCACCTTGATGTTTTGTCGTGGCTTGATCTGTTGGTCGTGCATTTCTCTCATCGCCCGCATGGCCAACTCCATTTCTAACTTGAAGTTTTCCCCGTTGTTTATTCAACGCCTGCCTAGCATTTTGGCCACTTGATCTCAGACCGATAATGTTTCGGGCTCCTTCGCTAGATACAAGATGATCGATGCGACAGGAGCCAATATCCGACGATCATCCTCCGCGGGTATCCCTTCAGCTTATCGATTCGACCGCCGGATAGTCCCGACCGCAAACGAAGTTAGCCGCTATGCATGCGCCGAATAGCCCGTGACGATGGTTCTTGGCTGGTCATATTATTAGTGACCTCCGCAACTCACCCTCTCGAGGTCATCCTTTGCGGAATCGCCTTGACCTAGGTCTTGGCATTTCGGTGAGTCTCTCGAAGACCGACACCCTTTCGAGCTTGATGGCAATTGCACTCCGAGAGCATCGCCTTAATGAGCTTGAGCACAAGCATGATCGGCCAATTTGGGGAATCCTTCGAGATTTTCTCGCACTTTTGCACGGTAGTACACTCATTGTGTGTGTATCGAGCAACCCGCCGTATGTCGGCGGATCTTCTCGTATAACGCCCTCATCGCCGATGAAAACGCCTCCTTCCGAGGATCGGTCAATCCATCGAAGCTTCCGAAGTGACTCGCCTAGACTTCCGCCGATGGGGCTGAATCTCGCAGACTTCTGACTTCGATTTTCAACCGATAGAGAGGCCGCAGAATCTTTTGTCTTTGCCGAACGGGTGCGACCTCCCGCATGAGGAGTGACCCGTGATTCTCTCCGAGGACCGAGACGATCCTTGATAGTCGGTTTGGTGGTGGTGACGGAGTTGGCTTCACCATCGATTCGCATGCGCACGCTTTGTCTTTGAGGCGCCGCCGCCTGGACCTTGGCGCTGGATTTGTAACGCCAGATCCTTCGGCTTAAGCCGACGGGAGTGGGCTAATCGAGGTTGGGGCACCATTAGACTTGGGCCTCCAAACCCGGCGACGCTGGTGGCTTCTTTGCCACTTCCTTCTTTAATTCACGAGCCCGCCGCACCAAAGCTCGTGCTTGGCGCAAGGAGTGCGCGGGCGCCCGGATGCGCCTCGGCGTGGAGCGGTTCCGCTTGACACGGACCCACTCGGTTGATGGCTTGATAAACCGCCGATTCCTTGAGGCCGGAGCCTCTCGCGGAGTTCGACCTTAGATCCGCCATAGCGACCCCATCCGTGGATTGCATGGCCTTGGCGAAGTTTGCGCCGCCATGCTCATTGCCGCCTTTGGCGGCTCGCTTGAGAGTGCCGCCATCGCCGGGCGCTCATCTCGCACCATCCGGACTTCTGGGCCGGATTTCTCACGGCTAAAGCGGGTTGGACTCGGCCGCCCCGGGCTCTACTCGAGGCCCATCGGGTTCTCCTTGCACGAGTCCTTCTTGGAGCGGCGGGGAACTGGATCTCGAAGAGGGTGAGGACAAGTACTCCTCGAACTTCTTGGTTGAACTCGAACTCGACCTCTTCCTCCACCGATAAGGATCCGCTGGTTATGCACTCCACGACCTCCGATTCGAGGCCGTGGTTCCCACTGGTCGCCAGCCTTGTTCGCGGTAAAAGTTGGGATGATTGTCATTGATTTGAACTTGCTTACAAACTTCACGCCTCAAACAAATTCAAAGAGAAATATCGCTTTTATTTTAAGGCTTACAATGAAAATCAAAAAAGATTACAACTTTTATCCTTAGAACAAACACGAGGATCTTCATATATCGGATCCTCGCTATGCGGGTTCTTTGCCCGTGTCGGGACTTATTGTGTCCGTGGACCACCGCTAACCTCGATCCGTAGAGACCCGGTTCGAACTACAGATAAAGGCTCGCTTCACTAAGGAAACGGTTACCGAGGGGATCACACTCACGAAGGAGAGGATCACGAGCGGTGAGATCTACTAGGAGAAATCACCGCTTATCCCCTGAGATTAAGACTAAGCTTAATCTAGAGGGTATCTCAGAGTTCGACCCAATTCGTTACCTTTGATTGAAGATCCGACGTTGATCAACTTGTGCTCGCTGCTGTCTAACCGCATACCGACATGTGAGATCTCGCAAGAACTCTTCGTAAGTCCGAGCCTTTGAAAGATCCCAAAATCCACCCAAGCCCGCCCAAATCCCTCTCGACGCTCCCTCGAAGATGACACCCCTATTTATACAATGGAAGGGGATGCCCGCCACCTTGGTGGCTCTAGCCACTTGGCCGAGCCACCTACCAAGTTTGCCACTTCCTACCATTGTTGGCATTCCTGGCCATCGAGTGGTTCTACAGCTTGGCCGAGCCACCTTGGCCACTTTGGTCGGTCGAGCCAAGGGCGCCGCCTTATGGCGTTGCCGCTTTGGCGCCGCTTTCTCCGCCGATTCTTTGGTCTTCCGGCTTGGTTTTGCCCCTGATGTTGCCGCTGTGTTTGAACTGCGGTCGATCAACTTTAGAGCTCAAACAGTTCGCTTGCATTGACGGACTAAGTATGGTTGATTCCGTCTCATCGACGCTTGAGTTTAATCAACTCGACGCCGCTTCATTGGCTCGTGACGCCTTGCCGACTCACTTCATGTGCTCGCCGACCGCTTCACGCCGCCTTGGCGGCGGATGCGCTTTGGCGACGCCGGTTTGTCGAATGGATCGCCGGTTGTCAACCCATCGCCACGAAGCCTCGCTCGCATCGATAAGCAATTTTTATGCCTACGACGCTACCATGCTTTTACCCTCCAACGCCGCTTTGATCTCCCGTGAAGAGATCGGTGACATTTAAAGCGGTGAGCTTCTCGATATTCGTAAGGCGGTTTGAATTCTGCAATCAATCTCGACCGCTGATCTTGCCACTGACAAACCATTGAAAAGCCGCCACACGTGTCTTTTGAGTGGCTATATATACGCTTAAACCCTATTGAGGGTTTTCTTTACGCATTCTGCAGAGTTTATTTCTCTCATCTTTTGAATTTCAAAAGAATACATCACCATGGAATGCTCGATTCTTGGCGTTCGAAGGTGAGAGAAGAAGATTTGGAGGAGCTCTATGAGAGGTATGACCTTCCCAGAGAGTTCAAGCTATCTCACGGAGGAGGGTAGCCGCAGGCGCGACAAATACGATAAGGTGCCCTTATATCTAGTTCATATGGAGTATTTAACCGCGCCTTCCCTCCCCAGCTTGTGAAGAGGGTCTGATGATTGTCATTGATTTGAACTTGCTTACAAACTTCAGCCTCAAACAAATTCAAAGAGAAATATCGCCTTTATTTTAAGGCTTACAATGAAAATCAAAAAAGATTACAACTTTTATCCTTAGAACAAACACGAGGATCTTCATATATCGGATCCTCGCTATGGGTTCTTTGCCCGTGTCGGGACTTATTGTGTCCGGACCATCCGCTAATCCCATCCGTGAGACCCGCCCCGAACTACGATGTAAAGGCCTGCTTGCCGGCAAACGGTTACCGAGGGGATCACACTCACGAAGGAGAGGATCACGAGCGGTGAGATCTACTAGGAGAAATCACACATACCTCGAGATTAAGACGAAGCTTAATCTAGAGGGTATCTCAGAGTTCGACCCAATTCGTTACCTTTGATTGAAGATCCGACGTTGATCAACTTGTGCTCGCTGCTGCTCAACTGTATGCCATTACTGAGATCTCGCAAGAACTCTTCGTAAGTCCGAGCCTTTGAAAGATCCCAAAATCCATCGGAAGCCCGCCCAAATCCCTCTCGACGCTCCCTCGAAGATGACACCCCTATTTATACAATGGAAGGGGATGCCCGCCACTGGGTGGTTTCCTGGGCCACTTGGCCGAGCTTACTGGCCAATACACCTCTACCACTTGTCGACACCTCTACTTGAAACATGAGGTGGTTCTGGCCAGTGGCCGAGCCACCTGGCCACTTTGGCCGAGAGCCATTGCCAGCGCCGCCTTCGCTGCTGGCCGCTTTAAGGCCGCTTTCTCCGTCGATTCTTTTGGTCTTCCGGCTTGGTTTTGCCCCTGATGTTGCCGCTTGTGTTTGAACTGCGTCTCGATCAACTTTAGAGCTCAAACAGCTCGCTTGCATTGACGGACTAAGTATGGTTGATTCCGCCTCATCGACGCTTGAGCGACCAACTCGCGCATCGCCGCTTCATTGGCTCAGACGCCTTGCCGACTCACTTCATGTGCTCGCCGACTCGCTTCTACGCGCCTTGGCGGCGGATGCGCTTTGGCGACGTCGGTTTGTCGAATGGATCGTCGGTTGTCAACCCATCGTCACGAGTTTCGTTCGGGTACTGATAAGCAATTTTTTATGCCTACAGACGTCAGCCATGCTTTACCCTCCAACGTCGCTTTGATCTCCGGGTGAAGAGACGGGTGACATTAAAAGCGGTGAGCTTCTCGATATTCGTAAGGCGGTTTGAATTCCGCAATCAATCTCGACCGCTGATCTTGCCGCTGACAAACCATTGAAAAGCCGCCACACGTGTCTTTTGAGTGGCTATATATACGCTTAAACCCTATTGAGGGTTTTCTTTACGCATTCTGCAGAGTTTATTTCCCCTTTCTCTCATCTTTTTGAATTTCAAAAGAATACATCACCATGGAATGCTCGATTCTTGGCGTTCGAAGGTGAGAGAAGAAGATTTGGAGGAGCTCTATGAGAGGTATGACCTTCCCAGAGAGTTCAAGCTATCTCATGCCTGAGGAGGGTAGGCCAGGGCGCGCAACATACCGATAAGGTGCCCTTATATCTAGTTCATATGGAGTACGAACTGCGCCTTCCCCTCCCCCAGTTTGTGAAGAGGGTCTGCGAACGATTGGGGGTTTCTCCGATGCAGTTTTCTCCTAATGCCATAGCGACGATTATGGCGTTCTTCGTGATATGTCGCCAAGTGGGGGTCGAGCCGACCTTACAGTTGTTCAGCCACTTGGTCACAGTGAAGACCACTAAGAAGGACCCTCATTTCTTCTTTAGTTATGCCGGTGGTAAGCTCATCAACATCCCCGACTCTAATAAAGATTGGAAGGTAAAATTCATTTGGGTCTTCGGGGCCGACTCGATTCTGGCTTGCTGCAATTGGCCGGAGATCGAGAAGGAGAAATTGAAGCCCCTTCCTCTCTCAACCAGCGAGCAGCGAGATTTGGAGAAGATCAAACGTTGTTCTGGATCTCGCGAGATCCATAATCTCTTTGACAATGCCTCGTTGAGGATGATGGGGTTATCATTTGTCAAGCCGACAGAGGCCGATAAGGAAGAGGAGCAGAAGCTGCTTAAAGCTGCTTCGAAACAAACCAAGGACCCCAAAGGTGGAGCTTCTGGTGCAGCGAAAGCTAGCACAGTGTCAGGTTCAACAAAAGTTATCCCGACTCCCAGTTCGGTTAGAGTCATGGAGTCGCAGTTGCCCCAGAAGAAGGCGAGGGGAGGAGGATTGTCAGCCGAAGAGGAACGTCACGTTAAACAAAACTTTGACCAGATGGCCTCCATGCTGAAGAGGAAGGCCTCTGGTCCTCAAGCCGACAAGCCGAAGCAGAAGAAGAAGCAGAAGAAGAAGAAGATGAAGAAGTCGACTCCTAAGGAGACGCCCGAAGGATCCATCCCTGAGGTAGTTGGGTTGGCTTTGGAGAAGCCGCTTGTCCCACTGACCGAAGCTGGCCCTGCCGTGCCAACCAGAGCCGGCAATGCAGATGAGTCTTCTCTGGGCCCGGGAGAAGATTTTGGTCAGCGGGAGCAGGAGGCTCCTTCTGTCGACGCGGAGATCCCCTCGGAACAGGTCGGGGGTGCTGTTATTCCCGAATCGACTCAAAGGTCTGGTAAAAAGTCAGTTGTCTCGGACGAATCAGCACCAGGGGTTTCTCCTTCGTGTTCGTTTGAGAGTTCAAGCACTCAGCTCTCTTTCTTCCATCGGGTCGTTGAGATTGGCGGTTCGAGATGGAAGGAACTTCGATCCTTCCTTATTGGCAAGTTGTGGGAGGGGTATGCGTCCAAGGAGGAACCTTCCGAGGACGACAGGTTTGTTCCCAACCGCTCTCTCTATAAGGAAGATTCCGTGTTCTTTCAGGAAGGGCTCAGCTGGCTGCCGCCGAACAGTTTTCACTCCCGAGGGACACGGAGTTACTGAGGGAGGTGCCCTCGACTGGCTTGAGGCTGGCCCTCCAGAGTTACCAAGTCCGAGGGTCCCGATTGGGGAGGAGCTTTTCAACCGTCTCGCCCATGTGCTGCGAGTTAACGACGAGCTGGCGAAGAAGCTCGCTCACGAGAAGGAAAGTTGAGAAGAGGCTGAGAAGAGGGTAGCCATTCTCGAGGCAGAGAAGGAGGGGGTAGACGCCAAGTGGCGCAGTGAGTTGGGGGTGAAGAAATCTGAGAGTGCTAATCTTCAGGCTCACGCCTCAAAGCAAACGACCACCATAAAGAAGCTGAAAGACGAGGTGGCCAAGCTTGAGAGGACGGTCGAGGGTTCCAAAAGGGAGAATTTGGAGTGGAAGGAGTAGGTGGCGCAGTTGGAGAATCAAGTCGAGGTCGAGAGATGCGAAATGCTATCGCCCAGGAGAATCTCCATTCTAAACGACTTGCTCTTCAGAGCTTGAAGGTCGAGCTGGATGAGTCAAAGACGGCTCACCAGATGGCTTTAGCTGATGCTCAATCAATTGAGACCCAACTCAAGTTCATGATGTCGGAGGAGGGGAAAAGGGAGACCATCGAGGGCTACCGGCAGGGGCCTATGGGCAAGGTCGAGTTGTCGCTGGCTGTTAAGGCCGGCTTTGATTATTTAAAGGCCTAGCTTCCCTTCGATGTTTCTCTATCCCTAGTTCCCACTTACCCCCCTCGAGTTCAAAGTTGCCTACCTGTCCTATTGGGTCTTGAGGAGAGGGGAGCAGGAGTGCAGTTAGGCGTTGATGACGACGATGAGGATGAGGATGAGGATGAGGACAGGAACGAAGATGAAGACGGCAACGACGACAAGGGCGGTAATGGCGATGGCGGCGATCATAGTTAGGGTTGCCTAGATACTTTTTTAGGTGTCTGGTTCTTTTGTACTTTTGTTTGGTCGAAAAGACCATTGTATATTTGTCGACATCGACAACTTATAAATAAAAAATTTTGTTTTACACTCCTTTGTGTTGAGCACTCCAAGTTTTATTCAGCTTATTTTCTTTCATTTGAGTGGCATATAGTGTAAATTGCGACTCAGATTCATACATATTGTTCACCATAATATGGGGAGCAACAAGCGATCTCGTTTCTTCTGGGTACTTGAGTCCGTGTCGGCCGAAGGGCCAAACGAATTGAGTCGGTCAATAAAACGGGTATAATGGGTGTATAAATGAGCCGCAGCTGAGAGTTTTTTTTATACGGCCGACCTCTGTTTTATAGGCAGAGAGTAAACCTATTATTGGGAGTCGGCCCCAGTGGGTGCGGCGACTCGACAATTGACAACCCGTAGGTTGGGTGCCTAGGACTTACATGACGCCTAGGTCTTTTTCGGCATGGCCGACCTCTGTTTTATAGGTAAAGAGTAAGCTTATTTTTGGGAGTCGGCCCCAGTGGGTGCGGCGACTCGGCAATTGATAACCTGTAAGTTGGGTGCCTAGGACTTACGTGGCGCCTAGGTCTTTTTCGGCATGGCCAACCTCTGTTTTATTTTTTATTTTATTTTTTTAGGTAAAGAGTAAGCCTGTTTTTGGGAGTCGGCCCCAGCGGGAGCGGCAACTCGGTAATTGACAACCCGTAGGTTGGGTGTCTAGGACTTACGTGGCGCCTAGGTCTTTTTCGGCATGGCCGACCTCTATTTTTTAGGCAAAGAGTAAGCCTATTTTTAGGAGTAGGTCCCAGTGGGAGCGGCGACTCGGGTACGACGAAAGATGAGAGACGTCTTAATGTGGCTCTGTTGTGACGAGCAGATACGAATGTCTCGACTTAGCTTAACAAGGTTGGTCAATCCGATTCGACTTAACGTGTGGGTGTATCTTCTTAATTGAGCGAGTTAGATTGCCTGTCGTGGCTAGGAGAGTATAGGCAATAAAAATTGTCTTAATCCCTGCACAGCAACTCGGAACAACTAAAAGAGCTTAAGGGTCCATCTGAGTGAAGTCAGGCCCACCTAAGGAAAGTCAGGCCCACCTAAAGGTTAAGTTCACCTGAATGCTTGAATTTATAAAATAGATAAAAGTGCTGATATCTCTCAAACCGGAAGAAATTTGGTAAAATAACCAAAGCAAACTAAACCCTTTGGGTCGGTTTGGTTGGCTCCGTCTTATCGAGATAGTCGATTTTCATATATAATTCGTCCAATTCTGACGTACGGATTGAAAGTTATGACCTGTTCTTCGTGGCATG
The DNA here is from genome assembly GCA_012295165.1 of Asparagus setaceus. Classification (NCBI taxonomy): domain Eukaryota; kingdom Viridiplantae; phylum Streptophyta; class Magnoliopsida; order Asparagales; family Asparagaceae; genus Asparagus; species Asparagus setaceus. Next base: position 53,261,391 of record CM022706.1, on the reverse strand, counting down.
TTCTGGAGCTCGCCTGCAGAGCAAGCTCTTGCAAAGGAGCCTAGCTCGCCTGAAGACCTAGAGCTCACCTGCACGCTTAGAGCTCGCCGGTACAAGACAAGCTCACCCGCAAGCTGGCCTGAAGGCATGAGTTCGCCTGAAGGCCAAGCTCGCCTAAACCAAGCTCGCCTGACAGCCCCAAGCTCGCCTGTATAATCTAGTCTTGCCTAAAGACCAAGAGCTCACGTTGTAGCTTGAGCTCGCCTGAACTTGTGCTAGAGCTCGCCCGAACTTATGCTTGAGCTTGCTTACACTGTAGCTCTAGCTCGCTACCAATGCTCGAGCTCGCCATCCATTCCTAGCTTGCCTGCTTGGAAGCTCGCCTGAAGGCCTGAAGCTCGCCTGTAGACCCTTGGTTCGCCTGCATGCCAGAGCCCACCAAAGACCAAACTCGCCTGCAGAGTCGCCAGCTCGCCCGCATGCTTGAAGCTCGCCTGCATAAGGCAAGCTCGCCCGCATGCTTTTCAAGACCGCCCACTTGAAGCATGGGAGATGTCACATCCTATAGTGGTCACATTCTACAGAGGGCATGGTGCTCCTCACCCATTAGTGGTCACTTTCCACAAGTCAAAGGGATGACACCATAGAGAGTATGGCTCTCCTCAACTGGGCATGGCCATATCCCACAAATCAAGAAAGTGGCCATGCCTCTCGTTGCCTATTTATAAGCCACCATCTCCACATGAGAAGGGGGTCAGCATTTTGGAGAGGCTTGCTATGTTTCTAAGACTCTCAAGCTGAATGCCTGGTCTTGGCCTTCTTTAGGACTTGACCTTTTAAGAGGCTCTTGAGCTCCTTGCAAACTCTTGCATCGTAGCCATATCCAAGCAAGCTCGGGTAGAATCGAACTCAACCACGTCGGAGCTTCTACTGTGTACTGAAGCTCGACCGCAACATCGATCAGATCGTCCAAGGGAAGCAAACTCGACTTGAGCATCGAGGGAGACATCCTATCGCTACCGACGAACCCATGTTAAACAAGAAGGGCCTTCCCTTCGCTTCTGTTGTAAAAAGTGATTCTTGATTGGTAAACAAGCAATTCGACCAATACAAATCCGAGAGAAGATTTTTACACCAAACAGAAGATGGCGACCACAGTGGGAGAAATCGTTTCCTCAACCGAGATGGTGGTGGCGCAATTCGACGACATTGCGGAAGGGACAACAGTCGAGTCCCTCGTGATCGAGTTCGAGGAGTACTTATCTTCATCCTCCTCTAGTGGCAGTGCATCTCGCAAGTGTTACAGAGTCGCACGTGTGGTCCAGCCCCAAGTGACGGAGGCAACCATGCATGAGAGCTCAGCCCGAGCAAACGCAGGGGGTTCTGTTCCCCCCGAGGCAGTTGAGGCCGACCAGAAGACCAAGCACGGGTGCGAGATTCCCAATTCTGGCAAACTGCGCCCATCAGGTGAGCCCACCTACACAGGCGGGCTTTGCTCCATTAGCTAAGTTTTCAATTCTGGCAAACTTCACAACCGCGAACTCAGAGTTCAAAGGGTTTCATAAAACGCGGACTTCACCAAGCTCGCCTAATACCAACTTCGCCTGCAGTCACCTTCCCAAAAGGCAAAGCATCACTCGCCAGACCGGGCGCGACATTCAAGTTTCCTAACAAAGCGCAGCCTCACCAGTCGAACTCGCCAACACACTCGTGACTCGTATGGCTTCCCGCCCGTTACACGTCACCGTCTGCCTCGATGACGATGACGGCTATTGCTCGGTAGTGGCAACATCTCAGACTTCAAGCTCTATTCAGGGCAGAAGCGTGGAAGTGCACATGACCGACATCTCGGATGAAGTATCTAGGAGATTCGACGAGCAACAAGCAACCATCAACTGTATGAAAGAGATGTTGGAGCAGCTTCTGAGCGAGAAGGAGAAGAAGAAAAGGAGGACTTCGCGGACTTTGCGGAAATCCTCAAAGCGCAAAGAGCGAATGCCTACTCCTCCTCACACATCTTCTGATTCCTCATCCGAGTCATCTGGAGGAGAGTCATCTTTGGGTCATAATCCAAGAGACAACAGACTTGACGAGCTCCAAAGTCAACTCGACGCCTTGAAGCTCCAGAAGAGCATGAACAATCTGGGGGTGGCCAGACTATATCCAATTGAATGGGATACGGTCTCCTACCCGACAAAGTTCGAGCCACTGGACCTCCGGCAGTTCGATGGCAAGGGTTCTCCTACCCAACACATTTACCACTTCCAGGCGCAAACTGGACACATAATGGGAAACGATCCCATTATGACTCGGTTATTCATTGACACCCTCAAGGGGGTTGCTTTTGAATGGTTTCGCAGATTGGAACCTGGGTCCATCACTTGTTGGAAGGACATGGAAAGGCTCTTCATGGCCAGATTCTTCGACGATGACACAGGAGTATCTATGGCAACCCTGCTAGCTACAAAGCAGAGGAAGACAGAGTCTGTAAGCAGCTTTATCAAGAGATTCAGGAACCGATCGCTGCGTGCCCCTGATCAGATTTCCGGCCACTCTCATCGAGATGTGCCGGAATAATCTCTCCATCAATATTTTGTCTAATATGGGCGCTGTCGTAGCTCGCTCGTGGAAAGACTTAACCCGCCAAGGAGAACAAGTTGAGAGAATGCTCAAGCGTATGGAGGTTGAAGAGCTATTTGAATTTTGAGGAGGTGACGACCAAGATACCTTGGTGGTGGCGACCGCTTCCTCATCAAAACTCTTTTCAAGTAAGCCCCTGATGGCATCTGCGGAGCTCGCCAACTCGGAACCAAGCTATGGGACCGACTGTAAAGACTTGGCTACAATCGGCCAAAGATGATCGTTGATGCTTATATGCATCAATCGCCGGAGGACCAGCATCCGACGGCAAATTCTTGAAAAAGTACTACCCGTAGTCTTCTTTCAAACTCCCACTAAGTTATCATGTTAACAGTCACATCTGATAACTAATTTCCTCCAAATCCCCCCTCCAATCCTCGTCAATAGGATGGCGGGTCCCCAAAACTATCATGTTAACAATCACCTCTGATTGTTCCCTCCAGATTTTCTCCGTCGATCCTCTCCAATAGGATGACGGGACCACTCCCACTGTCATGTTAATATTACACCTTTGAAAAATTAACTTACCAATCCTCTTCAATGGGATGGTAAGTTCTCAAAGTCGCTCCGATCGCGACAATCCTGTCATGTTAATATTACACCTCTGACAAATCAACTTACCAATCCTCTTCAATGGGATGGTAGGTCCTCAAAGTCGCTCCGTCGTGACAATCCTGTCATGTTAACATTACACCTCTGACAAATCAACTTATCAATCCTCTTCAATGGGATGGTAGGTCCTCAAAGTCACTCCGATCGTGACAATCCGGTCATGTTAATATTACACCTCTGACAAAATCACCCTCCAATCCTCGTCAATAGGATGGTGGGTCCTCAAAGTCGCTCCGATCGTGATAATCTTGTCGGGTTAACAATCACCTCTGACAAATTCCCCCTCCAATCCTCATCAATAGGATGGTGGGTCCTCAAAGTTGCCCTGATCGTAACAAATTCTTATCGGGTTAACAGTCACCTCTGACAAATTCCCCCTCCAATCCTCATCAATAGGATGGTGGGTCCACATAACCGCCATGTTAACAAATACCTCGATAGTCCGGACCGTCATTCCCGCAAATGACGTTGTCCGATCAGTCGTCATACTCAAACGTCCCTGAACGGCCTGATCCTTTCCGAGCATTCTAATATATTTAGAACAATCGGTGAGTAGTAGCCTACCATGTGATGTGCCACTATGCTGGGTTCGTCTTTGCCCTAAGAGAAGACAAAGCAGGGTTCGTCTTTGCCCCAAGAGAAGACAAAGTTTACACGCGCGGCCAATCCACGTGTAGCCAGTAGTCATTAAACAACAATTGAATCTATGCTTCTCTGGCATAGGGGATTTTATCTCAGTCCCCCATTCGAGATTAGTCTACGTCTAACACACGTGGCCGGGTAGTCTATTCCCGTGAAAAAGATAAAGCCTACGTATTCAACATCGTAGCACTAAGAGAGTTAACTCTCTTAGCACAACGTTACATGTGGGACGAACTTAGACAATCCGCATGCTAGCCCGATTCAAACGGTAATCGGTAAAGACACATCAAATTCGTTGATAGCTAAGGGTTTACTAAAAATCCTAGAGGGCGATCATTAGCTGCGAGTGAAGAACTCAACTTTACCGAGTTCGTTAGAAGGTTCCTCGCTCTGTCTGCATGGTGACCATTTTGCAGGTTCTCATATCCAAAGTGTTCCGCACTACATTTCACCACATTCGTGTCTCAGAACTTTGGAGGGGTTCTCAGAGGCAATAAAATTACCTTAATCCCTCGCACGTTAAACTCGGAACAACTAAAAGAGCTTAAGGGTCCATCTGAGTGAAGTCAGGCCCACCTGAGGAAAGTCAGGCCCACCTAAAGGTTAAGTTCACCTGAATGCTTGACTTTACAAAATAGACAAAAGTGCTGATATCTCTCAAACTGAAAGGAATTTGGTAAAATGACCGGAGCAAACTGAACCCTTTGGGTAGGTTTGGTTGGCTCCGTCTCGTAGAGATAGTCGATTTTCATATATAATTCGTCCAATTCCGACGTACGGATTGAAAGTTATGACCTGTTCTTCAAGGCATGTTCTGGAGCTCGCCTGCAGAGCAAGCTCTTGCAAAGGAGCCTAGGTCGCCTGAAGACCTAGAGCTCACCTGGACGCTTAGAGCTCGCCGACACAAGACAAGCTCACCCGCAAGCTCGCCTGAAGGCTTGAAGCTCAAGCTCGCCTGAAGGCCAAGCCGCATGACAGCCCCAAGCTCGCCTGTATGATCTAGTCTTGCCTAAAGACCAAGAGCTCATGCTGTAGCTTGAGCTCGCCCGAACTTGTGCTAGAGCTCGCCCGAACTTGTGCTTGAGCTTGCCTACACTGTAGCTCTAGCTCGCCACCAATGCTCGAGCTCGCCATCCATACCTAGCTTGCCTGGAAGCTCGCTGAAGGCTGGCTTCGCTGTAGACCCTTGGTTCGCCTCGCATGCCGAGCCCGCCAAAGACCAAGCTTCGCTGCGAGTCACCGGCGCACAGAGTCGCCGGCTAAGCCTTGTTGAAGGCTTCGCTGCATAAGGCAAGCTTCGCCCGCGAGCTTTCAAGACCGCCCACTTGAAGCATGGGAGATGTCACATCCCATAGTGGTCACATTCCACAGAGGGCATGGTGCTCCTCACCCATTAGTGGTCACATCCCACAAGTCAAAGGGATGGCACCATAGAGAGTATGGCTCTGCTCAACTGGGCATGGCCATATTCCACAAATTAAGGAAGTGGCCATGCCTCTCCTTGCCTATTTATAAGCCACCATCTCCACATGAGAAGGGGGGCAGCATTTTGGAGAGGCTTACTATGTTTCTAAGACTCTCAAGCTGAACGCCTGGTCTTGGCCTTCTTTAGGACTTGACCTTTTAAGAGGCTCTTGAGCTCTTTATAAACTCTTGCATCGTAGTCCTATCCAAGCAAGCTCGGATAGAACCGAGCTCAACCACGCCGGAGCTTCTACTGTGTACTGAAGCTTGACAGCAACGTCGATCGGATCGTCCAAGGGAAGCAAACTCGGCTCGAGCATCGAGGGAGACATCCTATCACTACCAACGAACCCACGTTAAACAAGAAGGGCCTTCCCTTCATTTCTGTTGTAAAAAGCGATTCTTGATTTGTAAACAAGCAATTCGATCAATACAAATCCGAGAGGAGATTTTTACACCAAACAGAGAGAAGGGTTCCTTGACTCAGCCTAGCTGGAAGGGTTCCTGAACTCGGATTCAACCAAGAGGTCTTCCCGACTTGTCAAGTGAGATCGGGTTGATACAACTCGTTTTTAGCAAGAAGCACATTTTCGGCCTATCACGGTGGATGATGTGCTGGCTATTAGTAGCTAGATCATTAAGACGTTCCTTGCATAATATAAGAGAGACAATTATAGTTAGGGGCAAAAGTCTATTTATATTGAAATATCTTGAGTAAGATTTACAATGCAAGGGTCATTGAAAGAACTTCCTAAGGTGCTCGATGTTCCACGGATGTTATAGTGTCCTTCCATCTGGGCTTTTAATCCGATAAGTGCCTGGCCGCAACTCCTCAAGGACGGTGTATGGTCCTTCCCAATTGGGTGCCAACTTGCCACGCTTGGTGTCCTTGTCGAATGCTGCCTTCCTGAGAACAAGATCGCCGACGCAAAACCTTCTCGGTCGGACTTTGCTATTATAGTATCGGGCGACTCCTTGTTGGTTGACAATCTGGAGGCGCAATGCTGCTGCCCGAACTTCATCGATGAGGTCCAGTTCTACCCTGAGTCTTGCAGAATTTACATCTTTATCGAAGTGTTGTAGGCGGATGGTTGGCATACCGACTTCTACGGGTGTCACTGCTTCTGTCCCATAGGCCAATTTAAAGGGGGTTTCACCAGTAGAGCATTTGTGAGTTGTCCGGTACGACCATAAGATGCTGGGTAATTCTTCGACCCAATTTCCGACTGCATTGTTTACTTTCTTCTTTAGGGCCTGGAGGATACATTTGTTAGCGGCTTCTGTCAGTCCATTGCATTTGGGGTGAGCTACTGAGGCGAACTTGAGTCGAATCCCCCACTCTTCACAAAAATCTTGGAATCCCTTGCTGGCGAATTGGGTGCCGTTGTCTGTGATGAACGAGCGGGGAACGCCGAACCGACACACAATGGACTTCCATGCAAAGATAGTGATGTTGTTTCTCCAATCTTCGCTAGGGGTTCAGCTTCGATCCACTTGGTGAAGTAATCGATGGCGACTATTAGGAATTTGCGCTGCCCAGAATCAAGGGGGAGAGGCCCCAGTATGTCCAAGCCCCACTGGGCAAAAGGGATGGGGCTTGAGATAGGGGTCAACTTCGTGGCAGTCGCTCTTGGTATCTCTGCAAAAATTTAGCACTTCTTACATGTTGAGACAAGCTTTTTGGAGTCGGCTATTACTGTGGGCCAGTAATGCCCTTGCCGAATGATCTTTTGAGCCAGTGTCCTTGATCCTGGGTGATTTCCGCAGACGCCTTCATGAATCTCTTTCATAACATAATTAGCTTCGGGGGGTCGGAGGCATCGGAGATAAGGCGCCACTCCATTGCTATGATAGGACAATCAATAGAGCTGATCGTCAATCATGATATACCGGCGGGCACTTCTCTGCAATCTTTTCGCTTCTACGGCATCTGTAGGTAGGACTCTGCTGGTCATGAATTGGACGAGAGGGTCCATCCAGCAGGGTTCTAGAACTGCGTCGGTCTGCATGACATCCGAAGAGGCTTCCGCAATGCTGGGACATTTAAGTGTGTCGGTGTAGATGGGTCCCGGGCCACTCATTGAGCTGGTCGAAGCAAGCTTTGATAAGGCGTCCGCTCGAGCGTTGTAGGCACGAGGGACTTGGGAAATCTTGAAGTTGGTGAATTGGGCTAGCAAATCCTTGACTATCTTCAAATACTGAGCCATCCTCTTGTCTCTGGCTACATACTTACCGTTGACTTGGTGGACTACAAGTTGAGAGTCGGCCAATATGTAGAGGCTTTCAGCTTTAACTGCAAGGGCGGCTTTTAGACCAGCAATGAGGGCTTCATACTCGGCTTCATTATTTGAGGCCGAGAACTCAAAAGCAATGGAATGCTCAGTGACCGTGCCATCTGGACTGTGCAAGACTACGCCTGCTCCGCTACCGGCTTCATTTGATGATCCATCCACCCTTAGCCGCCACCAAGAAGCAAACTCTGGTGAGTCAGACTTGGACGTGGAGAATGTAGGGGGAGTTGCCGATTGTTTCTCTTTGCTCTCCTTTGTTGACTGTGAGGGCTGGTCCTTGGGAGGAAGTTCTGCTGGTTTGCCATCTGGCGAGGTTGACTCAATGAGGAAGTCGGCCAGAGCTTGGGCTAGTCCGAGGCTCAAACTGCACATCATACTTGCTAAGCTCGATTGACCACGCTACCATCCTTCCGAGGTGGTCGGACTCCCCAAAGCTTTCTTCAAGGGCAGGCTTGTCCGCACAATGATGGAGTGTTTTTGAAAGTATGGGCGAAGCCTACGAGCAGTTGAGATGAGTGCAAAGGATGCTTTTTCGACCAGAGGGTATTTCAATTCTCCTGCTTTGAGGATCCGGCTGACATAATACACTGGCTTCTGAATATGGTCCTCTTCTCAAACTAAGACTGAGCTAACCGCCTCTGGGGAGACGGCTAAGTAGAGGTATAGAGTTTCTCCTTCAGTTGGTTGACTTAGCAATGGCCTGGTGCTCAAATATGCTTTGAGTTCTTTGAAGGCGGCGCAGCATTCCTCGGTCCATTCCAACTTCTTTTTGGGGTCTTTGGTCCCCCTGAGTATCTTGAAGAAAGGGAGGCTCCTCTCAGCTGACTTGGAGAGGAAACGTCCCAAGGCGGCTATCTTGCCGTTGAGCTTCTGGATGTCCTTCATGGTGCATGGCTCAGGTAATCGTTCGATAGCATCTATCTTCTCCGGGTTGATCTAACGCCTCGCTGGGTAATCATGAACCCTAAAAACTTTCCCGACTGCACTCCAAAAGCCCATTTTGTAGGGTTAAGTTTCATGCGATAACGCCGAAGGGTGGAAAAAGTTTCTTCAAGATCGGCTATGTGGGCGGCAGCTAACTTCGACTTCACTAGGATGTCGTCTACGTAGGCTTCCACATTGTGGCCGATTTGATATCTGAAAATCTTATTCACAAGTCTCTGATAAGTGGCCCCAGCATTCTTGAGACCAAAGGGCATGACATTGTAGCAGAATGTCCCCTGGTCGGTGATAAAAGCTGTCTTCTCTTGATCATGTATCGCCATGCGGATCTGATTGTAGCCAGAAAAAGCATCTAAGAAACTTAGCAGTTGATGTCCTGCACTTTCATCCACCAACTGATCAATGCGTGGGAGGGGGTAGCTGTCTTTGGGGCAAGCTTTGTTAAGGTCCGTAAAGTCTACACACATTCTCCACTTGCCATTGGCTTTCTTCACTAGCACCACATTGGCTAACCATTCGGGATATTGGACTTCCAGAATGAAGCCGGCCTTCAAGAGCCGCCGCCTTTTTCAGCACGCTGCCTTTTGTCGTTCAGGACCTAAGTGTCTTTCTTCTGTCGAACCGGCTTGTTATGTCGGTCGACAGAGAGTTCATGGCAAATAACATCAGGAGAGATGCCTGGCATGTCTTCTGGCCCCCAGGCGAACACATCAAGGTTTGCTAGGAGGAAAGAAATTAGTGCTCCCCGCAGCGGCTCAGAAAGGTTTGAGCCAATTTTGATTGTCTTCTTGCCTTCGCTGTCTACAGGGATTTCATGTAGGTTCTCAACCGGGGTTGTCCTCTCTTGCTCCATCTTCTTCTCGAACTGTTGGCTAGTCTTCTCAATGGGCATGGCTGTGGCTACCCCCTTCCCTTGGTAGAGAGCACGTAGCAGGCTCTAGCTTCTCACTGGTTGCTCCTGACTATCCCGACCCTACCCGGTGTTGGGAACTTGATCATCTGATGATAAGTGGACGGGATAGCTCGTAAGAGATGAAGGGACGTCCGGCCTAGAATGACGTTGTGTGCCGACTTGATGTCCATCACCACAAATTGGACTTTGACAGTCGACTGGCGGGGGGTGTCCAACCGTTAGGGGGAGAGTGATCAATCCTTCTGGCAGTTGAGAGTGCCCTGTGAAGTCGATGAGTGGACCCATAGACGGTTGCATCTTTGTCTTGTCAATGCCCATGCGGTTGAATGCGTCCAAAAATAAGATATCGACATAACTCCCCGTGTCTATCATGATTCTCTTCACTTCAAAGCCATCAATGTCGGCCGAGATGACAATGGGGTCGTCATGAGGCGCCTCAACCCCTTCTAAGTCGGCATCGCTAAAAGAGATGGGCATATCCAACCGCAGCTTCTTGTCATAACTATTCACTCGCAAAGTATGCTTAGCATATCTCTTGCGAGCATTATTGGACTCTCCTCCAAGGGTAGGACCACCACTGATGGTGTTAATGACTCCCCGACTGCCTTGCCTAACTTCTCGATGATTCGACGCGGGTCGAGGTCGAGGCGACCTAGAGCGAGACTTCCGGTCGTCTCTCTTGGGGGGGTGGGTCTCTCCTGAGTAAGTTCTTCAAGAATCCCCTGTTGATAAGGTCTTCAATGTCTCTCTGGAGGACACGGCAATCGCTAGTGTTATGGCCATGATCTCGATGATATCGGCAAAACTGTCGCTCATCCCTCCTGCGAGGATCTGATCTCATCGGCGGCGGAGGAGTGTTAAGGAGCCCCTCCTTCTGGGCCTTATCAAGGGCCCCAGAGAGGGATGTGTTGAGGACCGTGAAGACTGGGGGAGGGGCGTCGGATCTTCTGTCGTCCCTCCTGTCGAACCGACCGCTCCGGTTGTTGTTCTTAGGGAACGAGTTCCTTAGGGGATTACTAAGCTCTTCTTTTCGAGGCGGATTTTGACTTGGCTTGGCTGGGAAGGCTGCCGGCGTCGTTGCAGGGGCTACAGACGGAGTTGGCTGAATTGGTTGGGGAGTTACTGGGGCTGGTTGAGGGGCGGTTGTCGATGCTGGGACAGTTGTTTGATTGGATTCTGCTATTTCTGCCGCTACTTTGTAAGCTTCGGCTTCTTCCATATTCATATAGGCATGCGCCTTAGCCATCAGGTGCTCGTAGCTCTTGATCGGCTTTTTGTTCAGGGCTTTGGACAGGTCGCCTGGTCGTAGCCCCACTACTAAGGCCGCCATAGCGACTTTATTCCCTGGGTCGTCAACTTCTAATCTCTTTGCTTGGAATCTCTTAATGTAAGCTCGGAGATCCTCATCTGGCTCTTGCTTGGTTTGAATGAGTACACTGGGTGGTAGCTTGGGTTTGGAGTTAGCTAGAAAATGGTGGATGAATTTTCGGCTGAGCTCCTCAAAGCTTCCGATAGACTTTTTCTCCAAAGCGTTCCACCAAAGCTTGGCGCTTCCTGTCAAGGTGACTGGGAAGCAGCGACAGATAGTCTCTTCCGATGCTTGCATCATGATCATAGTGTCGTGGTAGTTCTGAACATGCTCGGTTGGATCTCCTTCCCCTTTGTACTTGTCTATCGGTGGCATCTTGAACTTCTCGGTTGGCGTCTTCATAATGGCGTCAGTGAAAGGAGTGTTTCCTCCGATGGCATCAGCAACAGGTTGATACACTTGATCATAACCTTTGTCGGTTGTTAAGGTCAGAAGCGCTTTGTCACAGTCGCGAGTCTTGAATCTTTGACGTCTGGTTCCCTCTCATGATGACTGGGACCAGGGCTCTCGTCAGTAACATCATAGATCTGAGGGCTACGTCTTGGGTTAGCGGGTTAATTTGCATCTACTGGCGGTTGAAGCGGCGCTCTTCTTTGTTGCCTTCTTGGCTTGGCAATGAGAGGAGTCTCAGGAATCGGTACTTGCTATACGGCAAGCTGATGGACGCCATGAGCGGTAGAATGACGGCTGGCGGAGGGTTGGGCTGCGGCCGAAATGGTTTGCTGTGCTGCGGGAGTAGGGAAACGGTTGAAGTGCTCGTCGACAAAGGCTTTTAGCTGGGCTTGCATGGTTTGTGTGATCTTCTCGGTGGATTCCTGGAGTTGGGCTTGAGTAATGTAGCCCAAGGGTAGGTTCCCCATCCTGGTAAGATCATCACCTCCGGACATGATTGCTAGAGGAAGAAAATAGGCCCCACGGTGGGCGCCAAACTGTTGATGTATGAAATCACACAGTCACTAAACTCTGCTAGGTTAGTTTTTAGTTGAATGGAGTCCGCCTTCTCCTCTAATATCCGGTGATGACGTCAGGCTGGGAGTTCGCCTACTGCAGAGAAAGAACCTGCGGAAGGATGGAGTTGGGATCTCAGGTGGTCCCTCCGATGATCAAGTTAGTATACGGAGAAGGTGATCAAGTGAAGAAAAAGGAATTCACTGAGGAAAAAGAGATTACCCTTGGTTCGTTGAACAGTTCGCTATTTATACCTAGGGTAGGAGGGTATTTCTGTCTTTTCATCTGGTGAGGATTAATAATCGAGTCAGTCCATCCCTCCACGTGTTGATTGACGATTAGACAGGTGTCTTTTGCTGTCGGCCACGGTGTTCTTGCCTTTACAGGTGTCACGCATTGGGGTGACTTAAGAGTTAGGGCTGTTACTTCGCCATTAATGGTTCATTAATGAGATGGGATTGGCGACGTCCGCAGCCGGATTAGTCCGAGGTGCCTTAAATACTGTGAGAGATAGAGATATTAAGGAGCTGACAATGCATTTAAGGCGATGTTGATGCATTGTCGGGGTCATATATCATGTAACCGTCGTTTATATTGAGGGAGCCACTTAGGGCGAGTGAGGGAGGTCAAGTATCCATGGGGGCGACTAGTACCGCCTTACGCGTCGTCCAGGGGAGTAGTCGTTCAAGGGGACGACTAGTACCGCCTTACGCGTCGTCTACGAAGGTAGTCAGCCAACGTGATCAGGTTCACATGGAAGACGTGAAAGATCCACTTGACCCGACAATAGGGCGTGAATTGTCATAAGCCAACGGGACGAAGTGTTTATCTTACTTAATCGTGTGAGGTTGTTTCCTCTAATTATATATTAGCGGTTATGACCATAACACTAGGTAACAATAGAATTGAGATAGATTTAAAACAGATTAAGGTGGCTTTAACTGTAGATTTAACAAAGATTAAGGATTAAGAGTTCTAAAATTAGTATGTGAGCGTAAAATGATATTTTCAGGAGAATATTCTCATGCTTGCATATAGAGTATTAAAGCGTAAATTTTTAAAAATTTGGCGTATATAAATTCTACCATAAACAAGTGAGGGTATACAAGTGCAAAGGAGGGGAAAGTATTAGGTATTAAGTGCTAATTATGCTTTATTGTTGGATTCTTATTCAACAAAAATATAATGATTGGATTTGGGGTCCAAAAGCGAATGACTATTTGTTCCTCATAGTCATCTCTAAAACCTAACTTTCACTTTTTTAATTCAGTGTGCAATTTCAACTATTCGGAATCCAAGTCCATGTGATGTTTTGGGTGGCATTATAAATAAAGTAGTTAAAGTTATAGTTTTAGGTTATCTTAATGGAAGTGTAATATTTTTTTATAACTACAGTTGTATAAGATAATTAAATTTTAAGTTTCAATCTGAAAAAAAAAGGAAAAAAAAAAAGATATATCCAAGAGGTCATACCGCCATAGAATGACATGAAGGTCGCAATCATACCAAAGTTTGAAGACAATATACTGAGGTCCCGATCTAGAAGAAGGTTGAAGCATGCTAAGCTGACAATATGATAGTACATGAGTTTTGTATATGTACAATTTGATAATGCAACTTAAAAGTAATAATGTTAATTATTATACTAAAAGTTAGTCATAAAACACATGTATTAACGGGTGATTATGATTATGGAACTCACATCTCTATTGCTAAGATGGCATTGGAGAGGATCAAGTACATATGTTACGATGATATCTATACTCTAGATAAATTTAACATTTTTATATATAGATAGACAATTATTATTGAGAATTTGATCTTTCTACTGTCAAATAAGAAGAAAGGAGGGTTCATATTATCTTTTAATGCCGACATTAGCAAGTTAACATAGCAACACCCGTCACCATCTTCATCATTTTCTTTTCTTGTTTTAAAGAAAAGTCACCATCTTATCACGTTTTTAAAACCCTTTTCTTTTGATAAAGAATTTAAATTGACATTTCTTATGGTCAAGCACGCCATTGTGAATGGATTCAAACTGTCTACATGGCAAACTCGTGTCCAAGTAGATCCATAATCATAATTTAAGATGATGATTATGATTATGATTTTTACAACAATTTGATATAATGGGCAATAAACGTTAACACGTCTCCCCTTCGTCTTATTTTGTAATACTATCTCATTGGAAGTGGAATGAGGATCCATATTATTTATTCTTTATCTTGGAAAGTAAGAGAAATGGCTAATTAGGTTTAAGTATCAATCACCACTTTATGTGTGGACTTAATATCATAGTCATAATAATTCTCTGACTGAAAGTTTGTTGCCATCCTGAGTGTTTCCAATTAGATTTTAACCAAATGTAATGCAAACTTTAGCAACCAGGACTTATTGAAAGTGTAGATTGAAATTAGCAGTTTTAACTTTCTTAAAGTATAAACTTATACATAACCTTTTTTATTTCGGTACAAAACTTATATATAAGCACCTTTTTTTGGGTTTGATGAGGGAACTTCCCCACGCTCCTTCGGACCATGGGTATCAAACCCTCAGGCATGGCTAAGGAGCACTCCCCAATACACGGCCTCGGATATTCCAGAAAATTAATTTCTTGTGGGTGCTCTCCAAGAGAGGGGAATCTAATACCTAGCATACTATATATTCATAGGCAGCTTGCCACTCGTTTATAACCTTTAACTATCAAGTAACGACGATGATCTTGGTAGGGATTCACAATAAGAATAGGCTAATCACGAAATTTGTAATATGTATAACAACATATAAATAACTCAGCAAGGAAATAAACAAGAAAATCAGATTAGATACATCGAATATTTAACCAGGTTTATTACAAATGAGGGTAGGTCCTCAATAGGACGAAGTCAGCAATAATCCATTTGATTTTCGTCAATCCTTTACAATCTCGGTTCCGCTCGCAACTTTTCATTCACACTCAAGAAATCCTAGATTTCCGTTAGATCTCTTTATAAGTTGTTCTATCTTTCTAATTTAATTTCTCACCCCTCCAAGAAAATCTGAAATCCATATACGTATAAGGATGATCGAGGATGTCTATCAATTTCTCTCATGTTACAAATATCTGAAATTGGTAACTGAAGGATGTCCACGAAACAACAGATCTATCTACACTTATGCTATATATGGATTCTTGACATCTATCATCTATTATCTATCTATTACTATTGTTTAAGAAAAACTCTGTTTTGGTGTTCTACCTCTATGCTAGTCACCTTCTAAAGAAATTCTAAACATATCCCAAAGGATTCATACATAACTTCCAATAATTTACAACTTAATAAGGGACATATTTGGAACAGAACTAACAATAATCTAAGAACTACGCCCACTATTTCATAACTAACACATCATCCATTATTTGATAACTACCTCCACTATTTCAAATTTAAGTTTCTCAACTACATAAATAATTATACTAATTTGGTGCTATAACAAAATCTAATGGCGGAAAATACTGACATTCATCTCAGGGTTGTGTTCATGGAGATTGTTCACATAGAAATCCTCGATTTAGGATTAAAGAGGCTAAAAATAGAGTAGATATGGTGCAGAATACTTCTATTTTTAGATATTTCATGTCATGTTGTTGTTATTCCTTCCCAATTTCTCAAAAAATTACCAAGATAAAGAAATAAATTACTAAGGGGGTGTTATTCATTCTGGATTGTTGATTTGGACTCAGACAATTGTGTATGAATCCGACATTCTTGGATTGGGACCTGGACTCGGATTTTATGGTTAGAGTCCCGGACTCTTAGATTGGATTTTGATTTTTGTGAGTAGAATTCTTAAACTTTTGCTTTGGATTCATAGACTGAGGGTTGGATTCTCGGACTAAAATATAGCGATTAGAAGGATAAAAGCCTAGGTTGTGAGGTAGTAAATATTAAACAGTTTATACTTGTGAGCAAGGAGTGAACCTTGTTGTCACTTGTAACACAAGACATAGATGTTTGATAGAAACACCTTCAACGTCAAAACTTTTTCCACACAAATCGAACCTTCCAAAAATTACAAAACAGAGAATCAATGTATCAGAGCTAGATCACAGCTCATTAAGTTTTACAAACATTGTATCAAGAAAGAAAGATATTTGAACGAGCCAGCAAAAAACTTAGGGGGTGTTATTTGCTCCGGATTATTGATTTGGACTTGGACAATTGTTCATGAATCCAATATTCTTGGATCGTGACCTGGACTTGGAATTTATGGTTAGAGCCCCGGACTCTTGGATTGGATTTTGATTTTTGTGAGTAGAATTCTTAAACTTTTGGTTTGGATTCTTGAGCTTTTTCTTTGGATTCATAGACTGGGTCAGATTCTCGGACTAAATTTTAGATTTGTGGATTATTTACATTAGGAGTTTTAAATTAAATTATTATGTTGAATAATAATCATTAACAAAAAATATTAATTTAAAAAACCACCCTCATTTTGATTAACGGATGACAACAACAAAATTAAATACATATTGTAATTCATTTAAACAGTTCAAACAAAATGTATGTAATATAGTATAAAATATTTAAAATATTTGTATTTAAGAAATGTTAAATAATGAACATATCTAAGTTAATATTAAATATTAAATATATTAAGTGATTAAGTAGTATTAAATATATTTCATTTTAAATGAATTAAATAAATTTATAGAAGTTGATTAAAAATATTTTAAAATTAAATACATTCAATGTTAGGGGGTGTTATTCGCTCCGGATTGTTGATTTGGACTTGGACAATTGTTCATGAATCCGACATTCTTAGATCGGGACCTGGACTCGGAATTTATGGTTAGAGCCCCGGACTCTTGGATTGGATTTTGATTTTTATGAGTAGAATTCTTAAACTTTTGGTTTGGATTCTTGAGCTTTTGCTTTGGATTCATAGACTGGGTCGGATTCTCGGACTAAATTTTAGATTTGTGGATTATTTGTATTAGGAGTTTTAAATTAAATTATTATGTTGAATAATAATCATTAACAAAAAATATTAATTTAATAAGCCACCCTCATTTCGATTAACGGATGACAACAATAAAATTAAATACATCTTGTAATTCATTTAAACAGTTCAAACAAAATGTATGTAATATAGTATAAAATATTTAAAATATTTGTATTTAAGAAATGTTAAATAATGAACATATCTAAGTTAATATTAAATATTAAATATATTAAGTGATTAAGTAGTATTAAATATATTTCATTTTAAATGAATTAAATAAATTTATAGAAGTTGATTAAAAATATTTTAAAACTAAATACATTCAATGTTAGTATATAATAACTTAGAAATATGGAATATTATAAAATTAAATATATTAGTTTGAAATATATTAAATGTTTAAATAAGTAAAGAGAATAGGAGAGAGTAAATCCACATAGTAACATCACAATCCATCAATTTTAACTTGGACTTTCTATTAAAAAATTTTCATTAAAAACTATAGAGTTGGAATGGAGTGTGGATTTTGAAATCCTAGTCCTGATAACAATCCTAGACAACCAATAACACCTTAAATTCAAATCCAAATCCTAGTCCTAAATCAATAACACATTAAATTTAAATCCGAATCCTAGTTCTAAATCAATAACACCTTAAATTTAAATCCAAATTTTAGTCCAAAACAAATTACACCCTAACTTGAAATCCAATAAAAAGTTCGAGTCCAAATCAACAATCCACAGCCAATAACCCCCCTTAGAAATTCGCATCCACCATGTCTTCCTCCTTGCTCAGCAGTAGAGTTTTGATCCCTTGACTCCTAGCCACCTCCTTAATCGCTTCAACTCTCCTCCTTGAATGCCCTATCCAGAAGAGAACGAAGTGTGCTATGTTAGAAGCAAGCTATGCAGGTGAAGAATTTGTCTCGTTGAAAATCTTATTATTCCTGGCTCTCCATATGCACCAACAGAATGTAGGTAGAACTTTCTAAAGCTTACGCAATTGAATATCATTATTCAAAAAAATTATTAGAAAATAGAAGATCTTCAAAGGAGTCTGGTCAAGAAACCTGTGGGAATCTTGGGTAAAATAGAGAATGCCTCGCTAGTAACAGGACATTAATAAAAAGGGTGACTATCTAATTCCATGCATGTCTTGCATAAAGGATAGATCGGGTCACCAACCATCATTTTGTGATTAGTCTCTCCTTAGTATGTAGCTTTCTCTTTGGAAGGATCCAAAAGAATATTTCGACTTTAATTGGAATGATTGAGTTTCAGATAAAGTTGAAGGAACCACTTTTCAAATCACCATTGTTCAAAAGCATATACATGGACTTAATAGAAAAAACCCCTGAATGCTGATAAGGCTAGATCACAGAGTCTTTTGTATGTGAGGGAAAGATATTGGATGAAGTTAAATAATTTTTTAACGGAGAGATTTCATGTCTCTCTCTGTAGATCCTCGACGGAGAAGAGATTAGCAAATCCATGAGCCATTGTGGAAATAGCCTTAAGATCTCACACTAACATTTTTTTAGAGAAAGCTAAGTTGTGTGCCAATAGGAATAAACTCTCCATAGAGTTATATCTCAACCACTTATCTTCCCAAAATCTTGTGCTAGAACCATCCCCTAGATTCTATTAGACAAAACTCAAAAAGCTTGGTTAATAGATTTAATATCATGCCAAAATGTAGATGCAGATGTACTAGGTGGCGTGCTACTAAGAATAGAGTTACTCCTGGAGTATAAGAAGAAAGACAATGAGCAAGAAGAGAATTGGTTCTTAGGACTTTCCATGACCATTTCGATAGAAGTACAGTGTTAAAATCAAAGAGATTTAGCACATCAACCTCCCTTCTTCTTAGATTAATAAACAATGTCCCACTTCATAAGAGCCATAAGAAATTACGTCTAATCTTGTCCATTGCCTTGATTAACCACTTGGGGAGCTTAAAAAAAGACAGGAAGTATAGAGGAAGTGAGGATAGAACATAGTTAACTAGGGTCAATCTTCCACCAATAAAAAGATTTCTACATTTCCATATAGATAACCTTTTTTTTAAAGAGTCTAAAAGAGGTTGCCAGTCACGTTTAGAGAGAGAATCCTTCCTCATTAGTAAACTAAGATATTTGAAATGGAGAGATGAAAGGAAACAGTTAATGATTTTTTATCGTCACATTTTATTTTATTTTTATACCCTCATTATCTATTTTATTTGAATAAATATATCGACTAATAATGAGTTTTTATCTTAATTTGCAGGTAATAGAGAATTAATGAATAAGAGCCTAAAAGAACCAAATTCACTCAGTTTTTTTTACTATTTATTGAAGCCCAAGTTCAAGTCAAGAGGAGGCCCACAAAAGCCCAAGAGATCAAGAAAAAATCGGGTCAACAAGTCAACAACGAATTAAATTTTGTTAGGAACCAATCGATTAACTAATCGATTGGCTAATCGATTAGCTAATCAATTAGCCAACCGATTGGCCAAACGATTAGTTTCTAACAGAATCAGTTAATGGTTGTGATTAATTTCTTGGAGGTCAAGGCTAATTCAATGGCTCTTATTGATTGCAGTAGGCTATAAATAGGGGTAGAGAGTGAGGGGTTTGAGGTGTGAAAATTTTTATAAAAACTCTATTTTGGAGAGGAGGGCCACTCTTCATTGAGAAGACTGTCGAAAAATTATGAACTTTTTATTTACAATAAATAAAATTTTTATCTTCCTTTTTAATTTTTGTTCTTCTTCTCTTAGATGATGAAGATGAAAATTTGCTTACAAGGGCCAACCCCTTGCAATGTAAGTTTTAGTTTTCTTTTATTTTCTTAAGATTTTATTTTATTTTATGTTTGGTAGATTAAATTTATTGCTTTGTAGCGTACATTTATTTTATGCTTTTGTAGTGTATATTTGTTTTCTTTCTCTGTTATGCTTTAATATTATATATTTTTCTTTTATTGCTTATAGTTTAGATTTACCTCTTGTTCTTTTATGCTTACTAGTATATATTTTATTTCTTTGTTTTTAGTTTGAAAATGAGTAACTAATCCTTGTAGAAAATCTAGGATTGTATGAAACTAGTTTGATTTCTTTTATAATTTATGGATTGCTCTCTTTATGCTTAAAAGGATTATGTTTAGGATAAATAACTATAGAACTAATTAGTAAAAAGAGTTTGATAATCTATGCTTATCTTGAGTAGTTTGATAGGTTATGCTTATTTATTTCTAGGATTATTATCTAGTTTCTTATTCTTTTCACGAATGAAAATTTTTGCTTAGATGATAATTTAACATATTATGCTTTTTAAGTGGTTTGATAATCTATGCTTAGTAAATCTAAAGTAAAATATGATAAAAGAGAGTAGTTCATAAACCCAAATTGAAATTAACTAGTGGATTCAATTCTAGATTCCTAGTTCCTCCATTTGTTTTTAATCACTTTTTCTTGATTTGATTTTTCTGTCTTGAATCCCCTCTTCTTTTATCTTGTTGATTTTCTCATTTTTCTAATTCCTTCTTTTCTCTTATTTTTATTTTTTATTTTTCCTTTTAATTTCCTCTTTGTTTTCTTTGTCTCATCCTTTTCTCTTTCTCCTCTCTTATTTTAGATTCTTATTTTTGTCACAAATCTCTCTCTATATCTCTACACATTCTATTTTACTTCTTTTTGTCCACATTTTTCTAGGACGAAATTCTATTTAGAATTTCTAAACACACACCTTCCTTGTGGATTCGACATCTAATTTCTCTACTATAACTTGATAGTTATTCTCTTGTAACTTTTGTGCATGTTTTTATGTCCCCTATCAATTTTGGCAAGAGAGGACCTTTAGTTGGAGATTTGCCTAGATGAAAGAGGTTGGCCTTTACGTAATTTATCCCTAACCCAAATATATGCTCAAAGAGAAAAAGAATGGTTTTAAGAGTGAGAAAGTCGGAGAGTAAAGCCCTACAAAAGACAAGCATATCATCTACAAATTGCAGTGATCTAATATTATTCAGATTACCTTTTAAATGTAGTTTAGAAAGATCTCCTGAATCCACAGTCCTCACCGGCATTTTATTAAGGATGTCAGCCACAAGGATAAAAAGCATAGGTGAGAGAGGATCCCCTTGTTTGAGTCCCCTCTAACAGTTGAAAGTTTTAGAAGGAGATCCATTCACAATAATTGAAGAATTTGAAGAGGATGGAATGTGCTCTATCCAGTGACACCATCTATGACCAAAACCTTTAGATTTTAACATGGTAAGAATAAAATCCCAACTAACACAATCGAAGGCTTTTATGAACTCAATTTTGATAATACAAATATCTTTCTTTTTAGAATGACAGTGGTGCAACATCTCAAGATCAAGAAGAATTGAATCAAGAGTTAATTTCCCCCCTTGGAATGCTAACTGGGTCTCATCAACAAGAGAAGGTAATAGAGGACCAAGCCCATTAGCTAAGACTTGTTGAAAATTTTGAATAAGCCATTAAGAAGGCTAATAGGCCTGAAGTCTTTCATTTTGCATGCTCCTTCTAACTTTGGGATAAGAGCAATGAAGGAGAAGTTAATATTGTGGAGAGGAGTAGCATCCATAAAAAGTGATCAAAGAACAAGAACATGTCATCCTTAATAATAGACCAAAACTCTTGGAAGAAGAGGATAGGGAATCCATTAGGCTCTGGAGACTTGTCAGGATGCAAACCAAAAATAGTTTTGGTAATTTCCTCTTTAGAGAAAGGGTTATCTAGATGAGAGAAGTCAACATTGTCATTAGGGGATAGATAATTCCAATCAATATCAAAAGAGGAAGTATTCTTTGGCTGAAAGAGAGTTGAGAAGAAATCAAAGAAAGCCTTCTGTTTTTCTTGTTTAGAAGTGACCAAGTGCTTGTCTATGATGAGATTTGGGAAAAATTTTTCTCCTATGGTTAGAGGCAATTTTGTGGAAAAAGAAATTATTGGAATCACCCTCTCTTAACCAATGCACTCTTGACCTCTGCCTCCAATATATTTCCTCATCTTTGGCCGAAGAAAAGATATTAAATGTGAGATGATTTCTAGAGGTGATTTTTTCCTCAGAGAGATTTCTTGATTCCTCAATGGTGAGAAGGGAGTCAAGAGCAGCAAGGATTTCTTTTTCTTAGAACATATAATAGATCCAAAAATGTGCTTTTTCTACCATTTGATACGATATTTGAGAAGCTTCAATGAAGGCTAGAGAGATAACAAGATTACCCTCATAATGGAAAGAAGCCCAACAAGAAGAGATGTAGCTATGAAAGAATCATGAGAGAGCCAACATTTCTCGAATCTAAAGATAGGTTGTATCACAAGGCCATTAGAGTCTAGGATAATTGGATTTTGGTCAGAACATGAGGATTTGTAGGCATATTGAACAAGGGAAGAAAAATGGAATTCAAAATCATGAGAGATTAGGAATCTATCCAGTCTTGCCATAGAAGGGTTTGATCTCATATTTGATAAGGTATAGTTTCTACCACTGAATTGTAAGTCCATGAGAAAATAAAGAATCCACTAAAGATCTAAAAAAATTGATATCTCTAATAGAGCTTGTTCTACCTCTCCTTTTTCTCTAAACTCAAGGTTACATTAAAGTTCCCAAACAGAGACCAAGGCAAAGGGGAATTTTGACTAATTCTCTTAAGCTCCCACCAACACACTTCCTTGTCTTATTTTTCATATGAGGCCATAAACTGAAGTAGTAACAAATTTCCAATTAGTAATATTATGACGAAGAACAACAAAAATAGAGAAGATACCAACATAAGAATCAGAGCAAGAAAAAAGAGTCATTCCATCCTAGTAGCACTCCATCTCTAAAATCAGAAGCATCAAGGCTAAGCCATGAATTAATTCTACTACCTCTCAAAGCCTTAAGGGTGTTTTGCCTAACAGAACTAAGCTTGGATTCTTGGATCCCAACTATGTTAACCCTAAAAATATGATGCAATATGTAACCTCTTTTCATTGGGTCGTTTCCCTTAATGTTCTGTGATCCTATCTTCATCAAGCACTTGTGAGAAGACAACAACTAAACCGCGGAACAAATTAAGAAGCTTTTTTGCTCTTTCAACTTTTAAAGCTTCCAGGTTAGAAAACCCCTCATCTGGTATAGGCTCTTTTAATCCACACTTGATCAAATTTTAACTAACTTGGATTTATGCAGAGAAAATTTAAAAGCAAAGAGCTAGATGAGGAAGAAAATGACTAACCCTTTTTGCTCGGAGGAGGGAAGCACTTCTTGTAGAGAGCAAGGTGCTTGTGATATGGACGATGGGAGAGAGCCTTGAATTCTACTTTGCGCTTTGAAGTTCTTGTGGCTCTTTCAAAACCAGGGGGACTGGGCAAAAGAGGAGATACCATCTACCGAGAACAGAGAACTATTAGAGGATGATTTGAACAAGGGAGTTCTACTCGGCACTTGTTTGGATGGGCTTTGAAGCAGGTCCGAGTGGGCTTTGATAAGATTCTCCCATGAGGCCTTATCCACCTTGATAGGACTCCTTTGAAATTGACCTCAATCAAAGCAGAATCTAACTCAGCAGCTGTTAATTGTGGAGGGCCTGATTGAAAAGGAAATATGGGGAGAGGATCGCAGGTTTTCTTGATTGCCTTCTCAGTTCTCGCTGAGTTTGCATTCAAATTCAAAATTAGGAGAGTTATTTTTTTGCCCTTGATGTTAGGTACCATCATAGAAGGGTCGGCGATGTTCTATTGTACCTCTACCAGGGGGATTGAACATCCAAGCGAGCAGTAGGAACTTAAATGACCTCCATGTTTTCATTCAACTTTTCGCTTTTCCATGATGATGATTCAGATGAGTTTGCTCCCTTCCTAACAAAGTCCATGAAGTACTCATGAACTTTGCTTTTCTTCTTGGATAGAGTCCTTTAATGGCTTTGAGATTGATATTGCCCTCCATGATATTGCCATTATTAGGGACTCTTACCAAAAGATGATAGAATGAGGGATCTCAGCAACGTCCTTGATATTGAGAAGAACCTCACAGTGTCAGCATCAAACTTGAGAATAATATCCGCTGAGGTAGTGATGAACTTGCCCACATCACTCAGGAGAGTTTGAAGAAAGTTAGCGTCCAAAGATGCAGTGGGAGGTTTGAGATCTCCACCCAAGTGTAGATCGATTTGGGGAACGATCTTAAACCCATTTCCTCAGACCATTTACCCATATCGACATACTCTTTCGAGACCGCATCATCTAGGGTTTTCTAATTAGGGAATTCGATGAAGTAGGAGCTAGGGGATGCATGCATAACCCTAGTCGTCTATTTCTTGACATTGAGGTAAAAGTCTAGCCCCACAGTCAATTCTAGGTAAGAAGGAGAACTTATAGCCAAATGGAGAAGCCATAGCGTTCATAAGTTTGGTTACTCTCTATCACTATCTCTATCAAATATATCATAAGAATTACCTTAGGTGGGGAAAGAGGTGATGGTGGTGGACCTCCAGCACAGTTTGGGCAAGATCTAGAGGTATGACCAACCTGGTGACTGATAATCACATTTTTATTATAATTTTATACCCTCATCGTCTATTTTATATAAATAAATATACCACTAATAATTATTTTTATCTTAATTTGCAGGTAAATAAAAAAATAATGAAGAAAAGCCTAAAAGACTCAAACTCCTTGATTTTCTACCATTTATTGAAGTCCAAATATGAAAACAAAAGAAGGCCCAAGAAAACTCAATGATCTATGAAGAAATCGGGTCAAGAAATCACAAAAAAAAATTAAAACTGCGTAAACCAAGCGGTCGGCTAACTGATTGATGAGCGGCAGAATCAGATTTGTGGCTAGATTTCAATTCCTTGATTGTCAAGTTTCATCCAAGGGTTCTCCTTCATTACTGTAGGCTATAAATAGGGGTAGAGGGTGGGGGTTTGAGTGTGAAAGTTTTTATAAGGAGGGTTACTCTTAATTGAGAAGACCTTCCAAATTGTAACTTTCTATTGCAATTAATAAAAGAATTTTTTTACCTCTCCATAATTTTCTTTTCTCCTCTTTATTTGATCATGAAGATGAAGGTGAGATGAAGATGGAGATCAAGATGCAGATTTGCCTTCATCAAGTGGCTAGAACCCTCTTGGAATGTAAGTTTTCTTTTTTGCTAATAAATTTATCTTTTGCTTTCTTTTCTTATTTAGATAGCCAAGAGGCTAGAACCCTCTTGCCTTAGATTTATTTTCATGCTTATAGAATAGATTTACTTTTATGTCTTTACTTTCTCGCTTTAAATTGTTGCATTTACTTTCATGTCTTTACTTTCTCGCCTTAAAGTCTTGCATTTATTTTGTAGCTTAGATTTATTTTCTTTTATTTATCTTGAGGGTAGAACCATCTAGGAAATTATTTTGTTTATTTTTCTTCTCTTTGATTCACCACGAGGTTAGAACCCTCTAGGAAATTATTTTGTTTATTTTATTTTCTTTGATTCACCTTGGCTAGAACCCTCTAGGAATTGTCCTTTTCTAAGATGTGAAACTAATTCTTGTGGAAACTCTAGAAATTACATGAAACTAAGTTTTATTTCTTTCATAATTTGTGAATCATTCTCTTATGCTTAAAATGATCATGTTTAGGATAGTCAACTAAAGAACTAATTGGTAGAAGAAATTCTAGAATTACTATTTAGTTATTGTTCTTTTCATGAGTATTAATTTTGCTTGGATTATAATTTTATAGATTATGATTTTCTTAAGTGGTTTGATAGCCTATACTTAATAAATTTAAAGTCGAATGTGATAAAAGAGAATGTTTCATATTTTATAAGTGAGCTTAGCTAGTGGATTCAATTCTAGATTCCTCATATCTTTAATTGAATCCTCCATTTTTACTTTCTTGATTTTTCTCTTATTTCTTGATTTTCATTTGTTTATTTTATTTTCCTTCATTTTATTCATCATTCTTTCTCCATTCTCAATCTTATTTTATTTTTATTCACACATATTCACAATCACTCTTATTCTCTCCACAATCACATTTATTCGCACACACAACATAAGAACCGATTTTGATTAACTCCTACAGCACCTTTCTTGTGGGATCAATAACTTTTTATACTAAAACTTGATAGTTGTATACTTGCAACTTAGGTACATATTTATTTACCTATCAAGTTTTTGACGCCGTTGTCAGGGAAGGTGCTTGTTATTAGAATTTTTCTATTTTGGTTCTTTGATTTGTGTATTTTATTATGAAGGAATTACTTTGAAACTTGAAGATCAAGGCTTGAAGATTGAAGATTGTAGAATTGCCTTTAAGGAGGCTAGGATGCTTTTGCGTGGGTAACTCCTCTTTCTAGTATTTTCAATTCCACTCTTTAGTAAGTTTTTCACAATTAGAGACAATTAGGATTTAAAAAATAAAAATAAAAATAAAAAATATTTTATATTTGTCGACCATAATAAAATTAACCCTCCACTTGGATATTCTTGACAAGATAATAAATTCAAACAATATCACCCTTTCTCACATTTGTTTGATTGCTAACCTTAATTAAAAATAAAAGATTTTATTTTTGCATCACTTTGTAGTTGCTTTTAATTTCTAGGGTTGTATTGTATATAATAGTATGAATTCACTAAAGTGATTTGCACATCTTGATTTGACACTACTTGAAAATATTTTTAAGGGCAAAACCCATTAGTCAAGATAAAGTGAGGGATTTCATCACTCTTTCCTTAGCCCACAAATCACTAATTCCTCACTACACAAACTCAAGTCTTTTAAAGCTCATTAGACGTTGGCCCCTAAGGATTAGAGCTCATTAAGGAACATGAAATTCTTAAGTGAACTGGTTCAAGTTTACTTGAATCAGTTGGTATCTAAGGCAAGGTTTAGGGATTGCGTAAAGCGCTCCGTAAGAAATGAGGTACTTAATTGATTTTTGATCTCCCTCTAGTACTATCCTTACCTGGCTAACTGACCGAGTAAACTTTGATCTTTTTACTAAAGGAGTTTTTGGTTAGGAGCTGATCTAGTTGAGTCTAGGCTTAACCTTAGAATTTAAAGTGATTGATACAAGTGATTGTATTGATTTATTTTAGATAGGTTTTTCCTTTATCTTTCTCCTTTTTCTCATCATCTTTTAGTTTTTTTCTTTCTTAAAAAAGTTTTTTATAAAAAGAATTTATTTTGGTGTATGCAAACTTGGATTAGGGCTAATACCGATCGTTTAATCCGTTTTGAACCATTTGAAGAAATGGCTAATCCTAATCCACCCATTCTCCAAGATGTGTGTTGTCCAACTAGGAATACAATCCCTTCTTGCACTAAGCTCCCCGATGTCAATCGAACTAATTTTGAGCTTAGACCGTATTTTATAAACATGCTTCCAAAATTCTTAGGAGTAGAATATGAAGAAGCATATATTTTTATCTCTGAATTTGAAAAAATTTGTCTTATGATTAAAATGAGGGACTTATCTGAGGATGCGATAAAGCTTCAATTTATTCCTTTTGCTCTTAAGGACAAAGCTAAAAAATGGCTGTATAGCTTACCCCATAGATTCTATCTTAAATTGGGGTGAATTTGTCACTGTTTTTCTAAAAAAATTTCCCTATCTACAAAACGGTTAAGCTTAGAAACATCATCATGAATTTTAAAATTATCCCGAGAGAGCCATTTTAGAAGAATTTTGATAAATTTAAGGATCTTCTTATCCAATGTCCTCACCACGGTCTTGAAAAATAGCGATTATGCCAAATCATCTATGAAGGATTGGTTTATTCTTCAAAAACTTTCTTAGAATCAATGTGTCAAGGGGATTTCATGAAGAAAAATGCCGATGAAGCCTGAGATGTTTTAGAGAATTTATCCGAGAAAACTATGCAGTGGGAACACTGTGATGACAGAGTTTCATCAGTTCCCCAACCCAAATCCAGTGGTCCTTTCTTAAAGATGAACATAGCCTCTGAAGTAAAGATGGCTATAATCATGCGTAGGTTAGAAGCTTTAGAAATTAAAGAACGAGCTTCAGCTCAAATCAATCAAGTTTCTGCCTCAGGTTATCACAACTGTCTTCCTCCATCTCATGTTTCAGAGGAATGTCATCTCTTAGGAAACAATCAACCACTAGGATAGATAAACGCTGCATTCCAGCGTCCCGTGAATGATCTATTTTCTCCAACTTACAATCCAGGTTTGAGAAATCACCCAAACTTTACATGGAATCAGGGAAACTACTCCGAAAATTAAAATTTCACTCCCTCTTCAACCCATAAATTTCCTAGGGAAAACACAGTTTCTTTCAGTTCTCGAACCAATTTTCAACAACCAAATCTGTCATATCCGAATCAATCTCCTCATCATCAATCTGTAAATCATACACCTCTGAATTCTTATAATGATTAACGTCTCAATATTTTAGAAAAGGGTATGGAAACCATGATTAAAGCTTCTACACAAATCACCAACTTGTTGACTCAAACATCCAATACTTTGAATTCCTTTATGCAATCAACCGGATAAATTCTCAATTCCAACACTCAAGCCATAGCTAGATTAGAAACCCAACTTGGATAACTAGCTAGTGCTGTGAGTGAGAGAGAGGAAAGAACATTTTCAAGTCAACCCATGACCAACCCTAAGGACACGGGATCAAGTTCAACCTACCAAGCTCAAGTGAATGCAATCCATTCACTACGGTGAGAAAAACAAGTTGATAATCAAGTTAGAATGCCTCCAAATGAAACCCTTGAACCAGAATAAATTCTCTCTCCTTCTGATGACTCTATTTAGCAATCACCCGCTTCCAATGACCAAGAGCCTGAACCCGAACCTGAGCCTAATTTTAATGGGTTTAAACCTGTTGCTCCCTTTCCAGATAGACTCAGGCCTAGGAAATACTCCCCTCAGGAGGAGAAGATCCTATAAACTTTCAAGCAGGTTAATATCAACATTCCTTTCTTAGATGTAATTGAATAAATTCCTTCTTATGCAAAATTTTTGGAAGATTTGTGCACTAAGAAGAGAAGAATAAATGTTCCAAAGAAAATCTTTCTTGTGGCCAATATCAGTGATATGCTCTCAAAGTCCGTACCTTTGAAATATAAAGATCATGGTTGTCCTATTATCTCATGTGTCATTGGCAATACATACATTGATAAGGCACTTTTAGACTTAGGGGTCAGTGTCAATTTGCTTCCCTATTCAGTCTACCAGCAACTAGATGTAAGAGAACTCAAATCAACCAGATGCACCTTACAGTTAGCTGATAGATCTGTCAAAGTCGCCATGGGTGAGATAGAGGATGTTCTGATTAAGATTGGAAATTTTATTTTTTCAGTGGATTTCATAGTCTTGGAAACACAGTTCGTTTCCAATTCCAAAGGTCAAATACCCGTCATTTTAAGAAGACCGTTCTTAGCCACTTCTAATGCTCTCATCAACTGTAAAACTGGTCAAATGAAGCTGTCTTTTAGGAATTTGACTGCTGATCTTAATATTTTTAATCCAGGAAACCAACCAGCTAATCAACCTCTAGAAATAAACTACACCTAGGAAAGTTTAATAGAAGAAGAAGAGAATGAGTCAGATCTTAGTTTTGAGGAAATCTTTGGTGAGGAGCTGAAGATATTAGAAAAATCAGATTAGGTCTTTCAGAATAAGGAAACTGTGTTAAATACATGCTTCTTTAACCCAATTTTTGAAGAACTCTTTGCTGATGAACTTAGATTCTTGAAAAATAAATAACAACCAAAATTTCAACCCTCAAACATAAATCTTATGTTTAAGAAAATTTTTAAAGAAGAACCGGTTGTGATGGGTCAAACTTTTGTTAATAAGGAATCTACGTTTAAAATGCATAACACCATAAATACCTACCTTCAATTCTGCAAATATCATTAAAAATATTGGAATGTTCAGAATTTAAGCACATCATTGGTTATATCATTTTGGATTTCTTTAAAATCCGGGTTGAATTTTTCAGCAATAAAGTGGGATTTGATGTAGAGTATGAGCTTTTCAGCAATAAGTTAGGATTTGATGTAGAGTATAAGCTTTTCATGTTCAAATTTTCATTCTACATCTTTATTTTTGTCTCATAATAATGATAAAATAATTTATTCTTCTCTCATGTGAGAGTTTCTTGTTCTTTAAAAAAAAGGATATATATAAAATAAATTTCTTGAAAAAAAGAGAAGAGTAAATTTTGACTTCATCCCCTCATATTAAAGGTAATTGTAGATTTTTTTTATTGTTCTAGGTCAACCAAATAAATGTAAGTACTTCAATTCTTATCTGCTTTACTTTGTGCATCATAGAGTTTGCGAGGACAATGCAAAATTTAGATGTGGGGGTGGGGACTAGTCAATTTTCCTCTTTATCTTAGTCATTTTTCCGCTTTATCTTACCATTTTTTCTTTTTATGTCATTTTCATAAAAATAGTGTCACTTGCCAACTTCATAGAGTTGACTAATAATTGATCTATTTGATAAATTTTTAAATTTTCTAATCCTTAGTTAGTTTTATACTCAAGTTTACCTTTTATGATAACTCTAAATAAATTTTTAAGAAATAATTTTCAAAGTAGTATACTTCACTTAAATCTTAACTTAGACCTTTAATTAAAGTAATGAAATTTTTGCATGCTTAGCTTAGAGTTGAAAATAATTTTTCAAGTTGTCTTAATCTAAATATATTTCAAACACACACACACACACACACACACACACACACACACACACACACACACACATTATAAAAAAGAAAAAAAAACTAGAAAAAAACTAACTTTACAAAAGAAGAGTGCAAAAAAAAGCACCAACTAAAATTCTCTTAAAATCTAACGTTGTTCTATCTTACTAAGTCTAAGTTGACCGAGTAATTAAGTTCAAGGAGTATTTCCATGCTTAATGACCTAAACCCAATTGGGTTAGGATTCATTGGCCCGAAACTCGTTAAATGGTCACTTAGAAAGCCCGATCAAGAAGAACAAATCACCAAGGAATAAAAATTAAAAAATAATTAAAAAATATTTTTATTGACAATGTTTTTATATATATAGTTATATTTGTATATATGTTCTTGAAAAATAAATTGATTAAGGCACTTGAAAATTATTTAAAACAAAGAGTTAACATGTTCTTTTCAAAACCTTTAAATTAAATTTCTAAGTAGACATGGTTTTGTATAACTATAATGAAAAGATTTTCTAGGAAATTTACCTTGGAGTTATATATAAAAATATGTTCTTGAGTAATAACTAGCTTCAATTAGAATGTTTAAATATATCAAGTAAATTAATTATTTATAAACTTCTTTAAAATGGCAAATTGATTAAATTTTGTGGGTATATTCACTACAAACCCTTACGAGACTACAACTCGTCCACTAGGGTAACCTAGGGGTTTAAAGGTTTGTTGTATGTACTAAATACAATCGTGATTCCTGCGAAAGTGAGTTAGAATTTTTCTTTCTTTTTCTTTCAATTTTTTTCTTTGCTAGAGGACGAGCAAAAGTTTAGGTGTGGGGGTATTTGATAATCATATTTTATTATAATTTTATACCCTCAGCATCTATTTTATATAAATAAATATACCACTAATAATTATATTTATGTTAATTTGCAGGTTAATGAAGAAATAATGAATAAAAGCTCACAAGACTCAAACTCCCTGATTTTCTACCATTTATTAAAGTTCAAATATGAAGACAAAAGAAGGCCCAAGAAAACTCAAGGATCCATGAAGAAATCAGGTCAAGAAATCACAAAAAAATTAAAACTGCGCAAATCAATCGGTCAGCCAACCGACTGGCCAATCGGTTGGCCAACCGATTGGTCAACCGATTGGTGAGCGGCAGAATCAGATTTGTGGCTAGATTTTAATTCCTTGATTGCCAAGTTTTATCCAAGGGTTCTCCTTCATTGTTGTAGGCTATAAATAGGGGTAGAGGGTGAGAGGTTTGAGTGTGAAAAATTTTATAAAAACTCCTTTTGGAGAGGAGGGTTACTCTTAATTGAGAAGACCTTCCAAATTGTAACTTTTTATTGCAATTAATAAAAGGCTTTTTTCACCTCTCCATATTTTTTTTCTTCTCTTTATTTGATTATGAAGATGAAGATAAGATGAAGATGGAGATGGAGATCAAGATTTGCATTCATCAAGAGGCTAGTACCCTCTTGGAATGTAAATTTTCTGTTTTGCTAATATATTTATCTTTTACTTTCTTTTCTTATTTAGATAGCCAAAGACTAGAACTCTCTTGCCTTTGAATTATTTTCATGCTTATAGAATAGATTTACTTTCATGTCTTTACTTTCTCGCTTTAAATTGTTGCATTTACTTTCATGTCTTTACTTTCTGCCTTAAAGTCTTGTATTTATTTTGTAGTTTAGATTTTATTTTCTTTGATTCACATTGAGGCTAAAACCCTCTAGGGAATTGTTTTGTTTTATTTTCCTTCTCTTTAATTCACTTTGAGGCTAGAACCCTCTATGAAATTGTTTTGTTTTATTTTTATTTTCTTTGATTCACCTTGAGTGAGAACCCTCTAGAGAATTGTCCTTTTCTAAGATGTGGAACTAATTATTGTAGGAACTCTAGAAATTGCATGAAATTAAGTTTTATTTCTTTCATAATTTGTGAATCATTCTCTTATGCTTAAAATGATCATGTTTAGGATAGTTAACTAAAGAACTAATTGGTAAAAAATTCTAGAATTACTATTTAGTTATTATTCTTTTCATGAATATTAATTTTGCTTGGATGATAATTTGATAGGTTATGCTTTTCTTAAGTGGTTTTATAGTCTATACTTAATAAATCTAAAGTCGAATGTGATAAAAAGAAAATGATTTATATTTTATAAGTGAGATTAGCTAGTGGATTCAATTCTAGATTCCTCATATCTTTAATTGAATCCCTCATCTTACTTTCTTGATTTTTCTCTTATTTCTTGATTTTTATTTTTTGTTTTATTTTCCTTCATTTTATTCATCATTCTTTCTCCTCTCTCAATCTTGTTTTGTTTTTATTCACACTTATTCACAACCACTCTTATTCTCTCAACAATCACATTTATCCACTCCTAATTGTCGCACACACAACATGAGAACTGATTTTGGTTAACTTCTACAACACCTTCCTCGTGGGATCGATAATTTTTTATACTATAACTTGATAGTCGTATACTTACAACTTAGGTACATATTTATTTACCTATCAGTGACAAGTGGAGTACTTGAAATCACCCAAGATGTAGTCTTTGGCCATGTGTTGAAGATCACCCCAAAAGAAGAACCTTTTCTTGATCAAAATATCCATTTTGGTGGGTAGAGTTTGCTTCTTAATCAAATGTTGTTTCTTCTTATTGATCATAGTAGTCCAGCCTTGATAGAGGTAAGATGCCTTTCTGATAGATCGGAAGAGGGAGATTGCCCTTGGAATTGAAGAGGTCAACGAAGGAGTTGAGAAGAGGGGTTGTTTGATTGTGGTTTGTTCAAGGCTTAAAAAAACCGCAGCAAATGGTTTTCCTAGAGGTGGTGGGAGGTCAAAGCAGCAACACGTGTAGGGGGAGGTGTAGCCGGTTAAAATATATTGGACCAATGCTGAGTCCGAGTCCAAGAAGTAAACACCCATGGGTTAAACACTTCAGATGGACTCAAGCATCAACATATGGTAGGTTACAACGAAGTTTACTTGGATCACATGCAAACATGACTGCATCCAAGCCAAAGAGGACCTAAGTCCACGTCAATCCCCAAGTCAGACTCTGGACTGAGTTGAAAGGCGTCCTCAAGTTGACCGAGTCAATAAACAAATTCAAGTCAGATTCTAAGTCAAATCTGAACTTATCAGCAAAGCTCGCCCAAGCCATAGCGAAGCTCGCCCAAGTCACAATGAAGCTCGCTCTTAAGACCAAGTAAAAGTAAAGCTTCTAGCAAGGCTCACCCAAAACGAGCTTCGCCCAAATAGTCTACATGGGACGTATAGCGAAGTTCACTGAAGCCATAGCGAAGTTTGCCGAAGCTGTAGCGAAGATCACCAAAGACGTAGCGAAGCTCACCTAAGCAACAGTGAGCTTCGCCCAGTAGCCCAAGTGGGCCGTGTAACCCATTCTGGCGAAGTTCACTCATGGTCGTTATTGGCGAACCTCGTCCGTGGCCATTATTGACGAACCTCGCCCATGACCATTATTGACGAACCTCGCCCATAACCGTTCTCAGAAGCTACATTTAAGGAAGAGGTTAATGATCACTAACTCACCCATTTAAAGGAGAGTTAATGACCACTACCTCACTCATTCAAGGGGAGTTAAGACCCACTAACTCACCCACTTAATGCTCCCAAGCCTATAAATAGGCATCATCAACATGAAGCAAAAGGGGAGAAGCGGAGGAAAGGTCTTGGGGCTAACATTGTTCTTGGCTAGACTTCTTGTCATTGAGAGAGAGAGAGAGAGAGAGAGAGAGAGAGAGAGAGAGGCTACATTGACAAAAAGTCCATCTCTCCTCCATTCTCATTGATCTTCATAGATCATTATCTTTGGCTAATGATTTGGCCCGATCAACAATCCTTGTGAGAAAGGATTCGTTCTCTTTAGCTAGTTATCTAGCTTAATCAACAGTTCTTGTGAGAAATAATCTGTTAATATCTCTTCATCTAGAGAAGACTGCATTATCTTCTAAGAGATTACAAATCATCAATCAATGAAAGACCCATTGTCTTAGTCGGACCGTCAACGGAGTACAAGATCGACGCTCCATTGGCACACAGAAAAGAACCACATGAAATATGAATTTTTTTTGTTTCATTATAATCTTTCAATTGTAGTCTGCATCAATTTGTCCGGTTGATTGTAGTCTTCTGGGGACTTCCTTCTCAACCGGCGAGAAGATTGTGTCACAGTCCGACACTAAGACCCTCGAGTTTTTCGCTAAATCGCTGGTCATTAAATTTGACCAAGCAAAGTTCGACGAATTCATTTTCTCGAACCAATCATCAATGGCAACTGTGAGGAGTTATCGCAAAATTTGCTACAGTGCGAACCTAGGGTCAAAATCGACCCTCGCATATGTCAAGGCGAACTTTGCCAAAGGTAGTTTGAGATTCGCTGGAAGACAAATGAACTTCATCCAGAGTGAAGACTACTCCAGTTTCACCTATAACAAGGCGAGCCTCGCTGAAGATAGCCCCAACCTTATCGAAGGTAGAACAAACTTCGCCAAGAGCAAGACAAGCCTCTCTGAGGATAGCCTCAGTCTCACCGATGATAGCCCCAACTTCACTGCAGGTAGGGTGAACTTCGCCCAGAGCGAAGACAACCCCAACTTCGTCCAAAGTGAAGTGAACCATGCTAGAAGTAGCCTCAGTGTCATTGGAGGCAAAATAAGCTTCGCCTCGAGCGAAGCCTTAGTGACCCTCTCCCCGAGCGAAGGTCAGGACTCTCAAACGTCCCTCAAATTTGGACGTCAGTCAACAACCCTTCCGGGGGTTCTCTTTAAAGTGTCTCATGATGCTCATCGTGCTTCCTTAATGGTTAACAAGCGGCAATAACAATCTCAAAAGAACAAGGCTGCTTTCGATCTTGATCTCCAAGAGTTCACGGTTAATATGACCGGTGTAACCTGAGAAGATGATGATAACACATCATATTCAGAGACCAATGGTGTCTATCGACTTACTAGATCAAGGCGAGTAGCTATCCCCTTTGACTACTCTGTTTTGAGGTTGCCTGTTCGACGAACTCCTTTACAAGCGGATCATCCTTTTGCTAACGATGTTAACTCGGCCATAGCGTCAAACACAACTCCTAACTCAAGTCAAGTGCAGGAGTGGATTGCCAACGTGGTAGACAGAGAGGCCATCGATGATCTAATTCACCGGATGGAGGCCCAAAAGAAGACATCTGACGAGCGC
Source organism: Asparagus setaceus (assembly GCA_012295165.1). NCBI lineage: Eukaryota > Viridiplantae > Streptophyta > Magnoliopsida > Asparagales > Asparagaceae > Asparagus > Asparagus setaceus. The sequence continues at coordinate 53,225,696 of CM022706.1, read as the reverse complement.
TTAGACCGACTTGAAAATATGCTTCAACAACTACTACTCACTTCCCAGCCCCTTGCGAGCACTTCAAAAGGGAAGCAGCCAGTTAACATCTCCACCAATACGGAGTCATCACACCAACAAGATGTTTTCTCCTCTCGATCGGAGTCTGAAACATCCAGTACACTGAAGACGAGGCGTAAATTGAAAACGCTCAAAAGTCTCCAAAACTAGCTCAATGCTCTTACACAGAGGACCGAGCTAAGGAAGGTTAGGATCACTCGGCCTTATCCCATCGAATGGGACTTCGTTCCCTATCCGATGAAGTTTAAGCCGCTAACATTTCACACGCTCAATGGCAAAGGTTCCCCGAACTAACACATCTACTACTTCCATCAGCAAACGGGAAATGTAGTAGGAAATGACGCCATCAAGGCGCGACTTTTCATTGGCACCCTTCAGAGGGTAGCCTTTGACTGGTTCCAAAATCTGGCTGAAGGATCTATCAAATCCTAGGCTGATTTGGAATCACAGTTCTTGTCCCAATTCCATGAGGACCAAGCTGATGTAACAATGGCCAGACTCCTTTTAGAAAAATAGAAGGAGAATGATTCGGTCAGAGATTATATTGAATGGTTTCGTAACCTGTCCTTATAATGCCAAGACATGCCATTGCCGATGTTTCTCCAAACATGCCGGCATAACTTTCTCAGCCGAGTGGATGCCCACATGGGCGCTGTCAAGGCTAACTCGTTAAAAGATCTAATTGAGCAGGCAGAAATTGCCGAGAAATCTGCTAAGAGATTTAATCAATATAATCCGTGGTTAAACAATGAAGGCGATGATAGTGAGACAAGACAATCCTCTGATGATGAGAATGAGACGGGACAATCCTCTTGATTGAAGTTCAACACTCTCCGAATCTCGTCGACCGGAACCGCCAACCCAGCCTTCTACGACTATGGCAATGCTTTCGCAGCAACGCCAGACCAGCATTTACGGATTCGTCTCATAAGGGCATGAGCCTTTAATGGCAACACCTTATTTCTTTGGTATGTCTAATAGTACAACCTCTGTTGAAGCAATTAGTTATCAAGTTAACATCACACCTCTGCTTGACTCCAAATGCATTACCACTATCATGTTAACATTACACCTCTGAATGGCTTCCACCCCAATGATCCGACCGGTTAATATTACACCTCTGTCGGACCATTTCATCGGTCGGTTAACATTACACCTCTGTCGACATGACTTTTCAGATTCGACCGGTTAACATTACACCTCTGTCGACATGACTTTTCAGATTCGACCGGTTAACATTACACCTCTGTCGATCCGCCTTTGCTAAAAAATCGATTAGTTAACATTACACTTCCATCAATTTTCTGCCGTTAAGTTAACATTACACTTCCAAATGGTAGTTATCCTTTGGACTCTTTCGAACACGATTGGTTAATATTACACCTCTATCGGTTGTTCTTTTTAACATGTTAACATTGCACCTCTGTCAATCTTTCTTCAAAAATTGACTGGTTAACATTACACCTTTGTCGGTCATTTTATTTGGCACATTAACATTACACCTCTATCAAAATTCCTTAGTACTGTTATGTTAACATTACACCTCTGAATAGTACTAATTTTACAAACCTGATATGTTAACATTACACCTCTATCAGTTTGATTCTGTCGACTGGTTAACATTACACCTCTATTGATCTCTCCAAACCTCCAATGGAATTATGAGGTTAAACTATTTCCTAACCTCCAATGGGATTATGAGGTTAAACTGCTTCCTAACTTTTGATCGGTATACGAGGTTAAACTGCTCCCTACACTTCGATGAGTATACGAGTATAAACTACTTCTCTATGCTCCAACTCCTTAAGAGCTTAAACTATGTAGACGCCAACAGGTATGTGAGTATAAACTTTTTCCTATGTTCCATCTACACAAGAGCCTAAACTGTGGACACCATGAATCTCCCTAGCTCGGTCGAGATGATGGAATACTCTAGCTACGTACGAGTATAAACTATGGTTAAGCATTATGCTAAGCTCTAGTAGCTACACCAATATCCGGCTACACTCCAGTAGTTACGCTAAGATTCGGCTATGTTTCAGCAGCTACGCCAACATTCAGCCACGCTCCAGCAGATACGCAAATATTTGGACACACTCCTGTAGCTTCACTCTAAATATGGGTTCCGAACACAGAATTGGGTGGAATCTCAACAACAAGCACTTTAAAATACAACCTAGCATTCAACCAAGATGAGTCCAATGACGAAAAGCCACATTCAACAGTATACCTCTAGCAGCCAAGTAGTCAAATGGAGATATTTCAGTCTAAGAAAGATGACCAAATCTACGTTCAACAGTACACCTCTGGCGATTACCCAAAGTATTTCGTTCCCTATTACAAGTCTAAATACAGAATCATGATAACTTTGGGGGGGGGGGGAGGAGGGTCTTGTAGATGGTTAAAATATACTCTATTGGACCAATGCTAAGTCCAAGTCTAAGAAGTAAATACCCATGGGCAAAACACTTCAGATGGGCTCAAGCATCAACATATGGTAGGTTATAGCGAGGTTCACTTGGATCACGTGCGAACATGACTGCATCCGAGCTAAAGAGGACCTGAATCCGAGTCAATCCCCAAGTCAGACTCAGGGCCGAGTCGAAAGGCGTCCTCAAGTCGGCCGAGTCAATAAACGAGTTTAAGTCAGATTCTGAGTCAAATCTGAACTTATCAGCAAAGCTCACCCAAGCCATAGCGAAGCTCGCCTAAATCACAATGAAGCTCGCTCTTAAGACCAAGTAAAAGTAAAGCTTCTAGCAAGGCTCGCCCAAAACGAGCTTCGTCCAAATAGTCTACATGGGACACATAGCGAAGTTCACTGAAGCCATAGCGAAGTTTGCCGAAGCTGTAGCGAAGATCACCAAAGACGTAGCGAAGCTCACCTAGCGGCGATGAGCCGCCCGGTAGCAAGTGGGCGTGTAACCCATTCCGGTGAAGTTCACTCATGGTCGTTATTGGCGAACCTCGTCCGTGGCCATTATTGATGAACCTCGCCCATGACCATTATTGACGAACCTCGCCCATAACCGTTCTCAGAAGCTACATTTAAGGAAGCGGTTAATGATCACTAACTCACCCATTAAAAGGAGAGTTAATGACCACTAACTCACTCATTCAAGGGGAGTTAAGATCCACTAACTCACTCACTTAATGCTCCCAAGCCTATAAATAGGCATCATCAACATGAAGCAAAAGGGGGGGAGAAGCGGAGGAAAGGTCTTGGGGCTAACATTGTTCTTGGCTGGACTTCTTGCCATTGAGAAAAGAGAGAGAGAGAGAGAGAAAGATTTTGAGGCTACATTGATAAAAAGCCCATCTTTGCTCCATTCTCATTGATCTTTATAGATCATTATCATTGGCTAATCATTTGGCCCGATCAACGATTCTTGTGAGAAAGGATTCGTTCTCTTTAGCTAGTTATCTAGCTTAATCAACAGTTATTGTGAGAAATGATCTATTAATATCTCTTCATCCAGAGAAGACTGCGTTATCTTCAGAGAGATTAGAGATCATCAATCAGTGAAAGACTCATCATCTTAGTCGGACCATCAACGGAGTACAAGATCGACGCTCCACCGGCACACAGAAAAAAACCATAGAAAATATAAATTTTTTATTCGTTTCATTGTAATCTTTCAATTATAATCTGCCTCAATTATAATATTTAAACACCCGAAATAGGAGGCAGAGAGGTTTTGAGTACCTATTCAATCACCACTTTTGCGTCCCTGTAGCTGACGTAGTGCCTTGGGTGTTGCAATGTTGTATAGCCGCCAGTTTCCTGCCCGCTCCTGCTCTTCCCATTTTGAGAGTTATCTTCAGACTTATAATACTTTGTGTATAATGTTTTTTTACGCTTATTTAGAATAACATGGGTGTTTATAGCATTTTTTAATCTTGCACAAACATGTACTGTGTTAAGCACACATTGCATTGAGTGCAACATAGTAGTGTATATATAAAGGAATTGTTTATGTATTTTATTGAATCTTTTTCACAACTCAATAAATAATTTGATGAACCATGACGTAAATCCTTTGTTGCTTCCCTTTTTCTTTCCCCCCTTTTCTGACTATCAAAAGTGGAGAATAAATCTCACATGAAAGGATGATAGAAGCTTGAGATCAACAAGATTTTCAATGGTGTTAGGAAAAGGGGATACATTCATTTGTCAATATTGTTTAGTTGGCGAACCTAACCCTAACTCCTCATGCAAAAATGAAGAAGAGGTTTGGTCATTCATACCAAGAGTTTTATCCTAATGTTCCAAACCTAATGTTCCAACTATATATTTTTGTCACAAGAATGACATATATGATAATGCTTTGACCACCATACTAGCATAACTATTAGAAATTTTACAAAGATAGTGGTTTAGGTTCACCCATTCCTTACAAACTATTTGACTTTTACATGCTCCTTAAGCTGAAGAAAAAAAATCATAGAAACTACCTTAAAAGGGGTCATCATACAAAAACCAGCTATCATGTTCAATTTATACATAAAGCATCTTTAAAATCCAAAAATACCCTTAAAAACTCACACTCTAGACACGCAAGACACACGACTCACTTCATACTCCTCTCTCATTAATTGCAGTTTTTAAGATCACGTTTGGTTTTTTAGTAAAAATTTGACTGGCATATGATTGATTGGAACAAAAGTCACTTTAAAGATGGTTCACGTATGAAACGGAAAATGAAAGATAGTTTCTGTAAAATGACTTTACTTATGGGCAAGGATTCTCTTCATCCTTAATTGTAGAGACCATCTACAATTAATTATATGAGTGAATAACATGGGTTCATTCAATGGGCCATATAATTAAAATAATTTTTATAGAAAATTATATAATGAATATTATTCATGGAGTCCACTAAGTAAAGGGAGGTGATTGGTGAGTTACAGAGGTTCCCTACAACCAAGGATATAGATAATCTCTATCCTTTATGTTAAAGGTGGTTTCCAGGAATAAACACAAAAGATAAACACGATGAAATGATCTAGGCAATTTATCCTCAATAAAAAATTATTTGAAGGTAATTTTTTGAATTAATATAAAATGAATGTTATGTGAAGAAGAGGATAAGAGATTACAAAAACGAGGGAATCTTTTATAATTGGAGAATTTTTTAAAAAACTCTATTTTTTAAAAATAATTAGCAAAATTGACTGTTTCCATAAATAGTTAGCAAAAATGACCTCTTTTTGGCCATGTCATTAAGGCTGGCCCAAAAAAGGTTGATTTTATAAAATATCATCTATAGAATACACGGGACCAGTAGTCCCGTGTAATTAGTGGTCCGTAATTAAGATTAATCTTATTCTTATAATTTAAAGGATACTAACAGTCCTGTGTGTATAGCAGAGACTTCAGCTTTGGCCAACAAAATACACGGGAGTGATAGTCCCGTGTTGAGAGCAGACAATTTTGCTATGAAATACACGGGACTACTAGTCCCTTGTATTTGTCTGCATTATATAACCCTCCGCGCGTGCCCTAATTCTCATCCTAGGCCCAAACTCTCGATCTCTCGCTCTCTCAGTCCCGATCCTAGTCCTCCCACATGATCACTCACTCACACACACACACACTCTCTCTCTCTCTCTCTCTCTCTCTCTCTCTCTCTCTCTCTCTCTCTTGATCCCAGCATCCTCTCTGACCAACGCCATCCAACTCTGACCAACGCCTTCCAATTCTGAATTCTTAAGGTGAATTTTCTCTTTTTCTAAAATTTTTTTTTATTTCAATTACAATATGAAATTTATGGTGATTTTTGATTAATTTTATTGGAGCTTGATGATTAATGTGGTTTCGTTACAATTAGGATTTAAAACAAAAGCATTTAGAATTGTGGAGTTGCATAATATGAATGTTAATGGATTATTTGAATTTTATTAAATCATAAATTTTCAATTAGGTTATCCCAAAATTTGATAATTATTTTTGATGTAGGGTTTGTCAATTCGATTTAAATAGAAATTGATAAATTAACTTTGATATGGGAATTTTCTTTTATAACCTAAGTAGAAAATTGCTATAGGAAATTTGTTATAGATTCTTATAGTTTTGAAATATCTGATGTAATAAATAATTTGCATATGATGGAATGTTAATCTTTTAGTTTTGATGGCGAACAAAATACCCATTAGTTACTTCTTTAATGGAAGACTAAATGTTAGATTGAATAGTATACCCATATAAGAGAGTGGATCTAGAAAAATATTCATGTTATCTAAATCATGCAATTTTCATGGAATGATGAATGAAATACATAGAGTTACTAGAATTAACTATGGAGAGTATATAACTAAGGTGTTCGCAACTATAAGATAAATGAGAATAGAGCAATTGCTATAGAGATCACCAATGATCAATAATTGATTGACATGAAATAACTCTTTGAAAAGCAAATCTCAATTGAGTTGTTCATTGAAAAAATTTTGATTTCCGGTGTTGCCCAGGTTTTGAAAGCTCCAGGGGAGTTTTCCCATATGCTTGACTGAGAAAAATAACTCGAGTGAATTTATGCCATATCCAAGTGCCATGCACTTAGAAAATGATTCAAGTGAAGTGACATGGACTCAACTATAATATTTAAGCAGACCTTCCCTTTGTGCGAGGTCAAGTGATATGTTCGACAACTCTTTGGGTCATGTAATGAATCATTACCGAAAGACATACAAGGAGAGTTTTCATCCTCACAATAATAATTGCTATTGGCCAGCTTATTATGGACCATGTTTATTACCACCTCAGTACAAAAGATAAGCAGGATGACCCCATTCTGTGCGCATTAGAGGTACCATGGGAAGGAGTGGCATCATGGATTAAATATAGTCAATGCAATTAACTTGGTCGTAATAGGTCTCGGTGTCCATCAAGAACAAGTAGAGAGCAATTAATTAGTAATAAGTTTTCCATGTTTAGTTCATGCTTTTTATTATAATCTTATTAATTTAGCAAGTACTAATATGTGATTAATTGTATGTACAAGTATAAACACTATGCTTCCCAAACCGGATAGTGATGAGGTCCTTTATGATCAGTCACGCCACCATTTTGAGATTATATTATTTTTAGAGGTAACCAATTTGCCGAATACAAGAAAGCTGATTTCTCCATTCTTTTGTGGTCCAGAAAGGATTGGAGCTAGTCATGGTTAATCATAGCCTCGGGCATACCCGTTGGCCACTTGAGGATGAGCGTATGATTACAACGGTAGCCCAAGATGGTTTTCATACATGCTCGAGGTTGTAGGCTCAAAATTGTCTATCTAAATTAGTTGCGTATAAGTTCATCCAATTAAGATAGATAACTTTGTCTGGTATATCAATCCCGTCAAATTCACCCTACGGGAGAGGGTTTTATTTTTATGTGGGTTCATGATTTCCAATAGACTCAAGAGTTTATTGTTAATTACCCTTATTAATGAAAGGAACCTTCGATTAAGAGTCAATAAAAGTCATCAAAAAAAATAAGAGAAAACTCACAAAGCAAGAAAATACAATAATCTTCTTTTTATTTCTTTAAATAATCATATACATGGCTTAATCAGGGGCATACCCCCAGTGTACAGATTTTTCATGTAAAATCCTAAACTAGAGATATTGCGGTTAAAATTTGGGTTTGGGTTTGACTTGGAGACGTCAAATGGAAATTGGATTTTGAACCTAGTTTAGCGACGTGGAGGTCAAATTTGGAATTCAGCCCGGTTTAACGACGTAAAGGTCAATTTTAGAACTTACCCCAGTTTAAAGACGTAAAGGTCAATTTTATAATTTGCCAGTTTAACGACGTAGAGGTCAATTTTGGTATGTTCCAGTTTAAGGACGTAGAGGTCGAATTTGGAATTTGTTTCAGTTTAACGACTTAGGGGTCAATTTTGGTATTTTCCAGTTTAACGACTTAGAGGTCAAATTTAGAATTTTATCCAGTTTAAGGACTTAGAGGTTGAATTTGGAATTTTGTTCAGTTTAACGATGTAGGGGTCGAATTTGGAATTTTGCTCTAGTTTAACGACTTAGAGGTCAAATTTGGGATTTAGCCCAGTTTAATGACGTAGAGGTCAAATTTGAAATTTGATCCAGTTTAGAGACGTAGAGGTCATATTTGGAATTTATTCTAGTTTAATGACGTAGAGGTCAAATTTAGAATTTATTCCAGTTTAACGACGTCGAGGTCAAATTTGGAATTTATTCCAGTTTAACGACGTAGAGGTCAAGTTTGATTTAGGATCTAGTTTAATGACGTAGAGGTCGAATTTGGGATTTATTCTAGTTTATTGATGTGGAGGTCAATTTTGGTGTTTTCCAGTTTAGGGACGTAGAGGTCCGTTTTGGTATTTTCCAGTTTAACGACTTAGAGGTCAAATTTGGGATTTTATCCAGTTTAACAGCTTAGGGGTCAAATTTGAAATTTTATCCAGTTTAACGACTTAGGGGTCAACATAATTGAATCATTTGATCTTAAACCTCTTGGCGCATGTTTTTACACCAAGTTATTTCAAGCGCGTTTCTTTTTGCACAAAATATTCTTTCATCCAGTTTAGGGACGTAGCGGTCTGATTTGGTGTTTTTCTTTCTACGCCAAATTTTTATCTAGTTTAGGGACATAGAGGTCCATGTGTTTTGTGGTTTCCATATTTTCTTGAATTTATCTTTGTATTTTCAACATTTCGAGGGGCCCAACTATGATTTCTGGACCAGATTACAAAACTGGGTTGGAGTATAATTTCTGTATTTTTCCAGGGGTGTAAACTGCAAATTTTTAGCTATTTTTATAGTTTCTGGACTTAAATGCAATTTCTGCAATTATTTCAGGGTGCATACTGTAAATTCCGGATTGTTTTTACAAAACTGGGCAGATTAGGGGTTTTTCTTTAAATTCTGGACTGATCAGGGGGTTTTCTGCAAATTCTGGACTGATCAGGAGGTTTTCTGCAAATTCTGGACTGATCAGGGGGTTTTCTGTAAATTTTGGACTAATTTGTAGTTTTTTGGATGGCAAGGGATTTTCTTATAAAATCATGGGCTATTTCATAATCCCCCCCTTTTTTTAGGGAAAGGACTATAATTTTGATTTGTTTTAGAAGGGGTTTTGTAACTTACCAAGGTTTGGAAGGGATTCTTTGTGATACATCTAATTTATAAGGGGATCCTTTTGCATATGTTTCTTTAAGGAATCATACTCTGTACATTTCCCTTTTTTTGTTTCTTTTCCCAGTTATATTAAGATTAAAATTTGAATATCCTAATCAAGCTTTGATTACAATTCTTTCTCTAACAGGATTCCTCTTCACAAAAGCTCTATAAATTAACAATATGGCTAGAAAACTCACAATCATTGAGAATTAGAATCGCAAAATCTAAAATTAAGTGATTTGTTTTGTGGAGATCACGTCGTGGTCTGAAAGATATACATAACTCTTCTTATAATTCGCCGACCCGAAGTACCAGCGGTCTATTTTTATTTTGTTTGTTTCAAGGCTTGAACTGTAAGTATCTTTTTACAACCCCCCACCCTTTTTTTTCTTTTTTTTTTCCCCTTTTTTTTATCACGTGAAGCCATGCAAAAATCCCCCTTTTTTTGTTTTATTGATCACGTGAAGCCATGCAAAATTCTAATCTTTTTTCTTTTTTTTATCTGTTGAACTCATGCAAAAATCCAAGTTAAAATAAAAAAGAAAAAGAAAAATTATAAAAAGAAATATATTGATCTCGGGTGAGGACGGTGCCTCAGGGTTGAGCACAGTGGCTCGGGTGAGTCGGGTGAGGACGAAGCCTCGGGTGAGCACGGTGGCTCGGGGTGAGGACGGTACCTCGGGGTGAGCACGGTGGCTCGGGGTGAGGACGGTACCTCGGGGTTGAGCATGGTGGCTCGAGGTGAGGACGGTGCCTCGAGGGTTGAGCACGGTGCCTCGGGGTGAGCACGGTGGCTCGAATGAGTGCTATGACTTTGTCGTGATTCGCCAGAGATGGGAGATGAGAGGGGGGGCTGTAATATAGGTCTTTTTTTGTTTGATCAAAAGCAATGGCAAGAACACAATGGTTGCCATAGGTTTATTTTTGTGGACATAGAAAGCAAAGGGGTGGGGCGAGGATCACCTGAGATTCAAGGGAGAAGGGAATGGGTCAAAGCACAATGGTTTTTTTTTTTGGGTTCCCTTTTTTGCACTTTTTTTTCTCTCCTCCTCCTTTTTCTTTGTTCCTGCCTAGGTTTTTTTTTTCCTTTTTCCTTTTTTTTTAATGATGGATTGGTGTTGCTTTTATATGAGTAAGAGTTACAGATAAGGTTGAATTGAAGTTAAGAAATAAATCTCTTTAAGTTGTGATTCTTATCTTATCACCCATGAGTTTCAATTTTTTCTAAAAGATTTAGGTGGGGATTAGATAACGATTTGATTTTGTTGGATAAATTCAAATTCAAACAATCAGCTTGATTCTATCTTTTGGCCATCTCTTCACCCATCATTGCATTATTCAAAGAAACCCTTATAATATTTTATTATTTAAATAAAAATTAGTTTCAACAGAGGCTTTGATGGATGAAATTAGATTGGCCACTACTTAGCACTTTGATGGATAGATGGAGGCCGGAGACTAACACTTTTCATATGCATCTTGGAGAGTTGAGCATTAATCTCCAAGACATATCAATAATATTTGGTCTTCGCATTGATGGTCCATGTGTTAAAGGGACAGATAGACATGCATGACGCCGTGTTTGTGAGAAGTTGTTAGGAGTAGCTCCACTCTCATTGCCTAGAGGGAATATTAAATTGAAGTGGCTAAAAGATACTTTCTCACACCCATTGCCAAGTGATGCATCCCAAGTCAAGATTGAGCAACATACACGTGCATATCTTAGACACATGATCGGGACACTTCTATTTCCTGATTCCAGTAAAGATAAAGTGCATTTGAGATAATATAATTTGTAATTTGAATGTTTAGATAATTGAATTGTTTACTTGAATAGATTGTAATGTATTTTTTTTCATATGATAGGTGGTAACCACTTCTCGAGAACTTGGACACTTGTCGGACATTATCATGGGATAGTGCTGTTTTAGCATATCTGTCTAGAAAAATGTCCAAGGTGGCTTTCAAATAAAATAAAGAGCTCAAGGGGTGTCTGACTTTACTGTAAGTTTGTGCATGAGAGAGACTTATTCTGAAACCAAGATTATGCGAAACATGAGCTTTAAATGGATAGATTCCACTTGGCTGCAGGTAAACACTTTAGAACATAGCCAATGTAGAAATATTTTTGAATTATAGTTACAGTATTATATGCTAAACTTTGATCATTCACGCAGATGGAATATCTAGAAATGCTATGATGAGACCCCAGCAAGACAGTTAGACTTTTACAGAAACGAGCTTGATCACATGAAGATTTATCAGGCATCAAATTCTACTTTAAGAAAATTCAATCTATCATTAATTTTTTAACGACATACTAATATGTTTATTACAATCTATGCATGTGCCGAATCGCATGCTTAGACAGTTTGCTTTGGCACAACACATTCTAGAAGAAATTGAAAGAATAGAGAGAAAGACTAAGAAAGCTGGGCATCAGATAGATTGGGCAAATATGCATCGTCAGTATATATACATATGGGATGATCGGCATTTGAGTGTCATGGAGCAAATTGATCCTCCTCTTTAGGAACCAAATTACATCAGGTGGTATTGGAGGATTACTAGAAGATGAATAATAAATTAGACCACGGCTCCACTCGATGAATACCAACAACGTGCCCTACAATGGAGACACATGCGTATGGGTTTATATGAGAGAGAACTTGTAAGCTACTTGTAGATGGTCAAAATATATGCTTAAGCATAGTCTAAGATGGAGAATAAACATACATGGGCGAAACACTTCGCATTGGCCCAAGCATGAGCCCATATTAAAGCCCATCCAATCAATAGTGAAGTTCACCCAAGATTCAAGCGAACTTCGCCCCTCGAGTTCTGCATGGACCACGTCATCCACATCTCAAAGAACATGGGTTGTCTACGTTCTAGCGAAGTTCGCTAGAGCAAACTTTGCCTAAACCCACCTAGCGAGCTTCACCCAGAATTGTTCAGCAAGCTTCACCCAGAACTGCTTGGCGACCTTTGCCTTTTGACCGTTGTAGGCGAACCTCGCCATTGAGAGCTATTTTCAAGGAAATGGTTCTCCTCATTATCTTCCAAGTTAATGACCCACTTAATCCACATTTAAGGGCCACTCATTCTCTCTCTCTCTTAGCCTATAAGAGGAGGGGATATTACTCATTTTGGCACAACCTAGAAGCCGCACTGAATGAGATCAAGACTTGGCATCTACAACCGACTTTCAGTCAACTTCTTTGGATTTTAGCATCTTCGGCAAACTCTAATCAGCAAGAGAACCTTTGTCTTAGTTGGACCATCAACAGAGCACAAGATCGACACTCCATCGGTACACAGAAAAGAATCCCAGGAAATATAAAATGTTTCTTTATTTCATTGTAATCTTTTGAATTTTAATCTGTGTTAATTGCGATACAAGAGACCCAAAATAGGATGATGACTCTACTAGAAACTTCTTTCTCATCCGACGAGAAGATTGTGTCGCAGTCTGACACTAAGACCCTCAGGTCTTTCGCTGAAACGCTAGTCATTGAATTTGACCAAATAAAGTTTGAGGAATTTATTTCCTATAACAAATCATCGATAGCTATAACTAGGAGTTGTCGTAAGATTCACCACAGTGCGAAAATAAGTTCAAAATCGACCGTTGCACCTATCTAGGCAAACTTCGTAAAGACAACTTAAGCTTCAATGGAAGCTAAATGAACTTTGCCCAAAATTGAAGAAGTATCAACCCTTGCTTCAATAGAGGGCCAAGACGTTCATACGTCTTTTAATTTTGGACATCAGTCCGTAATCCGTTTGGGTCTTTGCTTTAAAGCATCTTGCGATGCTCGCCATGCTTCCTTAACTGGAGCAAAGAATGGGGTTAATCCTGCGTCACATATCCTGCAAGGGGATAATATCATCCATGGTGATTCCTCATCTAAATCACAAACTCTGACTTGTGATAAGAACTCGATTGATCATGCAAGCCAAAGGTCAAAGCAACGTCACCATAAGTGACATTCGCATGCTAAAATCGAAGAAGGCGAGGTTGCCTCTATTGGGAGCAATTGCCTAAACTGAGTTGAAACTTCTACTAATTTAAGAGAGTTCCTATCTCTAAAGAGATCATGCTAATGTCAACATTGTGCGACTCTAAGAAAAGTTATTACTGCAGTTCAAATGAATTGCCAATACAAATCTATTTCTAAAAAGGAATCAGTTTTCAATCATCTCAGACAATTTCCCGAGCCTTCAGAGGTTGGGATTAAAAGACGACGACTAACCCAAAAGGTAAAACCAATCTCTAAGAATTCACAGTCAACACAACCAGTGTCGTCTTTAGAGATGAAGAAAAAGATGCCGATAGTCCTTCTGATCCCAGATACTCTCATGGCATAGGAAGTATACTTCCAAAAACTGACGGCATGCATCGTAACATGAGGTCAAGACGTACGGTGACAATTCCCTTTGATTACTCCTCCCTCCAGATGCGTGCTCCATGAGCCTCATCCCAAGTCAACCAACTCTTCACTAGTCATGCCAATTCTGCTATAGCATCAAACATGACCCCTAGCTCAAGTCAAGAGCAACGATGGGTTGTGAATATGACGGAGCGAGAAGCTCATGACGATCTTTTACGATAGATGGAGGTTCAAAAGGAAGTGTCAGAATAGCAGTTTGAGCGATTGGAGAAGATGCTTAACTAACTCTAGCTAACTTCTCAACCCCAACCAAGCTCTTTAAAAGGGAAATGGCCAATTGTTGAGATCTTTCTGGAGAAAGAGCAATCACATAATGAAGATGCAGTTTCTATCCATTTAGGATCAGAGACATCAGTGCCTCCTAAACTAAGTCACGAGACAAAGGTCCTTGATGACCTCTAAAAATAGCTCAATGCTCGTACATAGCGAACAAAGCTGAAGAAAGTTAGAATTACTCGACCTTATCCTATCGAGTGGGATTCTGTTCTCTATCCGATGAAGTTCAAGCCGTCGATGTTAAATACGTTTGATGGGAAAGGTTCTCTGAATCAACACATCTGCTACTTCCACTAACAAATAGGGAATGTAGAGGGAATGATGCCATTAAGGCGCGACTCTTCATTTGCACCCTTCAGGGGGTAGCCTTTGATTAGTTCTAAAATCTGCCCAATGGTCAATTAAGTCCTGGGCTAATTTGAAGCCTCAGTTCGTAATTCCATGAGAAATAATTAGATATGACCATGGCCAGACTTCTTTCCGAAAGATAAAGGGGTGATGACTCGGTCAGAGACTACATTGAATGGTTTTGTAATTTGAGCTTGTGCTGCCAGGACATGTCATTACTGATGCTACTTCAAACGTATCGGCATAATTTCTTGAGCCATATAGAAACTTACAAGGGCGCTGTTAAAGCTCACACTTGAAAAGACTTAATGGAGCAAGCTGAGATCGCGAAAAAAATCAGTACAACGCTTCAACAATTTTGATCCCCAATCAAATCAAAAAGAGGGTAAGAACAAATAGGGACAATCGTCCTAGTCAAAAGCAAAGGAGACTTTTGCCGTTGAGGTCAAAAAGCCTGATAGTCAAAAGAAGGAGTCTCGAAAGAATTATAAATGAACCTACTCCTTCAAAGATGAGCATACTACTGCCATCTTTCATGCCCTCAATAAGGGTAATCGGTTGAAGCTTCCTGAAGTCTGACGCCCTGATGAAGTTGGAAAGATCGATGACCCCAACTATTGCCTCTACCAAAGAATGTTGGGACACCCGACGAAGAACCGTTATATCCTCAAGGATAAGATTCAGACGTTCGTCGATTCAGGGATTCTCAAACTTCAAACCTGAATAAAAGAAGGTTATTGCTAACATGGTGACTCTTTAGTTCAGGTCCTTGCCGAAAACCTAGGCCCAAAATGGAGTTGTTCCCATTCCCATTGTAAGGATGGAAGTGGCTAATCATGACCAACAGGGTCGACAAAGTCAAGGCTTTGTCCCTCTTACTACTGCAAGAGGAGAAATAATATGGGTTCATCCCAACCTCCTCCAAGACGAGCATTAGGCTTGTCAAAAGTTAATGGTGCATACAGAGGCTAAATACAAGATGAAATCTTGCAACGCCATCTCCACGATTATAGATGAAGAATCACTACAAGTCTCTTCGCTTAGAGATTCAGAGGAAGAAAAAATTATCATGGCGGTCCGTCCTGATTAGATTCTACTCATGAGGATGAGATCTGGCAAGGATTATTTAAAGAATTATGATCAGCCAGGACCCTCCAAACAATAGCAACTCATTAAACAAAAGGAGACACGGTTTGACAAAGTGTTGCAAAACCGTCTACTGGTTCCAAAGCACCTTTCCTATATGATATCATGGCTCAATTAGCCAATATTCTGCCTCATATAACCTTATATGAACTTCTACATTTGTCTAAGGATACAAGAGAAACTTTGAATGATAGTGAGGCATTTCTCGCTTAGATATTCGAGCCTACCCAAGATGATGAGCCAAGACAATGCTACCAATGCCGTTAGCAAAAACCTTGCATCACTTTCACCCTGAACAACATGTTCATTAAGGACCATATCATAAGCGACCCCTCTATTGCATCGGGTATGTCAGTTTAACAAAGATTGAGCAAATTCATATTGATCCAGGATCCGCATTGACTATCATTCTATGAAGACTACTGAGCTTCTCGAGCATTCCCCTTTATAAGCTCTCAAAGACAACCACTACCATCTTTGGATTCAACTCCAGCAGTAGTCGATCACTCAGAAAAATCTGACTTAATTGTCAGATTGGCAATCTGAAGACTGAGGTGACATGTTATGTCATCGATGTTGAAACTCCCTACAACCTGCTCCTTGGATGACCTTGGATTCATTCCAATATGATCATCCCCTCGATACTTCATCAATATTTTAAATATGTCGATGAATAGAGGGTTCTACAAAAGGTCGATGCTAAAAAGCATCCCTTAAGTGGGTTGAGAATTACTTCATTGACTCTCTTTTGTATGATAAAAAACATACAATCGAGATTGCCACTCCCAAAAATTTGAATAGCAGTGATGAAGCGGATAATGAATTCGATCATTTCTGGGAGATGGTGCCTCTTGTAATCACCTTAGAGGATCTTTGCACATACCAGTCAATCAAAAATCAAGGCGACTGGGTTTTTAATGATAACATAGAGTTTGCTTATGACTGTTCTTCAGACTCTGAGCATACGAACTCCGAGATTGATGCTTTATTGTCTAGGCTAGCTTCAGAATCAATGTTGTACATGCCTGTAAGTGAGTCTTACCTGACTCATCAATCGATGCACCGCTCAGAAGACGTTACCTTCATGGTTCATGGTAAAAGAGAACTCATGATCCTATCATTTGGGAAAGGTCTACTAATCTCAGATGATGAAGCTGAAGGAGTGCCTGAGTTTGCTCACTACAGACAGCAGTCTTGGCATATGATGGCAAAAATAGGACCATGAGTTCCCCTAACCCCCTTTGTACCAGAAGTAGAGGCTATCGATTATTATAATAAAACTAAACATGGACTCGGGTACATTTCCCCAGAAGCCGACTTACAACCAAAACCAGTGTTCGATGATTTCCTAAGTAGCTCTTCAGACACGTCTGGCTAGGATTCTGATGTTAGTATTAGCGTTATGTTTGGAGAACTCACGAAGAACATGGCTTCATATAGTTTAACCATGGATCTAGATGAATCTGAAGTATTCGAGGACCCCGAGAATGATCCTTGGGCAAAACACCTTAGAGCACAGTGGGAATCATGTTTCGAATATAGTGAACCACCCATTGAGGATAAGGTGGTCCAGGTCAATGTGGATGATGAAACCAACCCTAAGCCCATATCCATCAGTGAAATCTTATCGCCCGTTGAAAAAGAAGAGCTTGTATCTCTCATTTGAGAGTATATCAATGTCTTTGCTTGGAGCTACGAAGATATGCCTGAGTTAGATCCGGAGGTAGTTATGCATCGCCTCAATATCAATCCGAATGTCAAGCTAGTCAAACAACAGCAGAGGCACTTTCGTCCTGAGTTGATGGATTAAATCGAGAAGAAAATCTGCAAACTCATTGATTATGGATTTATCCATAAAGAACAACATCCGGATTGGTTGGCCAACATTATCGTAGTGACGAAAAAGAATGGCAAGATTCGGATCTGTATCGATTTCAGAGATCTCAACTTTACCTGTCTGAAAGATAAATTTCCTCTCCCTAGCATGGATGTTATGGTTGATAATACGTGCGGGTTTGAGTGGATGTTATTCATGGACGGATTTTTTGAATATAACCAAATCAAAATACATCCAGATGATCAAAAGCATACAGCCTTCAGAACACCTCTGGGAGTATACTGTTATACATTAATGCCCTTTGACCTGAAGAATGCTGGAGCCACCTACCAATGCACGATGAACACGATCTTTTGTGAGCATTTATGTAAAATGGTAGAATGCTATGTTGATGACCTTGCAATCAAAATTCATCACAAAGAAGATCACCTCAATGACTTGAGAACGGTGTTCTAAATAAATCGAAAACACCAGCTCAAGATGAATCTGACCAAATCTTTTCTGGGGGTATCATTAGGAAAATTCGATTCATTGTAATATCTAAAGGGATACATGTCTACCCAAAGAAAGTGAAGGCCATACAACAAATGTCACCTCCGAGAAATCTCAAAGAACTCAGAGGCTTACAGGGACGGTTAGCTTACATCCGCAGATTCATAGCTAACCTATCTGGAAAATGCCAGCCATTCCAAAGGTTGATGAAGAAAAGTGTTTCATTTGTATGGGATGATGCCTGTCAAAAATCTTTCGATGAGATCAAAGAATATCTCATGAATCTACTTGTTCTAGCGGCACCAATATCAGGGAAGCCCATCCCAATCTACGTTAGAGCTATGGACCATTCCTTTGGAGCGCTTCTCGATTAAAAAAATGATGATGGTCATGAACAAGATATATATTATCTTAGCTGGATTATGATTGACGCCAAACATCGGTACAATCCGGTTAAAAAAGAATGCCTTGCTCTAGTGTTTGCATACCAAAAGATGGGACACTACTTAATTGGCCAATCCATCTATGTCATATCAAGTGTCAATCCTCTATGGATACTCATGAAAAAACCTAGATCTCTAAATTCCAGACTCGCTAAATGGGCCATATTACTTTCTCAGTACGACATGATGTTTGTACCTCAGAAAGCAGTTAAGGGCTAAGCAATTGCCGACTTCTTAGCAGATCACCCTATCCCTGAGTCTTTTAAGCTCTGTAAAGACATTCCAGATGAGGTATTCAAATCAAATGCTATTTTTGACCATCAAGTGTGGCAACTGTACTTTGATGGCGCATCACGACGTAACCACAAAGGGACGATCATTGTAGGAGCGGGAGTAGTACTCATTGATCCCTACAGTCATGTTCTTCCCCGATCTTATTCATTAACCGAGCCATTCTCTAACAATGTGGCTGAATACAACACCCTCATAATTGGATTGCAACTCGCTCAAGACATTGGGGTGAAATATCTTGCGGCTTACGGCGATTCCAGATTGATCATCAATTAGATAAAGGGAGAATACGAAGTCTGACACAACAACCTCGCACCTTGTCATGAAATGGCGATGAAGCTTGCTCAATCATTTGAAAGCTTCTACATCAATTATGTAGCTCGCCTCGAGAATATTCATGCAAATACTTTGGCCTCGCTTGCAGCTACTCTCCCCTTGATTTCTGAGTCCACTACGCAGATTACAGTAGCTAGCCATTAACTATGCTTTCCAAAACAAAATTTGGAAGCTAACAAGGTTTGTGTCACACCTAGCCCCTTCAAACCTAATGACTGGCGTTATCCGATCATTGACTACGTCTTACACGGTATATTGCCAAACGATCCAAAGCAAGCAATTTCTGTTCAAAGAAAAGCCTCACGGTTCTTTTATGATTCTGCCATGTACACATTGTACTACAGATCATTTGATGGCATATTGCTTCGATGTTTGTCATCAAATAAAACCCAAAAGGCGTTAAAAGAAGCCCATGATGGTACATGCAGAGCTCATCAACCAGGGCCTAAACTCTAAGGCTGACTTTGACGTCTAGGCTATTATTGGCCAATGATGATTGCAGATGCAGTGGCCTATGCCAAGCGATATCGTGCATGCTAAGTCCATGCTGATTTTCTACATAAATCTCTAGAAAAATTGCATCTGACCATCGCCTCATGGCCATTCGAAAAGTGAGGAATGGATATCATTGGGCCAATTAGTCCACCATCTGCTAAAGGCCACCGTTTTATCTTGGCTATAACTGATTACTTCTCTAAGTGGGCCGAAGCTATTCCACTCAAAGAAGTTAAAACTTCTGACGTTGGTAAGTTCTTGAAACACCACGTCATCTATCAATTCAGTGTCCCTCAGCGGGTCATTCACGATAATGGTTCGCAATCCATCAGTAGACTATTTTTTAAATTTTATGATAAGTTCTGAATCCAAGATGTGGCCTCTACACCGTACAATCCGATCGCCAATGGTCTAGCTAAAGCATTCAATAAGACCATAAGTAAGCTTCTTAAGAAGTTCGTCTCTTCCAACAAGCATGACTGGGATGAGAAGCTAGGAGAGTGTTTATGGGCGTATCGAACAACGGTCTGTACTCCCACAGGCGCTACGCCTTTTCTTTGGTATACAGATGTGAAGCTATAGTACTGTTGGAGATCTACATTTCGTCATTGAGAACTGCTCTTATAGAAAAGATGACGACTGAAGAACATCATTAAAGGTGTCTCCAAGAGTTAAATGTGCTAGATGAGTTGAGACTTAGAACTCAGCAACGAATTGAGATTTACCAGTCTCGAATCTCAAGAGACTTAAACAGGAGAGTCAGAGAATGATCCTTCAAAGAAGGCAACATGATTTTAGCTGTTCGTCGACTCATGGTTATGACTCACAAGACTAAAGGCAAATTTCAACACAAGTGAGAAGGTACTCAAATGGAGCGTACCGCCCGATTGATCCAAATGGCAATATGCTTATGGCACCAATCAGCAGGAAATTTCTTAAGAAATATTACCATTGAGTTGAGCCTTATTCATCTCCTCACAGGAGATATCGGTCATGTTGAAATTTTCACCTCTGGCCATAAGAACCATTTCTCAACCAAAATTACCAATTTCAATAAAATCCCCCAGTGAGTTATCAAGTAAACACTACACTTCTAAAAGAAAAAAAAGAAAAATAAGTGTAAAATAAAGAAAGAAGAAAATAGACCTGAACCAAGAAAATAAAAAGATAAAGCCATCGTCATTAAATGTCATCTCTTTCCATCTCCTCTCGGCCATATCCACGGGCTGCCTCGGGCACAAAATCTCCATAGACCGATGATGTGGGAAGCGATGGATCAGTCCTACGAGCAGCATTCATCAAATATTAAAGAGAAGCGTCATAGTACTGATGCTGAGCAGTCATATCAAATCTCATTGACTCCACTCTCGTAGTCAACAACTCCAGTCTCTCTCCTAGAGTATCCAAAGTCCAATGAGAAGCACCACCTCCTAAAGAGTCGAGAACATCATCACCTGTTGGCTGGGACCCGGAAGGTTGACCAGCTGAGGACTCTCCCTTTCCCCTTGCCCCTAAGCTCTTCCTGGCCATCTCATCACATAAAGTAACTCATCCCTTCTCCATCTGATCAGAAGGTGAAACAGGAATCCTCTAATTATTACAGATGCGAGTGATCAGGAAGGGATAAACAAGCTGCGTGTTATGCTGCTTCTTCTTCTTCTCAACCATCTCCCTAGTACTCAAAACCACACATGACATCCATACAAAAATAACTTGTGTAGGATCAAATGACTGACCCCTAGCAATCCAATATAAAAGGATGGCATCTCTAACCGAAAAAGTAGTGTAAGCAGCACTAGGATAAAGATCAAACTTGAGAAAGAGATTAAGAAGAATATACTTAGGTTTCAGATAACCTGAGTTGAATACACCAGAAAAAAATTTATCTGTGAGGGACTCAGCCTTGTGGGTGTAATCCTCAGAACCGACAAGGACATTCTTTGAAAATATAAATACATCGTGGCATCTCCACTGTGGTGGTGGTAGATGAAGAATCTTACAGATGTAATCAACAGTAATTATAATCTCACATTCTCTCACTCACATTCTCACACTATAGTCTTAGCCTATGAAGATCCATAGGGCCGGTTGTAGTTCATGTAATACTCCCGAACCCAAGAGATATTGGCTTTCTCTCCTCCTTTATCCTTCATAGGACCTAAACCAGCTACATCCAAATGCCCTAGCACACTCCTATACTCCTGCAAATGTCTCTCATCTAACTCTCTCTCATATACGATATGCAGCTTCCGGTACTTCTCAAGCAACTCTTGAGATGAAGATTATGAAGATCGAGCTCTTTTGCCAGATGACATTCTCTTTTTGATTTGATTTAACTCAAAAAGATGAAATAGATGATGATGATGATGATAACAGTAATCAAAAGGCAACAAAAATCACCACGAGATTTAAAAAATTCAAAGATTTTTGGAGAGGAGAGACAAAAAGGATAAAAGTCAAAAGTAAATAAAATAAAATAAAATAAACTACCCCTTTTAAATATGCCCACCGATGATGAACCATCGATGGTGTCAGCATGACCATTGATGATCCTTTTTTTTATGATGAAAAACTATACATATATACAAAGTTAGGAACCTTACATGTATGAGAAGATAATATATAAACATATATCAAACCTATATTTCCTCATAATACAGACTAAGGATTGAATTTGATAACCTGAATCTTTAAGCAACCGTCGTGTGTTGCCTCAATCCCCGGTCCGCCTGTAAAGTCAACATAAAGGCAGATAATTGTGACCTAGGTATCTACATAGGATCACATTAGTTAGCAATAAGACCTTTCGGTATCCAAATCTGTTTGACTGTTTTAATCTTATATCTCATACGACGGCTTATTAAAACTTGTCCAGTTCTTCCACATAATGAGCATATAGAATGAGAAGTTCTATTAGAAATAGGATCAAAACAACCAAAATTATTACCACTTACAAAAGAAGGTTGAAACTTTTTATATTTTCTAGAATATGAATAACCAAGTCCAGTTTTAGTTTTTGCAAATTATTGATTGGAAAGGATCATGTTAAGACCTTTTGAACCCAAAAGAAAACTTCTTCATGGCTTTTTCCTAATCACTAATTTTGGACTTTAGATGTTCAATTTCGGAAATAATTATTGTGCATCGAGTTTTAAACTTAATTTGTTCCGATGACAAATCACAATAAAACTCATTTATCTTAGCAATAAAACTTTCTTTTTCACATTGATTGTTCTCAAGTTGCTTAGATAAACAAGAAATTTAACTTTGTAGCTCAGAACATTGTGTGCACATGAAAGTGGCTGAATCAGCTGAATTCAATTTGAAGAGAAAAATTCAAATTTGACTTTGTCAATTTTCTTTGACAAAAGTTTATTTTCTTTCTTCAAGTTTGCATTCATCTTTTTAGTTTCTTCATATTTTTGAGGTACATTTTCCAAATGAATTAACATCTTCTTACACTTAGAATAAAGCTCATCATAAGAAGGATATACCTCTTCATCTGAATACTCACCATCAGAACCACTTGAGTTACTCTGGTCTGAATCTTAAAACAATGCACCTCTCCCCATAAGATACTTTTTCGCTTGTTTGTCATCTTCACTTGACTCATCTCCAGATTCATCCTCATGTGTCATATCCCAGGTTGTAGCTTTGAGACTTTTGCCCTCCTCCTTCTTTTCCTTTCTGTTCAAAGGGCATCGATTCTTGCAATGACCTGGTTCCCTGCAACGATAATAGATAGATTTAGTTTCATAATCACTTGATGAATTATTATTTACCTGTTTAGTAAATTGATTCCTTCTTTTTAGAAGATATTTCTGTCCTCTCTTTGGCTTAAGAAAAGACATGAATTCTTTTTGCAATAAGCGCAGACTGATCATCTTTACCTTCTGAACTCGAGTTTGAATCTATCTTCCTCTTTGATAGGGATTTCTCCTTCTTAGCTAGTAAGGCTAACGACTTCTTCTTTGAATATTCTTCTGAGACATCTTCTCTCTCTTTCAATCTGACTTCGCATGTGATAAGATTATATACAAGATCATCAAGAGATAGATTAGAAAAATTCTAAAGTTCTTTAATAGCCGTTACCTTTGATTCCCAATCATGAGATAGAGAATGAAGTATTTTTCTGCACAGTTCCTTATTATCGTACTGCTTCCCTAAAGATTTAGACTTATTCACAATATCAGTGAATTGAGTGAATATTTTCTATATGCTCTCCGAGACTTTCATCTTGAAATTTTCATATTTGCTCACCAGCATTGTAAGCTTTGTCTCCTTTACCTATGATGTTCCCTCATAAATAACTTATAGAGTCTACTCATATTCGACACACTGCCAAATATCAAAGTCAGTGGATAATAAAAAAAAATTCATGCGTGCTTTCCAAAAATGCGTGCTTTCCAAAAAGTATAATTGGTGCCATCAAAAAGTGGGGGACGGTTGATGGCATGCTCTTCAGGAAAGGCTGAAGCGGTGGTAAGTCTTGACATCTCTAATCTAGGTTATGATACCTAAATATGGGTAACGGGGCTCTAATACCACTTGTTGAAACTGGGATGCAAGCCTAGAGGAGGGGGAGGGGGTGAATAGGATTTCTATAATTTTTCGACTAACTCAGAATAAGCAGCAGAAATATAATAAGCGAAAAACTAAAAGCAAATCAACACAGAAAAACGCGAGATTTTTATAGTGGTTCAGATCAAAATTCTAAGTCCACTCTTTCTTCTCACGAAGGGCCTTTCTCACTCGGATCAGAGTTCACCTGAATCAAAACCCGATTTAGTAGGCTTCAAAGATCGCACCCTGAAATCTACTCAAAATCAGTCATCTAACCTAACTCCTCACAATGACCAGAAGAAACCTAGCCATAACTAACCACACCCTCAATTAACCTTGCTTGAGTACGCCAACCCTCAATTACTCCGGCTTGAATACGCTGTTAAACTTACAAATTTGAAACACAAAACTAACCCAAAACGATTCAAAGCACAACTAGAAAACTTTTATAGTCCTTTTAACAAACCGCCCTTCAAAACAATGACGATGAAGATCCGTGAAGAAGCGATGTTGAAGTCAAATGCAAAGGGCACTTCTTCTCGCTAAAACAATTCTTCAATGGTGAGTGCGGCGAGAAGAAGTTGAATGAGGCTTTGGGGGTTGAATTCTCAAATCAAACTATCTCACAAACCCTAGAATAAGATCTTTCTTTTTATACAATTGCCTCTCTCTCTTCTTCTTGTCTTATTCTCTAAATATGATGTCCAACTCCTCTTAAATAGACCTTGATAGAATAGGAAGGAGATACCCTAATCAAAGTCCTAACAGAAGATCAACAGAATTGACGAACGGGTGAGTTTAAATCTAAAAATCTGTAAAAATGTGTCGCAACCATCGATGGTGGATCACGATCATTGATGGTCCATTGATTATCATCGATAGTTGACTGTAGTCCATCGATTATATAAATTCTGATTTCTAAATTCTGTGATTGTTGACTGTAGTCCATCGATGGTCCTTATGATCATCGATGGTCGACTGTGGACCATCGATGGTGGTTTCTGTTTCACCAACTCTTTCCTATAGTCCATCGATGACTTGACTTGACCGTCGATGGTGCTTCGTGACAATTGATGTGAAATCAAAATTCGTGTTGATTTTTGCATCATTTTTAACGTAACTTGTTCATACCTGTTTATACGTGAAATATATCATCTCACAAACATATCAGTAGCAAATGAGAGTTTTTATTAATCAAACAAGAGATATTGCACGAACAACGTTCTGCACTCACATCTCTATGGCTAAGATGGCGTTGGAGAGGATCAAGTATGGTATGATGATATCTATACTGTAGATAAATTTAACATTTCTATATATAGATAGACAATTATTATTGAGAACTTGATCTTTCTACTGTCAAATAAGAAGAAAGGAGGATCCATATTCTCTTTTAATGCCGACATTAGCAAGTTAACATAGCAACATCCAAAATCCGTCACCATCTTCATCATTTTCTTTTCTTGTTTTAAAGAAAAGTCACCATCTTTATCCCGTTTCGTAAACCTTTTTCTTTTGTTAAAGAATCTAAATTGACATTACTTATGGTCAAGCAAGCCATGTGAATGGATTCAAACTGTCCACATGGCAAACTCATGTTCAAGTAGATCCATAATCATAAATTAAGAAGATGATTTTGTTTAAACAAACAACAATTTGATGTAATGGGCATATACACGTCTCCTCGTAGTCTTACTTACTTATATCCTTTTCGAAGTGGAATGAGGATCCATATTGTTTATTCTTTGTCTTGGACAGTAAGAGCAATGGCTAATTAGGTTTACGTATCAATCACCATTTTATGTGGGAACTTAATTATACCAGAATTGAAAGTTTGATCCCATGCACGTCCTATTTAGATACTAGATGGGATGCACATGAAATGCACGTGGTCAGATAATTTGATTATTTCTTTTTCTTTTATGTCTTTTCTTATAACTCATTTGTGAAATAGTTCATAGTTATCATATAATACATTGCATTAAATAATATTATTTTCTAAAATCTCTAGTGGATGGTGATAAGACAATGATATCATTTTGTAGACTTATATTAAGCTTGTTATTGCACTGAATTTAGTTATGCTATTACAAATGCTAGAACTTTGATCTAAAAGGTATATAAAAGATTCAAACTTGTAATTTTTTACACATGTTGGGGGTAGCCTAGTAGGTCACATGCAAAGTCGTGTCGCTCCCCAGTGGGGGGACTCTGGATTCGATTCTCGTATACGCCAAAGTTAGTAGCTGTAATTGTTGGTATTTTTGCTATGTGCATCGAATGTGTATTTTTCTTAAAACAATTTTGCACATGTTATGCCACATAGTAAATGCATAATGCAATGAGAAATTCATATTAAATCCATACTTGACAAAGGAGATTAGTTATATGATATAGGCCATCAATTTAAGAATACATAAAACTATATATCAAGATGTACTAAACACAAAACTAATATGATTTCAGTATGGGTAAAATATTTCTAACCAAAAACTAAGTTTTCATAAAACTGCTACAGGAAGATTGCATGATTTCAATTCCAAAGCCAATGTTTTTTTATTTTCAGATTTTAATAGGGATTATTTGTAAGTTTTGGACTTTGATCGCTATATTTATTGCACTTTTATACCATCATTATATATTTTATTAAATAACTATACTTGCTAATAGCGGTTGTTTTATGAAGTTACAGGTAATAAAGGATTTGTTAAATAAGAGTTAAAAGAAGCCCAAAATACCTCTTCTTGAAGCACACTAGAAGCCTAGAGGAAGCCCACAACGCCAAAAGGCCAAGAAGAAGTCAAGTCAATAAGTCAACACAAGAAAAATGAATTATGTTATAACCTAATCGATTAGTAATGAATTAGCCAATCAATTAGTTGGTAACAGAAACGATCAATGGCTGATTTTAATTTCTTTGGAGCCCAAGTTTGATGCAAGGGCTATTGAAATAGGGGGAGAGATGAGAGTTAAGGATATATGAAATTTTGCAAACTCCATTTAGAGAGGGGGGTTACAATTAATTGAGAAGATCTTTTAAAATTATAAACTTTAGTTTGCAATAAATAAAAAAAATCTTCCTTTTTAGATTTTCTTCTTCTTCACTTTTGATGATAAAGATGAAGATTTGATTCACATGGGGCCAACCCCTTGCAATGTAAGTTTTATTTTTCTCTTTTATTTTCTTATTTTAGAATTGCATATTTTAGGATTTTATTTCTTATTTTTATTTCATGTTTTGTAGTGTAGATTTCTTTTATGTTTTATAGTATAGATTTATTTTCTTATTCTTTTATTTCATGCTTTGTAGCATAGATTTTTATTTCTTTCTTTTCTTGCTTTAGAGTTTTGATTTATTTTCTTTTTATGCTTTATAGTTTAGATTTTAATTTTTCCTATTAATTTCTCATTATGAGTAGCTAATCTCTTTAGGATTTATAGGATTAGATGAAACTAGTTTAATTTTCTTTTATTTTAAATTGCTCTCTTTTGTGCTTAGAATGATCATGTTTAGAACAATTAACTAGAGAACTAATTGATAGAAAAATAATTTTATAGGCTATCTTGATCTTAAATCATTGGATAATTTATCGTTTGTAATTCTAGGATTACTATCTAGTAATTTATTTCTTTTCATGAGTAGTAATATTCCTTGAATATGTTTTGGTAGGTTATGTTTATTTTTAGTAACTTGATAGTCTATGCTCAATAATTCTAAGTAATATAAGAATAAAAAGAGAGTAATTCTTATATCTAAATTGAAATTAACTAGTGGATTTAATCCTAGATTCCTAGTCTTCTCACTTAATTTTCTCCATCTTTTATTTGGTTCTTATTTTGATTTGATTTTCTTTTATTTGTTCTTCACTTTCTCTGATTCTTCCCTCTTGTTTTAGCATTTTTACTTGTGATTTACCCTCAACGCAGCCTAACCTTCACACTCTCATTCTTGCCTACACATTTCAAGAACCCTTTTAGAAATTTCTTTCTAATACACTCCTTCCCTATGGATTAATATTTTTATACTATAACTTAATTCTTATGTACTTGCAATGTTTTATTTTTATTCACATCAGACTCGTTTTTGATTTTTCATTTTTTTTAGAGATTTGTTAACAATTTATTAGAATTTAAATTTTTTTGTCCAGGGTGTTAGCTGTAGTTTCAAATTTTCACAGGGGTTTTTGTAATTTTCAAAATTATCTACGAACTTTGTAGTTTAAGATTGTTCATGGGGCTAATAAAATTTTTTAGTTTTTCGAGGTGTTTTGTGTAATTTTTAAATTCATTGATGTGTTTTTGTAACTTTTAGTGATTTTTTGGGGTTGTTGTAATTTGTGAATTTTTAGTGGCTTTTTGTAGTTTTAGATTGTTCAGAGTGCTGATAAAGCATTTTAAATTTTCAGGATATATTTTTATAATTTTTGGATTTCTGGTGTGCTTTTTGTAATTTCCAAGGCTATAATAATTTTTGAATTTTCAGGGTGTAATTAAAGATTTTGGGGGACTATTCAAAATTTTCTAATTTTTTGGGGATTTTGTAACTTTTTTAGTTTGGTAGCCTCTACACTTCACCCATGTTTTCAATATGTAAGAAGAAAAAGTGCATAATATCTTCAAAGAAAAAAAGGCCATTTAGAGCCTCTGAATCACACTACGCTGATGCTAAGATGTACGAGCAAGAGGCAGAAGCCGAAGAGGACATTTCAAATGATTTATAAATATATTATTTGGTTTATAATTTTGTAATTAGGAAAGGTAAATAGACTTGTAGTTTGTAAAAAAAAAACTTCCAACAAATGCTACGGCCAATGTGGTAAGAGAAAAAGCTGTATGATTCAAAAAAGAAAACTAAAAAGTATATATAAATTCCACCTCATCAAAAAAATCTTTTTAAATCCAAATAGAAAATTACCTCCACCAAAGTTTCCTTATATGGCAAAATTATGTAGCTTTTGCACTAATTATTTTGAACCAAACACCAAATTTGCATTGAAAATACATTTCCTAGAATATAATTGCAAATATCCAAATGATAAATTTAAAGTTGATTTCCTACAGCAAATATTACATGCAATATTTTTCCTACAATATTTGCTGCAATTTATTTATGTAACAAACCAAATAGGCACGTACTATTCTTATACTCCTAGATACAAAGAAATGGGGTCCATTACAACTCATAATTTCTTTTTACAATTTACAAAAAAAGGTCTTACTTTTTTGCGTATAAGAGTACAAGAGAGTAGTATAACTACTCTAGTATACAGTTATCTCTACTCAATTTGAATGGCTTTTCACTTTGGGAGTATGAAATGTGGTCCAACCTACAGTGTGGGTGCAAAATATTTTACTGCTGTCTCAGGTGTAGGTGTTAAACATTGCCTATAAGCTCCCGAACACAGCTTGTGATAAGGAGTTGACGATCGGCGAGCCATCCGACGACATAACGGCGAACCGTTGATGATACAACAACAAGTCACCTCGACGCCAACGCATAAAGCAAGTCGACGAAGCACATAAAGCAAGTCGATGAAGCGTCCAAGGTAATAACCCAAGTCGACGAAGTGCATAAAGCAAGTCGACAAAATGTACAAGACTAATGAAGCGACGAATCGCGTGCGAACGAAGGGATAAACCCAACTTTGAAGCTCCGGATCAGTGAAAACCGATAAACCTGAATCGAATCGGGCTCGGAACACCGGAGGACGGTGAAAAAGACCGGAAGACAAGCCGCTTGGGCGACTCGGCCAAAACCAAGCCACTTCTAAGTGGCTCGGTGGCTGAGCCACTTGAGCCACTTCCAAGTGGCTCGGCCAAAGCCGAGCCACTTGGAAGTGGCCACGCGGGCTTTGGGCCCAGTTTCGACCCGCTATTCACTTTGAGGCTATAAATATGAGGTGCAAGGCTCATTTACACAGATCCGAAATTTTGGGGAGAAGAGGAGACTCTGCTGGATCAAGATCTGACTTTTGGCGATAAAGGCGAGGCTTTTGAAGATCAATATCTGATTTTTGGCGATAAAGGCGCGGCCTTTGAAGATCAAGATCTGACTTTTGGGGAGGCGATCAACTTCGACATCAGATCTACATCATTTCCTTGAGATTAAACCTCGTTTTGATCTCGAGAAGAGCTTTGATTTCGCTTAGTCGATCTCATTTGCTTGGGCTCTTATTTTCATCGTTTAGATCTCGCACCGGATTCGGATTACGCGGTGGTCCACGGATGGAAAAGAAGTCCCTAGCACAGGCAAAGACACCCACGCAAGCGAGGATCCGATAAACAGATCCCGCGTTTGTTCAAAAAGGAGAAAAAATTGTAATCTTTTTTGATTATTCGTTGTAAAGCCTTATAAAAAGGCGATCTTTTTTTTCTGAATCTCGTTTGTAATCCCATAAAGGTGTAACGGATTCAGTCAATGACAATCATCCTGATTTTTCTCGCGAACAAGCTGGCGACTACAGTGGGAGCCAACGGTCTCAAGTCAGAGATCGTCGTGTCGCAGCTGCGGATTCAGATCCCGGTCGAAGAAGAGGTCGAGTACGAGTTTGACCAGAAGAAGTTTGAGGAGTACCTCTCGTCCTCATCCCGATCGTCCTCCCCCCGCAGATCCAAGAAGATCTCCACTGCAAGGAGAATCCGATGGTCTTTGGACGTCGAATCTCAAGGTGAGGATTTCGATCTCGCCGCTGCCAAAGCCGCAGCAAGCAGTATCCCTCCGGCACCCAAGGCAACCGGAGATGAAGATCTCAACTCCTCAGTCCAAGATCTGACTGATGGCGCGCCGAATCTTTCGAAGAGAGCCCGCCAACGTCGACGCCAGAGTTTGGCTCGCCGATTTGCCAAGGCATTGGAATTGGTGGATGAGCTCCGTTACGAGGCGGATCTCAAATCCAGGAGAGGCGAAAAGTCTCAGAAACAAGTGGCTAGCGGCTCCGTTAAGTCGTTGATAAATGATTGGGTTCGCGTCAAACGAAACCGATCAACACTTGAGGAACGCATCCGGAAGCTCCGCGCACTCCTTGCGCATGCACGGGCCCTATTTGGAGAGGCCCGAAGATTGAAGGAGAAAGTGGCCAAGAAGCCCCCGAAGACGCACCAAGTGTGGAGGCTAAAACCCGGATTAACGGTTAAGGCAAAAGCCGAAGTGTTGAATAAGGATCAGCCTCCCCGAGTTGATTCTACGAAGGCTTCGCTACCCCGAGATGGTCTCCATCAAAGGAAGTCCGCGCCACCACCAGCTCCACCATCGCCGACTCTACCCAAGTCGCCGTCCACCTCCATTCTTGCTTCAGGTGATCCCGCCGGTTCATCCCAAAGTAAGAAGACGGTGTTAGAACGTCTCGGTCCCGTGCCTGATGATCGAGGCAAGGTTCCACTCAAGGAGCGCTTGGGCCCATTGAGGTAATCCCGGGTCACTCCCAACGCAGGGGGTAGTACCCACCTCGACCACAACAAGAAGGTTCGTGCAGCTACCCGCACTGGGCTGCGGGTCCAAGTTCAAGAGTTCGCTGAAAACTCACACTCGCGAAGGCGTACGTCACGGCGAGTGACCTTTGATGGCCCTAGAAGGGCAGTTCATCCTCAGAAGGAGACTTTCTCATCTGATGATGAGGATGTTAGACCTGAGAAGTCGTGCCAACACACGATAGGTTTCTTCGGTATTCATGCCGATGAGTTATACTATCGCGCTGGGGGTACGAATAGATCTCGAAAAAGAAGATCCCCGGAGAAAAACACGCATTGCCCGTGCTCCAGATTGATCAAGGCGGTGTTGTCCGAGTGCGATTGCAATAAGATGACTCCGAGCAAATTATCGGTCTTTGATAGGCTTGGCGCCAAGATACCTGAACCCAAATCAAGGCGTTTCCGCAGGGGAAGATTGACGCCTCAAGATGACGAGTTGCCAAGCGTCTCCATTAATGCCAAGGAGGTTGCCTTGAGATGACGAACTGTCAGACGCTGGCTCCGCAGTCGCCTCCGACAACACGTTATCAAGTGACAGACGACCCCGTGAAATACTCATAATTAGTGCAGAGCAAGTAGTCAAGATGCTCGAAGAGGCTTTGGCCAAGCAGAAGGAGAATTTTCAACTTGAAATGCAGATGGCCATGCAACAAATGAGAGAATTTCAGGACAAGCTGTAGGCGTTGAAAAATACTTACAAAATCCCCGAAACCAACTCGTGACGGGAAGTCGGCGAATGACAACCCATCGGATAATACGGACGTCGAATCGTTGAGACACGAACCCGACGGCAAACCCACGGCCACAAGCACGGCTTAAACCGGACTTGAATAGACGATCGATTTGAAGCTGTTGAACGGAACAAACCAAGAGTTAGTCCGGAACCAAATCTGACGGAATCTAAGTCCGGGAAGACCAAGAGTCGAATAAGCGGGACCTAAGCCCGAGACCGAGAAAAAATGGCAAAAGCGGCGAAGCAATGAAACAAAGCGGTGGCGACCTCGATAAGTGGTAGAGGTGGCTCGGCCAAGTGGCCGAGCCACTTGTGGTTCGCCTACCCCCAATCCTATAAATAGGGGGTGTTCCTCGGTCTGGAGGGAGGATTAGCGGATTTCGGGATTTCGGGATTTTCAAGATTTTGGATTATCGATATTTGTGAGAGAGTTCTTGCGAGATCACGAGCCCATACCGATTCGAGCACCGGCGAGCACAAGTTCGATCGGCGTCGGATCTACAATCGCGAGGTGTTTAATTCGGTCGGCTCTGAGAATAAGCTGTGATTTCTCCTAGTAGATCTCACCCGCTCGGCGATCCTCTCGCCGTGAGTGTGATCCCGGCGATCCTCTCCTTCGTGAGTGTGATCCCCTTAAACCGTTTCCTTCGTGAAGCGAGCCTTCCGTCTGTAGTTCGAACCGGGTCACCACGGATCGAATTGCGGTGGTCCACGGACGATTCAAGTCCCCAAGACAGCAAAGAACCCACCTGGCGAGGATCCCGTATAATAGAGATCCGAGCGTTTGTTCACAAAAGGAAAAAGTTGTAATTTTCATTGTACGCCTTAAATAAAGGCAATTTTTCTTTTTGTTTGAATTTTGTTGTAGGCCCAAGAAGCTGTAAACAAGTTCAACAACAATGAATACAAAACCGACTTTTACCGCGAACAAGCTGGCGACCACAGTGGGAGCCACCGGCCTCAGATCGGAGGTCGTCATGCCGCAACCGCGGATTCTTATCCCGTGGAGGAAGAGGTCGAGTTCGAGTTCGACCAAAAGAAGTTCGAGGAGTACCTATCCTCACCCTCCTCCAGATCCAGTTCCC
This sequence comes from Asparagus setaceus, assembly GCA_012295165.1. Taxonomy (NCBI): domain Eukaryota; kingdom Viridiplantae; phylum Streptophyta; class Magnoliopsida; order Asparagales; family Asparagaceae; genus Asparagus; species Asparagus setaceus. The sequence goes on along the minus strand of CM022706.1, from coordinate 53,192,523 downwards.
CCCGCCGCTCCAAGAAGGTCTCCGCTACAAGGAGAACCCGATGGGCCTCCGATGTAGAGCCCCAGGACGGCGAGTCCAACCCCGCTGCCGCAGGTAGTGAGAAATCCCTTTCGGCGAAGTCCGAACTCGGCGGCACCGAGATGAACGCCAATGACGCCCGCACTCTCCAGCGAGCCGCCAAAGCGGCGACAAAGCATGGCGCGCACATACGCCAAAGCCATGCAATCCATGGATGGGATCCGCTATGAGGCGGATCTAAGATCCAAACTAACCCAGAGGCTTCAGCCTCAAGTTATTGACGAGTGGGTCCGTGTCAAACGGAACCGCTCCACGCTTCAGGAGCGTATCCGAAAGCGCCGCGCACTCCTTGCGCAGGCACGAGCTTTGGTGCAGCAAGCTCGTGAATTGAAGAAGGAGGTGGTAAAGAAGCCGCCAACATACCACCAGGTTTGGAGGCCCAAATCTAACGGTACTCCAACCCCAGCTGACACGGCTTCAAAAGCTAAGATTGCCAACATTCCAGTTCCTGTCCCGGCGCTTAAGCCGAAGGCTACAAGCGTTTCAAATTCAGCGCCAAAGCCCGAGACCGACGGCGCCTCAAAGTCAAAGGCGTCTGCATCTGAATCGGTGGTGAAGCCAACTCCCGCCACCACCACCAAACCAGCTATCAAGGATCGTTTGGGTCCTCTGAAAGAATCACGGGTCACTCCTCATGAAGGAGGACGCACCCGCTCCAAGAAGGATAGGAAAATTCCAACAGTCCCACAATCCGGACTAAAGGTCGAAGTCCGAGAGTCCATCGAGACTTCACGCTCACAGGAGCGAAAGTCAAGGCGAGTCACTTTCGGTAGTTTGGATGAACAAGTCCATCCTCGGAAGAAGACGCTTTCGTCTGATGATGACGATGAGAGTTGGTGCCGACACACGGCGGGTTGCTCCGGTACTCATACCGACGAGCTGTATTACCGTGCAGGGGGTACGAAGAAATCTCAAAGGCGTTCCCCTGAACTAACACGGTCATGTTTGTGCTCCAAGCTCATCAAGACAGTGCTCTCGGAGTGCAATTGCCATCAAGAAAATCCAGAAAGAGTTTCAGTCTTCCAGAGACTTAGCACCGACACGCCAAGACCTAGGTCAAGGCGATTCCGTAGAAGGATGACATCCCGGGAGGATTGTAGGCGTTAAAAATTGCTTATCAGTACCCGAACAAGACTCGTAAATGGTGGGTTGACAACCGACGATCCGTCCGACAGCGCGACCCAGAACTCCCGACGACGTTACGCCGCAAAACGCATAAAGCGAGTCGACGAATGCATGAAGTGAGTCGGCAAGGCGTACGAGCCAACGAAACGACGTGTCGTGGAAAAAACCCGACGACGAAGTTCGACGAGGCGAGTTGACTAAACTCAAACGCCGACGAGACGGAATCAACCGTACTTAGTCCGTCAATGCAAACGAGCCGTTTGAGCTCTGAAAGTTGATCGGATACGGACTCAAACACAACGGCGACATCACCAGAGGAAAACTAAGCCCGGAAGACCGAGAAAGTCGACGGAAAACGATGCAAAACGACGGAAAACGGTGAAAACGGCGAACCTCGGCCACTGACCGAGTTACCTCGGCCAAGTGGCCGAGGTGACTTTGGCCGAGCCACCTCGGCCAAGTGGCCGAGCCACCTCGGCCAAGTGGCCGAGCCACCTTGGTGGCCGGCGCACACCCCCCCCGATTTGTATAAATAGGGGGGGTCTTCTTGGATGAGGGCGGGATTTTTTTGGATCAGGCTTGGACTTCAGCTGGATTTTAGGATTTTCTGAACAGCTCTCGCGAGATCCACGAGCCGTCGACGCACAGTTCCGAGCACCGGTGAGCACAAGTCCGGTCAACGTTAGATCTACAAATCGCGAGGTAAGCGAACTTCGGGTGACTCTGAGCAGTATTGTGATTTCTCCTAGTAGATCTCACCGCTCGCGATCCTCTCGCCGTGAGTGTGATCCCGAAGGCGATCCTCTCCTTCGTGAGTGTGATCCCCTCGGGCGCCGTTTCCTTCGTGAAGCGAGCCTTCACATCTGTAGTTCGAACCGGGTTTCCACGGGCGAGAATTGCGGTGGTCCACGGACGAATAAAAAAACCCCGGCACAGGCGAAGAACCCACACAAGCGAGGATCCCGTATAATAGAGATCCGAGCGTTTGTTCAGGAAAAAGTTGTAACTTTTTGTTTTCATTGTACGCCTTAAAATAAAAGGCATTTCTTTTGAATTTTGTTGTAGGCCAACGAAGCTGTAAACGAATTCAACCACAATGAATAACAAAGCGACTTTCCCCGCGAACAAGCTGTAGGATCGTTGATCTAACTCAATGAAACACTAGAGGGGGGGTGAATAGTGTTTTATAAAAATTGCAAAGTAGATTATAAATTGCAAGGAAAGAATAGCAACAAACTCAGAAATTGAACATCACAAACACAAGAGATTTATATCGGTTCCACCTCCCTGTACATCCAAATTCCCAAGCAAATCCCGCTTGAGATTTTTCACTATGATTTTGAAACCTTACAAAATCAAACACAAACCTGACCAATTTGCAAGCCTATGCAAATTGCAACAATCTCAAACCTGAGATTAACAACTCTCACACCTGAGAATTCCTTTTGAAGAAGCAAAGTACAAAGTCCTATAAGCCTTGAAGTGTTGATGATGTGCGCAGTGGCTTAAGAACTTTTAATCTCAAAATAATGTTTAACTTTTAGAATCTTGCAATTGAATCAATGGCAAGAACAGCTTTTGACTTTTGAACTTTTTGAACTCTCTTTTAATATCAAAATTCAAGATTAATGTATATGAATTTAGGTGTCTCTTTTACGAAGTTTTTACTTATATATATCTCTTGAAAAGACACAATTTAAAACCAAAGAAACGGATATAAACTGATAAAAGCGTTCAAAATTCAAATTAGAAGAGTCGGCGTATGCGTAGTCGACTATAATTTCATATTAGTCGACTAATGCATGTTTACAGACTACGTATATGATTTACTTCTTAGTAGTCGACTACTATATGTATTAGTCGACTAATTGTAATTTTACAATTTACGGAAAATTGTTCAAGTATTCAATAGTCGACTACTATTATCATTAGTCGACTAATGCGTAAAATGACGAAACTCAAGATTCTCGTTAAAACTATGATTAGTCGACTACTCAAGATTAGTCGACTATCTTTGTAAAAAGAAACTTATATTTTAACACACTAAGATGAATAGTCGACTATAATTGCTATTAGTCGACTACTAAATACTAAAATTATATAACTTATATATTTTAGACTTATTCTTTAACTTTAACTTCTATTGATTAACAAAGGGATTTCTTTTGTTAATCCACACATAAGCATGTGTTAGTGTGTTCTAAAGATATATATGTGTGTGCATGTGAGTGATCAAGGCTTGTACAATTGAATCTAAGCAAAGAAATAGAAATGTACATTACAAAGAATATCTTCTTTACTTCTTTTTGCCTTGACTCATCCAACACTTTACTTGTACATATTATTTGATGTGAAGATCTGCATAAATATGTTAGTGCATAATGATATGAATAAATTGTTATCATCAAAACACTATCTTGAGAGATTTGATATTCAACACAAGCTGGCGACCACAGTGGGAGCCAACGGTGGTAGAAGAGGTAGAGTTCGAGTTCGACCAAAAGAAGTACGAGGAGTATCTCTCTTCCTCGTCGGACCAGTTCCCCATAAGTCCAAGATGGTCTCCCTTTGCAAGGGCGACCGATCGGCCTGAATCTGCGAGGCGAGAAAATCCACCACCACCGCCGTCAAGATTGCAGACAACGGTGGTTCCCCGACCCAAATGCCAAGACGCTGTCAGAACTGGGGGTACCAACGATTCCCCTCACTCGCGCCGAGAAAGCGCAACAGCAGGTGGCTGCCAAAGAAGCCACAGCGAAGCAGCCACAAGAAGTTCAGCTCCCGAAGCAGTCTCGGTTCAATCACCCGATTAGAAGAGACAAACCGGGAAGCTCCAACGCCCCATATCGCTTCGACGTTATGGCCCAATTGGCTAATATTCCCGCAAGGATCACTCTTTACGAACTGTTGCGGTTGTCAAAAGAGACAAGAGAAGCTCTTCAAGAAGCCCTGGCTGATTCAGAGGTCTTCCTCACCCAGATTAAGCCGAGTCCAGAAGAGTCGGCCCAACAATGCAACCTTGCGGCTAAACACTTCCCCTGCATCACTTTTACAAAGGAGGATATGCAGACGAGGAATTCCAAGCACGATAGGCCGCTATACTTCACCGGGTATATTGGCTCTAGTGAAGTTAACCGGATCCAAGTCGATCCGGTTCCACAGGAGCATCATGCCCTGCGCCTCATGTATCATCTTGAATCCCCGCCAAGAAGTCAAGGCCAACAGCACAAGGATCTACAGATTTAACACTAGCGGTCTCGCCGGGTAAAATCCGGATAAAGTGCCAAATGGGGACTTAAAGTCCCAAGTCACCGCTATGTGATTGACGCAGACTTCCTATAACTTATTGTTGGGTCGACCTTGGATCCACAAGAACGCTATAGTCCCATCTACTCTTCATCGGTGTCTCAAATATGTAGACACGAATAATGAGTCAAGGCGGTGGTCGCGGACAAACAACCGTTTAAGGGGATGGAGAATTATTTCACCGATTCTCTCCTCTACGCAATGAGTCCTAAATCAATCATCGCCCAAGGCACCGGACACGTGAAGAAGCCGATATCGGCCGGCTTGGTTATAGTGGTGGTTTTGTTTTAAATGACATTGTACCCTTGTAATCAATCTTGACGATGAAGAATCGCCGATGAACATTGTAATTGGCAAATCGCCGATGAATCAATAAATGACGATTTAGAGTATCCTTTGTCTTTGAGTGATGTGATGACAGGTTTATACAACAATCCGGAGTTACACCTACCAATTCGGTCATCTTGCTTTACACAAAAGCAGTTCCGAGACTCCTTTGGGACAACACTCGTCATCCCACGAAGATCAAGTAGTGAAAAAGACTTGGTTTACGGAAAAGGAGACGCAGTTCCAACCCCGAATCATTTCTTAGAAGAAGATGAAGATGACAATGGGCCTATCCTCCACACATTCAGATATAGTCCAGAAACACTGGGTATCATGAACAAGTGGGGGTATAACTTGACACAAGGGGAAGGTCTATGTTTTGGGCGAGGTCCTCGAGTCCCTCCCAAAGCGACATATGTCCCAAGAGGGAAGCCGGATAACTACTATGCCTTTAGAAGGGGATTGGGATACGAATCCTCCTCAGAAAATGAATGCTCATGGCTGATTGATAATAATCCACCCGATGAGGGAGACGGACATTCGTCTGATTCTTCGGCTTGGGATTCCGACACCAGCCTCGGAGAAGCTTTCAAGGCTTTGATGTCAAATATGGCTACGGTCGATCCTGCTACTATTGAGAGTGATGAAGATATGCCAACATGGGGAGACCCATGGATCCATCAACTCAAAGAGCAGTTTGGGGATAGATTCGAACAAAGAGAACCCCCCACTAAGGACGAAGTAGTCCAGGTTAATATGGGTGACGAAGAGCATCCTAAGCTCATAAACATCAGCAATACTCTTCCCTCGGAAGAGAAGGAAGAGTTGATCGCCTTAATCAGGGAGTATATCGATGTATTCGCCTGGAGCTACGAGGACATGCCAGGACTCGACCCTAATGTGGCAACACATCGCCTCAACATCGAGGCGGATGTCAAACCTGTCAAGCAACCGCGAAGACGGTTTCGCCCACGATCTTGCGTGCAATCGCTGACGGTGAAGAAACTCATAGAATCGGATTCATCAAGGAAATTCAACATCCGGATTGGGTGGTGAATATAGTCCCTGGCCATGAAGAAGAATGGTTCGATTAGGACTGTGGTCGACTACGAGACTAACGCTACTTGCCCGAAGATCACTTTCCTCTTCCCATCACCGATGTCATAGTCGACAATACGCGGTGGATTTGAAAGAATGTCATTCATGGATGGTTTCGGGTTACAATCGATCAAGATGCACCCCGATGATGCCAAACACACAGCCGCTCGTAACACCCATCGGTATATATTGCTACACGGTCATGCCGCTCGCCTCAAAATGCCGCCACGCACTACCGAAAGCAATGACTAAGATTTTCCAGATCATCTTCGAAAACGGTCAATGCTACGCCGATGACTTGGTCGTGAAATGCCGCGGACAAAGGAGATCACATCAAAGATCTTAGGACAGTATTCGAGCTCATGCGAACCCATCAGTTAAAGATGAATCCTGCCAAATCCTTCCTTGGAATGTCCAGTGGCAAGTTCCTCGGCTTTGTCGTCACTAATAAGGGCATCCATGTCGATCCTGACAAAGTGAAGGCAATTCAAGAGTTGCAACCTCCTAGAAATCTGAGAGAACTCAGGGGGTTACAAGGGCGATTGGCGTACATCCGACGGTTCATATCGAACCTATCTGGGAAGTGCCAACCATTTTCTAAGTTGAACAAGAAGGGCGTATCATTCATTTGGGATGACACTTGCCAAAAGGCATTCGAAGAGATCAAATCATATCTCTAAACCTCCCGTTTTGTCGCGACCGGTCGGAAAGCCGCTCTTGATTTACATCAAGGCAACGGATCACTGTTCGCCTTTACTCGCGCAGACGACGACGACGGCCAACGTAACAAAAGTATTACCCGGTTTAACATTAGTCGGTGCTGAGTCTCGATATCCAATGGTTGAGAAGCAGTGCCTTGCATTAGTGTTCGCAATTCGTAAAATGCGGCACTATTTAGTCGGACAAACGATTTATGTTATCTCTAACGTAAACCCAACCAATATTTATGACCCAGCCGGCCTCAATGAGTTGGCGTTTGGCAAAATGGGCTTTGCTCTTGTCCCAATATGACTTGCATTTTAAACAACAAAAATCGGTCAAAGGACAAGCGATTTGCGATCTCTTAGCTGCCAATCCGACAACGGACGCAGTTGAGCTATACGATGATCTTCCGGACGAGATCCACGAAGTCAACACTACATCGCACCAACAAATATGGCGATTGTATTTTGACAGAGCTTCTCGGGCCACTAATGTGGCAAGTACCTCCGGATGTTCTAAAATCTCCGCTGGAGTCGGAGTTGTCTTGATTTCCGGAATCATGTCATGCCCGTGCTTATTCACTCACCAACCTTGTTCCAATAACGAGTCAATACAACGCTGCTACTTATCGGACTTAGCTTCGCCAAGGAGCCGGGGTCAATATCTCAAGCATACGGCGATTCACAACCGATAGTCGCAGATCCGCGGAGACTACGGTCGAAATCCGTGATCTAATTCCTTATCATCAGGCAGCCATTGAAATGGCAGACTCATTTGAAGAGTTCTTTATCGAGTACATCTCACGTCTTCAGAACGCTTACGCGGATGCATTGGCGGTGTTAGCTGTGTCGTTAGCACAACCTTCCGAGACCGAGCAACTAGTTACGGTCAGGACTCATCAGCTTTTTGTACCGATAAATGATGAGGTACAAGAAAACGAAGGGGTAGTTACCAAAGAGGTATATACGACCCAAACTAAATTGGAGCCTCGAGATTGGCGCTTTCCTATCATCGACTACGTCTTGCATGGTATTCTGCCACAAGACGTGAAGGAGAGAGAGTCAATCCGGCGAAGAGCTCCCAGATTCTTTTACGACACAGAGACCCAGATGTTATATCGCCGGGGGTATGACGGTCTTTTACTCCGATGCCTTTCAAACAAGGAGGCAGAAGAGGTCCTTCGGGAAGCACACGAAGGTGAATGTGGTGCACACCAACCTGGTCCTAAACTCTATGATTGAATCAGGAGAATGGGCTACTTTTGGCCAACAATGATTAATGATGCAGTCGAGTACGCTCGGAAATGCCATGCGTGTCAAATTCACGCGAATTATATGCATCGCCTCCGAAAGCAGCTTGCATCCTTCGCCACGCCCCGCCGCTCGAGACATGGGGAATGGACGTGGTAGGTCCCATTTTCCCTCCGTCAGTCAAAGGCGATCGGTTTATTCTAGCGATCACCGATTACTTCTCCAAGTGGGCTGAAGCAATCCCGCTAAAAGAAGTCAAGGCAAGTACCGTCATCAAATTCATCAAACACCATGTCATCTATCGACATGGTGTCCCGAGACGGATCGTGCATGACAACGGTCCCCAATTCATCAGTAATTCCTTCATCAGGTTTTGCGAAAAGTTCAAGATACAAGATGTCTCGCCGATACTTATAATCCAAAGAAGAAATGGATTAGCCGAGGCGCTCAACAAGATGATTATCAAGATTTTGTCGGCTTGTGAAGAACAACAAGCTTAGACCGGACGATAAACTCGAGAAGCACTCGGGCATATCGCGACAACGGCACGCGACGCCAATCGAGCGACCCCGCATCTTTGGTTTACGTGTGAAGCGCTTCTCCGCTGGAAATTCAGATTCGCCACTTCGCGACGCCTCTTGAAACAGATGACGACCAAGAACAACATCAAAAACGCCTCAAGAGCTTGAGATGTTAGATGAGAAGCTCGAGGCTCAACAATGCATTGAGTTCTATCAAGCTAGAATGTCGAGGGCTTTCAACAAGAAAGTTCGACAGAGAACCTTTAAGGAGGGAGATCTCGTCCTTGCCGCGAGACGGCCGATAATTCTCAACTCCAAGAAGAAAGGTAAATTTGAACCCAAATAGGAAGGACCGTTTATAATAGACACAGTCTATTCAAACGGTGCATATCGCCTTATCACACGTATCGGCTAACGCGCTAATGCCGATAAATGGGAAGTTTCTGAAAAAGTATTATCCTTAATACATTCAGGATAACCCATTTTGATGGGAAGTTCCTCAGAGAATATCTCACTCTTTTTCATGAGGATAACCCTGAATTATTGTGTTTTCTTCCAAAATTCTCTCACCGATCAAATTCGTTGACGGTGGGCCCACTAAAAATCTCCCTGGTCCAACCACCAGCAAAATCCCCTCTCAATTCCTTCCACGAACGAGTGGTCCACTTTCAAATTCTGGTTAGCAATCCTATAAAAGTGAAAGCTATCCATACCCTTCCAAGATTCTCGGAGTGGAGACCCCACTCTTAGTTTCTCATCGGTAAATAGAATACATTATTCCTTTCCCAAATTCACCCGAGATAGGAGACAAGATCCTCCTTCCTCTCCACCTTCGAAATAGAATACATTCTTCCTCTCTTGGCCTAGATTCTCGGAGAGGAGATCCCACTCTTAGTTTCATCTTTCAAGATTCTCAAAATGGAGATCCCATTTTTAGTCTCTTTCGCTGGAAACAGGATAAAAATTCTTCCTTTCCAACACCCGGAGATAGGAGACAAGATCCTCCTTCCTCTCCATCAATAAGAGATAGGATACAAAACCTTCCTCTCTTATTTCGAACTCGTGAGCTTCCGGAGATAGGACACAAAACCTTCCTCTCCACTTTCAAGAGATAGGATACAAAACCTTCCTCTCTTGTTCATCCCTTACCCGGAGATAGGAGACAAGATCCTCCTTCCTCTCCACCTTCGGGAAATAGAATACATTCTTCCTTTCCCACCTCAATTAATCTTATTCCGGCTCGCCGTTTCTCCCAAAAAAAGGCACCAAGGTTCATCTTAGGGAATTTGATCCCTAATCCTGCTAGGATAGGTCGACGCCTAACACGCTGCTGTCGTGGTCTCTTGCCCGTAAAGAGTAAGAAGCCTACGATTCAACATCGTAGCATTAAGTCTAAGAGAGTTTCATTCTTTTAGCACAACGTCAGGTGTAGAATGGATTTAGATAATCTACATGCTAGCCCAACTCAAACGGTAGTTGGTAAAGGCTTATCAAACCCGCTGAAGGTCGGGGTTGGTCAATAACCCTAAAGCCAACGCCTAACACGCTGTCGGCTTAGTCTTTTTCCGATTGAAGAAGACACCGTGAGTTTGATTCGGGGTATTTTATCCCGCCTAAGAAGGATAAAGCCAACGCCACACGCTGCTGTCGGTTTAGTCTTTTTCTCGGGTATTTTATCCCGAAGCCTAAGAAGGATAAAGCCAACGCCACACGCTGTCGGCTTAGTCTTTTTCCGATTGAAGAAGACACCGTGAGTTTGATTCTCGGGTATTTTATCCCGCCTAAGAAGGGATAAAGCCAACGCTTCACACGCTGTCGGCTTAGTCTTTTCTCGGGTATTTTATCCCAAGCCTAAGAAGGGATAAAGCCAACGCCACACGCTGCTGTCGGGTTTAGTCTTTTTCGATTGAAGAAGACACCGAGTTTGATTCTCGGGTATTTTATCCCGGCCTAAGAAGGATAAAGCCAACGCTTCACACGCTGCCGGTTTAGTCTTTTTCCGATTGAAGAAGACACCGTGAGTTTGATTCGGGGTATTTTATCCCGAAGCCTAAGAAGGATAAAGCCAACGCCACACGCTGTCGGCTTAGTCTTTTTCCGATTGAAGAAGACACCGTGAGTTTGATTCGGGGTATTTCATCCCAAGCCTAAGAAGGGATAAAGCCAACGCTTCACACGCTGCTGTCGGGTGGTCTCTTGCCCGTAAAGAGTAAGAAGCCTACGATTCAACATCGTAGCATTAAGTCTAAGAGAGTTTCATTCTTTTAGCACAACGCTGTGTGTAGAACGGATTTAGATAATCTACATGCTAGCCCAACTCAAACGGTAGTTGGTAAAGGCTTATCAAACCCGCTGAAGGTCGGGGTTGGTCAATAACCCTAAAGCCAACGCCTAACACGCTGCTGTCGGTTTAGTCTTTTTCCGATTGAAGAAGACACTGAGTTTGATTCGGGGTATTTTATCCCAAGCCTAAGAAGGATAAAGCCAACGCCACACGCTGTCGGCTTAGTCTTTTTCCGATTGAAGAAGACACCGAGTTTGATTCGGGGTATTTTATCCCAAACCTAAGAAGGATAAAGCCAACGCCACACGCTGCTGCCGGTTTAGTCTTTTTCGATTGAAGAAGACACCGTAGTTTAACTCGGGTATTTTATCCCAAGCCTAAGAAGGATAAAGCCAACGCTTCACACGCTGTCGGCTTAGTCTTTTTCCGATTGAAGAAGACACGAGTTTGATTCGGGGTATTTCATCCCAAGCCTAAGAAGGGATGAGTCTACGCTGCACGCTGTCGTGGTCTCTTGCCCGTAAAGAGTAAGAAGCCTACGATTCAACATCGTAGTATTAAGTCTAAGAGAGTTTCATTCTTTTAGCACAAAGTCATGTGCGGAACGGATCCAGATAATCCGCACGCTAGCCCAACTCAAACGGTAGTTGGTAAAGGCTAATCAAACCCGTTGATGGTCGAGGATTTGCCAAAATCCTATAAGTATTATGGTTAATTATTTACGTGAAATAAAAGAATCATAATAATGTAAAAAGGGACATATTTGATTAATAAAAGGATGAGATTACAAATCCTTAAACATCAAATTTATGGGAACGAATTTGTTATAATTTATCAGTAAAAGTTTGCTGAAGTTTCGCTTGAAGCTCATCCCCGAAAGGAATCCTCGCTGCTATTAAGGACCTTCGCAGCTCCTTCGATGTCAATCACCGCTTCGAGAGTTCAAATTTCTGCATGACCGCAAGAGTCTCTTCTTTGTTGGCCTTCGCCGCCTTCAAGATGATTAGACTCTCCTCGCCGCTTGAAGTTCCTGCTCGAGCTCTACTATCCTCGCTTCTCCAGAAATGACACAAGACCAAAATGTCCCACGGAAGATGAAGCTTCAGCCACGCTAGCCTCCAATGATGCACCCGTCTCACAGATTTGAACTTCGAGTCCAAGAATAACGCAAGCATCCCGCCAAGCCGTCAGCGAGCCTGCTCTCGCTCTCTATATATGAGGGGAGCCCGATTGCCTCAAAATATTGTAGACTTTGGAGCTTAACCTCCAAATGGTGAAATCATCGACAACGGCACAGGCAAACTCAATTTTCCAAATATTCTCCCATGTCGCTTAATCCTACTCCAATCAGAACACGAGTATAAACCGCTTCCTAATTCGCCGAGAAGTTCCCTAAGAATATTTCCATAAAAAATATTCTTAGGGATAACTCGATCGTAGGATTGCATCGACGCTAATCAACGCTGTCGCCTAATGCTACTCCAACTAGGAATACGAAGTATAAACTATTTCCTAATTTTGGCAGAAGTTCCCGAAAATATCTTAAGGATAACTCACCACCTCCAATGGGTATATGAGGATAAACTAATTCTCAAAACTCCAAAGGAACGATGAGTATAAACTGTGTTGACGCTTAGCCAACGGCCATAATCGCTGAAGGTTGAACGCCAAGAGGAAATTTCGACGGACAACGCGTTTCTACCTCGAAAGGACTCCTCCCACCGTACCAATGCCGATTCGCGGTGTCGCCGCCGAAGGCCCATCGGTCAACAGCTTGGAACGGAAATAAATCCCGTGAAAATTCCTCCCATCAGATAATTGTACTCCAACAAGGAGTAATGCAAGAGCGACGCCAACCAACGCCGCCGCCGCCAAGAATTCACCGATCAACGGTTCGATCCACGAAGATCGCGACGCCGGTCAACGCTGCACTCGCCGATTGAAGGCTAAAATCCATATAGTTTGGCGCCAATTAACGCTGCCGCAATGGGCGATTCCCCGATCAACGGAGGAATCTCGATGGTCAATTGGACGACAATTCACCAACACGAAGCCGACAAGAAGGGAACTTAATTAGCTACGCTTGAAATTCCAATAACGGTCAAGCAATAAATGCGTACCGTAACACCCCCGGTATCATACAAAGCACCGGAGAACCCGAGGATTGGAGGAATTAAATATCGAGCCAATCTCAAAAGAAATTCATCTATCGACTTCTCGGTCAAGATCTCACAAACGGTCGACAAAAAATGCAAGATTGTAATACCTTCAAAGAATCCTACAAAGCACCGGAAAGATCAAGGGAATGGAGAGATCAAACACCAAGGTCATTCATAAGTCCTATCACGCTAATCAAGAGTGAAGGGTTTCATCATGTCCAAAGCATCCTGCACTCATCAAGAATTGAGACCAGACGCTTTGGAGGGGTATCTCAGAGGCGCTAAAATTGCTTATCGCATTCAACAAGACTCGTGAACGGTGGGTTGACAACCGACGATCCGGTCCGGCTACCTTAACTTCCCGACGACGCTACGCCGCGAAAACGCATAAAGCGAAGTCGATTTAACGCATGAAGTGAGTCGGCAAGGCGCATTTGAGCCAACGTAAACGACGGTCGTGGAAAACCCGACGACGGTTCGACGAGGCGACTCAAACGCCAACGAGACGGAATCAACCGCATTTAGTCCGCCAATGCAAACGAGCCGCTTGAGCTCAAAGTTGATCGGATAATGACTCAAACACAACAAATGACATCACCAGAGGAAAACTAAGCCCTAAGACCGAAAGTCGACGAAAACGATGCAAAACGACGAAAACGGCGAACGGTGAACCTCGCCATCGACCGAAGTTACCTCGCCAAGTGGTCGAGGTGGCTCTACCATCATGGCCGAGCCACCTCGCCAACTTGGTCGAGGTACCTCGCCAGTGGCCGAGGTGACTTTGGTCGAGCCACCTCGCCAACTTGGCCGAGGTGCTCTCGCCAGTGGCCGAGCCACTTGGTGGTCGGCGACACCCCCGATTTGTATAAATAGGGGGTCTTCTGGATGAGGGCGGATTTTTGGATCGCTTGACTTCACCGATTTTAGGATTTTCTCAACAGCTCGCGAGATCCACGAGCCGCCGACGACAGCCGGAAAGCACCGTGAGCACAAGTCCGGCCAACGCCGATCTACAAATCGCGAGGTGTTTAACTCGGTCGGCGCGTAACGGGGCGTGGATTTCTCCTAGTAGATCTCACCCGCTCGGCGATCCTCTCCTTCGTGGAGTGTGATCCCCAAGGCAATCCTCTCATTCGTGAGTGTGATCCCCTCAGGCGCTTCGTTTCCTTCGTGAAACGAGCCCCTTCACATCTGTAGTTCCAGAACCCGGGTTTCCACTTGGACCGAAATTGCGCGGTGGTCCACGGACGAATAAAAAGTCCGGCGGTGAAGAAACCACCTGGCGAGGATCCCGTGATAATAGAGATCCGAAGCGCTTGTTCAGAAAAGTTGTAACTTTTGTTTTCATTGTACTCCTTAAAATAAAAGGCATTTCTTTTGAATTTTGTTGTAGGCCAACGAAGCTGTAAACGAATTCAACCACAATGAATAACAAAGCGACATTCCCCGCGAACAAGGATGAATTGCCAGAGGTCATTAATAATATGACCGGCAAAGAACCGTCGTCCGCGGACTATTCAGCGCATTACAGCGGTTAACTTCGTTTGCGGTCGGGACTATCCGGCGGTCAATTACGACAAACTTCGAGAGGGATACCCGCGAGGATGATGCATCGGATGTTGGCTCGCGATTGCCTCGATATCTTGTATCTAGCGAAGGTGCCCTCAAGAAGCTTTATGATCGCATGCATCAAGTGGCTAAAATGCCGGACGGCTGCTGAATAAGCAATGGGAAAACTTCAAGTTGGAGATGGAGTTGGCCATGCAGACGATGAGAGAAATGCATGATCAACAGATCCAAGCCTTGACAAAACATCGAGGTGAATCCAGCCGCGATCGACGCTGATCGATGACAAATGATTCGCACTGTGAGGAAGCACAAGAGGATGATAACCCTCCTGAACCACGCAACGCTGGACATAATGTAGATGTTGTTGCTCATGAGAGTGAGAAGATCAAAGACCTCGAGAGTAAAATCAACTCATTGATTTCCGCTCAAGAGGTGAAGAAGACAGGTATTCCTTGCCCATACCCGAGGGAGTGGGAATCAATCCCATACCCGTCTAAGTTTAACTTAATAAACTTCACACCGTTTGACGAGAAGGGTTCCCCGACGCAGCACTTGATTTATTTCAAGTCGCACCTCGGAGTTATTTTCGGCAATGAGCCCCTGATGGTTCGGTCATTCGTTGGCACCCTTCGTGGAGCTGCCTTCGATTAGTACCGCCGTTTGAAACAGGGCAGCATCAACAGCTAGGATGATATGGAGTCCCTGTTTCTCTCCAATTTCTTTGATGACGATACCGAAGTATCCATCGGAACGTTACTCGACGAAAAATAGAAGGACGGAGAAACTGTGGATATCTTTGTCAAACGATTCCGGAACAAGGCAATGAACTACCGGTATCCGATAACAGAGGAGTTCATCCTCCAGACCTGCCACAACAACTTGTCGATAGACGCTCGAGGCAATGGGAACAAAGACCGCCTAACACCGGAAAGACTTGAAGGTCCGGGTGAACAAGCCGAAGGTTCCTCAAGAGGAAAAGGCGAAAGAGGCCACCGACACGAAGCCCCAAACGTAACTTTGTCCCACGCGGCAAAGGGAAAGAGCAGCCAAGACGGCGGTTATAACCAAACGCTCCAACTCCAACCCCAAAGAAGAAGAACAACGCCGCAACAGCACAACCACAAAGGGCAACCGGGCCACGTAAACAAGGCCTCGTGAGCCAAGATTCCCAAAGTCCTATTCCTTTAGGGACGGCGAGATTCGGTCTCTTCAAATATCTTGTGGAAAATAACAAGATCAAGCTCCCTCCGATTCGTAATCAAAAGGAAGCAATGAGGACTAACGACCCAAAATATCATACACCATAGGGCGCTTCATCACCCCACTAAATCCTCGCTTCACCTTAAGGATAAAATCCGTGCCTTAATTGACGTAGGGTCATCACTATGAAGCCGTCCAAAGAAAAGAAGGTCGGAGCAAATGCGATGTCCATAAGCTTTGGGTCAGTATCATTGACATGGTTTGAGCCTAAACCAGTGGTCAAAGTCGCAATGAAGACGGTGAATGATGACTCACACGAGCAACGCCGTAAAGGACTTATATCGTGATAATGGCCCCAAATGGCTAAGTCCCGTGGATCCACCTGCACTGCTTGAAGATGATCAATGGGTAGCTTCTTCTTCATCGAAGAAAAGTCAAAGCGAAGGGAAAGGCATGCCATGCTACTCCGCACTCGAGGGAGATGACGAAAGGTGTAGTGACGCTCCACCGGCCGAATGGGAACCTCAAGCCCACGCCACCAGAGCGACACGAGTACAAATACAAGTACCCTAAGTCCCCGACCCAAATGCCAAGACGCCGCCGAGTCGGGTACCAACAATTCCCTCACTCACGCCGAGAAAGTGCAACAGCCAGTGGTCGCCAAAGAAGCCACAAATGCAAGCAAGAAAAGTTCACTCCGGCAGCTCGCTCAATCACCCGATTAGAAGAGACAAACCGAAGCTCCAACTCCCCATATCGCCGCGACGCTATGGCCCAATTGGCTAATATTCCCGAAGGATCACTTTACGAAGCCAAGGCGTTGTCAAAAGAGACAAGAGAAGCTCTTCAAGAAGCCCCGCCGATTCGTAAGTCTTCCTCACCCGCATTAAGCCGAGCCCGTAAGAGTCACCAACAAGGCAACCTTGCGGCTAAGCACTTCCCCGCATCACTTTTATAAAGGAGGATATACGACAAGGAATTCCAAGCACGATAGGCCGCTATACTTCACCGGTATATTGGCTCTAGTGAAGTTAACCGGATCCAAGTCGATCCGGGTTCATTGTGAGCATCATGCCCTAGCCTCATGTATCACCTTGAATCCCCGCCAAGAAGCCGGCATCAACAGCACGGTGATCTACGGATTTAACACCGTAGTCTCGGCGCTTGGTAAAATCGGATAAAGTGCCAAATGGGGACTTAAAGTCCAAGTCACCGCTATGTGATTGACGCAGACTTCCTATAACTTATTGTTGGGTCGACCTTGGATCCACAAGAATGTTATAGTCCCATCTACTCTTCATCGGTGTCTCAAATATGTAGACATGAATAATGAGGTCAAGGCGGTGGTCGCGGACAAACAACCGTTTAAGGGGATGGAGAATTATTTCATCGATTCTCTCCTCTACGTAATGAGTCCAAATCGAATCATCTACCAAGGCACGGATAGCGGTGAAGAAGATACGAAGCGGGCTTGGTTATAGTGGTGGTTTTGTTTTAAATGACATTGTACCCTTGTAATCAATCTTGACGATGAAGAATCGTCAGATGAACATTGTAATTAGCAAATTGCCGATGATTCAATAAATGACGATTTAGAGTATCCCTTGTCTTTGAATGATGTGATGACAGTTTATACAACAATCGAGTTGCACCTACCAATTCGGTCATCTTGCTTTACACAAAAGCGATTCAGAGACTCCTTTGGGACAACACTCGCCATCCCACCTAAGATCAAGTAGTGAAAAGACTTGGTTTACGGAAAAGGAGATCACGGTTCAACGCCGAATCATTTCTTAGAAGAAGATGAAGATGACAATGGCCTATCCTCCACACATTCAGATATAGTCCAAACACCGGGTATCATGAAGAAGTGGGGTACAACTTGACACAAGGGAAGGTCTATGTTTTGGGCGCAGGTCCTCGAGTCCCTCCCAAAGCGGCATATGTCCCAAGAGGGAAGCCGGATAACTACTATGCATTTAGACGGGGATTGGGATACGAATCCTCCTCAGAAGATGAATGCTCATGGCTGATTGATGATAATCCACCCGATGAGGGAGACGGACATTCGTCTGATTCTTCGGCTTGGGATTCTGACACCAGCCTCGGAGAAACTTTCAAGGCTTTGATGTCAAATATGACTACGGTCGATCCTGCTACTATTGAGAGTGATGAAGATATGCCAACATGGGAAGACCCATGGATCCATCAACTCAAAGAGCAGTTTGGGGATAGATTCGAACAAAGAGAACCCCCCACTAAGGACGAAGTAGTCCAGGTTAATATGGGTGACGAAGAGCATCCTAAGCTCATAAACATCGGCAATACTCTTCCCTCGGAAGAGAAGGAAGAGTTGATCACCCTAATCGGGGAGTATATCGATGTATTCACCTGGAGCTACGAGGACATGCCAGGACTCGACCCTAATGTGGCGACACATCGCCTCAACATCAAGGTGGATGTCAAACCTGTCAAGCAACCGCAAAGACGGTTTCGTCCACAAATCTTGTAGGCAATCATTGACGAAGTATAGAAACTCATAGAATCGGGATTCATCAAGGAAATTCAACATCCGGATAGGGTGGCGAATATAGTCCCGGTCATGAAGAAGAACGGTTCGATTAGGATCTGTGTCAACTACAGAGACCTCAACGCTGCTTGCCCAAAAGATGACTTTCCTCTTCCAATCACTGATGTCATAGTCGATAATACGTGTGGATTCGAAAGAATGTCATTCATGGATGATTTCTCAGGTTACAATCAGATCAAGATGCACCCCGATGATGCCAAACACCGCGGCGTTGAACACCCATCGGTATATATTGCTACACGGTCATGCCGCTCGCCTCGAAAATGCCGGCGCCACGCACGCTGAGCGATGACGAAGATTTTCCGTGATCATCTCCGAAAACAAATAATGCTACGCCGACGACTTGGTCGTGAAAAGCCGCGGACAAAGGAGATCACATCAAAGATCTTAGAACGGTATTCGAGCTCATGCGAACCCATCGACTAAAGATGAATCCCCGCCAAATCCTTCCTTGGGATGTCCAGTGGCAAGTTCCTCGGTTTTGTTGTCACTAATAAGGGCATCCACGTCGATCCTGACAAAGTGAAGGCGATTCAAGAGTTGCAACCTCCGAAAAATCTGAGAGAACTCAGGGGGTTACAAGGGCGACATGACATCCGACGGTTCATATCGAACCTATCCGGGAAGTGCCAACCGTTCTCTAAGTTGAACAAGAAGGCGTGTCGTTTATTTGGGGCGGCGCTTTGTCGAGCGTTGAAGAGATCAAATTGTATCTCGCTAAACCTCCCGTTTTGTTGCACCGCTGCCGGAAAACCGCTTTCGATTTACGCCAAGGCGACGGATCACTCGTTAAGCGCCTTACTCGCGGGGCGGCGGCGGTCCGCGAGCGAAGTGTATTACCCGAGTCAACATTAGTCGGCGCTGAGTCCCGATACCCAATGGTCGAAGCGTTGTCTTGCATTAGTGTTCGCGATTCAGAAAATGCGGCACTATTTAGTCGGACAGACGATTTATGTTATCTCTAACGTAAATCCGGTCCGAATATTTATGACCCAGCCGGCCTCAATGAGTTGGCGTTTGGCGAAATGGGCCTTGCTCTTGTCCCAATATGACTTGCACTTCAAACAACAAAAGTCGGTCAAAGGACAAGCGATTTGCGATCTCTTGGCTGCCAACCCGACAACGGATGCAGTTGAGCTATACGATGATCTTCCGGATGAAGTCCAGGAAGTCAACACTACATCGCACCAACAAATATGGCGATTGTATTTTGACGAGCTTCGGCCACTAATGTGGCAAGTGCACCGGATGTTCTAAAATCTCCGCTGGAGTCGGAGTTGTCTTGATTTCCCCGGGGAATCATGTCATGCCCCGTGCTTATTCACTCACTGAACCGTGCTCTAATAATGTGGCCGAATACAATGCACTACTTATTGGACTTAGTTTCGCCAAGGAGCTGGGGGTCGAGTATCTCAAGCCGCATACGATTCGCAATTGATAGTTAAGCATCCGGTGACTACGGTTAGGAACCCCGATCCGTCCCCTATCATCAGATAGCCGTTGAAATGGCGGACTCATTTGAAGAATTCTTCATCGAATATATTCCACGCCTTCAGAACGCTTATGCGGATGCATTGGCCGCATTAGCAGTATCGCTGGCACAACCTGCTGACACCGAACAACTAGTTACGGTCAGGACTCATCAACTCTTCGTACCAATATACGATGAGGTACAAGAAGACAAGGAGGTAGTTACCAAAGAGGTATATACGACCCAAACCAAATTGGAGCCCCGAGATTGGCACTTTCCTATCATCGATTACGTCTTACATGGTATTCTGCCATAAGACGTGAAGGAGAGAGAGTCAATCCGGCGAAGAGCTCCAAGATTCTTCTACGACACGGAGACCCAAATGTTATATCGCCGAGGGTACGATGGTCTTTTACTCCGATGCCTCTCAAACAAAGAGGCAGAAGAGGCCCTTCGGGAAGCACACGAAGGTGAATGTGGTGCGCACCAGCCTGGTCCCAAACTCTACGATCGAATCAGGAGAATGGGCTACTTTTGGCCAACAATGATTAATGACGCAGTCGCGTACGCTCGGAGATGCCACGTGTGTCAAATTCACGCGAATTATATGCATCAGCCTCCAGAGCAGTTACATCCTTCGGCCACATCCTGGCCATTCGAGACATGGGGAATGGACGTTGTAGGTCCCATTTTTCCTCCGTCAGTCAAAGGCAATCGATTTATTCTAGCGATCACCGACTACTTCTCCAAGTGGGCTGAAGCAATCTCGTTAAAAGAAGTAAAGGCGAGTACCGTCATCAAATTTATCAAACACCATGTCATCTACCGACACGGTGTTCCAAGACGGATCATGCATGACAACGGTCCCCAATTCATCAGCAATTCCTTTATCAGGTTTTGTGAGAAATTCAAAATACAAGACGTCTCGTCAACAGCCTATAATCCAGCTGCAAATGGATTAGCTGAGGCGTTCAACAAGACAATCATCAAAATTTTGTCGAAACTCGTGAAAAATAACAAGCGAGATTGGGATGATAAACTCGGAGAAGCACTCTGGGCATATCGCACGACCGTGCGCACACCAACTGGAGAGACCTCGTATTCTCTGGTCTACGGGTGTGAAGCAGTTCTCCCATTGGAAATCCAGATTCACACCGCGACGCCTTTGCAAATGTAAATGACGATCAAGAACAAAGATCGTAAACGCCTCAAGAGCTCGAGATGTTGGAGGAAAAGCGCCTAAAAGCTCAACAATGCATTGAGTTTTACCAAGCTAGGATGTCGAGAGCTTTCAACAAGAAAGTACGACAACGGAGTTTCAGAGAAGGAGATTTGGTCCTCATTGCTCGGCGACCGATAATCCTCACTTCAAAAAGAAAGGTAAATTCGAACCTAAATGGGAGGGTCCGTTTGTAATAGAAACGGTCTACCCTAATGGTGCGTATCGCCTAATTACCCAAAATGGCGACCGGCAGTTAATGCCGATAAATGGGATGTTCCTGAAGAAATACTACCCTTAGTTTCTTCGGGATAACCCATTTTGACGGGAAGTTCCTCGTGGGATGTTTCACCCACTTTTCTTGAGGATAACCCTAGCTTTGTCCTCCATCATAATTTCCCCCACCGATCAAATTCCTTGACGGTAGGTCTACAAATTTTCTGGTATATTACCAAAATCTCCTCTTGATTCCTTCTATGAACAAGAGGCCCACTCAAAATCCCTTTTACGCCGGAGATAGAATATAAAATTCTTCCTCTCCAAGCGTAAGATCCCCTTCGTGATAAACGGAAGGGTTCTATCCACCCTCTCCTAGGTAGCGCCGACTGAAGGTACGCGCCGAGGTTTTCAAACCAGGTTGTCCGCCTGAAGGTCACCTGAGTTTCTTCGGTTCTTGGAGTGGAGATCCCACTCTTAGTTCCATCCCTCTCCTAGGTAGCGCCGACTGAAGGTATGCGCCGAGGTTTTAAACCAGGTTGTCCGCCTGAAGGTCACCTGAGTTTCTTCGGTTCTCGGAGTGGAGATCCCACTCTTAGTTCTATCTCTCTCCTAGGTAGCGCCGGTGAAGGTATGCACCGAGGTTTTAAACCAGGTTGTCCGTTGAAGGTCGCCTGAGTTTCTTCGGTTCTCGAGTGGAGATCCCACTCTTAGTTCCATCTCTCTCCTAGGTAGCGCCGACTGAAGGTATGCGCCGAGGTTTTCAAACCAGGTTGTCCGACTGAAGGTCGCCTGAGTCCTTTCGGTTCTCGAAGTGGAGATCCCACATTTAGTTCCATCTTTCATCTTAGGTAGCGCCGACTGAAGGTATGCGTCGGGATTTTTAGACCAGGTTGTCCGACTGAAGGTCGCCTGAGTCTTTTTGGTTTTAGGAGTGGAGATCCCACTCTTAGTTCCATCCCTCTCCTAGGTAGCGCCGACTGAAGGTATGCACCGAGGTTTTTAAACCAGGTTGTCCGCCTGAAGGTCACCTAAGTTTCTTCGGTTCTCGGAGTGGAGATCCCACTCTTAGTTCCATCTCTCTCCTAGGTAGCGCCGACTGAAGGTACGCGCCGAGGTTTTCAAACCAGGTTGTCCAATTGAAGGTCACCTGAGTCCTTTCGGTTCTCGAAGTGGAGATCCCACTTTTAGTTCCATCTTTCATCTTAGGTAGCGCCGACTGAAGGTATGCGTCGGGATTTTCAGACCGGGTTGTCCGGTGAAGGTCGCTGAGTCTTTGGTTTTAGGAGTGGAGATCCCACTCTTAGTTCCATCCTCTCCTAGGTAGCGCCGACTGAAGGTATGCGCCGAGGTTTTCAAACCAGGTTGTCCTTTGAAGGTCACCTGAGTTTCTTCGGTTCTCGGAGTGGAGATCCACTCTTAGTTCCATCTCTCTCCTAGGTAGCGCCGACTGAAGGTATGCGCCGAGGTTTTCAAACCAGGTTGTCCAATTGAAGGTCACTGAGTCCTTCGGTTCTCGAAGTGGAGATCCCACTTTAGTTCCATCTTTCATCTTAGGTAGCGCCGGTGAAGGTATCGCCGGGTTTTCAAACCAGGTTGTCCGGTGAAGGTCGCTGAGTCCTTTCGGTTCTCGAGTGGAGATCCACTCTTAGTTCCATCTCTCTCTAGGTAGCGCCGGTGAAGGTATGTGCCGAGGTTTTAAACCAGGTTGTCCTTTGAAGGTCACACGAGTTTCTTCGGTTCTCGGTGGAGATCCCACTCTTAGTTCCATCTCTCTCCTAGGTAGCGTGATGAGTCTGTAGAGGTTTTTAAACCAGGTTGTCCGTCTGAAGGTCACCTGAGTTTCTTCGGTTCTCGGAGTGGAGATCCCACTCTTAGTTCCATCTCTCTCCTAGGTAGCGCCGACTGAAGGTATGCGCCGAGGTTTTCAAACCAGGTTGTCCGACTGAAGGTCGCCTGAGTCCTTTCGGTTCTCGAAGTGGAGATCCCACTTTTAGTTCCATCTTTCATCTTAGGTAGCGCCGGTGAAGGTATCTTGGGATTTTCAAACCGGGTTGTCCTTTGAAGGTCACACGAGTTTCTTCGGTTCTCGGAGTGGAGATCCCACTCTTAGTTCCATCTCTCTCCTAGGTAGCCGACTGAAGGTATGCGCCGAGGTTTTCAGACCAGGTTGTCCGCCTGAAGGTCACCTGAGTCTCTTCGGTTCTCGGAGTGGAGATCCCACTCTTAGTTCCATCCCTTTTCCAGGTAGCGCCGACTGAAGGTAAGCACTGGAACTTACATCTTAGGTAGCGCCGACTGAAGGTATGCGCCGAGATTGTTTGTGCCAAGTCGTCCGACTGAAGGACGTCTGAACCCTCTTGATTCCTATAGCAGGCCCCTGCTATTGGTTTCATTCTGAGAAATAGAACATAAAGTTCCTCCTCTCTCACCAATTTAATCCTATCAACCAAAACTCCTTAATCCAAGATTCTTCTTGGGGTTTGATCGAATCCTAGCGGGGATAGGTCGGCCTAACGGCGTCGTAGGGTTATCTTCGATGAAAAGAGCGAAGTCGTGTTCAATATCGTAGCATTAAGTTTAAGAGAATTTCATTCTTTTAGCACAACGCTATGTGTAGAACGGATTTAGATAATCTACATGCTAGCCCACCAAACGGTAGTTGGTAAAGGCTCATCAAACCCGTTGAGTGGGGTTGGCCAATAACTCCTAAAGCCGACGCCTAACACGCGCCGGGTTAGTCTTTTTCCATTGAAGAAGACACCGAGTTTGATTCGGGGTATTTTATCCCAAGCCTAAGAAGGGATGAGTCACGTGTATCTGGCGTTGTTCTAGGGTGGTCTCTTGCCCGTAAAAGAGTACCGAGCCTATGTATTCAATATCATAGCAACAAGTCTAGAAGAGTTTCATTCTTTTAGCACAACGCTATGTGTAGAACGGATTTAGATAATCTACATGCTAGCCCACCAAACGGTAGTTGGTAAAGGCTAATCAAACCCGCTGATGGTCGAGGGTTTGCCAAAATCCTATAAGTATTATGGTTAATTATTTCACGAAGTAAAAGAATCATAATAAACAATGAAAGGAATAAATCTTATTCATTTGAAGTAAATATAGAAGACTACAAGCGGTTAAGCATCAAGTCTATGACAAAGGATTTGTTGTTCTAGCCGAGACACTTCATCACTATAAGCCCGGTGGAGTTCTCCCACGCAGCTCAGCGAAGGACTCCTCATCGGTTTCCGTGTCTTCGTGGCTGCCTCCTCGAGCTCAACCGGTTTACGCCCGACGATTCGAGTTCCCTAGGCGGCCGAGCTTCTTCCTTGTTGGCCTTAGCGGCTCAAAATACTCATCATATCTTCCTCGCATGGAGCTCTCCCTCGAAAGCGATTATCCTCTCCGCGACTCGCCACAACATCGGCCCGATATGGCTTAGGGAAGAATATGTCTCAAAGAACAATAGCTCCGAAGCTGATCGGTGCGTCTCTACATCCGACCTCGAGCCCAAGAAAACACGAGCATCGGCGCCATGCCTCTAAATGCGCGTCGGTCGAGGCTACATTATGAGGAAGCTCCGGTGCGCAGTTCTTGTAGTCTCGAAGCTTTCTCTCCATATGGCGAGGTCCGCTGAAGGTCACCTCGAAGTTTCTTCGTTCTCTGAGTGGAGATCCCACTCTTAGTTCCATCTCTCCTAGGTAGCCGATCAAGGTATGCACCGAGGTTTTAAACCAGTTGTCCAATTGAAGGTCACCCGAGTCCTTTCGGTTCTCGGCGGAGATCCCACTTTTAGTTCCATCTTTCATCTTAGGTAGTGCCGATCAAGGTATGCGCCGATTTTCAAACCAAGTTGTCCGCCAAGGTCACCTCGAAGTTTCTTCGTTCTCTGAGTGGAGATCCCACTCTTAGTTCCATCTCTCTCCTAGGTAGCCGATCAAGGTACGCTACGAGGTTTTCAAACCAGTTGTCCAATTGAAGGTCACCCGAGTCCTTTCGGTTCTCGGCGGAGATCCCACTCTCGCCCATCCCTTTTCCAAGTAGCACCGGAAGGTAAGCACCGAACTTACATCTTAGGTAGCCGATCAAGGTATGCGCCGAGATTGTTTGTGCCAAGTCATCCGATCAAGGACGCCTCAACCCTCTTGATTCCTATAGCAGCACCGCTATTGGTTTCATTCTCGAGAAATAGAACATAAAGTTCCTCCTCTCTCACCAATTTAATCCTATCAACCAAAACTCCTTAATCCAAGATTCTTCTTGGGGAATTTGATCGAATCCTAGCGGGGATAGGTCGGCCTAACTGCGGCGTCGCGGGTTAGTCTTCCCGAAAAGACTAAGTCTACGGTTCAATATCGTAGCATTAAGTTTAAGAGAATTTCATTCTTTAGCACAACGTTATGTGTAGAACGGATTTAGATAATCTACATGCTAGCCCAGCTCAAACGGTAGTTGGTAAAGGCTAATCAAACCCGTTGGTGGGGTTGGCCAATAACCTAAGCCGGCGCTGGCACCAGCGTCGCCGGTTTAGTCTTTTTCCGATTGAAGAAGACACCGAGTTTGATTCGGGTATTTTATCCCAAGCCTAAGAAGGGATGAGTCACGATGTATCTGGCGTTGCAGGGTGGTCTCTTGCCGTAAAGAGTACCGAGCCTATGTATTCAATATCATAGCAACAAGTCTAGAAGAGTTTCATTCTTTAGCATCGCGTGCGGAGCGGATCCGAATAATCCATGCGCTAGCCCAACTCAAACGGTAGTTGGTAAAGGCTAATCAAACCCGTTGATGGTCGAGGGTTTGCCAAAATCCTATAAGTATTATGGTTAATTATTTACGTGAAGTAAAAGAATCATAATAAACAATGAAAGGAATAAATCTTATTCATTTGAAGTAAATATAGAAGCAGCTACAACTGGTTAAGCATCAAGTCTATGACAAAGGATTTGTTGTTCTAGCTGAGACACTTCATCACTATAAGCCTGGTGGAGTTCTCCCTGCAACTCAGCCCTGAAGGACTCCTCATCGGTATTCAGTGTCTTCGTGGCTGCCTCCTCGAGCTCAACCGGTTTACGCCCGACGGTTCGAGTTCCCTAGGCCTTGGCCGAGCTTCTTCCTTGTTGGCCTTAGCCAGCTCCAAAATACTCATCATATCTTCCTCTGCATGGAGCTCTCCCCTGAGCAGTATTATCCTCTCCGCACTCGCCACAACATCAGTCTGGATATGGCTTAGGGAAGAATATGTCTCAACAACCATAGCTCAGTGATCGGTCGGTCTCTCTACATCACGGACCTCGAGCCCAAGAAAACACGCAGCATCGCGCCATGCCTCTAAATGCGTCGGTCGAGGTAGCTACGTATGAGGAAGCTCCAAATGCCCAGCTCTTGTAGTCTCAAGCTTTCTCCATATGAGCGCAGGTCATCAAGAATGGCTCGAGCTACCAGATAACCCATATCCCGTATCAAGGCCATCCAGGGGATCAGCGGTGGCTTGAACTGATGAAGCCCGCCATGAAGAACCTTTTCGATCACCGTGTTCACCAAGGAAAAGAACGAGCGTACTTCCAAACAGATAATAAAATGGGATGGATCTTCATCCAACATCAGCGCTCTCGCCAGAACATGGAGTCGAGATGTAGGCTCTACACAAAAGAGGACCTTAGAATCTTCAATCAAAAAATTGGTGAAGACATATTCGGTTAGAGGACTCTTACCCGTTTCCTTCAGCATAGTTTCAGGGACTGGCGAGTCTATCAGAGGAGTACCTATCGCTGGAGTACTATTTACAGCAGCTGACCCCTCAGTATGCTCATCTATCTCAACAGTCGCTGTAGTAGCTGCTGACTCTAAAAGAGCGGCGGGAAGAGGAGTGCTTGCCACTACACAAAGGGAATTTCTCAGGCTCCTTTAATTATAGTAGTATTGGCCAAATGGCTGGTCCTATAGTTAATCGAAGAGAAAATTCATACCGTCTTCAGGGATTGTGGTTTCGCAAATCTTCACCAAGAACATGCCATCCACGTGACCAAGCGTAGCGGCAGTCATCCATGGAAGTGTTGTCGTATAAACCAGCTTCCACGAAATCTTCCATTGAGAAGTCTGAAAAAGAAGGCATTAGGAAAATGAAGGCGGCCAAGAGGTGGCGAACAATAGGTAAAGCTACTTACCTCCTACAGCGGAGTTAACCCTCTTAGTCTCGGTTCGTACATTTGTCTCCTGCAACTTCTCTAAAAGAGCAAAAAAGCGAAGAGGCAATTAGAGGGGGTATGAATTCCGAGTCGTTTAATTCCCGCATTCGCCATCTAGAAGAGGAATTATCGATGTAGATGTACCTGGATTCGCCGAATCAGGTCCTACATTGGTCTCCTCCGCCATAGCTCCATACATTTGTTGAGTAAAACTTGGCTCAGCATGAGCAGAGCTGAGCCCAGCAGGATCGTGGTGAGGAAAATCAAAGCCAGAATCATGATCCTTAAAACCCCCTGCATGCAAACGGAGAAATGTCAGTCTCCAAAAGCCGAAAATTCCAGACTACATCACGGTGAATTGTTACCTCCGTCACTGTCTGGATCATCGCTGGTCAAGTCTATATCAAAGGACCGAGGATTCACGTGAGTCTTATGGACTAATCTCTTTCGTTTAACCCCTCGAGAAGGTCGAAATTCTTCTTCTTCAACAGATTTTCCTGAAAATTCAGTTAAATGAGGAATCCAATAGAAAGGGTGAGAAAACAAAGGGGAAAAGGAGAGAGTACCGAGGTTCTTCTCATAAACTGCAGCCTCCGCTCGGTCCTCTCCTAAAGTCCCAGCGCCAGAGTCGTGGAACTCCTCCTCAGTCTCAATTGGCGGATGAGATTGGCGACACATTCTCTGAGCTAGAATGGCATCTTGGAGTGTCTGAGTGTCGGCCCGCAGCAATGCTTCAGCCGCCAAATCGGAGATAGCCCTCACAGGGACCGACTCATTAGCTACTAATAGCCAACTGCAATGAAGGAATGTCGACTCGGTGATGCGAGCTCCGAGGCCCGAATCTAGCACCGGTACATCCCATGACGCCCACAACCATGCTCAAGGCCATCCACAAGTCCACCACGAAGTCCGAGCCGCCGGTTCGGGTTCCCAACATAAAGTTGGTAAATGCCGGCTGGCGAGCAAAAAGCGACGAGGAAAAATAAGGCTCAATGAAGCATTTCTCCTTTACTCGAAAGTGAGATAACACGGTCGATGTTCACTAGCCGGTTGAAGCAGATCCAATGTCAAGTCTGGTGTGTCTTCGGCACCTCCTCGTCGACCAAGGACTCACCATATTGACCAGAGAATCGAGGAAAACATCTGGAAAAGATCCACCCTTTATGAATCTGCATCTGTTTCTTGATCTCTGTAAAGCCGCGCCCCTTCCATCTGCAATCCTCTACCAACCGCAAGAAAGGAGTAGACGAATCTGTGGAACCCGGTGCCGACATCATGTCGGGACGATGAAGGACCAGCCAAGCCATCAAATAGGTATATGGGAGCTCTACTCGGACGGAAGGAATACGTGATGATGGCTCATACTTTCTCGATGCTTCCGGACTATATGCCGCAATCCACTGTGAATATTGGCCACCATTACGGAAGGAGAGTTCCTTCTTGTGGGCAAGCTGAACTGCAGGGTAAAGGACCTCCAAAGATAAAGCATCATCAGATTGATAGGGAACCACACACTTCTTTAGCCAGATTGCAAGATAGCCGGCTAGAAGAGTTGTCGGTTGGATAGGCTTTACCACATGCCACAGAAAGGTTGCAAACTTGGTCCCTAGGGGAAAGCCATCTTCGGCGTAGCTGAGCGTATAGGATTTAGCCTCGGACCTCTCGATCAGTTCATTAACGTTTGAAGGAGTGAGCGGTGACAGTTCACATATATCCTCGCCAGATTTGTCCTCCAAATGCTGGAACAAGTAATTGGCAAACCGCTTCAGACTCACTTGCAATTTCCTTTTGGCGCAAGGTTCAGATTGGGCCAGAGCTATATAATAATGACAAGTGAGATCCCACAAAGTCTTGTAACGGTCGGGTGTGTGTTTCTTCAGCCGACTCAGTTCCTGATTGGAAGGAAAGTACTCCTGATACAGCATTTTCCCCATGGGTAAACCTGAAATTCGGTACATCTCATGTAAAGCCAGCCCCAACTCGCCGTGTTTGGTGAAAAACGTATTCGAATCTGGATTATAGAGCTCGAATAAGGTGAAGAAATGGTTGGCGCTGATTGGAAGACCATACTTGGTGGCACGAATCGCTGAATACAGGCCGCAAGCACGAAGTTCTCCATCCCATCGGTTGAGGACGTAGTTGGTCAGGCGACCCCACCAATGTTTACCTGATGAGTGAACCCAACCGTAAAATCTATGACTAGATGGCGGTATCTCGCTAGCGTGGCCGATTCTTCAAAGTTGAGGCAGAACAAAAGCTCATTACGGGCGTGTGTCCAACCCCACAATTCGTGGATGAAGGCCGATGATCACGATTCTGTTGGAACACAGGAAGGCTGGCGGGTAATAAATCCGCAATGGATATGATCATGCTCCTCGGTCGAGGCCAAGAATATGCATGTCCGCGGCATGGTTATGCGAGATCGGTCAATGAGAGCTGACGAGGTATCCGGGGAATATACAAAGGACCTCCGTCGTCTTTGTTCAACCACCTCTCACTCTCGATAAGAGCTGTATCCGGATCCTTAACTGAGTCGCCGAACAGATAATCTATTTTTTGCAAAGGTTCAGTGGAGCTGGTGTCTTTTACAAGTGGCGCGTCGGTGACCAATAGCCTGAGAATGCGGAATTCCCTCAACTCTGATCGAATGCCTCCGTGATGTCGGGTGCAAATCGGCGAGATAAAAATCGCGGGATCGTCACATGTGGTGTAATATTCACTATGGCTTCATCAACCGCGTAAGTCTAAAAGCTCCCGAGGAATAATCAATCAAATCAAAAATATTCAGTTAGTAAAAGGCATTGAATTCATCTTACATAGATTGAGTCACGACCTTATAACGGTAATGACGATTTCATCCAGATCGAATACCGGAGAACGATAAATATAGTCAGCGTAAACAAAGCGGCAATATATCCCGTTCTGAGCGGTGCGGTATGAAATCGCCCCGCTAAAGATATCGAGACGGGTGATGACCAAGCAAAACCAATCGTGAAGCGTCAATCGAAGGAGAATCTGACTCTTCCCAATCGCCTCACAAAGGAGAACGGCGGGTCGTGAACGAGTGTACACACGGAAGATGAAGCGAATCGGCGTCGGTCCCCACAAAGGAGGATTTCAGCTCTTCCCAATAGCCTCACAAAGGAGAGCTGCGGGATACAACGATATATATACGAAGATGATAAAGCCGGGCGCACCACCGAAGAAGGAGGCGTGCATTCACACGGCGCACGAGTTGATCGACCCCTTGGAACATGAGATCTTCGCGACGACATCGGAAACTGCAAAAGAAAACAAATAAAATCAGATATGCAGTTGAAAAATCATCAAATTTAGCACAAGAGACCGTTGGTGAATTAGGTAGCCGCCGGCCATGACCCGAGCAGGTGCCCGACTCAACGAGACAGGCGACTTGATGGGAAATAAATGATTACCTCCTTAGTTGCAAGTATACAACCTTGATCAAGTTATAGTATTTAAGATTATCGATCCCACGAGGAACGGGAAGTAGGAAGAGTTTTGCTCAAGTTTTGGTTCTCAAATTATGCGCGTGACAATTAGGAGTTATTCAAATAAAATAAAAATAAGAAAATGGTGAATGTGGATGTGGAGAGATAAGAGAGAGTGGATTGTGGATTATGTGCAAAAGAGGAGAAAATGAAGTTGAGAATGTGGTTGTGATTATGTGCAAATAACAACAAAACTAGGTTTGAGATTATATGCACATGGAGGGAATATGAGATTGAGAGAGAAGTAAAAATCAATGAAATCAAAAATAAAGGAAAATAACAAACAAATGAAAAACAAGGATAAGAGGAAAATAAAGAAGGTAAAGTATGGAGGATTAATTAAAGATATGAGGAATCTAGAGTAGATCCACTTAGCTTATCTCAATCTCATGAAAATGAGTTGGATTTGTTAGCTAGTTTCAAACAATCTCTAGGGATCCCACTAATATTAGCTCCACACTTAGAAAGGGTAATTCCCTAGAGGGTTCTAGCCTCAAGGTGAATTAAAGGAAAGAAAAATCTATTCTAGAAAGTAAATACAAGAATTAAATACATTGCATGAAAGTAAATTGCATGGAATTAAATTGCATGAAAGTAAATTGCAGAGAGTAAATTGCATGAAAGTAAATCTATTCTACAAACAAGAAAATAAAGAAGAAAATGAAAAAGAAATAAAAGGAAAACCAACAACTCTGATCTTAATCTAATCCTCCTTTGGTCCTTGGATTAGAAGAAGAGAAAGGAAATTGAAGGGTGAAACATTTCATTTATTGTGTAATAAAGTTACAATTTTGGAAGGTCTTCTCAATTAAGAGTGACCCTCCTCTCCAAATGGAGTTTTTACAAAATATTTCACACTCAAAACCCTCACCTTCACCCTATTTATAGCCCAACGGAGTTGATGTGAACCATTGGATCAAACCTAGCCAAAAAGAAGAGAAATCCACCATTAATTGAATCGTTTGGGAAGCCGATCGGTTGTGATAAGTTATGCTTATGCGGTTGAATGGCGATTAGTTCCCAACCGAATTTGTCTTTTCTTAATTTTTCTTCACAATTTCTCTTGGATCAACTTGGTATCTTGGGCCTTTGTTTGTCTTGATTTGGGCTTCAATAATTGGTAAAATTTAGAGAATTTGAGTCATTTGGGCTTTTATTCATTATTTCTTTATTAGCCCGCAAAATAAGATAAAATGATTATTAGTAATATCGTTATTCATATAACATAGGTAATAAGGGTATAAAATGTAATTAAAATGTGATAATCAAATACCCCCACACCTAAGCTTTTGCTAGTCCTCTAGCAAAGAAAATAAAAAGAAAACCTAACTCACTTTCGCAGAATCGCGGTTGTATTTAGCGATACAACAAGCCTTTAAACCCCTAGGTTACCCTAGTGGACGAGTTGTAGTCTCGTGAGGGTTTGCAGTGAATATACCCACAAAATTCAGTAAACTTGCCAATTTAAAGAAGTTAATAAAATAATTAATTCATTTGATATCTTCAAACATTCCAATTGAAGTTGGTTAATACTCAAGAAAACGCTTTTATCATAACTCCAATGTAATTTTCTTAAGAAAATCCTTCCATTATAGTTATACAAAACTAAGTTTAACTCAAAAATTTAATTTAAAAGTTTTGAAAAGAACATTCTAACTCTTTGTTTTAAACAAACTTCAAGTCTTTTAATCCATTTAATTTTTCAAGAACATATACAAATATAACTATATATAAAAACATGATTAGTATGACAATTTTTTTTATTTACTCTTTATTCCTTGGTGGTTTTGTTCTTTTAATCGGCTTTCTAAGTGACCATTTAGCGAGTTTGGGCCAATGAATCCCAACCCAATTGGGCTTAGGTCATTAAGTATAGAAATACTCCTCGGGCTTAATTACTCAGTCAACTTAGGCTTAGTAAAATAGAACCACCAATGATTTTAAGAGAAATTTTTCTTCTTTTATTAAGTTAGTATAATATATATATGTGTATATGTATATATATTCTGAACAATATTTGGATCAAGACAACTTGAAAAATTATTTTCAACTCTAAGTTAGGCATGCAAAAATTCCATTACTTTAATTAAAAATCTAAGTTAAAACTTAAGTAAAGTATACTACTTGAAAATCATTTCTTAAGAAATTTATTTGGAGTTATCATAAAAGGTAAACTTGAGTATAGAACTAACTAAGGATTAGAAGACTTAAATTCTATCAAATAGATCAATTATTAATCAACTCTATTAAGTTGGCAAGTGAATTTTTTTTTTTTGAAAAGAGGGAAAAAATGACATAAAAAGAAAAACAATTGGTAAGAAAAAGAGAAAAATGACTAAGATAAAGAGTAAGAATGACTAATTCCCACCCCACACCTAAATTTTGCATTGTCCTCAATGCAAATTCTATTATGCACAAAGTACAACAGATAATAATTGAAGCACTTATATTTGTTGATTAGACTTGAACAATGATAAAAATTCTGCAAATACCTTCAAGATAAGGGGTGAAGCCAAACATTTATTCTCTTTTATTTATTTATTTATTTATTTATTTATTTATTTATTTATTATTATTACTTTTTAATAAAGAACAATAAGAAACTCTCACATGAGAGAAGAATAAATTCTTTTATTATTATGAGACAAAAATAAAAATGTAGAATAAAAGATGAAACATGAGAAGCTCACATTCTACATTAAATCCTACCTTATTGAAAAATTCTACCCCAAATTTAAAGAATTTCAAGATGATATAATCAATGATCTCAAATTCTGAAAATTTCAAGGTTTGCAATGATGTTTGCAAAGAATGGAAGGTAGGTATTAATGGTTGTATGCTTTTGAACTTAGATTAGTTATTAACAAAATTTCATCAAAAATGAAATCTTGTTGTTTTCTATTTTCTAAAAATCTAAGTTCATTGACAAGGGTTCTTCAAATGTTGGCTTCAAGATGCATGTATTCAACGTAATTTTGGATCAAGACAACTTGAAAAATTATTTTCAACTCTAAGTTAGGCATGCAAAAATTCCATTACTTTAATTAAAAATCTAAGTTAAAACTTAAGTAAAGTATACTACTTGAAAATCATTTCTTAAGAAATTTATTTGGAGTTATCATAAAAGGTAAACTTGAGTATAGAACTAACTAAGGATTAGAAGACTTAAATTCTATCAAATAGATCAATTATTAATCAACTCTATTAAGTTGGCAAGTGAATTTTTTTTTTTTTTTGAAAAGAGGGAAAAAATGACATAAAAAGAAAAACAATTGGTAAGAAAAAGAGAAAAATGACTAAGATAAAGAGTAAGAATGACTAATTCCCACCCCACACCTAAATTTTGCATTGTCCTCAATGCAAATTCTATTATGCACAAAGTACAACAGATAATAATTGAAGCACTTATATTTGTTCGGTCGACTTCGAACAATGATAAAAATTCTGCAAATACCTTCAAGATAAGGGGTGAAGCCAAACATTTATTCTCTTTTATTTATTTATTTATTTATTTATTTATTTATTTATTTATTATTATTACTTTTTAATAAAGAACAATAAGAAACTCTCACATGAGAGAAGAATAAATTCTTTTATTATTATGAGACAAAAAATAAAAATGTAGAATAAAAGATGAAACATGAGAAGCTCACATTCTACATTAAATCCTACCTTATTATGAAAAATTCACCTCAAATTTAA
Organism: Asparagus setaceus; assembly: GCA_012295165.1. Classification (NCBI taxonomy): domain Eukaryota; kingdom Viridiplantae; phylum Streptophyta; class Magnoliopsida; order Asparagales; family Asparagaceae; genus Asparagus; species Asparagus setaceus. The sequence goes on along the minus strand of CM022706.1, from coordinate 53,158,018 downwards.
AGAATTTCAAGATGATATAATCAATGATCTCAAATTCAAAATTTCAAGGTTTGCAATGATGTTTGCAAAGAATGGAAGGTAGGTATTAATGGTTGTATGCTTTTGAACTTAGATTCGTTATTAACAAAAATTTCATCAAAAATGAAATCTTGTTGTTTTCTATTTTCTAAAAATCTAAGTTCATTGACAAGGGTTCTTCAAATGTTGGCTTCAAGATGCATGTATTCAACGTAATTCTCTCGCTCAAGGACTTGATTATTAACCCGTTACTCGATCGTTGTGAATGGATTGCATTCACTTGATCTTGAAAAGTTAAACTTGACCCCGCTGCTCCTTGGATTGGTCACGTTGACTCGAAATGATCCTTTCTCTCTCACTTATAGTGCTAGCTAGTTGACCAAGCCGGGTTTCTAATCTAGCTATGGCTTGAGTGTTGGAGTTGAGAATTTGTCCCGCCGATTGCATAAAGGAGTTCATCGTGCTAGATGTTTGAGTCAATAAGTTCGTGGTCCGTGCGAGGTTTTAATCAAGGCTTCCAAACCCCTTTCCAAAACATTAAGACGCTTTCAACATTTGAAGGAATATGATTTGTAGATTGATGATGAGAAAACCGATTTGGAAATGGCCGATTTGGTTGTGGAAAATTGGTTTGAGAATCGGAAAGAAATCAAGGCTGCCTCTAGGGAATTGTTGGTTTGAAGAGGGAGGAAATTTTGATTTCAGAAATTACCCCGATTCCATGCAAAATTTGATGATTTCTCCAACCCGATTATAGGTTGGAGAAAATGGATCATTAATCTGATGTCGAATGCAAGATTTATCCGTTTCTAGAGATTGAGTATTTCCTAAGAGTGGACATTGCTCAAGCATGGGCTTTGGAAAGACAGCTATGACAACTGAGGCGTAAACTTGATTGATTTGAGCCGAGCTCGCTCTTTGGTTTCTAAAGTTTCTAACCTCGCATAGAATTGTAGCCATCTTAGCTTCAGAGGCTATGTTTGACTCTAAGGAAGGACCTCTAGAACTGGACTGGGAATCGATGAATCACGTTGTTCCCACCGCATGGTTTTCTGATAAATTCTCTAAAAGTCCCAAGCTTCACAAGATTTTTCTTCATGAAATCCCCTTGACACATTGACTCTAAGGAAGTTTTGAAGAATAATCCAATCCTTCATAAATGATTTGGCATAATCGCCACTTTTCAAGACCATGGTGAGGACATTGGATAAGAAGATCTTTGAATTTATCAAAATACTTCCAAAAGGTTCTCCCGACAATTTTAAAATTTTGAATGTCGCTTCTAAGCTTGACTGCTTTTGTGGATAAGAAAGAATTTTTCATAAAACTGCTACAAATTCACCCCAAGTTGAGATGGAATCGTGGGCAAGCTATCTGACCATTTTTGGCTTTGTCCTTAAGGGCAAATGGAATAAATCGGAGTTTAATCGCATCTTCTGCTAAGTCCCTCATCTTGATCATGAGGCAAACTTCTTCAAATTCGAGATGAAAATGTAAGCGCCTTCGATTTCTACTCCTAGGAATTTGGGAAGCATGTTAATAAAATGCGGTCGAAGTTCAAAATTGGTTCCATTTACCTCGGGAGTTTTATGCAAGAGGGATTGCATTTCTAGTGGGGTAACAAACATCTTGAAGAACAGTGGGTTGGTATTAGCCATTTCGCTTGGTTCAAGAGATGGATCAAAACTAATTAAACGATTAGTATTATCCCTAACCCAAGTTTGCATACACCAAAATCAAAATTTTTTTATTTGAAAAGGACAAGAGAAAAAGTTAAGAAGATGATGAGAAAAAAAATAAGGAAAAACTAACTAAAAATAAATCAAGGCAATCACTTTCCAATCACCCTAACTCTAGGGTTAAGCCTAAACTTGACTTAGACCAGCTCCTAACCAAAAATTCCCTTAGTGAAAAGATCAAAGTTTACTTGGGTAATTAGCCAGGTAAGGATAGTACTAGAGGGAGATCAAAGATCAATTAAGTACCTCTTTCCTTTCTGGAGTTTACGCAACCCCTAAACCTTGCCTTAGACACCAATTAATCCAAATAAACTTGGACCGTTCACTTAAGGATTTCTTGTTCCTTAATGAGCTCAATCCTTAGGGGCCAACGCCTAATCAATTTTAAGAGGCTTGGGTATGTGTAGTGAGGAATTAGTGATTTTTGGGCTAAGGAAAGGGTGATGAAATCCCTCACCTTATATTGATTAGGGGGTTTTGCCCTTAAGATATTTTCAAATGTGTGCCAAATCAAGATGCTCAAATCACTTGGTGAATTCCTACTATTATATGAAATGCAACCCTATGAATTAAAAGCAACTAAAAAGGATGCAAAAATAAAAATCTTTTTATTTTTTATTATGGTCGACAATCAAAAAATGAAGTTTATTAGGGTCGACAAGGGAAAAAAAATCCTTATTTTTTATTTTTATTTTTTTATTATTTTTTTTATCCTAATTGTCTCTAATGTGAATGAACTATCTAAAGGGTGGAATTGAGAATGCTAGAAAGAGAAGTTACCCACGCAAAAGCAATGCAAAGCCTCGTTGGAGGCAATTCTTCAATCTTGAATCTTCAACTCTTGATCTTCAAGCTCTAAGTTCCTACACAAAAGAAAACACACAAAATAAGGAATCAAAGTTAATCAAAATCCTACTTATGCACCGTTCCCCGGCAACGGCGCCAAAAACTTGATGGGAAATAAATGATTACCTCCTTAGTTACAAGTATACAACCTTGATCAAGTTATAGTATTTAAGATTATCGATCCCACGAGGAACGGGAAGTAGGAAGAGTTTTGCTCAAGTTTTGGTTCTCAAATTATGCGCGTGACAATTAGGAGTTATTCAAATAAAATAAAAATAAGAAAATGGTGAATGTGGATGTGGAGAGATAAGAGAGAGTGGATTGTGGATTATGTGCAAAAGAGGAGAAAATAAAGTTGAGAATGTGGTTGTGATTATGTGCAAATAACAACAAAACTAGGTTTGAGATTATATGCACATGGAGGAAATATGAGATTGAGAGAGAAGTAAAAATCAATGAAATCAAAAATAAAGGAAAATAACAAACAAATGAAAACAAGGATAAGAGGAAAATAAAGAAGGTAAAGTATGGAGGATTAATTAAAGATATGAGGAATCTAGAGTAGATCCACTTAGCTTATCTCAATCTCATGAAAATGAGTTGGATTTGTTAGCTAGTTTCAAACAATCTCTAGGGATCCCATGAATATTAGCTCCACACTTAGAAAAGGGTAATTCCCTAGAGGGTTCTAGCCTCAAGGTGAATTAAAGGAAAGAAAAATCTATTCTAGAAAGTAAATACAAAATTAAATACATTGCATGAAAGTAAATTGCATGGAATTAAATTGCATGAAAGTAAATTGCATGAAAGTAAATTGCATGAAAGTAAATCTATTCTACAAAAAAGAAAATAAAGAAGAAAATGAAAAGAAATAAAAGGAAAACCAACAACTCGATCTTAATCTAATCCTCCTTTGGTCCTTGGATTAGAAGAAGAGAAAGGAAATTGAAGGGGTGAAACATTTCATTTATTGTGTAACAAAGTTACAATTTTGGAAGGTCTTCTCAATTAAGAGTGACCCTCCTCTCCAAATGGAGTTTTATAAAATATTTCACACTCAAAACCCTCACCTTCACCCCTATTTATAGCCCAACGGAGTTGATGTGAACCATTGGATCAAACCTAGCCAAAAGGAAGAGAAATCCACCATTAATTGAATCATTTGGGAACCGATCGGTTGGCGATCGGTTAATAACCGGTTAATAACCGGTTGGTCAACCGATTGGTTCCCAACCGAATTTATCTTTTCTTGATTTTTCTTCACGAATTTCTCTTGGATCAACTTGGTATCTTGGGCCTTTGTTTGTCTTCAGATTTGGGCTTCAATAATTGGTAAAATTCGAGAATTTGAGTCATTTGGGCTTTTATTCATTATTTCTTTATTAGCACGCAAAATAAGATAAAATGATTATTAGTAATATCGTTATTCATATAACATAGGTAATAAGGGTATAAAATGTAATTAAAATGTGATAATCACGCCGTCGGTCGAAGGCCAGCGCCGCCTGGCCCCGAGACCGAGGCGCCAGCGCCTCGAGGCCGAAGCGCCAGCGCCGGTCGAGGCCGAAATTATGCGCCGCCACGGGTTCCCCGCCGCCATACTCCTTCTTCCCTCACGGTCCGCAGCACCTGCACACAAAAAAAAAAGAAGAAGAAGAAGAGGAAAAAGAAATAGGCGTTGTAAAATACTCGTGCGTGTACCTCGTTGTCTGAGAGAGACGAGACGGCGAGAGACGAGATGAAAACAAGAGAAAAAAAAAGAGCCAAAGGGGGGCCGGCCTAGGTCAAGAAAAAGAGGTGATGGAGGGTATTTATAATAGCCCCATAAGGACTCCTATTTGGCTATGAGTAGGAATTCTAATTGGAACCCAATTGGATATCCAAAAAGGAACCAAATCAGCCCCTAATTAGGAATCCTAATTGGAACCTTATCCGGATGCCAAAACAGTGCCAAATCGGTCCGTCGATCGGCTCCTACTCCCTCCACAATATTTGGGAAGATTCTAAAGATTTATTCAGCAAGATAACACCTCGCGAAGGCCACCATATGCCCGATATAATTCGCCCAATCCTACTCCAATCAGGAATACGAGTATAAACTGTTTTCTAATTTGTCGAGAAGTTTCCGGAAGGATATTTCCATAAAAAATATTCTTAGGGATAACTCGATCGTGCGGATTGCATCGACGCAAATCAACGCGTCGCCTAATCCTACTCCAATCAGGAATATGAGTATAAACTGTTTCCTAATTTGTCGAGAAGTTCCTGGAAGAATATTTCCATAAAAAATATTCTTAGGGATAACTCGATCGTGCGGATTGCATCGACGCAAATCAACGCGTCGCCTAATCCTACTCCAATCAGGAATACGAGTATAAACTATTTCCTAATTTGTCGAGAAGTTCCCGGAAGGATATTTCCATAAAAAATATTCTTAGGGATAACTCGATCGCGGCGGATTGCATCGACGCAAATCAACGCGTCGCCTAATCCTACCCAATCGAATATGAGTATAAAGCTGTTTCCTAATTTGTCGAGAAGTTCAGGAAGGATATTTCCATAAAAATATTCTTAGGGATAACTTCGATCGTCGCGGATTGCATCGACGCAAATCAACGCGTCGCCTAATCCTACTCAATCGGGAATATGAGTATAAACTGTTTCCTAATTTGTCGAAGTTCCCGGAAGAATATTTCCATAAAAAATATTCTTAGGGATAACTCGATCGTACGGATTGCATCGACGCAAATCAACGCGTCGCCTAATCCTACTCCAATCGAATATGAGTATAAAGCTGTTTCCTAATTTGTCGAGAAGTTCAGGAAGGATATTTCCATAAAAATATTCTTAGGGATAACTCGATCGTATGGATTGCATCGACGCAAATCAACGCGTCGCCTAATCCTACTCAATCGGGAATATGAGTATAAAGCTGTTTCCTAATTTGTCGAGAAGTTCGAAAGGATATTTCCTTAGAAAATATTCTTAGGGATAACTTCGATCGTGCGGATTGCATCGGCGCAAATCAGCGTCGCCTAATCCTACCCAATCGTGAATATGAGTATAAAGCTGTTTCCTAATTTATCGATAAGTTCGGAAGAATATTTCCACAAAAATATTCTTAGGGATAACTTCGATCGTCTTGGATTGCATCGGCGCTAATCAGCGTCGCCTAATCCTACTCAATCGGGAATATGAGTATAAAGCTGTTTCCTAATTTGTCGAGAAGTTCGGAAGAATATTTCCATAAAAATATTCTTAGGGATAACTTCGATCGTGCGGATTGCATCGACGCGAAATCAACGCCGCCTAATCCTACTCCAATCAGAATACGAGTATAAACTATTTCCTAATTTGTCGAGAAGTTCCCAAGGATATTTCCATAAAAATATTCTTAGGATAACTCGATCGTATGGATTGCATCGACGAAATCAACGCTGCCGCCTAATCCTACTCCAATCAGAATACGAGTATAAACCGCTTCCTAATTTGTCGAGAAGTTCCCTAAGGATATTTCCATAAAAATATTCTTAGGATAACTCGATCGTATGGATTGCATCGACGCAAATCAACGCTGCCTAATCCTACCCAATCAGAATATGAGTATAAACCGCTTCCTAATTTATCGATAAGTTCGGAAGAATATTTCCATAAAAATATTCTTAGGATAACTCGATCGTATGGATTGCATCGACGAAATCAACGTCGCCTAATCCTACCCAATCAGAATACGAGTATAAACCGCTTCCTAATTTGTCGAGAAGTTCCTAAGGATATTTCCATGAAAAATATTCTTAGGGATAACTCGATCGTACGGATTGCATCGACGCAAATCAACGCGTTGCCTAATCCTACTCCAATCAGAATATGAGTATAAACCGCTTCCTAATTTATCGAGAAGTTCCCAAGGATATTTCCTTAGAAAATATTCTTAGGATAACTCGATCGTATGGATTGCATCGACGAAATCAACGCTGCCGCCTAATCCTACTCCAATCAGAATACGAGTATAAACCGCTTCCTAATTTATCGATAAGTTCGGAAGAATATTTCCACAAAAATATTCTTAGGGATAACTTCGATCGTGCGGATTGCATCGACGCAAATCAACGCTGCCGCCTAATCCTACCCAATCGTGAATATGAGTATAAACCGCTTCCTAATTTGTCGAAGTTCTAAGAATATTTCCATAAAAATATTCTTAGGGATAACTCGATCGCACGGATTGCATCGACGCAAATCAACGCGTCGCCTAATCCTACCCAATCAGAATACGAGTATAAACCGCTTCCTAATTTGTCGAGAAGTTCCCTGAAGGATATTTCCATGAAAAATATTCTTAGGGATAACTCGATCGTACGGATTGCATCGACGCAAATCAACGCGTTGCCTAATCCTACTCCAATCAGGAATATGAGTATAAACTGTTTCCTAATTTATCGAGAAGTTCCCGAAAGGATATTTCCTTAGAAAATATTCTTAGGGATAACTCGATCGTGCGGATTGCATCGACGCAAATCAACGCGTCGCCTAATCCTACTCCAATCAGGAATACGAGTATAAACTGTTTCCTAATTTATCGATAAGTTCCCGGAAGAATATTTCCACAAAAAATATTCTTAGGGATAACTCGATCGTGCGGATTGCATCGACGCAAATCAACGCTGCCGCCTAATCCTACCCAATCAGAATACGAGTATAAACCGTTTCCTAATTTGTCGAAGTTCTAAGAATATTTCCATAAAAATATTCTTAGGGATAACTCGATCGTATGATCACATCGACGATCCACGACGCCTAATCCTACTCCAAATAGGATTACGAGTATAAGCTTATTCCTAATTTTCAAAGAGAAGTTCCTGGAGAATAAACCCATATTCTTAAGGATAACTCGATAACCCTTAATTTCCTCCCACCATAATATCAAAAAAAAGGAATAATCTGACGAGGCATGAAAATCATGTTGACACCGGACAACGTGTCTAGTCTCGAAGAAACTTCTCCCGCAGTGGATAATCATATCCCAACAACGGTCAACGCGTCGCACTCGCCGATTGAAGGCTAGGACGATGGTTGAAGGCCAAATGGTCTCCTGTTTCGACAAGGAATCCTCGGAGGATATCTCCATGAAAAGATTTTTCCTCCCGCTGTGGTCAAACCAACAACACACGTGATGATGGAAGAATTAGCCGATTGAGGATTATGAAATTTCACATATTCGACACCAGTCAATGTGTTGCCAACAAGGAGTTCGCCGATATACCGAGAAGTCCAAAAGTCTGATGGTTAGTCAAACAACAACCAACCGACACGAGTTACAAACAAAACTCACCCACCAGCTTCGAATCAAGATTTCAACAAGCGGTCAGACAATAAATGCGACAAGTGACCTTATCGAAATCCTACAAAGCACCGGATGATCCGAAGAATCGAAGACTTGAAGCTAACTTTGGGACCCTCTCACAATCAAGGTCGAATCATGTCCAGTATTCCGTGCTCGCCTATAAAAGAACAAGATCGAACACTTTGGAGGGGTATCTGTGGCGTTGAAAAATACTTACAAAATCCCGAAACCAACTTCGTGGCGAAGTCGGCGAATGACAACCCATCGGATAATACGGACGCCGAATCGCTGAGACACGAACCCGACGGCAAACCCACGGCCACAAGCACGGCTTAAACCGACTTGAATAGACGATCGATTTCGAATCGCTGAACCGAACAAACCAAGAGTTAGTCCCGAACCAAATACGCATGTAATCTAAGTCCGGGGAAGACCAAGAGTCAGAATAAATAGGACCTAAGCCCGAGAGATCGAGAAAAAAATGGCAAAACGGCGAAACAAATAAACAAAACGCTAAACGGTGACTCAAGCGGGTCGAGGTGCCTGCCACCATGGCCGAAGCCACTTGTGGTTCGGCCACTCCCCAATCCTATAAATAGGGGGTCTTCCTCGCCTCGAGGGAGGATTGGCGGATTTCGGGATTTCGGGATTTTCGAGATTTCGATTATCCGATATTTGTGAGAGAGTTCTTGTAAGATTCACGAGCCACGCATAGCCTTGAGCACCAAGCACAAGTTCACCGACGCCGATCTACAATCATGAGGTAAGCTAATCTGGTCACTGCATTAAGCCTGGATTTCTCCTAGTAGATCTCATGATTATCACATTTTAATTACATTTTTATACCCTTATTACCTATGTTATATGAATAAAGATATTACTAATAATTATTTTTATCTTATTTTGCGTGCTAATAAAGAAATAATGAATAAAAGCCCAAATGACTCAAATTCTCCAATTTCTACCAATTTTGAAGCCCAAATCAAGACAAACAAAGGCCCAAGATACCAAATTGATCCAAGAGAAATTCGTGAAGAAATATCAAGAAAAGACAAAATCCGTTGGGAACCAATCGTTGACTAATCGGTTAATAACCGATCGCCAACCGATCGGTTTGCAAATGCATTCAATTAATGGTGGATTTCTCTTCCTTTTGGCTAGGTTTGATCCAATGGTTCACATCAACTCCGTTGGGCTATAAATAGGGGTGAATGCCGAGGGTTTTGAGTGTGAAATATTTTGTAAAACTCCATTTGGAGAGGAGGGTCACTCTTAATTGAGAAGACCTTCCAAAATTGTAACTTTTGTTACACAATAAATGAAATGTTTCACCTTCAATTTCCTTTCTCTTCTTCTAATCCAAGGACCAAAAGGAGGATTAGATTAAGATCAGGAGTTGTTGGTTTCTATTTTATTTCTTTTTCATTTTCTTTCTTGTTCATTTTATTGCTTTGTAGCTTAGATTTACTTTCATGCAATTTAATTTCATACAATTTACTTTCATGCAATGTATTTAATTCTTGTATTTACTTTCTAGAATAGATTTTTCTTTTCTTTAATTCACCTTGAGGCTAGAACCCTCTAGGGAATTACCCTTTTCTAAGTGTGGAGCTAATATTTATGGGATCCCTAGAGATTGTTTGAAACTAGCTAACAAATCCAACTCATTCTTGTGAGATTGAGATAAGCTAAGTGGATCTACTCTAGATTCCTCATATCTTTAATTAATCCTCCATACTTTACCTTCTTTATTTTCCTCTTATCCTTGCTTTCCATTTGTTTGTTATTTTTCTTTATTCTTGATTCTTGATTTCATTGATTTTTACTTCTCTCTCAATCTCATATTCCCTCCATGTGCATATAATCTCAAACCTAGTTTTGTTATTATGTGCATATAACCATAACCACATTCTCAACTTTATTTTCTCCTCTTTTGCACATAATCCACAACCACCCTCTCTAGCCTCTTCACCACCACTTTCACCATTTTCTCACTTTCATTTTATTTGAATAACTCCTAATTGTCTTATGATAATTTGAGAACCAAAACTTGAGCAAAACTCTTCCTACTTCCCGTTCCTCGTGGGATCGATAATCTTTTATACTATAACTTGATAAAGGTTGTATACTTGCAACTCAGGAGGTAATCATTTATTTGCCATCAAGTTTTTGGCGCCGTTGCCGGGGAATGGTGCATAAATAGGATTTTGATTAAGTTTGGTTCCTTATTTTGTGTGTTTTCTTTTGTGTAGGAACTTGGAGCTTGAAGATCAAGAGTTGAAGATTCAAGATTGAAGAATTGCCTCCAACGAGGCTTTGCATTGCTTTTGCGTGGGTAACTCTTCTTTCTAATATTCTCAATTCCACCCTTTAGATAGTTCATTCACATTAGAGACAATTAGGATAAAAAAAATAATAAAAATAAAAAAAAATAAAGATTTTACCTTTGTCGACCCTAATAAACTTCATTTCTTTGATTGTTCTAATTATAAAAAAAAAATAAAAAATAAAAAGATTTTTTTTTTTTTTGCATCCTTTTTAGTTGCTTTTAATTCCTAGGGTTGCATTTCATATAATAGTAGGAATTCACCAAGTGATTTGAGCATCTTGATTTGGCACACACTTGAAAATATCTTAAGGGCAAAACCCATTAATCAAGATAAGGTGAGGGATTTCATCACCCTTTCCTTAGCCTAAAAATCACTAATTCCTCACTACACATACCCAAGCCTCTTAAAATTGATTAGACGTTGGCCCCTAAGGATTCAAGCTCATTAAGGAACAAGAAATCCTTAAGTGAACCGTCCAAGTTTATTTGGATTAATTGGTGTCTAAGGCAAGGTTTAGGGTTATAAGGCGCCCGCAAGGAAAGAGGTACTTAATTGATCTTTGATCTCCTCTAGTACTATCCTTACGGCTAATTACCCAAGTAAACTTTGATCTTTTCACTAAGGGAATTTTTGGTTAGGAGCTGGTCTAAGTCAAGTTTAGGCTTAACCCTAGAGTTAGGGTGATTGAAAAGTGATTGCCTTGATTTATTTTTAGTTAGTTTTCCTTTTTTTTCTCATCATCTTCTTAACTTTTTCTCTTGTCCTTTTTCAAATAAAAAAAAATTGATTTTGGTGTATGCAAACTTGGGTTAGGGATAATTCAAATCGTTTAATTCGTTTTGATCCATCTCTTGAACTAAACGAAATGGCCAATACCAACCCACCTGTTCTTCAAGATGTTTGTTACCCCACTAGAAATGCAATCCCCTCTTGCATAAAACTCCCTGAGGTCAATGGAGCAAATTTCGAACTTAGACCGCATTTTATTAACATGCTTCCCAAATTCCTAGGAGTAGAAACCGAAGACGCTTACATTTTCATCTCCGAATTTGAAGAAGTTTGCCTCATGATCAAGATGAGGGACTTAACCGAAGATGCGATCAAACTCCGATTTATTCCATTTGCCCTTAAAGACAAAGCCAAAAATGGCTGTATAGCTTGCCCATAGATTCCATCTCAACTTGGGGTGAATTTGTAAAAGTTTTTCTGAAAATATTCTTTCCCATCCACAAAACGGTCAAGCTTAGAAACAGCATTCAAAATTTTAAAATTGTCCCAGGAGAACCTTTTTGGAAGTATTTTGACAAATTCAAAGATCTTCTTATCCAATGTCCTCACCATGGTCTTGAAAAGTGGCGATTATGCCAAATCATTTATGAAGGATTGGATTATTCTTTAAAAACTTCCTTAGAGTCAATGTGTCAAGGGGATTTCATGTAGAAAAATGCGATGAAGCTTGGGACTTTTAGAGAGTTTATCCGAGAAAACCATGCAAGGGGAACATTGTGATGACCGTGTTTCATCGGTTTCCCAACCCAAAACCAGTGGTCTTTCCTTAGAAGCGAACATAGCCTCTGAAGCAAAGATGGCTACAATCATGCGTAGGTTAGAAGCTTTAGAAGTCAAAGAGCGAGCTCGGCTCAAATCAACCAAGTTTACGCCTCGGGTTGTCATAGCTGTTTGTCTCCATCTCATGTTTGAGGAATGTCCTCTTTTAGGATCCGGTCACCACTAGGTCGATAAACGCCGTGATTCCGGCCAGTCCGTGAATGATCCATTTTCTCCAACCTACAATCGGGTTGGAGAAATCATCCAATTTTGCATGGAACCGTGGAAACTACTCCGAAATCAAAATTTCACTCCCTCTTCAACTCAACAATTCTCTAGGGGCAATGCGGTTCCTCTCAATTTTCAACAACCAAATCTGTCATTTCAAAATCAGTCTCCTCATCACCAATCTGCAAATCACACTCCTCAAATTGATGACCATGATAAACGTCTTAATGTTCTGGAAAAGGGTCTAGAAACTTTGATTAAAACCTCTACGGACCACGAACTTATTGACTCAAACATCAAACCGTTAAATTCCTTCATGCAATCAACCGGGCAAATCCTCACTTCCAACACTCAAGCCATAGCTAGGTTAGAAATCCAACTTGGTCAACTAGCTAATGCCATGAGTGAGAGAGAGAAAGGATTTTTTCCGAGTCAACCCGTGCCCAACCCGAAGGATGCGGGATCAAGTTCTACCTACCAAGCTGAAGTGAATGCAATCCATTCACTACGGTCAGGTAGACAGGTCGATAATCAGGTTAGAATGCCTCTAAGTGAAACCCTTAAACCAGAACAAATTCTCTCTCCTTCTGATATCTCTACTCAGAAATCACACCCTTCGATGACTCAACCCGAACTAACCAGAGTCTAATCAATTTAAACCAGCTTGCTCCTTACCCTGATAGACTCGTGCCTAGGAAGCACTCCTCTCGTGAGGAGAAAATTCTAGAGACTTTCAAGCGTGTTAAGGTCAACATTCCTCTTTAGATGTCATTGAACAAATTCCTTCTTATGCCAAATTTTAAAGGAATTATGTACCAAAAGAGGCAAATAAATGTTCCAAAGAAAGTCTTTCTCACGCCAATATCGGTGAAGTCCTCTCAAAGTACGTACCATTGAAACATAAGGATCCGTGTTGTCCTACCATCCCATGTATCATTGGTAATACTCAGATCGATAAGGCTTTTAGACTTAGGAGCAGTGTCAACTTGCTTCCAGATTCGATCTACCAACAACTAGGTGTTGGGGAACTCAAGCCAACTAGATGCACACTTCGCTATCGATAGATCCGTTAAGGTCCCTATGAGTGAAATAACAGATGTATTGATAAAGGTTGGAGACTTCATTTTTCCTGGCCGATTTCAGAGTCCCGAAACACAACCCGCTTCCAATCCCAAAGGACAGATACCGTGATCTTAGGAAGACCGTTCTTAGCCACTTCTAATGCTCTCATCAATCAGAACTGGTCACATGAAGTCGTCTTTTGGGAATCAATCACGAACTTAATATTTTCAATCTAGGAAATAATATTGATAATCACCATTCAAATCAATTACATCCAAGAAAGTTTAATGTAAGTAGAGAATGAATCTAACATTAGTTTTGAGGAAATCTTTCATGAGGAACTGGAAATTTTAAAAATTCAGGTTTTATTTTTCAAAATGAGGAAGCGTGTTGAATACATGCCTCTTGAATGCAACATTGAAGAACTCTTTTCGATGAGCTTAGATTTTGAAAGAGCAACCAAAATGTCAAATTTTCATTAATCAAAATCTAAGTTCAAAATGCATAACACCAATAAGACCTACCTTAATTTCTTTGCAAAACACATTGCAAACCTTGAAATTTTCAGAATTTGAGAACATCATTGATTATATCATCTTGAAATTCTTTAAATTTCGGGGTAGAATTTTCAGCAATAAGTTGGATTTAATGTAGAATGTGAGCTTCTCATGTTTCATCTTTTATTCTACATTTTTATTTTTTGTCCCACAATAATAATAAAAAGAATTTATTCTTCTCTCATGTGAGAGTTTCTTATTGTTCTTTATTTCAAAAAAAAAAAAAGAGAATAAATTTTTGGCTTCACCCCCTTATTTTGAAGGTATTTGCAGAATTTTTATCATTGTTCGAAACTAGCCGAACAAATGTAAGTGCTTCAATTATTATCTGTTTTACTTTGTGCGTAATAGAATTTGCATTGAGGACAATGCAAAATTTAGGTGTGGGGGTGGGGATTAGTCATTTTTATCTTTATCTTAGTCATTTTTTTTCTTTTTATGTCATTTTTTTTCTCTTTTCATTAAAAAAAAAAGTCACTTGCCAACTCAATAGAGTTGATTAATAATTGATCTATTTGATAGAATTTAAGTCTTCTAATCCTTAGTTAGTTCTATACTCAAGTTTACCTTTTATGATAACTCCAAATAAATTTCTTAAGAAATAATTTTCATAGTATACTTTACTTAAGTTTTAACTTAGATTTTTAATTAAAGTAATGAAATTTTTGCATGCCTAACTTAGAGTTGAAAATAATTTTTCAAGTTGTCTTGATCAAATATTGTTCAGAATATATATACATATACACATATATATATTATATTAACTTAATAAAAGAAGAAAAATTTCTCTTAAAATCATTGGTGGTTCTATTTTACTAAGCCTAAGTTGGTGAGTAATTAAGCCCGAGGAGTATTTCTATGCTTAATGACCTAAGCCCAATTGGGTTGGGATTCATTGGCCCAAAACTCGCTAAATGGTCACTTAGAAAGCCGATTAAAAGAACAAAACCTCCAAGGAATAAAGAGTTAAAAAAAATGTGTCATCCTAATCATGTTTTTATATATAGTTATATTTGTATATGTTCTTGAAATATTAAATGGATTAAAAGACTTGAAGTTTGATTAAAACAAAGAGTTAGCATGTTCTTTTCAAAACTTTTAAATTAAATTTTTGAGTTAAACTTAGTTTTGTATAACTATAATGGAAGGATTTTTTTAAGAAAATTACATTGGAGTTATGATAAAACGTTTTCTTGAGTAGTAACCAACTTCAATTGGAATGTTTGAAGATATCAAATGAATTAATTATTTTATTAACTTCTTTAAATTGGCAAGTTGTCTGAATTTTGTGGGTATATTCACTGCAAACCCTCACGAGACTACAACTCGTCCACTAGGGTAACCTAGGGGTTTAAAGGCTTGTTGTATGCTTAAATACAACCGCGATTCTGAAAGTGAGTTAGGTTTTCTTTTTATTTTCTTTGCTAGAGGACTAGCAAAAGTTTAGGTGTGGGGGTATTTGATTATCACATTTTAATTACATTTTTATACCCTCATTACCTATGTTATATGAATAAAGATATTACTAATAATTATTTTTATCTTATTTTGCGTGCTAATAAAGAAATAATGAATAAAAGCCCAAATGACTCAAATTCTCTGAATTTCTACCAATTTTGAAGCCCAAATCAAGACAAACAAAGGCCCAAGATACCAAATTGATCCAAGAGAAATTCGTGAAGAAATATCAAGAAAAGACAAAATCCATTGGGAACCAATCGGTTGACCAACCGGTTATTAACCGATCGCCAACCGATCGGTTTGCAAATGCATTCAATTAATGGTGAATTTCTCTTTCTTTTGGCTAGGTTTGATCCAATGGTTCACATCAACTCCGTTGGGCTATAAATAGGGGTGAATGCTGAGGGTTTTGAGTGTGAAATATTTTGTAAAAGCTCCATTTGGAGAGGAGGGTCACTCTTAATTGAGAAGACCTTCCAAAATTATAACTTTTGTTACACAATAAATGAAATGTTTCACCTTCAATTTCCTTTCTCTTCTTCTAATCCAAGGACCAAAAGGAGGATTAGATTAAGATCGAGGAGTTGTTGGTTTCTATTTTATTTCTTTTTCATTTTCTTTCTTGTTCATTTTATTGCTTTGTAGCTTAGATTTACTTTCATGCAATTTAATTTCATGCAATTTACTTTCATGCAATGTATTTAATTCTTGTATTTACTTTCTAGAATAGATTTTTCTTTTCTTTAATTCACCTTGAGGCTAGAACCCTCTAGGGAATTACCCTTTTCTAAGTGTGGAGCTAATATTTGTGGGATCCCTAGAGATTGTTTGAAACTAGCTAACAAATCCAACTTATTCTTGTGAGATTAAGATAAGCTAAGTGGATCTACTCTAGATTCCTCATATCTTTAATTAATCCTCCATACTTTACCTTCTTTATTTTCCTCTTATCCTTGCTTTCCATTTGTTTGTTATTTTTCTTTATTCTTGATTCTTGATTTCATTGATTTTTACTTCTCTCTCAATCTCATATTCCCTCCATGTGCATATAATCTCAAACCTAGTTTTGTTATTATGTGCATATAACCACAACCACATTCTCAACTTTATTTTCTCCTCTTTTGCACATAATCCACAACCACCCTCTCTAGCCTCTTCACCACCACTTTCACCATTTTCTCACTTTCATTTTATTTGAATAACTCCTAATTGTCTTGCGCATAATTTGAGAACCAAAACTTGAGCAAAACTCTTCCTACTTCCCGTTCCTCGTGGGATCGATAATCTTTTATACTATAACTTGATAAAGGTTGTATACTTGCAACTCAGGAGGTAATCATTTATTTGCCATCAAGTTTTTGGCGCCGTTGCTGGGGAATGGTGCATAAGTAGGATTTTGATTAAGTTTGGTTCCTTATTTTGTGTGTTTTCTTTTGTGTAGGAACTTGGAGCTTGAAGATCAAGAGTTGAAGATTCAAGATTGAAGAATTGCCTCCAACGAGGCTTTGCATTGCTTTTGCGTGGGTAACTCTTCTTTCTAATATTCTCAATTCCAACCTTTAGATAGTTCATTCACATTAGAGACAATTAGGATAAAAAAATAAAAAATAAAAAATAAAGATTTTACCTTTGTCTAATCTCTAATAAACTTCATTTCTTTGATTGTCGACCATAAAAAATAAAAAATAAAAGATTTTTTTATTTTTGCATCCTTTTAGTTGCTTTTAATTCCTAGGGTTGCATTTCATATAATAGTAGGAATTCACCAAGTGATTTGAGCATCTTGATTTGGCACACACTTGAAAATATCTTAAGGGCAAAACCCATTAATCAAGATAAGGTGAGGGATTTCATCACCCTTTCCTTAGCCTAAAATCACTAATTCCTCACTACACATACCCAAGCCTCTTAAAATTGATTAGGCGTTGGCCCCTAAGGATTCGAGCTCATTAAGGAACAAGAAATCCTTAAGTGAACCGTCCAAGTTTATTTGGATTAATTGGTGTCTAAGGCAAGGTTTAGGGTTATGTAAGGCCCGCAAGGAAAGAGGTACTTAATTGATCTTTGATCTCCTCTAGTACTATCCTTACGGCTAATTACCCAAGTAAACTTTGATCTTTTCACTAAGGGAATTTTTGGTTAGGAGTCGGTCTAAGTCAAGTTTAGGCTTAACCCTAGAGTTAGGGTGATTGAAAAGTGATTGCCTTGATTTATTTTTAGTTAGTTTTCCTTCTTTTTTTTCTCATCATCTTCTTAACTTTTTCTCTTGTCCTTTTTCAAATAAAAAAAATTGATTTTGGTGTATGCAAACTTGGGTTAGGGATAATTCCAATCGTTTAATTCGTTTTGATCCATCTCTTGAACTAAACGAAATGGCCAATACCAACCCACCTGTTCTTCAAGATGTTTGTTACCCCACTAGAAATGCAATCCCTCTTGCATAAAACTCCACGAGGTCAATGGAGCAAATTTGAACTTAGACCGCATTTTATTAACATGCTTCACAAATTCCTAGGAGTAGAAACCAAGACGCTTACATTTTCATCTCGAATTTGAAGAAGTTTGCCTCATGATCAAGATGAGGGACTTAACCAAGATGCGATCAAACTCCGATTTATTCCATTTGCCCTTAAAGACAAAGCCAAAAATGGTCAGATAGCTTGCCCACGATTCCATCTCAACTTGGGGTGAATTTGTAAAAGTTTTTCTCAAAAAATTCTTTCCCATCCACAAAACGGTCAAGCTTAGAAACAAAGATTCAAAATTTTAAAATTGTCCTGTGAGAACCTTTTGGAAGTATTTTGACAAATTCAAAGATCTTCTTATCCAATGTCCTCACCATAGTCTTGAAAAGTGGCGATTATGCCAAATCATTTATGAAGGATTGATTATTCTTCAAAAACTTCCTTAGAGTCAATGTGTCAAGGGGATTTCATGAAGAAAAATGCGATGAAGCTTGGGACTTTTAGGAGTTTATCCGAGAAAACCATGAAGTGGGAACATTGTGATGACCGTTTTCATCGGTTCCCAACCCAAAACCGGTGGTCTTTCCTTAGAAACTAACATAGCCTCTCAAGCAAAGATGGCTACAATCATGCGTAGGTTAGAAGCTTTAGAAGTCAAAGAACGAGCTCCACCAAATCAACCAAGTTTACGCCTCGGGTTGTCATAGCTGTCTGTCTCCATCTCATGTTTGGAGGAATGTCCTCTTTTAGGATCGGTCGACCACTAGGTCGGATAATGGCGCATTCCGTCCGGTGAATGATCCATTTTCTCCAACCTACAATCCAGGTTGGAGAAATCATCCGAATTTTGCATGGAACCAGGGAAACTACTCCGAAAATCAAAATTTCACTCCCTCTTCAACTCAACAATTCTCTAGGGGCAATGCAGTTCCACTCAATTTTCAACAACCAAATCTGTCATTTCAAAATCAGTCTCCTCATCACCAATCTGCAAATCACACTCCTCAAATTGATGACCATGATAAACGTCTTAATGTTCTGGAAAAGGGTCTAGAAACTTTGATTAAAACCTCTACACAGACCACGAACTTATTGACTCAAACATCAAACATGTTAAATTCCTTCATGCAATGGGAATAGCACCATCCAAGACTTGGAAGGATTTGAAGGTACGCGGGGAGCAAGCCGAGCGATTCCTGAAGAGGAAGAAGGCGGAAAGAGGTCAACCAACGGCGAACGCAAATAAACAAAACTTTGTCCCACGCGGCAGAGGGAAGGTGCCAGAGAAGGCAGTAGACGCGAACCAAACATTCCAGTTACAGCCGTAGCAGCAGCCTTAACAGCAAACACCACAGCAGTTGCGGCCCCAATGGCAACAACAACCTCAGAATCAGAAGTCGTCGGAACCAAGGTTTCTCAAAGTTTACTCCTTCAAGGATGACGAAGTTCCCGGTATTTTCAAATACCTCTTGGAGAACAACAAAATCCAGTTACCGCCAATTGTGAATCAAGAGGAAGCAAAGAGGGTTACAGACCCGAAGTACTGCGCCTATCACAGGGCAGTGCACCACCCGACAAAGTCATGCAATCATCTCAAGGATAAAATCCAGGCCTTGATTGATGTATGGGTCATTACCTCGAAGGCATCTAAAGAGAAGAAAGTGGGAGCGAATCAGTCTCCATTAGCTTCAGATCAGTGCCTTTGGATTGGTTTCAACCGACTCCCGTTGTGAAAGTAGGGATGAAGATGGTAAATGACGACCTTCATGGTCAACGTGAAAAGGGACTCGTACCTCATACAGCCCCGAACGGCGAGATCCTCTAGGTTCATCCGGACTTACTCGAAGATGAGCAGTGGGCGATCTCTTTGTCTAAAAAGAAGTCGAAGGGGAAGGGGAAGCTATGTCATGCCACTTCAGCAATCTTAGAGAAGGATGATGAGCAGATAATGACACTACAACTCTCTAAAGAAGAACAAGAAGTCTTCGTCACCAGGAGTGGACAAGCGTATCACTACAAGTATCCCGAAGCACATAATCCAAGCGCAAAGACGTTGACGGAGCTGGGGGTAGCGATGACTCCCCCTACGCGCACGGAAAAGTTGCAGCAACAGGTGGCTGCTAAAGAAGACATGGCCAAGCTAAAAGAGAAGCAACCCCAACAACATGAGAATCAAGTTCCGAAGCAGTCTCGTTTCAATCGTCCGATTGGAAGAGGTAAACAGGAAAGTTCAAACTCCTCGCGACGCTTCGACATTATGGCTCAACTGGCTAATATCCCGACGAGGATAACGCTTTACGAGCTACTGCGGCTGTCGAAGGAAACCATAGAGGCGTTACGGGAAGCCCTAGCTGACTCAGAAGTATTTCTCACTCAGGTCGAGCCAAGTCATGAGCTGCTTGAATCTTTGGCCCAGCAGTACAACCTCGCCACCGAGCACATTCCTTACATAACTTTCACCAAGGAGGATATGCAGACGAAGAATTCCAAATATGACAGTCACAGATTTTATCGGTACATTGGCTCCAAATAAGTCAACCGGATCCAAGTCGATCCGGGTTCATTGTGAGCATCATGCCCTAAATGCGATGTACAAACTCGGGATTCCTGCCAATAAGCTGGTATCTACAGGCACAGTAATTTACGAATTTAACACCAGTGGGTCTCGGCCACTTGGTAAAATCTGGATAAAGTGCCAAATGGGTGATTTGAAGTCTGAAGTCACATGCTATGTGATCGATGCGGAGACTTCTTATAACTTATTATTGGGTCGGCCTTGGATCCATAATAATGTTATAGTCCCCTCCACTCTTCATCAGTGTCTGAAATATGTCGACACTAATAATGAAGTCAAGACGGTGGTCGCGAACAAACAGCCGTTTAAGGGGTTGGAGAACTACTTCACTGACTCCCTCCTTTACGGTAATGAGTTCGATATTGAATCATCGGCCCAAGGCACGGACAGCGGTGAGGAAGCTGATATCGAAATCGGGCTTGATTATGAGGGGGGTTTTGTTATAAATGATATTGTACCCGCTGTAATCAATCTTGACGATGAAGACTCGTCGGATGAAAGTTGTAATTGGCAACTTGCCGACAATAAAATAAATGGTGACTTAGAATACTCCCCGTCTTTTATTGATGTAATTAAAGGATTGTATGATGATCCTGAACTGCACATGCCGATCCGATCGTCGTGTGTGACCCAGAAGCAACTCTGAGATTCTTTCGGAACAACGCTTGTCATCCCCGCCAAAATAGGAGATGAGAAGGATTTAATCTACGGTAGGGGAGAATCATTCCCACCACCAGATCCTGTCTTGAAGAGGGATACCGACAACGATAAGCCTAGCTCACATCTATCTAGATATAGTCCAGAAGTATGAGATCTCATGAAAAAGTGGGGGTACGACCTGACGAGAGGCGAAGGTCTTTGTTTCGGGCGAGGTCTCCGAATTGCACCCGAAGCTGCGCATGTCCCAAAAGGGAAGCCCTTGAATTATTACGGATTCAAAAGAGGGTTGGGTTATGTATCTTCTTTAGAAGACGAACGTTGCTGGTTCATTAACGACCAATTATCCGACGCAGGAGATGGACATTCATCGCATTCCTCAGCTTGGGACCTCGATGTCAGCATCGGCGAAATGTTCAAGGGATTAATGTCGAATATGACTACAACCGATCCTACCACGATGGAGGATGATGAACAGATGCCAACATGGGAAGACCCGTGGATCCATCACCTCAATATGCAATACGGAGACCGATTCGAGCAAAGAGAACCTCCGACCAAAGATGCAGTAGTTCAAGTCGATATGGATGATGAAGCCAATCCGAAGCCTATATTCATGAGCGGCAGTCTTCCCCCGGAAGAGAAAGAGGAATTGATTACTCTCGTCCGGGAGTATATCGACGTTTTCGCCTGGAACTACGAAGATATGCCAGGGCTCGATCCGAACGTGGCTACCCATCGCCTCAATATCAAGCTGGATGTCAAACCAGTCAAACAACAGCAAAGACGGTTTCGTCCGTAAATCATGGAATCAATCGTGGCGGAAGCAAAGAAGCTCATAACGTCAGGTTTCATCAGGGAAGTGCAGCACCCGGATTGGGTGTCAAATATTATTCCGGTTCTAAAGAAGAATGGGACAATCAGAGTCTGCGTCGACTACAGCGATCTGAATGCCGTATACCCAAAATATGATTTTCCTCTTCCAATCACGGATGTCATCATTGACAACACGTGCAGATTCGAGAAAATGTCTTTCATGGATGGCTTTTCAGGTTATAATCAAATTAAGATGCACTCAGATGACGCGAAACACACGGCGTTCAGAACTCCACTTGGTGTCTTCTGCTACACGGTCATGCCGTTTGGTCTGAAGAACGCGGGCGCCACATATCAGCGAGCCATGACGAAGATTTTTTACGAACATCTTCGGAAGACGGTTGAATGCTACGTTGATGATCTAGTAGTTAAAAGCCGCGACAAGAATGACCACATCAAAGACCTGAGAACGGTATTCGATCTTATGCGGAGTCATCAGTTAAAGATGAACCCCACTAAATCTTTTCTCGGAATGTCCAGCGGCAAATTTCTTTGATTCGTTGTCACCACTAAGGGTATTCACATCGACCTAGATAAAGTGAAGGCAATAAATGAATTACAACCCCCGAGAAATTTAAGAGAACTCAGAGGGTTACAAGGGCGATTAGCTTACATCCGGCGGTTCATATCAAATCTCTCCGGAAAATACCAACCGTTCTCCAAGCTAAACAAGAAAGGAGTATCATTTGTCTGGGACGACACCTGTCAAAAGGCATTCGAGGATATCAAAGCATATCTAGCGAATCCTCTCATTCTCGTTGCACCGAAGTCAGGTAAACCGTTCTTAATTTACATCAAGGCGACGAACCATTCGTTAAGCACTTTGCTCGCGCAAGACGATGACAACGGTCATGAGCAAGCGGTGTATTACCTAAGTCGGACGTTAGTAGGTGCTGAATCCCGCTATCCGATGATCGAGAAGGAGTGCCTAGCGTTGGTGTTCGCGGTTCAAAAGATGCGACACTACTTAGTCGGACAGACGATTTATGTTGTTTCCGGCGTAAATCCAGTCCGGATATTCATGACGCAACTAGCCTCCATGAATTGGCGTTTGGCAAAATGGGCCTTGCTCTTGTCCCAATATGACCTGCACTTCAAGCAACAGAAGTCGGTCAAGGGACAGGCAATTTGCGATCTTTTGGCAGCAAATTTAACAAAGGATACGGCCGAGTTGTATGATGACTTGCCAAATGAAACCTACGAGATCAACACTACGTCACATCAGCAAATATGGCAGCTATACTTTGACGGAGCTTCTCGAGCAACCAACGTAGCAAGCACTCCCGGATATTCTAAGATTTCTGCCGGAGTTAGAGTTGTCTTAGTTTCCCCGGGTAAACACGTGATGTCACGGGCTTATTCGCTAACCGAGCCGTGCTCCAATAATGTGGCTGAATACAACGCCTTACTTATTGGACTCAGTTTCACCAAAGAGCTAGGGGTAAAATATCTCGAAGCTTTTGGAGATTCTCAACTTATAGTCAAACAGGTTCGTGGGGACTATGAAGTCAGGAATCCGAACTTGGTTCCGTACCATCGGGCGGCTGTCGAGATGGCAGATTCATTTGAAGAATTCTTTATTGAGTACATCCCACGCCTTCAGAATGCATATGCAGACGTATTAGCGACATTAGCGGTATCGTTTGCGCAACCTCCTAAGTCGGAGCAGCTGATCACTGTGAGAACTCACCAACTCTTCATGCCAATATATGGCGAAGAAGACAATGACAAAGAGGTGGTCATCAAAGAGGTGCACTCGACCCGAATTGAATTAGAGCCCCGGGATTGGCGATTTCCTAAAATCGATTATGTCCTACACGGTATTTTGCCAGAAGACGTAAAGGAGAGGGAATCAATCCGACGAAGAGCGCCAAGATTCTTTTATAACTCAGAGACCCAAATGTTATATCGTTGCGCGTACGACGGCTTGCTGCTTCGGTGTCTTTCAGAAAGAAGCAGAGGAAGTTCTTAGGGAAGCACACGGTTGAGAGTGCGGCGCGCACCAACCTGGTCCCATGCTTTATGATCGCATCAGAAGAATGGGATACTTCTGGCCAACGATGGTTAATGATGCAATCGAGTACGCTCGAAAGTGCCACGCGTGTCAAATACACGCGAACTACATGCATCGACCCCCGGAGCATTTGCATCCTTCAGCTACTTCATGGCCGTTCGAGACGTGGGGGATGGACATCGTAGGTCCTATTTTCCCTCCATCAGTTAAAGGTGATCGGTTCATTCTCGCAATCACCGATTACTTCTCTAAGTGGGCTAAAGCAATTCCACTTAAAGAGGTGAAGACGAACAACGTCATCAGGTTCATCAAGCATCACGTCATCTATCGACACGGCGTGCCAAGGCAGATCATACATGATAACGGTCCTCAATTCATCAGCAATGCCTTCGTTAAGTTTTGCGAGAGGTTTAAGATTCTAGACGTCTTGTCGACGGCCTATTATCCCGCTGCTAACGGTTTAGCTGAAGTGTTCAACAAGACAATCATTAAGATCTTGTCAAAGCTTGTGAAGACCAATAAACGTGATTGGGATGATAAACTCGGAGAAGCACTCTGGGCATATCGTACCACAATTCGCACGCCAACTGGAGCTACCCCATACTCTCTGGTATACGGATGTGAAGTGGTGCTTCCATTAGAAATCCAAATTCCATCACTTTGGATCGCCCTCGCAACTGAGATGACGACGGAGGAATAACATCAGAGACGCCTTGAAGAGCTCGAGATGTTGGATGAGAAATGCTTGGAAGCTCAACAACACATTGAGTTTTACCAAGCCAGAATGTCGAGAGCTTTCAACAAGAGAGTCCGACAGAGAAGCTTGAAGGAAGGAGACCTGGTCCTCGCTGCTCGACGACCGATAATTCTCGCCTCTAAGAAGAAAGGTAAATTCGAACCCAAATGGGAAGGACCGTTTGTGATAGACAATGTTTACTCAAACGGTGCTTATCACCTAATTACTCAAAATGGTGACAGGCAATTAATGCCAATAAATGGGAAGTTCCTGAAAAAGTACTACCCTTAGTACATTCGGGATAACCCATATTGAAGGGAAGTTCCTCAGGAAATAATTCCCCATTGTCCTTGAGGATAACCCTAAATCTATCCTCCACCATAAATTTCCTCACCGATCAAACTCATTGGCGGTGAGTCTACTAAACAAAAATCTTTCTGGTCCAATCCACCAGCAGAATCCTCTCTTGATTCCTTTCACTGAACAAGAGGTCCACTTTCAATATTAAAACTCCCTTCTGATAAACAGGAGGATCCCATCGTTCTACTTCGGTCACGCCTTCCCATGATTAGAGCTGAAGTTGGAATTTCCTTTCGATAAACGAGAAATTCATTTCAAGATCAGGTAGCAAATCCTATAAAAGCAAAAGCAATCTGAATCTTTCCCCCCACTTCGGTCACGCCTTCCTATGGTTAGGGCCAAAGTTGGAATTTCATCTCGATAAATGAGAATTTCATTTTCAGATCAGATAATAAATCCTATAAAAGTGAAAGTTATCTGAATCTCTTTTCAATTCTCGGAGTGGAGATCCCACTCTTAGTTTCACCCCTTCCGATTATCGAAGTAGAGATCCCACTTTTAGTTTCTTCCTTCCTAGAGATAGAATATAAAATTCTTCCTCTCCAGGGGCAAGAGATAGAATATAAAATTCTTTCTCTCTTACTTTGGGTTCGTCTTTACCCTAAAAGAAGACCTGGAGACGGAATATAAAATCCTTCCTCTCCACCGTCGGGAAACAGAATATAAAATTCTTTCTTTCCCACATCAATTTAATCTTTCGTTTACGGTTTAGTCTTTTATCCGATTGAAGAAGACACCAAGTTTCATCTTGGGGCATTTTATCCCGAAGTCTAAGTAGGGATAAGCCAACGCCTATAACGCGTTGCCGGTTTAGTCTTTTATCGATTGAAGAAGACACCAAGTATCATCTTGGGGTATTTTATCCCGAAGTCTAAGTAGGGATAAGCCAACGCCTATAACGCGTTGCCGGTTTAGTCTTTTATCGATTGAAGAAGACACCAAGTATCATCTTGGGGTATTTTATCCCGAAGTCTAAGTAGGGATAAGCCAACGCCTACCACGTGTTGCCGGTTTAGTCTTTTCTCCGATTAAAGAAGACACCAAGTATCATCTTGGGGAATTTTATCCCGAAGCCTAAGTAGGGATAAGCCTACGCCTAACAGGCATTGCCGGTTAGTTCCTAACTGTTCGGGTAGTCTATTCCCGTAAAAAATGACGAAGCCTATGTATTCAACATCGCAGCATTAAGGCTAGGAGAGTTTCATTCTCTTAGCACAACGTTACGTGCGGAACGGGTTTAGGCAATCCGCACGCTAGCCCGACTCAAACGGTAGTCGGTAAAGGCTAATCAAATCCGTTGATGGCTGGGGGTTGGCCAATAACCCTAAAGCCAACGCCTACCACGCGTTGTCGGTTAGTCTCTTGCCCGTAAAAGATAACAAAGTCTATGTATTCGACATCATAGCATTAAGCCTAAAAGAGTTTTATTCTTTTAGCACAACGTCACGTGTGGAACGGGTTAGACAATCCGCATGCTAGTCCGATTCAAACGGTAATCGGTAAAGGCAAATCAAATCCGTTGATGATTGAGGGTTTGCCAAAAATCCTATAAGCATGATGGCTAATTATTTCAAATGAAATTACAATGAATATCGATAAAAGGAAGATAGAGTTTTATTCAACTAATGAAGAATCAAGTCTTTCAAACTACAAGCATTCAAACATTAAGTTTATGACACAGGATTTGTTATTCCAACTGGGATAACTCATTGTTGTAAGCTTGATGGAGCTCCTCCTGTAACTCAGCCTTGAAAGATTCCTCATTCACATTTAGTGTCTGTGCAGCGTTCTCCTCAACTTCGACCAATTTTTATTCTGAGAGCTCCAGCTTCTTGGATAGGATGGTCCGAGCTTCCTCTTCATTGGCCCTGGTCAGCTGCAAAGTGCTTAAGTTCTCTTCCTTTACTTGGAGCTCTCGCTTAAGTTGCGCTATCTCAGCCTCACTCGAAGCAATAAGAGAATCGATGTGGCTCAAGGATACTGATTTTTCGACAAGGACAGTCTTAACCTGATCTACCCGGCCTCGCTGCATCTCAACCTCGAATTCATTAAGAACTCGAGCACCGTGCCACGCCTCCAGACGAGTACCCATTCGATCAGCCACATACGATGAAGCACGTAAACTGCGGCTCCGTAGCCGAAGATCGAGTTCCAGGCGATCAAGATCATCAACAACGGCCTGGGCTAACTCTGGAAAACTGGCACCCCTTATCAAAACCGTCCGCGGGTCAAGGACCGGCCTAAACTGACGGAGGGAGAGCTTTTCATGAAGAAGCTGATCGATCACCATGTTCATGAGAGAGAAAAATGACCGGACTTCAAAACAAATGATAAGCCGATCAGGATCATCGTCCAACATCAGCGCCTTAACCAAATCGTGAAGCAGAGATATACGCCCTGCAAAAATAAGAGGGTGGGCATTTCAGAATCTTAAATCAAAGGCCGGTATAGACATCCTTAGCTGAATAACTCGTACCTGGCTCAATCGGCATTGTTTCATGGTTTGACGAGTCTATCGGAATATGAACTGCTACTGACGCACCAACTGTTATAGTTGTTCTCGTGGCATGTTTGTCAGGCATAGCCGCCGACATGGTATCCAATTCTGAAGGAGCATCAGAATAAGGAATGCCTGCTAACGACAGAATGAATTCCTTAGATTTATCTAATTGTAGTTGTATTAGTCATAAATGGCTAGTCCTACAATTAATGGGAGAAAGAACCCATACCTTTAGAGGAATGAACCTCAGCAGTCTCGGGGATCTTTGGCTCAGGCGATATATCATCGGGAAGATGATCATCTCGAGGAGAATCGTATGTCAAATCCATTGCGGGGATGTCCATAGGCAGGCCGGCTTCATCAAAATCTTCTAGCGAGAAGTCTGACACGAGGAGACAAAGATGAAGAAAATAAAGTTAAGAAACCTGCAACGGGTAGAGATGGCTTACCTCCTATAGGGGGATTTATCTCTTTAACCCCAGTATCCTTATTTGCTTCCTGCAATTTCTCTAAAAGAGCAAGGAGCATAGAGGTAATTAGGGGAGACACGGGTTCCGAGTCATTCAACTCCTGCACTCGCCATCTAAACAGAGTATTACCAATAATAGATGTACCTGAATTTGTTGAATCAGGTCCTACATCGGTAGTCCCATTAATCCTAATGGATTCTGCGGAGTCTTCGACCATGGACTCATGCATCTGTTGGGTGAAGCTGGGTCCCTCGAAAGAAGCAAAATCGTGGTCAGGGAGATGGAAATCACTCTCGCATCCGTCTGCACAAAAGGTGGAGGAATATGAGTTCTAAACTCGAGGAATTAAGTGTTCAAAGGCGATTAAGCATTACCTCCTCCGCTAACGGTCATCACCGCTAAGTCCGCCACAAAGCTCGCGGATCCACGTGGGCTTTGTGGACTAGTTTCTTCGCTTAACGGCTTGAGTTCCACCGAGAGGCACGGCTCCTCCACTTGGCCATACACAGGCGACCAAATAATGTCCATAACTCCAAAAGAGGAGAAGGAAGAAGAGAGAGGAAATGTTGATAAACCTGGCCTAACATCTTCTTCGTCAGCATGGTCTTCTCTTGAGCGGTCTCCGGCAGAGCTGGATATCTCTTCTCCCCTATCGTCTACTTGACGAGTCTTACGCCGCTTCCTATGTGACCGAGCTGCTTCCTGAATCATCCGAGCATTAGCCTTGGAAGCATCTTCGGCCGCTAACACTGAGATACGTCTCACATGAACGGGTTCATCAGCCGCTAACAGCCATGTGCAATATAAGAATGTCGGCTCAAGCGGACGATCAGCACTTGGGAGACTGAATTTGGCACCGGTGCACCCCGTCACACTCCAGAATCAGGCTTGGACGCCGTCTACTAATCCCCCACGAGTCCAAAGTTGTCGACGCGGATTTTCGACATAAAGCTAGTTATAGCCAAACTGGCGGGCAAATCGGCAAGGCAGATATGGCTCGATAAAGCACTGATTCCTAACCCTGAATGTTAAGTAGCCTGGCCTAATATTCATAAGCCAACTAAAATAGCCGACATCAAGAGAGGTCCGGCTCGCCCCCGGCATCTCTTCATCGATCAAGGACTCGCCGTGCTGGCCAGAAAATCGAGAAAAACACCTGGAGAAAATCTAGCCCTTATGAATCTGCAATTCCCTTCTTACATCTGAAAATACTCGCCCCTTCCATTTGTAGCTTTCCAATAATTGCAATAAGGGGATAGTGGGGTCTGCGATACTCGACGTCATCATCATATCGGGACGGTGAAGGATGAACCAAGCCATCAAGTAAGTGTAGGGGAGCTCTACCTTTGTAAGAGGAATCCGAGCTGACGGCCCATCCTCTACCTGAATAGAGGTGTTAACTATCTGCCGAAGTCCACGATGGATGTCAGCCACCATCACCAGGAGAAGAGAAAGCTTCTTCTTGTGAGCAAGCTGAACCACAGGATAAAGGACTTCCAAGGGTAAAGCATCGCCAGACTGATATGGTACCACGCACTTCTTCAGCCAGAGCGCGAGATAACCGGCCAGGAGAGTCATTGACTAAATTTGCTTCATGGCATGCCACAGAAATATCCTGAACTTGGTACCTACAGGAAAGCCACCCTCGGTACTGCAAGGGGTGTAAGAGCGAGCGCTAGACTTCTAAATCAGTTCGTTGGTTTCTAAAGGAGAGAGTGGTGCCAATTCACAAATTGCCTCACCAGAATCGCTCTTCAGGTTCTTGAACAAGTAATCTGTAAACTGCTTTAGACTCACTTGCGGCTTTGCCTTCTTTGCCAATGGCTCATTCTGTGCCAAAACAATGTGATAATGACAAGTGAGATCCCATAAGGTATCGTGGCAATCAAGCATACGATCTTTCAGCTGACTCCGTTCACGATTCGAAGGAAAATACTCCTGGTATAGCATCTTCCCCATCGGCAAGCCGAA
The DNA here is from genome assembly GCA_012295165.1 of Asparagus setaceus. Taxonomy (NCBI): domain Eukaryota; kingdom Viridiplantae; phylum Streptophyta; class Magnoliopsida; order Asparagales; family Asparagaceae; genus Asparagus; species Asparagus setaceus. The sequence goes on along the minus strand of CM022706.1, from coordinate 53,128,261 downwards.
AACTTAAAGCATTTCATGAAGAGCTAACCCCAACTCTCCATGCCTCGTCAAAAAGGTGTTTAAATCCGGATCGTAGAGCTCTAATAGCGCAAAGAAAGGATGGGAGTTGATCGGCAGCCCATACATGGTGGCGCGAATGGCCGCATATAAACCACATGTGTGTAATTCCTCGCTCCATCGGCTGAGTACGTAGTTTGTCATTTGAGCCCACCAGTGTTTGTCTGAAGAATGGAGCCAACCGTAGAACCTTTGGCCGTGCGCAGGCATTTCTTGCCCCAGCTTCGCGAGACGATGCCTCAATGTAAGAGCAGCGGTAAATATATCGCCACGGGGTGGTGTGTCCAATCCCAGTACACCAGGACGTAATCCGACAACACGATTACTGTCCGAACCTGGAGTCGCCTTGTGGGTAATATACCCACAATGAATGCCGTCACGCTCCTCTGTCAAGCACCATGACATCTCACGTGTCACGGCTTGATTCCTTAACTCAACTAACGAGCGATGGCGAGGTATCGGCGGGAGATATAAAAGCCCAACTTCATCTTTATGCAGCCACTGTTCGCTCTCAATAAAAGTTGAGTCCGGGTCTTCAACGGAATCCCCGAATAAGTAATCTGTCTTATTCAGAGGCTGAGTGGAACTGGTATCCCTCACGAGCGGCGCATCAGTAATCAACAGGCGGAGCACACGAGGACTTCCTTCTTGTATCACCTGAATGGTCTCCGCGGATGTACCCGGTGCGAACTGAGGAGTAACCGGAACAAGCGAGGGAATATCAGAAGTGGCATAATGCTCGCCACGGCGTCCATCAATCGCATGAGAAGGGAACGCTCCAGAAGGATACTCAACTGAAAATGAGTGATTAAAATTCATTAAATCCAGCCATGAAGGACATTGCAAAAGGCAGCGTAGGGCGTAGAACTCATCTCATAAACCTGCGGGATAGAGTCACGGCCTTATAGTGGGTGAAACGATTCCGACCGCATTATGCACTCATAGGACAACGTATAATGTCGCACAAATGAAAGCGACAATATACCCCATCCGGCGTAACATAATACGCTATGAAATCGCCCCCGTAAGATAGGAGTTGACTAAGCAAAGCCTATCTTTTAAGCGACAACCCTCACGAAGGAGAATCGCGGCTTTTCCCAGTTTGCCTCACAAGTGAAAACAAAGTGAGAATGCAGTAAACTAAATGCGAGTTTTGGATGCACTGAGAGGTGGAAAAGCTCACCAGAAAGTGATGAAGGCGCACTCGTAGGTAACGGAGCAGCGCGTTGACTCCTCGAAGCACGGGATCGCCTCGATGACATCTCGACCTGCAAAGAGGAATTATACAGGTCAGAATCCGAAATACAAAAGGGGAACTATGAATTCAGAATCAAAATCCTAAGAAAGCATATGGGATTTCTTGGTCGAATTCGAATTGAACCTACAAGGAGCATATGCGCTGACATCGGGTTTGATTCTCGCTCGAAAACCTCTCCTGACCAAATTTGGCCGTAAAATGACCAAAATACCCCTGGGGCTAGGTTGAAATTTCAGCCATCTAGGTCACTTTCAAGTCCAAAAATTTTATCCACCCAAATAGCCCTCAAACCCAAAGTTTTGGCGCTGTTTTTGCACAAAACCACCTGAATTTCAGCCTTTTTTGCACAAAACTCCCTGAATTTTAGCCACAATTTGCATATAACCCCCCAAATTTTGGCCAAAACAAAAATTCAGGAATTCCCAGCGATCATTGGCATACCAACCCTCCAAACTACAGTCTAATTTTTACATGAAAGCACCTCAAATTTCAGCCCTCTTTCTCATGACCAAAATCCTTCAAGCTTCATGCAATTTCACCCCCAAAAACCCTAATTTCAGGTGTGCAATCAAAACCCTAATTTCTTGCACATCTACCCCCTGATTTACATGATGAAATAAAGATCAAATATGCAAGAGTTATAAGGGTTTACCTGAAGAAAAGCTCGAACTTGAATCTGAAAGAGAGTGCTCAAAAGGCTTGAAGGGACTCAAAAAGTATGTAAATTTAGAGGAATCCTTGAGCCCGACACGTGGAGGAAGCTTGGATCCTTGATGCTATTTAAGGTTTAAGGGAGATGAGGTGAGAAAAAGAAGAAAACAAGAGAGAAAAAAGGGGGGTGACCGGCCAAAGAAACCCTAAAGGGGGGGCCGAATTTTGTAAAAAAAATTTGAATTGAAAAAAAGGGGGGGGGGGGCGGTCCTATAAATAGGGGAGAGGATTTTATTTGGGCCCAAACCCAATAGAAGGAGGAAAGGAAAAAGAAAAAAAAAGAAAAAAAAGAAAACCTAGTTGAAGGCAGGTTTGACCAAACCAAATTATGATGGATTTGGAATCCTAATCAAGGGTGAGTTCAACTAAACCTAATCAAAAGAGGATCCAGCTAAACCTAATCAAAGGAGGATTCAGCTAAACCTAATCAAAGGAAGATCCAGCTAAACCTAATCAGAGGAGGATTACGCTAAACCTAATCAAAGAAGACTTAGAGACCTAATCAAAAGGGGTTTGGAATCCTAGTCACAGCAGGATTTCACCTATCCTAGTCACAGCAGGATTTCACCTATCCTAGTCACAGCAGAATTTCGGCTATCCTAGTCCTGTGAGAATTTAGCCTATCCTAGTCCTGTGAGAATTTAGCCTATCCTAGTCCTGTGAGAATTTCGCCTATCCTAGTCACAGCAGGATTCGGCCAATTCTAGTCAAAGTAGGATTCGACCAAACTCGAATCCCCATCCACTTGCCTCATCAGTTTTCTCTCTTCCACATGAGGTCGTCGCCCATCAATGGTCAATTCTCATATGGTTCGAGTTATGCGAACCCCAATCCTACTCCAACTAGGTGTATGAGTATAAACTGTTTCCTAATTTTTGTCAAGAAGTTCCTGGAGAATAGTTTCATATTCTTAAGGATAACTCGACAACCCCCATTTTTCTCCCACTGGGATACTCCAATAAGGTATACGAGTATAAACTATTTCCTTTTTTAGCGAGAAGTTCCTGGAAAATATCTTAAGGATAACTCAACCACCTCCGAATGGGTATATGAGGATAAACTAATTCCCGAAATTCCAGTGAACGCATGAGTATAAACTGTGTTGACGCCGGCCAACGCGTCGTAACGAAAAATCGCCGGTTGAAGGTTGAACGTCAAGAGAAAATTTCTGATGTCGGTCAACGCGTCACATCTCAAGAAAATTCCTCCTGTTGTGGTCAATCCTACAACGAGCATCAAAACGGAGAGTCCACCGATTAAAGGATGAACCCCCAATCTCCTCCCACTGTGGTTAGGCCTACGCCAAGTGACGCAACGGAGAATTCGCCAATTCAAGGTTAAGCCTCACGAAATTGGATGGTCAGTTCGACAACAACTCACCAACGCGAGCTAAAATAAGAAAATTCATTCACCAGCTTTTGATTCAAGACTTCAACAGCGGTTAGACAATAAATACAGCACCGTGACACTTTCAGTCATCCTACAAAGTACTGGATAGTCCGAAAGAATTGGAAAAGTCAAGATTTGAAGCCATTTTTAGGTCCCGTTATACCGACTGAAGGTTGGGGCCTATCATGTCCAAAGTATTTCGGCTTCTTCTATAAAAGAGCGAGACCGAAATACTTTGGAGTGGGTATCTGTAGGCGTTTAAAATTGCCTATAAGCTCCCGAACACAGCTTGTGATAAGGAGTTGACAATCGGCGAGCTATCCGACGACATAACGGCGAACCGTCGATGATACAACAACAAGTCACCGCGACGCCAACGCATAAAGCGAGTCGACGAAGCACATAAAGCAAGTCGACGAAGAGTCCAAGGCAATAAACCAAGTCGACGAAGTGCATAAAGCAAGTCGACAAAACGTACAAGGCTAATGAAGCGATGAATAGCGTGCGAGCGAAGGGATAAACCCAACTTTGAAGCTCCGGATCAGCGAAAACCGATAAACCTGAATCGAATCGGGCTCGGAATATCGGAGGATGGCGAAAAAGACCGGAAGACAAGCCGCTTGGGTGACTCGGCCAAAACCGAGCCACTTATAAGTGGCTCGCCACCGAGCCACTTATAAGTGGCTCGCCACCGAGCCACTTATAAGTGGCTCGCCACCGAGCCACTTATAAGTGGCTCGGCCAAGGCTGAGCCACTTGGCTGAGCCACTTGGAAGTGGCCACGGGGCTTTGGGCCCAGTTTCGATCCGCTATCCGCTTTGAGGCTATAAATATGAGGTGCAAGGCTCATTTGCACAGATCCAGAATTTTGGAGAGAAGAGGAGACTCTGCCGGATCAATATCTGACTTTTGGCGATAAAGGCGAGGCTTTTGAAGATCAAGATCTGATTTTTCGCGATAAAGGCGCGGTCTTTGAAGATCAAGATCTGACTTTTGGGGAGGCGATCAACTTCGACATCAGATCTACATCATTTCCTCGAGATTAAACCTCGTTTTGATCTCGAGAAGAGCTTTGATTTCGCTTAGTCGATCTCATTTGCTTGGACTCTTGTTTCCATCGTGAAATAACCCCCCTTCATCGTTTAGATCTCGCACCGGATCCGGATTACGCGGTGGTCCACGAACGGAAAAGAAGTCCCCGGCACAGGCAAAGACACCCACGCAAGCGAGGATCCGATAAACGGATCACGCGTTTGTTCAAAAAGGAGAAAAAGTTGTAATCTTTTTTGATTGTTCGTTGTAAAGCCTTATAAAAAGGCGATCTTTGTTTCTGAATCTCGTTAGTAATCCCATAAAGGTATAACGGATTCAGTCAATGACAATCATCCCGACTTTTCCCGCGAACATCAGGCTGCCCGAAAATATCTGCTAAATTATTTATTGCCCGTTAACATGTATGAATCATCATTAAAATCATTTTTCATTTTTCAATTGGTTCTGATCTAGACTAAGACTCAGCAATTGATTTTATCCCAATTAATGTTCAAATTTATGTTCTTATCCTATTTATCTATATCTTTGTGTCCTATTAAAGATATTTTATTAATTAGGATAGGATCACATTAGAATATATCATATTAAATATTATTTTATTAATTAGGTTTGATCATAATGTAATATCTGAAAAGAATCAAGGGTAAAATTGACCATGGAAAGTTTTACCCAAACTCCCACTTTTAAAAGGAGTTTATTTATAATTAATAAAAATTTTAGTGCAAATTTTGCAACTCGATTAATTAAAGGGTAGATTGAAAATAAAATTTTCAGTCATATCTTTAAGAGTATAAAAATATAATATTCAACTATCATTGTAACTTCGAGTTCTAAATAGATCTTTAATATAATATCAAAACAATCTAGAGTTAAATCCCACTAACATTCATTAAAGTGATTTAAAAAGGTATATTGTTGTCATTTAAAATTTCAGTGTATGAAAAGATGCTCAATCTAATAAATATATTAGAATATAAAATTATATCTCCAATTCTCCTTCAACTTCGAAATATTAATGGAATGGATGTAACTTTTAACTATCAAACTTTTCTATCCATGTTATTGTTATAGTTAAGAGCTTCTTCGCAAATGACATATTGCCTTAATTTAATCCCTTTTGCATATGGCATTGCATGCCGTCCCACTTGCTAGCATCCCCTAGTTAGGACTAGGTGTGGAAAGGAAGTGTCGTGGAAGTGACACGATCTTTGATGACTCAGACCGCACAAACAGCCGAGCTAGGATGCTTGGACACGAGTAGCACCTAGGGTGCCAAAAAGTATTCGTATACTCAAATATATCCATATTCGTATTCATTAAAATATAGATGTGATTATTAAAATTTATAACTAATTGGATATAATTATAGATATATGTATGCGATGAAACATCGGATCCATTATTAAAAATATTTGAATTTATGTTAATTATACATTTATAGTTTTTTAATCCATAGATTAATGGATTTGAGACTTATTTTGATGATCAAAAAAATGGATTTGAGACTTATTTTTTAATCTACTAGTGGGGATTCTTAGTTTTCCCGATATGAAAAACATCGGAATGAACACTCTTGTACCATACTAACTATATATTTTTCAATATTATTTGATTTTCTTATATCTATTTTGTATCTGCATGCATAACCACATATATATCCGCATGTATATCCGCATCTATATCCGGATTTAGGATCTATAGATATGAGTTTTCCTTATCAAGACATATCAGTATCTATATCTGTGATTGATAAGCGCATATAAATATAATAAATATCATATCTGAGTTGTATCCGATCCGTTAGCACCCATAGTACTAGCACCTCACATAGAGAACATATCATCCTCCGGCGGCCAATAACAAAGCTCAGTTTAGTTCTCTGTTGTAATCCGTTAGATTTTGACGAAGCTCCCTACATCATCTGTCTGCCTACAAGCCGCTATATCTTTTTCGGTAATCACGGAGAGTCCGACTACAATGCACCCACCTCAGCTAATAGAGCTCGACATGTAAATTCACTCCAGTGGATGAGATGATGACATGAGATAATGACACGTGTACTTGCTCTCTCCATCCGGCCACATAACCTCGTATAAAAAGGAGGCCAGATGGCAATATTTTTTCTAAGCTAAGTTTACTTGTCCAAGGATCCACTTAACGCAGGAAGTGATAAACCTCGGAATCCACTAAGGGATGTTCTCTGAATCCACAAAGACTGATCTCCGAATCCACGAAGAACTTCAAATCCACAAAGAAAATATTAAAGAGGAATTTATTGATAAAAAAGATATGTCTCTAGGGCTTACAAGACTCTGTTTAAATAGAAAATAAACAAGACTCCTACTATTACTCAAAGTTTACTAAAAATAAAAATAACAAAACTTTTCTTAAAAGACTCCCTATGATCGGGGAAGTAAATCGGTTAAATTTGGAATTAAACCGGATTTGCTTCCTAATCAAAACAGACTCCTAAAACATTACCTAAAATAGTAAAAAACTGATAAAAACTCTGATATCTCTCAATCCGGAGGATATTTGGTGAAACAAATGGCGGCAAACCAAACTTCAGTAGGTTTGGTTGACTCCGTCTCGGAAAAATACACGATTTACATATATAATTCGTCCAATTCCGACTTACGGTTTGAGAGATATGACTCGTTTTTCATTGCAAGTTATTTTCCTCGGTCGGGTCCGCGTTTGGGCTTGTAACAGTCCCGTTTCTCCATAAATATGTCCGCAGTGCGTTCTACATCACCACTGTTGCCTCTTTACTGTTTGATTCATCAAATTACAATGAGAGATTCTTACTTAATTGTCAGAAGGTCATTGGTGCTGCCAAATAGTTAACAAGTACTTCGTTAATTGTTCTTCTAATCTAAAGTAATATTTGATTCGGTGGATTATTTAACAGTAAACACATAGTTTTTAATATTTGGTTGATAAAAGAATATAATTTACCTAGATGTATATTCGATCCATTTGATTATAAAATATCTATTTAAACTTTCATCTCTTATAATTTGCATTATTATATTCATGATGTTATGTTTTTATGCAATAATATTTGTAGTTAATTTAAGTTTTGTACTGATTTGATAAACTTAAAGAGACACATATCTTTTAACCAAAATATCTAAGCTACAAAGTCAAACATCATAATTATACATGAATAGTTTTCAGTTATGAAGTTAAAAGTTATTTTAAAAATTCACTATAAAAAGCTAAATATTAAGGAGGGGATCTTAACCTTCAACGATTATCAGATAACCTCCCTAACTTCAAAAATATCATAAAATCTCCTCTAAGTTTAGGGATTATCAGAAATCCTCCTTCAACTTTAGGATTCTTCATGAAGCTTCACTAACGATGTTAAGTGCAATTTTCACATGGGCGGATAAAATTATGCAGGGGGATATTTTTCCCATTGAAAATTGTGATTCACGCTTTTAGGGTATTTTTTTCCTGAAAAGGTAAAAGTTGAAGGGGGTTTTCAGATATTTTTAAAGGTATGAGTTTTTTTATATTTATTTGAAGTTAAGGGAGTTTTCTGAAATTTGGCCTTAAAAGAAAGTATTCCTTTAGCTAAGTAAAGTATTTTTAGTAACTAGTTTAATATTCATAAACTATAAATCATTAACCAGAGAATCATATTGTAATATTCGATAAATATTCATGAATATTCTGAAAGCATTTGTCTTTAAATGTGAAGAAAATTCAAAAGTGATATTCAAATTAGTATTGAATTTGAAGATTTTAAACAAATACAAATATGAGCATATCATAATTTGATTTGATTTGATTCATTTTGGGCCTAGTTGGGACTTAACTTGAGGGAAAGTAAATCCATATTTCAACTAATATTTTTCAAAATATGAATGCCAAATTTTTATTTCCTTCATACAGATACTATTTCAATTGGATCTTGAGGAGTTGGCCTTTCTACGCTTACTATATTTGAAATACTTTATATATTTTCTTTTTGTAGATACTAGCATTTCTGCATGTGCAAAATGCACATGCATGAGAATTTATATTTTTACTTTTTCACCATGTATCTCTGCATCTACTTCGTTTTAATTTTTAAGTGATGGCTTTATCAATTTATTACATCTTCTATTACTACTATTTTTGTAAATTTTGATTCTTTAACCTTAACATATTCCAATACAATCATATCATATCATACTCTCTTTAAAAGTAGGAGTTGTGAAAAAACTTTTCATGGACAATACTACCCCTACTTTATATATCTTTTACATTATTCTTAGTAGTTAATGACATCTTGGAACTCTTTATAAAATTAAATTGCTAAGCCTTAATGCAGGCATCATCTTGCAGTCGGTGAAACATCAAGCAAGAGAAATAAATTTTATTCTTTGCTTCTCCTAATTCCTCTCTCCACTCCAAATATATCATACTCGCTTAAAAGTGTGAGTTCGTAAATCTTTTCATTCTCAATATTATCCTTGTCCTTTTGGATATAACATTGTGATCACATTCTAATTAATAATAATATCTTTAATATGATATATTACATTGTGATTCTATCCTAATTAATATAAATATCTTTAATAGGGTACAAAGTTATATATAATTGTCTTATATATTATCAAATGTCACACCATAAGAATTACAATTATTTCTTGCAAATTTGAAAATTACAAAAATCACCCTCTAAACTTAAAAGAATTGCAAAAACATTCCATTAGAATCCAAAATTAGAAAAACTTTTAAAAATCTAAAAATACAAACAACTTTCTTAAAAATCTAAAAATTACAAACAATGCTCTTAAAAATCTACATATTATACACAACATTCTTAAATTGAAAAATTATAAACAACCCCTCAGAAATCTAAAACTGTAAAAATCCATGAGGAATTCAAAATTTGTAGACAACCCCTTACACAATTACAAATTACAAATTACTATTTAAAATTCTAAAATTACTTACAGGCAGCTAAAAATCTAAAATTTATAAAAGCACCACAAAAATCCAAAAGTTGCAAAAAGCATTGTAAATCTAAAATTTTCAATAACCCCTAAATAATATAAAATTATAGACACAATCCTAAAATAAAATAAAAATCCTAATAGCCAGTGATAGAAAATTCTAAAAATTATTAAAAAAGGTTTGAAAATATGAAATTTGTAATAGTCCGAAATAACCTGAAATTATAGATAGCACCTTGAAAATAAAAAATTACAAACAACCCCTAAAAACATAATGAATACAAAAACATAATGAAAATAATTTTAAAATTACAAAAACGCCTTTGAACATCATAAATTTTTGAACAGTCTAAGAAATAATCAGTAATTACATAGGATGACTTAAAAGTTTAAAATTACAAACAGACCCTAAAAACTTTGAAGCTATTGAAAGTACTGAATAAATAAAAAATTATAGAAAACACCCTAACATTAGAAATTTTTGAAAAATCCTCTGGATAATATATAAATATAAACAATATCCTAAAAATTAAAAATTTATGAATATTCCTCAGGAGATTTAAAATGACAAAACACCCCAAAAATCCTAAAATTTAAAAACACCTTAAAATCTGAAATCTTTTGATCATTCCTCTGATTTTAGATATCTGAAAAAGACACGAAAATTCAAAAATTATAAATAACCTTGAAAAGTCTTAAAAATTACAAAAAATGCACAAAATAATTTACAAATTATAAAACACCCTAAAGATATGAAATCATGGATTAGCTCAACAGTTTGAAATTTTAAAGCCCCTAAAAGTTTAAAAATTATGAAAACCACGAGGAAAAATTTTAAAATTACAAAATAACCGAAAAAACTAAATAGTTCAGAAATTATGAATAGTTCCTCAAAAATCAAAAGATGTAAACAAGCTCATAGAAAGACCAAAATCTACAAATAATCCCCTTAAAATCTAAAAATACCAAAACATTAAGTTTGGAGTTTAAAATTCTAGAACTGAAATTCTAACGTTTCTAAATAATATAATTAGAATTAATTTTGAATTTTCAAATTCTAGAATTGAATTCTAAAAGTTGAAATCAATTTCTTGAAACTAAACACAACCTTAATGTAATTTGGGAAAAAGCCCATGACATTTGAAGAATTTTGAACAAGACTCCTCTAAACTTCACTATCGCTTTAAATAAAGCGTGACAAATGCTGCATGTTTCCCGGGGAGGGGAGGGGGTCTCTTGGGGTGGTTATTTGATCACTTGACATTTGATGAATTTTGAACAAGACTTCTCTAAACTTCATTATCTTTGGAACAAAGGGTGACAAATGCTACAATATTACGAGGGGAGATCTTTTTGGGTGGGTTATACGTTCACATCATCTCTTTGGGATCGTACCTTTTTCTAGAATTGCTCTCATTGCGTAAACTGTGTATGTATTTTTTCGCCTTGAGTGATACTGTGTATTTGACTGATAGGAGCTTCACTATATGGAAATGGTATCTCTCAAAGTTTGAAAACTTACCTAGAGAGGACAAAGCCTTGATACTGTTAGAGCAAGTGCACAATTAAGCGAAAATAATTGCGAAGAACAAGTACAAAAATAAACAACAAGCAATCACAAATAGAGATATTTATGTGGTTCATCTAATTTGGGCTACATCCACGGCAGAGACATCAGAGAAATTCTACTATGAAAAGAAAAAAGATACAATAACTCACAAAGACAAAAGCCTAACTCTCAATACCCTTCTCTAAATTCTTTGATATTTTTTTTTTCTTTTCAGAGGCTACGACGGCTTACAAGCCAAAGAGAAGGCTTTACAATAAATTGAAAAAATCCTTCAACTAATTCCTTTTTTAATCTTGGCAGATCCCTGACCGCTCATGAATAGAGTGTTTAATTCTCGAGTCGAGTCAGACTAAAAGAAGTCCGCACGCACATGAGTCCAAACCTGAATAAGACTAAAATAATAGTAGCATATCCCAATGTCCGATGGGATTCAAGATGCAATGTTATTAGGAAAATTCAAGTAGCATTAGAGTTCCTAGTTAATGAGGATTAGTAAGGGTTTTGAGGCATAAGTGTTAACAAATTCTCTACCTTGACTCAAAATCCCGAACGAGTTCTTCACTTTTCTAATAGTGTGTTGCTAATGCCTCTGCTATGCCCTATAGTGCCTTAATGTTCTTGGACATTAAGCAAGTCCAAGCAAAGCTTGAACTTGACTACCGGTAATGGCTTCGTCAATATATCTGCCAGATTATTCTTAATGTCAATCTTCTTCAAGACTACTTTACCTTCCTTAGGAATCTATCTAATAAAGTGATAATGAACATCAATATGCTTCAATTTTAAATTGAAGACAGGATGCTTAGCCAAATGAATCATACTTTGGCTATCACAATGAACAAGAGTAATTTTCTGCTCAACTCCCAATTAACCAAGAAAACATCCCAACCATATTGCTCCCTTCACAGCTTCTGTAGCTGCCATGAACTCTGCATCTGTAGTAGACAAAGCAATAGTGGGTTGTAGCATTGATCTCCAACAAATAGAACCTTCCGTAGAGTGAAAACATAACCTGTAGTTAATCTACGCTTATCCAAATCACCCGCAAAATCCGAATCAACATATCCGGTAACAATACAATCTATACCACTATCTCTACCAAATACTAAGATAACACCTAAAGTTCCCTTCAAATATCTAAGGATCTATTTTACAGCTTGCCAATGCTCTTTGCTAGGATTTGCCATATACTTACTAACAACACCAACTGCTTACTAAAGATCTGGTCGAGTACATACTATCGCATAGATGATGCTCCCGACTACACTTGCAAAAGGTACCTGAGACATGTAGTCACGATCTGCATCCGTGCTAGGTGATAATAATGCTGATAGTCTGAAGTGAGTCGCAAGAGGAGTGGTAAGCGGTTTCGGTTTATGCATATTGAAGCGAGTGAGGACTTTCTCAATGTAGCTACTTTGTGACAATCACAACTTCTTTTCTTTCCTATCTCTAAAAATCTCCATCCTAAGAATTTTTTTAAACCCAAGTCTTTCATCTCAAATTCTGCACCAAGTAGAGTTTTTAACCTATTCTCCTGGGATTTATCCTTAGCTAAGATTAACATATCATCGACATATAATAGCAAATAATTGAAGAAATCATCATTCAATCGCCTCAAGTAAACACAAACATCATATTTGCTCCTACTGAACCCATGACTGATCATGAAAGAATTAAGTTTCTTGTACTATTGGCGAGGAGATTGCTTCAAGCCATATAGAAATATCTTCAGCAAATAAACATGATCTTCTCTTCCTTCAATTATAAACCCTCAGATTGTTGCATAAAAATCTGCTCTTCAAGTTTACCATGCAATAAAGCTGTTTTAACATCTAACTGCTCTAACTCCAAATCATATACTGCAACCAGTGATAGTAAAATATGAATGGAAGTGTGTTTAACAATCGGCGAGAAAATATCATCGTAATCAATACCTTCAACTTGACTGTAGCCACTTGCAACTAGCTGAGCCTTATATCTTACATCTGAAACACCTGTAGTGCCTTCCTTTTTCTTGAACACCCACTTATAGCCGATGATTCTTTGTCCTTTTGGAGGAACTACCAAATCCCAAGTCTGATTTTTATGAAGAGATTCCATCTCCTCATTTATAGCAATCAACTAATTTGTAGAGTCCTATGATGAAGTGGCTTCTAAGAAACTGCTCGCTTCACTTGCATCACCTATCTCTTGAGTTGCTGATAATGCATAAGCAATGGCTAAATCTGCATATCTCTGAGATGCTTTTATCAATCTCTTTCTTTTGCCTTTTGCAATGCTATAAGTGTCATCTTTTGCTATAATTTCTGTTTCCTCATTATTTTCAGACGAACCAATAATTAGTTGTTAAATTGAATTATGAGAATCTATTTCCAACTCCACCTTCTCCCCAATACTTTTATGTGTAGTACCTACATTAGAAGGAACAACAGCAGTATCGTCTCTCGGAAGCAACATAGCAGACTCATGAAATATTATATTTTTCTTAATTATGAATTTAGGTGATTTAGGATTAGGGCACCATAACATATATCCCTTCACCCCATACGCATAACTAATAAAAATGAAATTTTTAGATCTAGGTTCTAATTTACCTTGATCTATATGTGCATATGCAGGATAACCAAATACTCTTAAATTAGAATAATCCGCAAGATGGCTAGACCATACCTCTTCTGATGTCTTGCAATCAATGGATATGGATGGAAAGTGATTCACCAAGTAACACGTCGTACATACTGCTTTAGCCCAAAAATCTTTCGACAAATAGGCATTCAACAACATACAACGAGCTCTATCAAGAAGAGTCCTATTCATTAGTTTCACAATGCCATTTTGTTGTGGTATGTGTCACACGGTTTGATGTCTAACTATACCCTCATCCTTATAGAATTCATCATATTCTGAGGAGTAAAATTCTAATCCATTATCGGTTCTCAGCATCTTAATTTTTCTGTCAGTCTACTTCTCAATCAATACATTCTACTGCTTAAAATATTTGAACACTTCATCCTTGCATTTTAGCATGTAAATCAAACTTTTCTTGAGTAGTCATTGATGAATGTCAATATATATCTCAGATTATTCTTAATGTCAATCTTCTTCAAGACTACTTTACCTTCCTTAGGAATCTATCTAATAAAGTGATAATGAACATCAATATGCTTCAATTTTAAATTGAAGACAGGATGCTTAGCCAAATGAATCATACTTTGGCTATCACAATGAACAAGAGTAATTTTCGCCAACTCCCATTAACCAAGAAAACATCCCAACCATATTGCTCCCTTCACAGAATGCCATGAACTCTGCATCTGTAGTAGACAAAGCAATAGTGGGTTGTAGCATTGATCTCCAACAAATAGAACCTTCCGTAGAGTGAAAACATAACCTGTAGTTAATCTACGCTTATCCAAATCACCCGCAAAATCCGAATCAACATATCCGGTAACAATACAATCTATACCACTATCTCTACCAAATACTAAGATAACACCTAAAGTTCCCTTCAAATATCTAAGGATCTATTTTACAGCTTGCCAATGCTCTTTGCTAGGATTTGCCATATACTTACTAACAACACCAACTGCTTACTAAAGATCTGGTCGAGTACATACTATCGCATAGATGATGCTCCGACTACACTTGCAAAGGTACCGAGACATGTAGTCACGACCGCATCCGTGCTAGGTGATAATAATGCCGATAGTCCAAGTGAGTCGCAAGAGGAGTGGTAAGCGGTTTCGGTTTATGCATATTGAAGCGAGTGAGGACTTTCTCAATGTAGCTACTTTGTGACAATCACAACTTCTTTTCTTTCCTATCTCTAAAAATCTCCATCCTAAGAATTTTTAAACCCAAGTCTTTCATCTCAAATTTCGCACCAAGTAGAGTTTTTAACCTATTCTCCGGGATTTATCCTTAGCTAAGATTAACATATCATCGACATATAATAGCAAATAATTGAAGAAATCATCATTCAATCGCCTCAAGTAAACACAAACATCATATTTGCTCCTACCGAACCCATGACTGATCATGAAAGAATTAAGTTTCTTGTACTATTGGCGAGGAGATTGCTTCAAGCCATATAGAAATATCTTGACAAATAAACATGATCTTCTCTTCCTTCAATTATAAACCCTCGATTGTTGCATAAAAATCGCTCTTCAAGTTTACCATGCAATAAAGTCGCTTTTAACATCTAACCGCTTCTAACTCCAAATCATATATCGCAAACTGATAGTAAAATATGAATGGAAGTGTGTTTAACAATCGGCGAGAAAATATCATCGTAATCAATACCTTCAACTTGACAGTAGCCACTTGCAACTAGTCGAGCCTTATATCTTACATCCGAAACACTGTAGTGCCTTCCTTTTCTTGAACACCCACTTATAGCCGATGATTCTTTGTCCTTTTGGAGGAACTACCAAATCCCAAGTCGATTTTTATGAAGAGATTCCATCTCCTCATTTATAGCAATCAACTAATTTGTAGGTGGAAAACTAATTTCTATTAGGGCACATGTAATAAGTACAACTGGAGTCTAAAATTCAATTATCCTTGAATCTACTTGAATTTATAGCCAAGAGAACAAAATTATCAGAATCATCCTTGACAATGCTAGCCTGTGCGGAATCTGCTTTACTCTAATTTTTCTTCTTGTCTTTATTCTGAAGCTTCTAACACTCATTCATGACGTGCCCTTTCTTCTTGCAATAGTTACCGAATTTGGTTTTAGTCTTCGACTTTGATCTCGACTTGATTTTACTATTAGAACCACACTCTATGTTTCTGCCTTGAACATGTAGGGCTTCGACTTTACCATCATTGGATCCGGTCAACTCTTTGTCTATCAACTCTTTCGAAAATAAAGATGATTTCACATCTTCCATCAAGATAGATTCTCTGTCATATATCACAATTTTCCTAAGTGGTTGTAAGGGGGTAGTAACGAATATAACAGTAACAAAGCCTGATCTCTTCTATCTTTACATCTACATTCTCTAAATACATATGATAAAATTAAATTCATCAAGATGTGATTTAATAGATGTACATTCTGTCATGTGAAGCATAAAAATTCTTTGTTTCAAGTGCAGTCGGTTGGCGAGGGTTTTGTCATGTAAAGAGATTTCAATTTGAGTCATATGTCCGTTGCGGTCTTTTCGTGCACGACTTTTTGAAGAACCTTGCTCGATAAGCATAATTGGATTGAAGTTAACGCCTTTCATCCATCTCAACCTTTTCAATATCTGTCATTGATGTTGGCATCTTTTCTTTCCCCAACAAAGCCAAAGACCAAAATTAACATCACAGTTGAACTTCTTAATCTTGTATTTCGCAGACATCTTCTATGCGCACAAAAAAAATTGAAAACTGGAGCTCTGATACCAATTTGTTAGAACAAGTGCACAATCGAGCGGAAATAATTGTGAACAACAAGCACGAAAATAAACGATAAGCAATCACAAATACAGATATTTATATGGTTCACCCAATTTGGGCTACGTCCATGATAGAGACGTCGGAGAAATTTTACTATGAAAAGAGAAAGAGATACAAGAAGTCACAAAGGCAAAAGTCTAACTCTCAATAACCCTCTTTAAACTCTCCGATTTTTCTTCTTGTCTTTATTCTCAAGCTTCTAACACTCATTCATGACGTGCCCTTTCTTCTTGCAATAGTTACCGATTTGGTTTTAGTCTTGACTTTGATCTCGACTTGATTTTACTATTAGAACCACACTCTATGTTTCTCGCCTTGAACATGTAGGGCTTCGACTTTATCATCACCGGATCCAGTCAACTCTTCGTCCATCAACTCTTTTGAGAATAAAGATGATTTCACATCTTCCATCAAGATAGATTCTCTGTCATATATCACAATTTTCCTAAGTGGTTGTAAGGGGTAGTAACGAATATAACAAGAACAAAGCCCGATCTCTTCTATCTTTACATCTACATTCTCTAAATACATATGATAAAATTAAATTCATCAAGATGTGATTTAATAGATGTACATTCGTCATGTGAAGCATAAAAATTCTTTGTTTCAAGTGCAGTCGGTTGGCGAGGGTTTTGTCATGTAAAGAGATTTCAATTTGAGTCATATGTCCGTTGCGGTCTTTTTCGGCACGACTTTTTGAAGAACCTTGCTCGATAAGCATAATTGGATTGAAGTTAACGCTTTCATCCATCTCAACCTTTTCAATATCGTCATTGATGTTGGCATCTTTTCTTTCCCCAACAAAGCCAAAGACCAAAATTAACATCACAGTTGAACTTCTTAATCTTGTATTTCGCAGACATCTTCTATGCGCACAAAAAAAATTGAAAACTGGAGCTCTGATACCAATTTGTTAGAACAAGTGCACAATCGAGCGGAAATAATTGTGAACAACAAGCACGAAAATAAACGATAAGCAATCACAAATACAGATATTTATATGGTTCACCCAATTTGGGCTACGTCCATGATAGAGACGTCGGAGAAATTTTACTATGAAAAGAGAAAGAGATACAAGAAGTCACAAAGGCAAAAGTCTAACTCTCAATAACCCTCTTTAAACTCTCCGATTTTTTTTTTCTTTTTCTTTTCAGAGGTTATGACGGCTTACAAGCCAAAGAGAAGTCTAACTCTCAATAACCCTTCAACTAATTCATTTTTTTAATCTTGGCAAATCCCTGACCGCTCATGAATAGAGCTGCTTGCTTGTTTAATTCCCAAGTCGAGTCGGACTAAAAGAGGTCCGCACGCACATGAGTCCAAATCTGAATAGGACTGAAATAATTGCAGCATATTCCAATGTCCAATGGGATTCAAGATGCAATGTTGTAAGGGAAATTCAAGTAGCATTAGCGTTCCTATTTAATGAGGATTAGTAAGGGTTTTGAGGCATAAGTTTCAACAGATATCTTATATTTTTAGGGAAGATGTCGGTTTTTCTGAATAATATTGTTGTATTATATCATTTCATACTCCTTTTAAAAGTATAAGTTCAGGAAAAGCTTTCAAGAGATAAAAATACCCTTGGGATTCAAATACTAATCCATTAAGTAAGAGTAAGTTGATAAATTGATGAATTCTTAATGGATATACATAGTATGAAGATAAGGATACAAAGTGTATTTAGATTCTAATTCTAAACATGATATAGTTGATCTCTTGCAGAATTTAAACATAAACTCAGTTCTACTTACCCTCCAAATCTAATACATTGGATAAAAGTACCCCTTTGATCTAACGTCCTCACTTATCAAACAGTGGGTGTTTTATTTTTTATTACTATTATACCCTTCATCTAATGATCCCACTTACTTTCGCTCTGTACCTAATCTGCTCCGTGCCATAGGAGAAAAAACTAATCATTACGATATGACATAAGGAAGCAAGGTGAAAACCATAGTATTTCAAAGTTTAAGAAATTATACTATTATTATTTAAATAGAACTCTATTTGCAATTGTTATCCTCTCACATGCAATATCACATACATATATATATAAGCCAAGAAATTACAATAATTTCCATAGCTTTCATCTCCTTCAACAGTATTTGCCTTTGTTATTTTCTTCTTATTAGATTAGATTAGATTATTTTAAAGCAATTAATTATATTATATGTTTGATCTCTTTTTCATATCAAGAAATAGCAACAATTTTCACAGCACTTTCATCTATTTTCTTCTTATTAGATTAGATTAGATTATTTTAAAGCAATTAATTATATTGTATGTTTGATATTTTTTCACATTAAAAATTGCAATAATTTTCACAAGACTTTCATCTCCTTCAAGGTATGTGCCTTTGTTATTTTCTTCTTATTAGATTAGATTAGATTATTAGATTAGATTAGATTATTTTAAAATTATGAATTATGAAATTGCAACAATTTTCACAGCACTTTCATCTATTTTCTTCTTATTAGATTAGATTAGACTATTTTAAAGTAATTAATTATAATTGTTTACAAAAGTCAGCTTGATAGTGGGGAAATAAAATTATAATTTTTTAGAAACTTTCATGCATCTTGTGATTTGTATTTGTGATGGTGTAAATTTTATTTAATAGTTCTCAGAAGGAAATCTATTGGTCCTCTATTTTTCTTATTCATTATCTTAATCTTCAATCATCTGAATCCTTTATCCACTGAACTAATCAACTTCAATTTCGTATCACAAGTAGTTATCCCCATGGAAAAGTAACATGTTGTCAGCACTATTTCATTGTATAATGACTTCGATTACTTCAATGCAAAGTTTTCTAAATTTAATAAACATGGAATTTGTATGTAAGATTAATATAGACCAACATGTCTCTTGTTTTTATTCCACAAAAATATAGAAGAAAATCATTAACACATAAATATGAAAAATTCAGTTTTGGAGTCTATAGGAATATGCCGGATTCCTTAAGAGTTTTGATACTTGCACAAGAATTCAAAAATATATGATATCAGCAAATTGAAATTGGTGTATGCACAAAAATTATAAGACCAAGGAAAGCACAATCATGAGACTACATATAGAAAGCAATACATACTTTTCAAAACTCAAGAAATAATATCAACTGAAGAAACATGATCACTAAAACTTTCAAAAGGTAACATGTGAAAGTATTCCGATGATACAATGAAATCTAACATTTGGTTAATTAGACTAACATAACTTTTAACTGTACGTCATGCACTCCTTCGTACTGTTTTGCTAACATACATTCTATACATTTTATTTTCATTATATTAATTTGGAATCTTTTCATAGGAGGTTTTCTCCATCTTTCTATTTTTGAAAAAGTATATCTTTTATGGTCTCATCAATTAACACAATGTAATTAACTAACAACATATATCATAAGATCCTACCTTGAGAATATATAATAAGTTCATCCATTACTTATGCAAACAGATATAAAATTGTCACAGAATTTAAAAATGTGGCGATTACCACTATTGTGGAGTTTGATACAGAATTGGCTTTAGATATTGTACTAGAGCCTCCAAGCATAGTTCTGAAGATAAATATTGCCGCTTGGGTTATGAAAGTTTTGTCTGTAATAGAAGAAAAAGGAGAAAAGATTGCATTTTTTGTTATTGTCATAATATCAGCATGTATATTCATAATTGAATCTAGAGTTTGATTTACTCAATTCTGAACAACCATCCTGAGGAATCTTGAACATTTTTCTCTGTAATAGATGTTCTTTTTCACCACAACTTAAGATTTGTATTATGGTACATTGAATACTTATATTTGTAATGTTATATTAAACATAAGATAAACTTCTAAGAAAATAATAGGGAGTATTTACAAACTGACTTACATATGATTGTCTTTAAGAAACAAAATATAGGATACATGGTTTCTGTATGTACATGCTTCTACTGTAGTCTTTCTAGAACAGAATTGCACAGATGTCGAGTTCAGAATCTTGAGGGAGCAAGATCCTTAGAGCTCAGTTTTTTACAGCCAATATTCTGTTGTTCCATGATTATTACAATATCTGTAACTTTCTTAAGTTCTGAATGTCTATGGATATCCACTCCTTTGACTATCCATTATTAAAAATTCTAATATTTTATAACGATCATCCTATCAACCGTGCTTTTGTCTGTGTGGAATTCATAAGTGTATTTTGCACAAAACACGCCAAACTTCCATATTTCCCAAATGGACCCCTCTGGCATATATGTCTACATATATAATTAAGTTCTCAATCTTATACAATACTCTCAATCACTTAAAGACCCTACCCATACTCCTACCCATACTCCGCTCATGCACCGCCCAAACTTACAAGTGCAGTTTTGCTCCCAAACTTACAAGTGCAGTTTTGCAGTTAAGCCCCTCACACTTCCAATTTTGCATGACACCCCCTATTGACTTCCGAAATGCACCAAGGCCCATATTATCTATATATCACCTTAAAAAAAGAAATTCTAATTGTAATAAAATATTTGATAATCCTAATCAAAATATAATTATCCCTATTAAAAGTCAAATAAAAAGATTATATCAATTCATGTTAATTTGATTCTTTTATTTGGTCAGTCAGAAGATATGTATAACATTCTTGAGCAATTAATTTCTAAAACACGTTAAACAACTTACCTTGCTAAACAAAAATTTGAAAGAAACTTCTAAAAATATATAGATCATATAAATTCATACAAATTTGAATATGTTTTACTAAAAAAGAAGGCAGAGGAACCGCTCCTTTATTTATCCATCCTTTATATATAATGAGACATTGGTGAACTACTCCTAAAGGCACATAACAATGCCATCTAAGCGCACAAAATAATGCCATGTGTCATATCTCTATTTCTATACTTACCTAAGAATTCTCATGAGATTAAATCCATTCATAATTAGAAATTCTAATCGTAATCAAATATTTGGTGATACTAATCAAAACCTGACTATCTATTATTAAAAATTCTAATATTTTATAAAGATCCTCCTATCAATCGTGCCTTTGTGTGCGCGGAATTCATAAGTGTATTTTGCACAAAACACGCCAAATCTTTCATACTTTCCAAATGGACCCCTCATTGTAGGCGTTGAAAAATACTTACAAGATCCCCGAAACCAACTCGTGACGGGAAGTCGGCGAATGACAACCCATCGGATAATACGGACGTCGAATCGTTGAGATACGAACCCGACGGCAAACCCACAGCGTCACAAGCACGGTTTAAACCGGACTTGAACAGACGATCGGATTTCAGAACTGTTGAACCGGAACAAACCAAGAGTTAGTCCCGGAACCAAATACAGACGGAATCTAAGTCCGGGGAAGACCAAGAGTTAGAATAGGCAGGATCTAAGCCCGGAAGACCGAGAAAAATGGCGAGACGGCGAAAAAAACGTCGAAAACGGCGAACCTAGAACCTCGGCCATCATGGCCGAGCCACCTCGGCCAACTTGGCCGAGCCACTTGTGGCCGACACCCGATCTTATAAATAGAGGGGGGTTTTCCTCAGTTCGGGGGGATTTTTTGGCGGGATTTGGGGGATTTTCGGAGATTTTGGAGGTTGGATTTTCTGATATTTGTGAGAGAGCTCTCGCGAGATCTACGAGCCGTCGACGCGACGCTTGAAAGCACCGGCGAGCACGAAGTTCACCGGCCGATCTACAATCGCGAGGTGTTTAATTCGGTCGGCTATAGAATAGCCCTGTGATTTCTCCTAGTAGATCTCACCCGCTCCGGCGATCCTCTCCTTCGTGAGTGTGATCCCCGAAGGCGATCCTCTCCTTCGTGAGTGTGATCCCCTTAGGCGTTTTGTTTCCTTCGTGAAACGAGCCCCTTCACGTCTGTAGTTCCAGAACCCGAGTTTCCACCTGGATCGGAATTGCGCGGTGGTCCACGGACGATTCAAGTCCCCGGCACAGGCAAAGAACCCACACAAGCGAGGATCCCGAATAATAGAGATCCGAAGCGCTTGTTCACAAAAGGAAGAAGTTGTAATCTTTTGTTTTCATTGTACTCCTTAAATAAAAGGCAATTTTTCTCTTTGTTTGAATTTTGTTGTAGGCCCAAGAAGCTATAAACGAGTTCAACAACAATGAATAACAAAACAACTTTTACCACGAACAAGCCGGGCGACCACGCGGGGAGCCACCGCCTCGATTGAGGTCGCCGTGTCGCAACCGCGATTCTTATCCCGGTGGAGGAAGAGGTCGAAGTTCGAAGTTCGACCGGCGCGATCTACAATCGCGAGGTGCTTAATTCGGTCGGCTATAGAATAGCGCTGTGATTTCTCCTAGTAGATCTCACCCGCTCCGGCGATCCTCTCCTTCGTGAGTGTGATCCCCGAAGGCGATCCTCTCCTTCGTGAGTGTGATCCCCTTAGGCGTTTTGTTTCCTTCGTGAAACGAGCCCCTTCACGTCTGTAGTTCCAGAACCCGAGTTTCCACCTGGATCGGAATTGCGCGGTGGTCCACGGACGATTCAAGTCCCCGGCACAGGCAAAGAACCCACACAAGCGAGGATCCCGAATAATAGAGATCCGAGCGTTTGTTCACAAAAAGGAAGAAGTTGTAATCTTTTGTTTTCATTGTACGCCTTAAATAAAAGGCAATTTTTCTCTTTGTTTGAATTTTGTTGTAGGCCCAAGAAGCTATAAACGAGTTCAACAACAATGAATAACAAAACAACTTTTACCACGAACAAGCCGGGCGACCACGCGGGGAGCCACCGCCTCGATTGAGGTCGCCGTCGCAACCGCGGATTCTTATCCCGGTGGAGGAAGAGGTCGAGTTCGAGTTCGACCAGAAAAAGTTCGAGGAGTATCTGTCCTCGTCCTCCACATCCAGTTCTCCCCGCCGCTCAAAGAAGCTCTCCGCTGTAAGGAGAACCCGATGGGCCTCCGATGTAGAGCCCCAGGACGGCGAGTCCAACCCCGCTGCCGCAGGTAGCGAAAAATCCCCCTCGGCGCCCGAAGTCCAGACTACAACGGCGCCCGAGATGAACGCCGATGACGCGCCCGCACTCTCCAAGCGAGCCCGCCAAAGGCGATGACAAAGCATGGCGCGCAAATACGCCAAGGCCGTGCAATCCATGGATGGGGTCCGCTACGAAGCGGATCTAAGATCCAGACTTACGCAGAGGCTCCAGCCTCAAGTGATCGACGGTCCATCCAAGCCGTCAGCCAACGAGTGGGTCCGTGTCAAACGAAGCGCTCACGCTTGAGAGCGTATTGAGGCGTCGTGCACTTCTTGCACAAGCGCTGGTACAACAAGCTCGTGAATTGAAGAAGGAGGTGGTAAAGAAGCCGCCAACATACCACCAGGTTTGGAGGCCCAAATCTAACAGTGCTCCAACCCCAGCTGGCACGGCTTCAAAACTTAAGACTACCAACATTCCAGTTCCTGTCCCGGCACTTAAGCCGAAGGCTACAGGCGTTGCAAATTCAGCGCCAAAGTCCAAGTCCGACGGCGCCTCAAAGTCAAAGGCGTCTGTATATGAACCGGTGGCGAAGCCAACTCCCGCCACCACCACCAAACCAACTATCAAGGATCGTTTGGGTCCTTTGAAAGAGTCACGGGTCACTCCTCATGCAGGAGGTCGCACCCGCTCCACGAAGGATGGGAAAATTCCTACAGTCCCACCAACCGGGCTAAAGGTCGAAGTCCGAGAGTCCACCGAGACTTCACGCTCACATAAGCGAAAGTCAAGGCGAGTCACTTTCGGTAGTTTCGGTGAACAAGTCCATTCTCGGAAGGAGACGCTTTCGTCTGATGACGACGACGTTATACCCGAGGGATCGTGCCGATACACGGCGGGTTGCTCCGGTGCTCACACCGATGAGCTGTACTACCGTGCAGGGGGTACGAAGAAATCTCGAAGGGGCTACCCTAAACTAACACAGTCATGCTTGTGCTCCAAGCTCATCAAGACAGTGCTTTCGGAGTGCAATTGCCATCAAGAAACTCCAGAAAGAGTCTCGGTCTTCCAGAGACTTAGCACCGACACGCCAAGACCTAGGTCAAGGCGATTCCGCAGAAGGATGACATCCCGAGAGGATGAATTGCCAGAGGTCACTAATAATATGACCGGCAAAGAACCGTCGTCACGGACTATTCCCAGCGCATCGCAACGGTTAACTCGTTTGCGGTCCGGGACTATCCGACGGTCCAATTACGACAAACTTCTGAGAGGGATACCCGCGGAGGATGATGCGTCGGATGTTGGCTCCGCAATTGCCTCTGATAATACTGTATCTAGCGAAGGGTGCCCTCAAGAAGCTTTATGATCGCATGCATCAAGTGGCTAAAATGCTAGACGGCGCTGAATAAGCAACGGAAAACTTCAAGTTAGAGATGGAGTTGGCCATGCACGATGAGAGAAATGCATGACCAACAGATCCAAGCCTTGACAAAACATCGAGGCGATCGAAGTCGCGATCGACGCCGATCAAGATGACAAATGATTCGCATCAGAGGAAGTACAAGAGGATGATAACCCTCCTGAACCACGCAACGCTGGGCATAATGTAGATGTTGTTGCTCATGAGAGCGAGAAGATCAAAGACCTCGAGCAAAATCAACTCATTAATTTTCGCCAAGAGGTGAAGAAGACAGTATTCCTTGCCCATACCAGGGAGTGGGAATCAATCCCGCACTGCCTAAGTTTAACTTAATAAACTTCACACCGCTTGACGGAAGGGTTCCCGACGCAAAGACTTGATTTACTTCAAGTCGCACCTCGGAGTT
The DNA here is from genome assembly GCA_012295165.1 of Asparagus setaceus. NCBI lineage: Eukaryota > Viridiplantae > Streptophyta > Magnoliopsida > Asparagales > Asparagaceae > Asparagus > Asparagus setaceus. The sequence goes on along the minus strand of CM022706.1, from coordinate 53,103,048 downwards.
ATTTCCGGCAATGAGCCCCTGATGGTTCGGTCATTCGTTGGCACCCTTCGTGGAGCTGCCTTCGATTGGTACCGCCGTCTGAAATAGGGGAGCATCAACAGCTGGGACGATATGGAGTCCCTGTTTCTCTCCAATTTCTTCGATGACGATACCGAAGTAACCATCGGAACGTTACTCGACGAAAAGCAGAAGGACGGAGAAACTGTGGATATCTTTGTCAAACGATTCCGGAACAAGGCAATGAACTGCCGGGATCCGATAACAGAGGAGTTCATCCTCCAGACCTGCCACAACAACTTGTCGATAGACGTGCTCGAGGCAATGGGAACAGCACCGTCCAACACCTGGAAAGACTTGAAGGTCCGGGGTGAACAAGCCGAAAGGTTCCTCAAGAGGAAAAAGGCGGAAAGAGGCCACTCGACAGCGGAAGCCCCGAAACGTAACTTTGTCCCACGTGACAAAGGGAAAGAGCAGGCCAAGACGGCGGTTGCGAACCAAACGTTCCAACTCCAACCCCAGAAGAAGAAGAATAACAACGGGTGCCGCATAGCACAATCATGGCGCCCGAAATGCCAGAACAAGGCCTCGTGAGCCAAGATTCCCAAGTCCTATTCCTTTAGGGACGACGAGATTCCCGCCTCTTCAAATATCTTGTGGAAAATAACAAGATCAAGCTCCCTCCGATTCGTAATCAAGAGGAAGCAATGAGGACTAACGACCCAAAATATCGCTACGACCATAGGGCTTCATCACCCCACTAAATCCTCGCTTCACCTTTAAGGATAAAATCCGTGCCTTAATTGACGTAGGGTCATCACTATGAAGCCGCCCAAAGAAAAGAAGGTCGGAGCAAATGCGGTGTCCATAAGCTTTGGGTCAGACCATTGACATGGTTTGAGCCTAAACCAAAGGGTCAAAGTCGCAATGAAGACGGTGAATGATGACCCACACGAGCAACGCCGTAAAGGACTTGTATCGATAATGGCCCCAAATGGCTAAGTCCCGTGGATCCACCCGCACCGCTTGAAGATGATCAATGGGTAGCTTCTTCTTCATTGAAGAAAAGTCAAAGCGAAGGGAAAGGCATGCCATGCTACTTCCGCACTCGAGGGAGATGACGAAGGTGTAGTGACGCTCCATGGCCGAAGGGGAACCCGGCCCACGCCACCGTGAGCGACACGCAGTATAAATACAAGTACCCTAAGTCCCCGACCCAAATGCCAAGACGCCGCCGAGCCGGGGTACCAGAATTCCCTCACTCGCCGAAAAGAATGCAGTGGTCGCCAAAGAAGCCACAAATGGGCGACCAAGTAGCGAAGTTCACCGCAGCCTCGGTTCAACCACCCGATTAGAAGAGACAAACCGGGAAGCTCCAACTCCCCATATCGCTTCGACGTTATGGCCCAATTGGCTAATATTCCCGCAAGGATCACTCTTTACGAGCTGTTACGGTTGTCAAAAGAGACAAGAGAAGCTCTTCAAGAAGCCCTGGCCGATTCAGAAGTCTTCCTCACCCAGATTAAGCCGAGCCCAGGAGAGTCGGCCCAACAATGCAACCTTGCGGCTAAACACTTCCCCTGCATCACTTTTACAAAGGAGGATATGCAGACAAGGAATTCCAAGCACGATAGGCCGCTATACTTCACCGGGTATATTGGCTCTAGTGAAGTTAACCGGATCCAAGTCGATCCGGTTCCACAGGAGCATCATGCCCTCGCTCATGTATCACCTCGAATCCCCGCCAAGAGCCGGCATCAACAGCACGGTGATCTACGGATTTAACACCGGTCTCGCCGCTGGTAAAATCCGGATAAAGTGCCAAATGGGGACTTAAAGTCCAAGACACCGCTATGTGATTGACGCGAGACTTCCTATAACTTATTGTTGGGTCGACCTTGGATCCACAAGAACGCTATAGTCCCATCTACTCTTCATCGTCTCAAATATGTAGACACTAATAATGAGGTCAAGACGGTGGTCGCAGACAAACAACCGCTTAAGGGATGGAGAATTATTTCACCGATTCTCTCCTCTACGGTAATGAGTCCAAATCAATCATCGCCCAAGGCACGGACAATGTGAAGAAGCTGATACCGAAGCCGGGCTTGGTTATAGTGGTGGTTTTATTTTAAATGACATTGTACCCCTTGTAATCAATCTTGACGATGAAGAATCGTCAGATGAACATTGTAATTGGCAAATTGCCGATGAATCAATAAATGACGATTTAGAGTATCCTTTGTCTTTGAATGATGTGATGACAGGTTTATACAACAATCCAGAGTTGCACTTACCAACTCGGTCATCTTGCTTTACACAAAAGCAGTTCCGAGACTCCTTTGGGACAACACTCGTCATCCCACGAAGATCAAGTAGTGAAAAAGACTTGGTTTACGGAAAAGGAGATGCGCCCAACGAATTATTTCTTAGAAGAAGATGAAGATGACAATGGCCTATCCTCCACACATTCAGATATAGTCCGAAACACCGGGTATCATGAAGAAGTGGGGTACAACTTGACATGGTTTGAGCCTAAACCAAAGGGTCAAAGTCGCAATGAAGACGGTGAATGATGACCCACACGAAAGCAACGCCGTAAAGGACTTGTATCGATAATGGCCCCAAATGGCTAAGTCCCGTGGATCCACCCGCACCGCTTGAAGATGATCAATGGGTAGCTTCTTCTTCATTGAAGAAAAGTCAAAGCGAAGGGAAAGGCATGCCATGCTACTTCCGCACTCGAGGGAGATGACGGAGTGTAGTGACGCTCCACCGGCCGGGGAACCTCAAGCCCACGCCACCGAGCGGACACGAAGTATAAATACAAGTACCCTAAGTCCCCGACCCAAATGCCAAGACGCCGCCGAGCTGGGGTACCAGAATCCCTCACTCACGAGAAAGCGCGAATGTGGTGGCCAAAGAAGCCACAGCGAAGCAGCCGCAAGAAGTTCAGCTCCCGAAGCAGTCTCGGTTCAACCACCCGATTAGAAGAGACAAACCGGGAAGCTCCAACTCCCCATATCGCTTCGACGTTATGGCCCAATTGGCTAATATTCCCGCAAGGATCACTCTTTACGAGCTGTTGCGGTTGTCAAAAGAGACAAGAGAAGCTCTTCAAGAAGCCCTGGCCGATTCAGAGGTCTTCCTCACCCAGATTAAGCCGAGCCCAGGAGAGTCGGCCCAACAATGCAACCTTGCGGCTAAACACTTCCCCTGCATCACTTTTACAAAGGAGGATATGCAGACAAGGAATTCCAAGCACGATAGGCCGCTATACTTCACCGGGTATATTGGCTCTAGTGAAGTTAACCGGATCCAAGTCGATCCGGGTTCATTATGAGCATCATGCCCTCAAGGCCATGTATCACCTCGAATCCCTCGCCAAGAAGCCGGCATCAACAGGCACGGTGATCTACGGATTTAACACCAGCGGGTCTCGGCCGCTTGGTAAAATCCGGATAAAGTGCCAAATGGGGGACTTAAAGTCCGAAGTCACCTGCTATGTGATTGACGCAGAGACTTCCTATAACTTATTGTTGGGTCGACCTTGGATCCACAGTAACGTTATAGTCCCATCTACTCTTCATCAGTGTCTCAAATATGTAGACACAAATAATGAGGTCAAGACGGTGGTCGCAGACAAACAACCGTTTAAGGGGATGGAGAATTATTTCACTGATTCTCTCCTCTACGGTAATGAGTCCGAAACTGAATCATCGGCCCAAGGCACGGACAGCGGTGAAGAAGCTGATACCGAAGCCGGGCTTGGTTATAGTGGTGGTTTTATTTTAAATGACATTGTACCCCTTGTAATCAATCTTGACGATGAAGAATCGTCAGATGAACATTGTAATTGGCAAATTGCCGATGAATCAATAAATGACGATTTAGAGTATCCTTTGTCTTTGAATGATGTGATGACAGGTTTATACAACAATCCAGAGTTGCACTTACCAACTCGGTCATCTTGCTTTACACAAAAGCAGTTCCGAGACTCCTTTGGGACAACACTCGTCATCCCACGAAGATCAAGTAGTGAAAAAGACTTGGTTTACGGAAAAGGAGATGCAGTTCCAACGCCGAATTATTTCTTAGAAGAAGATGAAGATGACAATGGGCCTATCCTCCACACATTCAGATATAGTCCAGAAACACTGGGTATCATGAAGAAGTGGGGGTACAACTTGACACAAGGGGAAGGTCTATATTTTGGGCGAGGTCCTCGAGTCCCTCCCAAAGCGGCATATGTCCCAAGAGGGAAGCCGGATAACTACTATGCATTTAGACGGGGATTGGGATACGAATCCTCCTCAGAAGATGAATGCTCATGGCTGATTGATGATAATCCACCCGATGAGGGAGACGGACATTCGTCTGATTCTTGACTTGGGATTAGACACCGACCTCGGAGAAGCTTTCAAGGCTTTGATGTCAAATATGGCTTCATTGACCCCGCTACTATTGAGGATGATGAAGATATGCCAACATGGGAAGACCCATGGATCCATCAACCCGTGAGCGCTTTGGGGATAGATTCAACAAAGAGAACCCCCACTAAGGACGAGGTAGTCCAGTTAATATGGGTGACGAAGAGCATCCTAAACTCATAAACATCGCAATACTCTTCCCCGTAAGAGAAGGAAGAGTTGATCGCCCTAATCAGGAGTATATCGATGTATTCGCCGAGCTACGAGGATATGCCAGACTCGACCCTAATGTGGCGACACATCGCCGACATCGAGGTGGATGTCAAACCCGCCAAGCAACCGTAGAGACGGTTTCGCCCACAGATCTTGCAAGCAATCGCTGACGGCGAAGAAACTCATAGAATCGGATTCATCAAGGAAATTCAACATCCGGATTGGGTGGCTAATATAGTTCTGGCCATGAAGAAGAATGGTTCGATTAGGACTGTGGTCGACTACAGACCTCAATGCCGCTGTTCGAAGATGACTTTCCTCTTCCAATCACCGATGTCATAGTCGACAATACGGTGGATTTGAAAGAATGTCATTCATGGATGGTTTCGGTTACAATCGATCAAGATGCACCCCGATGATGCAAAACACAGTTGAGCGCCCATCGGTATATATTGCTACACGGTCATGCCGCTCGCCTCAAAATGCCGCCACATATCGGCGAGCAATGACTAAGATTTTCCAGGATCATCTCCGGAAAACGGTCGAATGCTACGTCGACGACTTGGTCGTGAAAAGCCGTGACAAAGGAGATCACATCAAAGATCTCAGAACGGTATTCGAGCTCATGCGAACTCATCAACTAAAGATGAACCCTGCCAAATCCTTCCTTGGGATGTCCAGTGGCAAGTTCCTCGGCTTCGTCGTCACCAACAAAGGAATCCATGTCGATCCTGATAAAGTGAAAGCGATTCAAGATTTACAACCTCCGAGAAATCTGAGAGAACTCAGGGGGTTACAAGGGCGATTGGCGTACATTCGACGGTTCATATCGAACCTATCTAGGAAGTGCCAACCGTTCTCTAAGTTGAACAAGAAGGGCATGTCGTTTATTTGGGACGACGCCGCCGTAAAGCCGCTCAAGAGATCAAATCGATCTCGCTAAACCTCCCGTTTTGTTGCACCGCTGCCGAAAACCGCTTCGATTTACGCCAAGGCGACGGATCACTGTTGCCTTTACTGCTAGACGACGACGGCGGTCACGCAATGTGCAAGTATTACCCGGTTTAACATTAGTCGGTGCCGAAGTCTCGATATCCAATGGTCGAAGCAATGTCTTGCATTAGTGTTCGCGATTCAGAAAATGCGGCACTATTTAGTCGGATAGACGATTTATGTCATTTCCAACGAACCGTCCGAATATTCATGACCCAACAAATTTCTATGAGTTGGCGCTTAGCAAAATGCCTTTGCTCTTGTCCCAATATGACTTGCACTTTAAACAACAAAGTCGGTCAAAGGACAAGCGATTTGCGATCTCTTGGCTGCCAACCCGACAACGGACGCAGTTGAGCTATATGATGATCTCCCGGATGAAGTCCACGAAGTCAACACTACATCGCACCAACAAATATGGCGGTTGTATTTTGACGGAGCTTCGGCTACTAATGTGGCAAGTGCCCCGATGTTCTAAAATCTCATTTGAGTCGGAGTTGTCTTGATTTCCTCGGGAAATCATGTCATGCCCCGTGCCTATTCACTCGCTGAACCTTGCTCTAATAATGTAGCCGAATACAATGCGCTACTTATTGGACTTAGTTTCGCCAAGGAGCTGGGGGTCGAGTATCTCGGCGTCTGGCGATTCGCAATTGATAGTTAAGCGATCCGCGGTGACTACGGTTAGGAACCCCGATCCGTCCCCTATCATCGATAGCCGCTGAAATGGCGGACTCATTTGAAGAATTCTTCATCGAATATATTCCACGCCGTAACGCTTTATGCGGATGCATTGGCCGCATTAGCGTGATCGCGGCACAACCTTCGACAATCAACAACTAGTTACGGTCAGACTCACCAACTCTTCGCACTCAATATATGATGAGGTACAAGAAGATAAGCGGATAGTTACCAAAGAAGCACATGCAACCCAAACTAAGTTGGAGCCCCGAGATTGGCGCTTTCCTATCATCGACTACGTCTTACATGGTATTCTACCAGAAGACGTGAAGGAGAGAGAGTCAATCCGCGAAGAGCTCCAAGATTCTTCTACGACACGGAGACCGGATGTTATATCGCCGGGTACGATGGTCTTATCTCGATGCCTCTCAAACAAAGAGGCGTAAGAAGTCCTTCGAAGCACACGAAGGTGAATGTGATGCGACCGCCTGGTCCCAAACTCTACGATCGAATCGAGAATGGGCTACTTTGGCCAACAATGATTAATGACGCAATGTGATATGCTCGGAGATGCCACGCGTGTCAAATTCACGCTAATTATATGCATCACCTCCGAGCAGCTTGCATCCTTCGCCACATCCCGCCATTCGAGCCAAGGCGACGGATCACTGTTTTACTCGCTGCTAGACGACGACGCGTCACTGCAATGTGCAAGTATTACCCGGTTTAACATTAGTCGGTGCCGAAGTCTCGATATCCAATGGTCGAAGCAATGTCTTGCATTAGTGTTCGCGATTCGTAAAATGCGCACTATTTAGCCTGGATAGACGATTTATGTCATTTCCAACGAACCGTCCGAATATTCATGACCCAACAAATTTCTATGAGTTGGCGCTTAGCAAAATGCCTTTGCTCTTGTCCCAATATGACTTGCACTTTAAACAACAAAGTCGGTCAAAGGACAAGCGATTTGCGATCTCTTGGTCGCCAACCCGACAACGGACGCAGTTGAGCTATATGATGATCTCCTGATGAAGTCCACGGTCAACACTACATCGCACCAACAAATATGGCGGTTGTATTTTGACGAGCTTCTCGGGCTACTAATGTGGCAAGTGCCCCCGGATGTTCTAAAATCTCCGCTGGAGTCGGAGTTGTCTTGATTTCCTCGGGAAATCATGTCATGCCCCGTGCCTATTCACTCGCTGAACCTTGCTCTAATAATGTAGCCAATACAATGCGCTACTTATTGGACTTAGTTTCGCCAAGGAGCCGGGGTCGAGTATCTCAAGCCGCACGGCGATTCGCAATTGATAGTTAAGCGATCCGGTGACTACGGTTAGGAACCCCGATCCGTCCCCTATCATCGATAGCCGCTGAAATGGCGGACTCATTTGAAGAATTCTTCATCGAATATATTCCACGCCGTAACGCTTTATGCGGATGCATTGGCCGCGATTAGCGTGATCGCGGCACAACCTTCCTCATAATCAACAACTAGTTACGGTCAGACTCACCAACTCTTCGCACTCAATATATGATGAGGTACAAGAAGATAAGCGGATAGTTACCAAAGAAGCACATGCAACCCAAACTAAGTTGGAGCCCCGAGATTGGCGCTTTCCTATCATCGACTACGTCTTACATGGTATTCTACCAGAAGACGTGAAGGAGAGAGAGTCAATCCGGCGAAGAGCTCCAAGATTCTTCTACGACACGGAGACCGGATGTTATATCACGGGTACGATGGTCTTTATCTCGATGCCTCTCAAACAAAGAGGCGTAAGAAGTCCTTCGAAGCACACGAAGGTGAATGTGATGCGACCGCCTGGTCCCAAACTCTACGATCGAATCGAGAATGGGCTACTTTGGCCAACAATGATTAATGACGCAGTCGCATATGCTCGGAGATGCCACGCGTGTCAAATTCACGCGAATTATATGCATCAGCCTCCAGAGCAGCTTGCATCCTTCGGCCACATCCTGGCCATTCGAGACATGGGGAATGGACATCGTAGGTCCCATTTTTCCTCCGTACCAAAGGCGATCGATTTATTCTAGCGATCACCGACTACTTTCCAAGTGGGTCAAGCAATCCCGCTAAAAGAAGTAAAGGCGAAGTACCGCCATTAAATTTATCAAACACCATGTCATCTACCGACACGATGTTCCAAGACGGATCGCATGACAACGGTCCCCAATTCATCGCCAATTCCTTCATCGTTTTATGAAATTTAAAATACAAGACGCCTCATCAATGCCTATAATCCACCGCAAATGGATTAGCCGAGTATGCTCAACAAGACAATCATCAAAATTTTGTCGAAACTTGTGAAAAATAACAAGCGAGATTGGGATGATAAACTCGGAGAAGCACTCTGGGCATATCGCACAACCGTACGCACGCCAATTGAAGAGACCCCGTATTCTCTGGTCTACGGGTGTGAAGCAGTTCTCCCATTGGAAATCCAGATTCCGTCACTTCGCATCGCCCTTGCAACGGAGATGACGATCGAAGAACAAAGATCGTAAACGCCTCAAGAGCTCGAGATGTTGGATGAAAAGCTCGAAGCTCAACAATGCATTGAGTTCTACCAAGCTAGGATGTCGAGAGCTTTCAACAAGAAAGTACGACAACGGAGTTTCAAAGAAGGAGATTTGGTCCTCGCTGCTCGACGACCAATAATCCTCACTTCCAAAAAGAAAGGTAAATTCGAACCTAAATGGGAGGGTCCGTTTGTAATAGAAACGGTCTACTCTAATGGTGCGTATCGCCTAATTACCCAAAATGGCAACCGGCAATTAATGCCGATAAATGGAAAGTTCCTGAAGAAATACTACCCTTAGTATCTTCGGGATAACCCGTTTCGACGGGAAGTTCCTCGTGGGATGTTTCACCCACTTTTCTTGAGGATAACCCTAGATTTGTCCTCCATCATAATTTCCCCCACCGATCAAATTCCTTGACGGTAGGTCTACAAATTTTCTGGTACATTACTAAAATCTCCTCTTGATTCCTTCTATGAATAAGAGGCCCACTCAAAATTTCTTTCACGTCGGAGGTAGAATATAAAATTCTTCCTCTCCAAGCATAAGATCCCTTTGTGATAAAATGTAAGAGTTCTCTCCTTGCATCATCTTAGGTAGCCGACTGAAGGTATGCGCCGGATTTTCGCACTGTGTTGTCCGATCAAGGTCGCCTCGAAGTCTTTTCGGTTCTCGAGTGGAGATCCCACTTTTAGTTCCATCTTTCATCTTAGGTAGCGCCGACCGAAGGTATGCGCCGGATTTTCGCATCAGTTGTCCGCCAAGGTCGCCTCGAAGTCTTTTCGGTTCTCGGCGGGGATCCCACTTTTAGTTCCATCTTTCATCTTAGGTAGCCGACCGAAGGTATGCGCCGGATTTTCAGATCGTTGTCCGCTCAAGGTCGCCTCGAAGTCTTTTCGTTCTCGGCGGGGATCCCACTTTTAGTTCCATCTTTCATCTTAGGTAGCCGACCGAAGGTATGCGCCGGATTTTCGCATCAGTTGTCCGCCAAGGTCGCCTCGAAGTCTTTTCGGTTCTCGGCGGAGATCACACTTTTAGTTCCATCTTTCATCTTAGGTAGCGCCGACCAAGGTATGCGCCGGATTTTCGCATCAGTTGTCCGCCAAGGTCGCCTCGAAGTCTTTTCGGTTCTCGGTGGAGATCCCACTTTTAGTTCCATCTTTCATCTTAGGTAGCGCCGACCAAGGTATGCGCCGGATTTTCGCACTGTGTTGTCCGATCAAGGTCGCCTCGAAGTCTTTTCGGTTCTCGGCGGGGATCCCACTTTTAGTTCCATCTTTCATCTTAGGTAGCGCCGGTGAAGGTATCTTGTAGGGATTTTCGAGACCGGGTTGTCGCTGAAGGTCGCTGAGTCTTTTCGGTTCTCGAGTGGAGATCCCACTTTTAGTTCCATCTTTCATCTTAGGTAGCGCCGGTGAAGGTATCTTGTAGGGATTTTCGAGACCGGGTTGTCGCTGAAGGTCGCCTCGAAGTCTTTTCGGTTCTCGGCGGAGATCACACTTTTAGTTCCATCTTTCATCTTAGGTAGCCGATCAAGGTATGCGCCGGATTTTCGCACTGTGTTGTCCGATCAAGGTCGCCTCGAAGTCTTTTCGGTTCTCGGCGGAGATCTCACTTTTAGTTCCATCTTTCATCTTAGGTAGCCGATCAAGGTATGCGCCGGATTTTCGCACTGTGTTGTCCGATCAAGGTCACCCGAAGTCTCTTCGGTTCTCGGTGGAGATCCCACTTTTAGTTCCATCTTTCATCTTAGGTAGCGCCGGTGAAGGTAGCGGTGGAACTTACATCTTAGGTAGCCGATCAAGGTATGCGCCGAGATTGTTTGGATCAAGTCGTCCGACTGAAGGACGTCTGAACCCTCTTGATTCCTATAGCAGGCCCCTGCTATTGGTTTCATTCTGAGAAATAGAACATAAAGTTCCTCCTCTCTCACCAATTTAATCCTATCAATCAAAACTCCTTAATCCAAGATTCTTCTTGGGGAATTTGATCCCGAATCCTAAGCAGGGATAGGTCGACGCCTAGCACGCGTCGCCGGGTTAGTCTTCCCGTGAAAAAGACGAAGTCTACGTGTTCAATATCGTAGCAAAAAGTCTAAGAGAATTTCATTCTTTTAGCACAACGTTATGTGTAGAACGGATTTAGATAATCTACATGCTAGCCCAACTCAAACGGTAGTTGGTAAAGGCTCATCAAACCCGTTGAGGGCTGGGGGTTGGCCAATAACCCTAAAGCCGACGCCTAACACGCGTCGCCGGTTTAGTCTTTTTCCGATTGAAGAAGACACCAGAGTCTGATTCTGGGGTATTTTATCCCGAAACCTAAGAAGGGATGAGTCTACGTGTAACACGCGTTGCCGGGTGGTCTCTTGCCCGTAAAAGAGTACCGAGCCTATGTATTCAATATCATAGCAACAAGTCTAGAAGAGTTTCATTCTTTTAGCACAACGTCACGTGCGGAACGGATCCAGATAATCCGCACGCTAGCCCAACTCAAACGGTAGTTGGTAAAGGCTAATCAAACCCGTTGATGGCTGGGGGTTTGCCAAAAATCCTATAAGTATTATGGTCAATTATTTCTGACGAAGTAAAAGAATCATAATAAACAATGAAAGGAATGGATCTTATTCATTTGAAGTAAATATAGAAGGAGCTACAACTGTTTAAACATCAAGTCTATGACAAAGGATTTGTTGTTCGAGCTGAGACACTTCATCACTATAAGCCTGGTGAAGTCCTCCTTGCAATTCAGCCCTGAAGGACTCCTCATCGGTATTCAGTGTCTTCGTGGCTGCCTCTTCGATCTCAGCCAGTTTCTGCTTCGACAGTTCGAGTTCCCTAGACGCGACGGCGAGGGCTTCTTCCTTGTTGGCCTTGGCCAGCTCCAAAATACTCATCTTATCTTCCTCTGCATGGAGTTCTCCCCTGAGCAAGATATCCTCTCCGCGACTCGCCACAATACCACCGATATGACTTAGGGAAGAATATGTCTCGGCAACAACGGCTCCGACGGTAGCGGTCTCTCTACATCCGACCTCGAGCCCAAGAAAACACGAGCATCGCGCCATGCCTCTAAACGCTGGCCGGCTCGAAAGCAGCCTATGTATGAGGAAGCTCCAGCTGCCCGCAGTTCTTGTAGTCTCTGAAGCTTTTTCTCCAGATGAGCGAGGTCGTCAGCAATGGCCTGAGCCAGCTTAGGATAACCCATATCCCGTATCAAGACCGTCCGGGGATCAAGCAGTGGCCTGAACTGATGAAGAGAAAGCCCGCCATGGAGAACCTTTTCGATCACCGTGTTCACCAAGGAAAAGAACGAGCGTACTTCCAAACAGATAATAAAACGGGATGGATCTTCATCCAGCATTAGCGCTCTCGCCAAATCATGGAGTCGAGATGTAGGCTCTACACAAAAGAAAAGAGGACCTTAGAATCTTTAATCAAAAACCGGCGGTCATATTCGCTAGAGGACTCTACCCGCTTCCTTCAAAGATAGTTTCGTGGACCGGCGAAGTCTATCGAGGAGTAACTATCACCGATATCACAACCGTGAGCTTCCACCCTCAAGATGCTCATCTACCTCAACACAGAGTAGCCGACCAAAAGCGGCGAAGTCATATTCGCTAGAGGACTCTTACCCGCTTCCTTCAAAGATAGTTTCGTGGACCGGCGAAGTCTATCGAGGAGTAACTATCAACGGGATCTTGTCAGCAAGTGGACCCCTCAGTATGCTCATCTACCTCAACAAATAGTAGCCGACCAAAAGCGGCGGAAAGAGGAGTGCTTGCCACTACATAAAGGGAATTTCTCAGGCTCCTTTAATTATAGTAGTATTGGCCAAATAGCTGGTCCTATAATTAATCGAAGAGAAAATTCATACCTTCTTCAGGGATTGTGGCTTCGTAAATCTTCACCAAGAGCATCGCCATCCCGGACCAAGCGCAGCAGGTCATCCATGGAAGTGTTGTCGTATAAACCAGCTTCCACAAAATCTTCCATCGAGAAGTCTGGAAAGGGAAAGCATTAGGAAAGAAAAAATGCAACTGAAAATGGACAAACAATCGTAAGGTGACTTACCTCCTACAAGGAGTTAGCGCGTTCGGTCTCGGTTTGTCCATTTGTCTCCGCAATTCTCTAAAAGAGCAAAAGCGAGGCAATTAGAGGGGTACGAATTCCGAGTCGTTTAATTCCCGCATTCGCCATCTAGAAGAGGAGTTATCGATGTTAGATGTACCTAGATTCGCCGAATCAGGTCCTACATCGGTCTCCTCCGCCATAGCTCCATACATTTGTTGAGTAAAACTTGGCTCGGCCGCAGTGAGCCCGGCGGAATCGTGGTGAGGAAAATCAAAGCCAGAATCACAATCTCTAAAACCCCCTGCATGCAAACGGAGAAATGTCAGTCTCCAAAAAACCAAAAATTTCAGATTACATCACGGTGAATTGTTACCTCCGTCACCCACTGGATCATCGCTGGTCAAGTCTATATCAAAGGACCGAGGATTCACGCGAGTCTTATGGGCTAACCTCTTTCGTTTAACCCCTCGAGAAGGTCGAAATTCTTCTTCTTCAACAGGTTTTCCTGAAAATTCAGTTGAATGAGGAATCCAATAGAAAGGATGAGAAAACGAAGGGGAAAAGGAGAGAGTACCGAGGTTCTTCTCATAAACTGCAGCCTCCGCTTGGTCCTCTCCTAAAGTCCCAGCGCCAGAGTTGTGGAACTCCTCCTCAGTCTCAATTGGCGGGTGAGATTGGCGACACTTCCTCTGAACTAGAACGGCATCTTGGGGTGTCTGAGTGTCGGCCCGCAACAATGCTTCAGCTGCCAGATCTGAGATAGCCCTCACAGGGACCGACTCATTAGCTACTAATAGCCAACTGCAATGAAGGAATGTCGACTCCACCGACGGTCCGAGCTCGAGATCAATCTAACACCGTACATCCCATGACGCCCATAACCATGCTCAAGGCCATCCACAAGTCCACCACGAAGTCCGAGCCATCGGTTCGGGTTCCCAACGTAAAGTTGGTCGTGAACCGAACCGGGCGAAAGCAAACGACAGGAAAATAAGGCTCAATGAAGCATTCCTCTTTACTCTGAAGTGAGATACCCCGCTTGATGTTCACTAGCCGCTTGAAACACCAATGTCAAGTGAAGTCCGCTGTCTTCGCACCTCCTCGTCACCAAGGACTCACCATATTGACCGTGAGAATCGAGGAAAACATCCGGAAAAATCCACCCTTATTGAATCAGACTGCTTCTTGATCTCTCAGAAGCCACTCTTCCATCTGCAATCCTCTACCAACCGCAAGAAAGGAGTAGATGAATCTGTGGAACCCGGTGCCGACATCATGTCGGGACGATGAAAGACTAGCCAAGCCATCAAATAGGTATATGGAAGCTCTACTCGGGCGGAAGGAATACGTGATGATGGCTCATCCTTTCTCTGAGTAAACGCCCGGACTATATGCCGCAATCCACGGTGAATATTGGCCACCATTACCGGAAGGAGAGAGAGTTCCTTCTTGTGGGCAAGCTGAACTGCAGGATAAAGGACCTCCAAAGGTAAAGCATCATCAGATTGATATGGAACCACACATTTCTTTAGCCAGATTGCAAGATAGCCGGCTAGAAGAGTTGTCGGTTGGATAGGCTTTACCGCATGCCACAGAAAGGTTACAAACTTGGTCCCTGGGGGAAAACCATCTTCGGCGTAGCTGAGCGTATAGGAGTTAGCCTCGGACCTCTCGATCAGTTCATTAACCTTCGGCGAGTGAGCGTGCCGGTTCACATATTTCCTCGCCGATTTGTCCTCCAAATGCTGGAACAAGTAATTGGCAACCGCCTGCAGACTCACTTGCAATTTCCTTTTGGCTCAAGGTTCAGATTGGGCCAGAGCTATATAATAATGACAAGTGAGATCCCATAAAGTCTTGTAACGGTCGGGTGTGTGTTTCTTGGTAGGCTTCGGTTCTGATTGGAAGGGAAGTACTCCTGATACAGCATCTTCCCCATGGGTAAACCTGAAATTCGGTACATCTCATGTAAAGCTAGCCCCAACTCGCCGTGTTTAGTGAAAAACGTATTCGAATCTGGATTATAGAGCTCGAATAAGGTGAAGAAATGGTTGGCGCTGATTGGAAGGCCATACATGGTGGCACGAATCGCTGAATACAGGCCGCAAGCATGAAGTTCTCCATCCCATCGGTTGAGGACGTAGTTGGTCAGGCGATCCCACCAATGTTTACCTGATGAGTGAACCCAACCGTAAAATCTATGACTAGATGACGGCATCTCTGCTGCGTGGCGGCGGTTCTTCAAAGTCGAGGCAGGAACAAAAAGCTCATCACGGGGCGGTGTGTCCAACCCCACAATTCCGGGATGAAGGCCGATGATACGATTCTTGTTGGAACCTGGAACTGGCTGCTGGGTAATAAATCCGCAATGGATATGATCATGCCTCGCCGACGCCAAGACATACGCGCGGTCACAAAGATGGCGCCCGAGATCGGTCAATGAGAGCCGACGAGGTATCCGGGAATATACAAAGGACCTCCGTCGCCTTTGTTCAACCACCTCTCACTCTCGATAAGAGCCGTATCCGATCCTTAACCGAAGTCAGCCAACGATAATCTATTTTTGCAAAGGTTCGAGCCGGTGTCTTTACAAGTGGCGATCGGTGACCAATAGTTTGAGGATGCGGAACTCCCTCAAGTACCAATCGCTCCGGCGATGTACCGGTGCAAATCGAGGCGCAGATAAAATTGCGGATCGCCACACGCGGAATAATAGTCACCATGGCGCCCATCAACCGCGTAAGTCTAAAAGCTCCCGAGGAATAATCAACCGAAATCGTAAAATATTCGCTAGTAAAAGGAGTTGAATTCATCTTACATAGATTGAGTCACGACCTTATAACGGTAATGACGATTTCATCCGTATCGAATAACTCGAGAACGATAAATATAGTCGTAAACAAAGCGTAATATATCCCATTCTACGAGCAGGGTACGGTATGAAATCGCCCCGCTAAAGATATCGAGACGGGTGATGACCAAGAAAACCAATCTTTGAAGCGTCGATCCCCACGAAGGAGAATCTCGGCTCTTCCCAATCGCCTCACAAAGGAGAACGAAGCGGGGTCGTAATGAATGTACACATGAGAAGATGATAACGCTAGCGCACCATCGAAAGAAGGAGGCGTGCATTCACGCGGTGTGCGAGTTGATCGACCCCTTTGAACATGAGATCTTCGCGACGACATCGAAACCGCAAAAGAAGACAAATAAAGTCGATATGCAGCTTGAAAATCAACAAAAGGCATCAAAAGTCCCGCTTGGTCGGACATGGTCTATCTATCATGGCCGGAACATCAACGGACGCGTCAACAAAACAGACGACGCACCCGACTCAAAGTGCCGGTAACCGGCGTGGCCAGCGCTGGCTTCCGGTCATAACCAGCGCCAGCGCCAGGCCTTCGATCAGCTGGCCTTCAGCTTCGATATAACCAGCGCCGCGCGGCGCTTCGACCGGCGCCAATGGCCCGATTTCGGTCGCGGCCATGCAGCGCCCCAGCGGTAGCGTCGCCGACGTCGTCCGATCTCCGCCGCCGCCTTAACTCCGACGCCGACACCCCGGGCCGAGTTCTTGCCTTCCCTGCATGCATGAAACAACAAAAGAAAAAAAAAAGAAGAAGAAAGAATTTGTAAAATCCTCGTACACACCTTGTAGTTTGGAAGAAAGAAGACGACACGAGGCGAGAAAACAAGGGGGGGCCGGCCTAGGTCAAGAAGAAGGAGGGTTTGTGGGTATTTATAACAATCCCATATGGACCCAATCCTCTTTGAATAAAGAGTCCTATTTGGCAACAAGTAGGAATTCTAATTGGAGCCCAATTGGATATCTAAAAAAGAAACTAAATCGGCCCAATAATTCCCCCATCCTCTCTCACAAATATTTGGAAGAGAATTAGCCGACTCAATTTTTCAAATATTCTCCCATGTGGCCCAATCCTACTCCAATCAGGAATACGAGTATAAACTGTTTCCTAATTTGTCGAGAAGTTCCCGGAAGAATATTTCCATAAAAAATATTCTTAGGATAACTCGATCGTATGAATTGCATCGACGCTAATCAACGCCACCCAATCCTACTCCAATCAGAATACGAGTATAAACCGTTTCCTAATTTGTCGAGAGTTCCCTAAGAATATTTCCATAAAAATATTCTTAGGATAACTCAATCGTATGAATTGCATCGACGCTAATCAACGCCACCCAATCCTACCCAATCAGAATACGAGTATAAACCGTTTCCTAATTTGTCGAGAGTTCCCTAAGAATATTTCCATAAAAATATTCTTAGGATAACTCGATCGTATGAATTGCATCGACGCTAATCAACGCCACCCAATCCTACCCAATCAGAATACGAGTATAAACAGTTTCCTAATTTGTCGAGAAGTTCCCGGAAGAATATTTCCATAAAAAATATTCTTAGGGATAACTCGATCGTGCGAATTGCATCGACGCTAATCAACGCGTCACCCAATCCTACTCCAATTAGGAATATGAGTATAAACTATTCCCCAATTTTCAACGAGAAGTTCCTGGAGAATAAACCCATATTCTTAAGGATAACTCGGTAACCCTCAATTTCCTCCCGCTGTGGTCAAACCAACAACACACGTGATGATTTAGCCGATTGAGGGTTATGAAATTCCAAGTATTCGACACCAGTCAACGTGTCGCCAATAAGGAGTTCGCCGATATACGGAGAAGTCCAAAAGTCTGATGGTTAGTTAAACAACAACCAACCAACACGAGTTACAAACAAAACTCGCACACCAGCTTCAAATCAAGATTTCAACAAGCGGTCAGACAATAAATGTAGCACCGTGACTTTATCAGAAATCCTACAAAGCACTGGATGATCTGAAGGAATCAAAGACTTGAAGCTAACTTATGGGACCCTCTGCCGATTGAAGGCCGGGAACCATCATGTCCAAAGTATTCCAGGCTCGCTTATAAAAAGAACGAGACTGAAACACTTTGGAGGGGGTATCTGTAGGCGTTGAAAAAAATACTTACAAGATCCCCGAAACTAACTCGTGACGGGAAGTCGGCGAATGACAACCCATCGGATAATACGGACGTCGAATCGTTGAGATACGAACCCGACGGCAAACCCACAGCCACAAGCACGGCTTTAAACCGACTTGAACAGACGATCGGATTTCGAATCGCTGAACCGAACAAACCAAGAGTTAGTCCCGGAACCAAATACAGACGGAATCTAAGTCCGGGGAAGACCAAGAGTCAGAATAGGCAGGACCTAAGCCTGGAAGACCGAGAAAAACGGCGAGACGGCGAAAAAAACGTCGAAAATGGCCAACCTAGAACCTCGGCCAAGCGGACGAGGTGGCTCATGGCCGAGCCACTTGTGGCCGACATTACTCGATCTTATAAATAGGGGTTTTCCTCGCCGGGGATTTTTGGCGGATTTGGGGATTTTCGGAGATTTTGGAGGTTGGATTTTCTGATATTTGTGAGAGAGCTCTCGCGAGATCTACGAGCCGTCGACGCGACAGCTCCGAGCACCGGCGAAAGCACGAAGTTCAATCGACGCCGATCTACAATCGCAGGTAAGTGAATTCGGTCGCTACGTAATAGCACTGCGGATTTCTCCTAGTAGATCTCACCCGCCCTACGATCCTCTCCTTCGTGAGTGTGATCCCCGGCGCATCCTCTCTTTCGTGAGTGTGATCCCTTAGGCGCTTCGCTTCCTTCGTGAAACGAGCCCCTTCACGCCTCAGAAGTTCCGTAACCCGGTTTCCACCGATCGAATTGCGCTGTGGTCCACCTGACGATTCAATTCCTAAGACAGTAAAGAACCCACACAAGCAAGGATCCCAATAATAGAGATCCGGCGCTTGTTCACAAAAAGGAAGAAGTTGTAATCTTTTGTTTTCATTGTACTCCTTAAATAAAAGGCAATTTTTCTCTTTGTTTGAATTTTGTTGTAGGCCCAAGAAGCTGTAAACGAGTTCAACAATAATGAATAACAAAACAACTTTTACCACGAACACTCATACTTTCCAAATGGACCCCTCTTGCATATAGGTCTACATATATAATTAAGTTCTCAATCTTATACAATACTCTCAATCACTCAAAGACCCTACCCATAATCCGCTCATGCACCGCCCAAACTTACAAGTGCAGTTTTGCGGTTAAGCCTCTCATACTTTCAGTTTTGCATGACACCCCCTATAGACTTCCTAAATGGACCAAGGCCCATATTATCTATATATCACCTTAAAAAAAGAAATTCTAATTTTAATCAAATATTTGATAATCCTAATCAAAATATAATTATCCCTATTAAAAAGTCAAATAATAATATTCTTAATTCTCTTTTCTCTTTCTATAAAAAACAAATTGACACTACCCCTTGAAAAATGCGGAAATTACAAATACCAAAAACAAAAATCACAAACATCCCTCCTAAAAATATGAAATTATAAATGAATCCTTTAAAATCTAAAACTTACTAACAACTCCTTTAAAATTTCAAAAATTGCATGCTACCTCCTTGAAAATTTCAAAAACTACAAATAGGTTCCTGAAAATACAAAAATTATAAATAATACCTTTAAAGATTTGAAAATTACAAACAACCACCCAAAAAATTTAAATATTAAAATAGCTCCCTGCAAAAATGGAAAAATTACAAACAACCCCTTTTAAATCTGAAAATTACAAACAACCTCCTAAAAAATCTGACAGTTACATAGGAAAGTTATAAACAATCATTATTGGGGGTTTTTTTGCTGTAAGTCTGTTAGAGAAAGTTTAGTAAGCTCATATTTGTGGAACAAAATGGAAAAGTTAAAGCTATCAAAGAATATGAGAGCAAGGACAGATTCAACATTTAGCGACTTTCTTCTTAGGGTTGGGAATGGAGATGAACCGACAGTGGCTGATGACCTAATAGCGTTGCCCACTCCTATTTTGATCAAGAATCGAAGTGACGATTTTCCGAAAGATTGTCTCATACATTCAATTTTTCCATCTTTAGATGAGAACTTCCAATCCATTGACTATATGAAAGATCGGGCTATCCTCACAATAAAAAATGAATATGTCGACATGCTAAATGATAGAATCGTAAAATAATTTCCAGGTGAAGGAAAACAATTCTACAGCTTTGATAAAGCAGTTGATGACACTAATCATCATTACCAGCAAGAATTCCTGAACACGTTGCTACCAAATGGACTACCACCCCACAAGCGGGTATAAAAGAAGCATTGTCCTATTATTTTATTAAGGAACCTGTATCCGACTAATGGGCTATGCAACGGAACAAGAATGGTATGCCAAGATTTTAATTGTAATATAATTCATGCTAAGATCACAATGGGCCAACATGATCGGAAAGAAGTTTTCTTGCCAAGAATACCTTTGTCCCCAACGAAAGATGAGGGATTCCCAATCAAGTTCAAACGCAAGCAATTTCCAATACGGCTATGTTTTGCAATGACAATTAATAAATCTCAAGGACAAATGATACCTAATGTAGGCATTTATCTACCTCAACATGTTTTCTCTTATGGACAGCTATATGTTGCTTTATCACGGGTGACTTCAATGACAACAACCAAAGTCCTAATAACATCAGACGGAAAATTTGAAGAAGATGAAAGATACACAAAAAATGTGGTATACAAGGAAGTTCTCCAACCAACAAACATGTAATTAACTTCAGAGTCACAATAGCTATTCTAGAGGTAATTAATTTATCAGAATAATTAGCTATATTTATTCATGTTCATTTCTCTAATTTAACATTTTCATTTTTGTATAACTTTTTACTTCAACACGCAGTTATTTTTTTATCACTCAAATTATATTATGAGTTAATAATATTCTAAACCTTATGAGGAACAACAATTAATAAATTCATTTTTAAAGCGATGGTATATTCTAAGATAGTGGTCAAAACTAACATGTATATCTTAATCTAATTTACAGGAAATATGACTACCACTAACGAAGGCCAAACTCAACACATCCAAATAAGCCAGCTCAAGAAGTTTCAGAAAGAATGGACCATTCATGTTATCATCCTTCGAAGTGCAGAGTCCACTTTCAATAATGCAAAAGGATCAGGGAAATTACTAAGGCTAATTCTCGCTGATGCGAAGGTAAAAGAAAAATATCCTTTATGTTATACTGCTTGCACAACGTTCCCACTGATCACATAGCATTGAAGAGTAAGGTAAATTGAACTAAACAAAACTTTAAGAAGAATGAGTTTTCAATATCTATTCTAGAATAAGTGGTTTATTTTCACACATTGACATATCAAAGGATCTCTACAATATTACCATATGACATGTTCAGATAAGAGAGAAAGACAACAACATTTAAAACAAATGAGTTTAAATGATACTAAAAGGTGTAGAAATATCAAAAGATGATTACTAAAAACCACCATGAAATTTAGAAAATTTAAAATGTTGTCAACAACACAGATGAAATATGCGAATTACCAGAATGCCATTGATAATTTAAAATTTTCCAAATAACCATCAAAGTTTTAAAATTGCAAAGAAACCCTCAAAAGTTTAAAATTGCAAAAACCTTCTCTACGATATGAATTTACTAGGAAAGGGAGATCCATTAATAAAAAATAGTCATGTATCCCAACAACTCTTTTGTTCACACTTAACTAGATGCAAACAATTTTAAGAAAATTTTGAGTTTTTGGATTTACTACAATGTCAGAATTTCAAATGTGATTCTTCAAGCTAAAGGCTGATTTTATTTTT
Organism: Asparagus setaceus; assembly: GCA_012295165.1. Classification (NCBI taxonomy): domain Eukaryota; kingdom Viridiplantae; phylum Streptophyta; class Magnoliopsida; order Asparagales; family Asparagaceae; genus Asparagus; species Asparagus setaceus. The sequence goes on along the minus strand of CM022706.1, from coordinate 53,081,355 downwards.
TAATAATTAACATAGAGAAATATATTAAATGGGTTAATTTCACAAAACCCCCTAAACTTTGGATACCTCACAAAACCCTCTCGAAATTTCAATTTTTCTCATCAGATCCATTAGCCTGTAATTTGTAAGTAATAAAAATATCCTTGAGAGGAAAAACCTTCAATTAGTGACAAGGGTATAAATTGCCTACCAATGGCTTAATGACTAAATTAAAGATTTTTTTCTCACAAAATATTTTGCCTATTTATTAAGTACAAGTGCAGGATCTGGTATAAAAGTTGATAGTCATGAGGGGCATTGTGATACACTAAAAGTTTGGGGTATTTATGATAAAAAATTCATCAGGAGGTTATGTGCAAAATCCCTCAAAGTTGAGAAGTGGTTTATGAAAGTATTAAGTAACCCTTGTTGAAACTTGTCACTAAGACTGGTTTTACTATTGAAGATGGTACATTCACAAGTTTTATGTGGTAGGAGACAACATCAATTGAATTGCACTGTTTAATGAGTGAAGGCAAAGCCTCAAGAAACAAGACATTGTTTTCTTAACAAAATAAAACTACAATGACAAATATGATAAATAATTTATTCATCCCATGTTATCTACTTCTAGACATCCAAAGAAATCACCTCTATTTCAAGACCCACAAATTATTTTATCCTTTTAAATGGTAAGTTAGGATGTATTTAGGTTTTTTTTCCACAAAAGGGTAGTTGACATTCATCCTATTTATTTTATGAGGACTAAAACTTGTGATGTATATATATATATATATATATATATATATATATATATATATATATATATATAGAGAGCAAGGCTCCTTTAAACTTAAGTTGATAGGAGGAGGTCCATCAACTTTATATCCATTGATCTTGCCTTGGAAATCAAGATATGCACAAATCTCAAAGGTGAGCTTTATATCTTTCACGATCCCAAGGCAACATCAATGAATAGAAAAGTTGGTGGATGACTATTCCCTATCAACTTAAGTTTATAGGAGCCTTCCTCTATATATATATATATATATATATATATATATATATATATATATATATATATATATATATATATATATATATTGTTGATGTATGAAATCACACAGTCACTAAACTTTGCTGGATTAGTTGTTGATTGAGTGGAGTCCGCCTTCTCTTCTAATATCCAGTGGTGCTGTCAAACTGAAAGTTCACCTATGCCAGAAGAAAAACCTGTGGAAGGGCGGAGTTGAGATCTCCGGTTGTCCCTCCGACGGTCAAGTCAGTTTATGTGGAAAACACGAATATGAATGGAGCAGGAATTCACTGGGTTAGATTACCTACCTGTTCTTTTCAACAGTTCGCTATTTATATGAAAGGCAGGAGGGTATTTTCGTCTCTTCACTAGGTGAGAAAATTGATAAACGAGTCAGCCCTCTCCTCCACGTGTTAATTGGCGACCGGGCAGATGTCTTTGATGGCGGCCGTGTCGGGTTTACTTTACAGGTGTCAAGTGGTGAACTGATCTAAGAGTTAGTGTTATTCCCTTGCCATTAATGAGATTATTAATGAGATGGGATTGATGACGTTCGCAGTCGAAATAGTTCGAGGTGGCTTAACTACCGTGAGAGATGGAGGAATTAGAGGCTGACAATGCATTTAATGCAATATAGACGTATTGTCGGGACCAAACTTCATGTAACCGTCATTTGAGTTGAGGGAGCAAATTGGGCGAGTGAATGAGGTTGGGCGTCTAAGGGACCGACTAACACCGCCATTCGCGTCGTCCATAAAGGCAGTTGACCGAAAGGTCGACTGGTACCGCCTTTCGAGTCGTTCATGAAGGCAGTTGACTAAAAGGCCGACTAGTACCCCCTTTCGAGTCGCTCGCAAAGGCAGTTGATCGTCATGACTTGGTTCGAATGAAGGGCGTGAGGCGTTCATTTGACTCGGCAGGCGAATGTGGGTCGCCTCCAATCAATGGACTAGAATGCTAATTTATTTGATGCATGGATTTCTCCGCTCTAATTAAGGATTAGCGGCTAATTAGCGGTCAGGACCATAACAGTTGGCCCCTTTCACTCGGAGTTGGTTGGAGCCGAGTGCGAGTGAAATAGAAATCATGGTTCTGGATAAACAGAGGCGTATTCAGGGAGAGTCACGAAGGTTCTCGTGATGAGACGGGTCGACGCCAACGCCTCTTGGTCAGCCGACGCCGCTTCCTAGGTCCGATGGTAGGCCCTTCTTAAAGCGAAGAAGGCGGTTTCTCAATTTTCGAGGCAACACTTCGTGTTCTGAGCTTTAACCCCGTTCATTGATCATGGGCTGGCCCATCGCTTGTGGGCCCCTTTATAAATATGAAGAATAGAGAGAGAGTAAGCCCTTCTCTTTGCATTTTTCTGAAAGAAATCTCTGGCGATCCTTCGGCAAGTTACATAAGCACCTCCAATGGATTCCGATCACCGAAAGCAGTTAGATGAGTTTCGCTCAAAGGTGACCGAGGCACAGATGCAGCCTCTTCATTCGAAGTTTGACATTCCCAAGGAATTCAAACTGAGGGCACCGGCGATGTCAGCGCCGGTGTATTGCCATGACGAGGGGAGAGCTCCCCTCTATATTAAGCATTTGAAGTGCGATCTACGGTTGCCGCTACATCCATTCCTCCGCAAGGTATTTGAGGAATTAGGAGTGTCTCCAATGCAGATAAAGCCTAACTCCATCACTACGTTGGTTGGCTTCACCGTCATCTGTTATTGGTTGGGGATTCGTCCCAAGCTGAGCGTGCTGAGTCATCTGATCAGCGTAACAGTTCAGAAAATGCCCCATTACCACCTTCAGGCGAAAGGGGAGCTCAAGATTGTTCTTGACCTTCCCACATCGAATAAAGGGTGGAAAGACAGGTTCGTCTGGATAGAGGGGGATGACTCTAACTTAGGCTGCTCGGACTGGCCCGAGATAAGGAGAGAGGCTTTGGAGTCGAAGCCTTTGTCGGCAGATGAGCGAGAAGAATTAATGCAAATTCTAAAGTATACGGGGCCGTGGAAGATGGGCGTCCTACTCAATAAGTCTGTCTTGCGGCTCCATGGGATCTCATCAGTCCCTCCTGGCACGCGGGATGAAGCGAGAGCTCACAACCTGACCTTCGGAGGTGTGGCTGGTGCAATGGGCACTGTGGAGTCGGCTTCAGATGAAGAGCTCCCTGAGGGACCTCAGGGGGGAGTAATGACTCGACAGGCAAAAATGACAGCGGCAGGAATCGGCCCCAGTGGGAGCCGTGCCCCCTCAAGGGCAAGACGAGACGGCTGCTATGGGTCGTGAAGAAACGACTACGGTAGCCGCTCCAAGGGTCGCCTATGGCTTTCGGAGAACATGGCGGAAAAAGACTAGCCATGGCCCGCGAGGAGCGAGATGACTGGGGGAAAGCACAGCGGACCCCATGGAGGCGGGGTCATCAGAGTCAGAGGAAGGGATTAACCCCCATCCAGCTAATGCCGTACCCAAAGTTGACACACAGGAAGGGGTTGACCCTCAGCCGACCGAAACTGTGTCCCAAACTGCTGCGAAGATGACTCTCGGCGGAGTCGAGGCTCGGTCAGGAGTGGGAGCCTCTAGTTCTCAAGCAGAGCAGCCTCATCGGCAAGGCAAAGAGCCAGTCAGAAATAAGGAGATGGGTTTTGTCCCAGCGGGATGGCCCTCTCCACATTACATAGCCGAGTCTGAGGTTGGGCCTTGGGACAAGGTGTGCGACTCATTAATAGGGACGCTCCCCTCCACCGGGCATTATGAAGGAGAGCCCGACGCAGAGCATCGATATAACCCCGCTAAACACATGGATGTTCGCTCGTCGGTGCTCCAGTCTAGATATATGCAGACCAAGGCTGTAGAACAATTCAGCCTTCCTGAAGATAAGGAATTCTTGAAGAAGATTCTCGATGTGGGTCTTCATGTGATCCTCCGAAGCTATTTTACTCGAGGGTGCCTTGTGGGAGAAGAAATATATAGTCGGCTAGCCCAAGGTCATCACCCCTATGAGAAGCTTCGCAGGACACGTGCAGCCTAAGGAGACGGAGAGAGTGATGAACTGGATCAGGTCGTCAAAGAACTCTCGGCCAAACAAGCCGAACTCAATGACTGGCGTCGAGAGATGGAGGTGAAGGAGCAAACGATAGCTGAGCTTAAGGCGGCGAATGCAAAAATGTTGGCCGAGATCCAACAGCTAAAACAGAGGCCCCGGAGCAGCGTTGGGGGCGTTGGGTCTACCAACGAAGCATTAAGGGAGCAAGACTTGGCCGTGACGCAAGCATCTCTTGAGAAGCAGATTGCGCAGCACGCCAAGGCTCAATTAAAGGAAGAGTTGGTGACAAAGCAATAGCTCTCAGATGAATGTGCTCGACTCAAAGAGTCCTTACACAAGGCAGAGAGTAAGGTTGAATATTTAGAATCCAGCGACCACCAGTCAGCTGTCATCGCAAAGAATCGGCCCATTATCATTGAAGAGTTCCGCCAAAGCTTAATGGGAAAGATCGAGGTGGCCTTGGCTTGTAAGGCGGGAAGTGACTTTATTGTAAAGCAACTACCTGCTGAGTATCAAGAGTTCCCTGGTCGGCTCCAGTATCCTCCGAGCATAGCCAACTATGTAAACCTCCTCTGCAAACTAGAGAAAAGTGGGAGCAGGTTATAACATAGATGGGGGCGAGGTCGAGCAAGAACCAGAGGGAGAGGTTGAGTTGTCAGCTGACGGCTCCTCTGGTGAAGCCGACCAAGAGGTCTGTGAGAGTTCGGGTGGGAAGAGGAGTGACGAGGTGGTGCGTGACCTTCCTTCGACTCCTCCACCTTCTACGGACGTCTCGTTGCCTCTAACCCTTGGCGCCGACACGGATCTCTCGTGGCTTTAGGTTTAGGGCTTAATAATATCATATATTTTGCATTTTTCCTTGTATATATTTTCAAAGATACGAATAAAAGTACTTTTCATCAATTGGACTGTGTTAAACTTCTCTGCAATATTCTGTGGTGTGTTAACAGTCTAGATGACTCAATGAGTCGAGTGACATGTTGTCATCGTTTTAATCGAATTGCTTGTTTTTCTTCTTGAGATGAATTTGTAGAAGATAATCGGACTGAAGTAGCGTCTCGTTAATTTGGAGTCGGTTTTCCAATTATTTAGGCTTTTTTTATACTTGTCTGTTTGCTGAATCGACTGACTAAGGTCTATTGGGCCCAAAACAATTGGCGAGTTTGAATTCCAAAGCGTAGTTGGAAGGAGTCACTATAGAGGAAAGGGTGTGACGTCAGCAGTACTTTAGCCGCCAGTGTTGCTTCGATTTCTGAGCGAAGAGATGTGGGGTATTAAAGGCGGTTGGCGCTTTTGGTTTCCGTAAGGCGGTTTGAATTCTAAAATCAATCTGGGTCGTTGATCTTAGAATAAATGGGCCATCCAAAAGCCGCCACGTATCTCCTTTGGGTGCCTATATATTCTTTTTTTTTTTTTGAGGAGTTCCTCTTTACACATTCTAAAAGATTTCACTCCTCTTTCTTCCATTCTAATTTCAATTTTTAGAGCTTTCTTCAATGGCTGCTTCATCTGCTCCAGTTGATAAGATCAGCATCCTAGCGTCTCTTCATTCAAAGATGAAGGATGAAGAATTGGAGGGCCTACATGAGAAGTATGACCTCCCACCGCCTTCGAAGCTGCTCGGAGAAGGATAGGGTCGTATGAGCACGGCCGATAAGATGCCGCCTATGTGGCCCATATGGAATATGGATCAGGCTCGCCTCTCCCTCGCCTTCATGAGAAGGATTTATGAAGCCATTGGGGTTTCCCCAATGCAGCTTTGCTCCCAACGCCATAGCTTAATTATAATGGCGCTTCGTGATATGCTATCGGGTTGGGGTCGAGCCGACTCTTCGATTGTTTAGCAATTTGGTCAGCATAAAGACCACCAAGAAAGACGCCCACTATTTCTTCATCAATGTGCGCGGCAAACTTGCAAACATCCCCGACTCCAATAAGGACTGGAAGGAGAAATTCGTCTGGGTCTTCGGAGCGGACCCCATCCTTGCGTGTCGCTCTTGGCCTGAGATCGATAAGGAGGTGCTGAAGCCCATAGTTTTGACGGCTACAGAGCGTCAGGACCTAGAGAAGATCCGAAAGTATGCTGGGTCTCGCGACATCAGCAATCTGATCGATAATGCCTCACTCAAAATGGCGGGGCTGTCGTTTACTCGGCCAACAGAGGCCGATAAAGAAGAGGAGGCGGAATTGCGTAAAGCTGTCCCAAGGCAGACCAAAGACCCAAAAGGTGGAGGTCCTAGTACGAGGAAAGCTACCGCAGCTCCCAGTTCAACCGAAGCCATCGAGTCCCAACTGCCCCAAAAAAGGGCAAGGAAAGGGTTGTCGGCTGTGGAGGAGCGACATTGGAAGCAGAATGTTGATGAGATGGCTGCTATGCTAAAAGGGTCGACTCCTGTACCCCAATTGGACAAGCCAGCGAAGAAGAAGAAGTGATCATCACATTTTATTGTATTTTTATTCCCTCATTATCTATTTTATTTGAATAAATATATTTTCTAATAATAATTTTTATCTTAGTTTGCAGGTAATATAGAATTATTGAATAAGAGCCCAAATAAAGATTATTTTAAGCCTAAAAGATGTCTAATGAAGCCCAGAATGCCTTAATCCAAAGCTCACGACTAAGTTTAGAAGTAAAATCTCAATACTCATTACTTTCTTGGTCAGAATTATTAATAACTTGGCTTGCAATTGAGAATCAAATTAAATATGGACAAAATAAAGCCAAATTCGTGCTTAGGATGGTCAACCGCAAAAAAAGGCGATATCTCCCAATCCGAAAAGCAGAATTCAACATATTATATGTGAAAATCATATATCTCGACGAGACGGAGCCATCCAAATTACCAGATTCTCAAAATTTTATCAACAACAGTGGGTTATGATAGAAATCCGAATTTAAGTGATATATATTCAATTATTTGAAGGCCAAGTTAAATTCTAAGAAGCCCAAGAGTTTTAAATGAATTAAATATAAAAAAATAAAGCCCACAAAACCCATCTCTCAAGTATTAAATCAATGGTCTAGATTATTTTGAGGGATCCTATGGTTATGAGGGTTGCTTGAGGCCTAAGCCAAATCCTATGGTTGTGAGGATTACTTGGGGGCCAAGACTGTAGGCGTTGAAAAATACTTACAAAATCCCCGAAACCAACTCGTGACGGGAAGTCGGCGAATGACAACCCACCGGATAATACTGGACGCCGAATCGCTGAGATACTTAACCCGACGGCAAACCCACGGCCACAAGCACGGCTTAAACCGACTTGAATGGACGATCGATTTCAGACCGTTGAACCTAACAAACCAAGAGTTAGTCCCGAACCAAATACGCATCGAATCTAAGTCCGTGGAAGACCAAGAGTCGAATAGGCGTGACCTAAGCCCGAGACCGAGAAAATGGCAAAACGGCTAAACGGCTAAACAAGAGGGCTTAAACGGCGACTTCTACCAACTTGTCCGAGGTGGTTTCGCCAAGTGGCCGAGCCACTTGTGGTTCGCCTACCCCCAATCCTATAAATAGGGTCTTCTCAGCCTAGGGGAGGACTGGCCGATTTCGGATTTTCGGAGATTTCGGATTTTCTGACATTTGTGAGAGAGTTCTCGCGAGATCTACGAGCCGTCGACGCACAGTTCCGAGCACCGGCGAGCACGAGTTCAGTCGACGTCAGATCTACAATCGCGAGGCCCAAGAAGTTGTAAACGAGTTCAAGAACAATGAATAACAAACCGACTTTTACCGCGAACAAGCTGGCGACCACAGTGGGAGTCGAACCCACGACCTTCAGCTTGTTCGCGGGGAAAGTTGTTTTGATCGTCATTGATTTTGAACTCGTTTACAGCTTCTTGGGCCTACAACAAAATTCGAAAGAAATGCCTTTTTATTTAAGGCGTACAATGAAAACGAAAATTACAACTTCTTCCTGTATGAACAAACGCTCGGATCTCTATTATACGGGATCCTCGCTTATGTGGGTTCTTTGCCTGTACCGGGGACTTGAATCGTCCGTGGACCACCGCAATTCGATCCGTGGAAACCCGGTTCGAACTACAGACGGAAGGGGCTCGCTTCACTAAGGAAACGAAACGCCTTTAGGGGATCACACTCACGGCGAGAGGATCGCTTCGGGATCACACTCACGAAGGAGAGGATCGCCTGAGCGGTGAGATCTACTAGGAGAAATCACAGCTTATTCTCAGAGTCAATTCAATTCGCCACCTCACCGCTGAAGATCCGACGAGCTCGAACTTGGATCGCCGGTGCTCGAACGGCAATGACGCTCATAGATCTCGCGAGAATTCTTGAGAAAATCCCGAATCCGGCCCAGGCGAGGAAGACCCCCTATTTATAAGATCGGGGAAAGAACGCCGCCACAAGTGGCTCGCCACTTGCCGAAGCCACTCGCCAGTTGTCGAGGTGGCTCGCCATGATGGTCGGTGCCACCTCGACCATTTGGCCGAGGTCCCGCTTCGCCGCCGCTTCGCCGCTTCGCCGCTTTGTATTGGTCTCCGGCTTAGGTCCCGCTTATTCTCGACTTTGGTCTTCTCCGACTTAGATTCCGCTCAGATTTGGTTCCGGACTGACTCTTGGTTTGTTCCGCTCAACAGCTTCAAACCGATCGCTCGCTCAAGTCCGGCTTAAACCGCGTTTGTGACGCCGGGTTTGCTGTCGGTTCGTGGTCTCAACGATTCGACGTCAGATATCCGATGGGTTGTCATTCGCCGACTTCCCGCCACGAAGTTGATTTTGGGGATCTTGTAAGTATTTTTCAACGCCACAGATACCCTCCAAAGTGTTTCAGCCTCGTTTTTATAGGCGAAGCTCGAATACTTTGGACATGATGGTTCCCGCCTTCAATCGCAGAGGGTCCCACAAGTTAGCTTCAAGTCTTTGATTCTTTCGTGATCATTCGCTTTGTAGGATTTCGATAAAGTCACTTGCCGCATTTATTGTCCGACCGCTTGTTGAAATCTTGATTCAAGCCGGTGTGCGAAGTTTTGTTTGTAACTTCGTGTTGGTTGGTTGTTGTTTAACTAACCATCGACTTTTGACTTCTCCGTGATATCGGCGAACTCCTTGTTGGCTTACACGCTGACGGTGTCAATACGTGGAATTTCATAACCCTCAATCGGCTAAATCATCACGCAGTGTTGTTGGTTTGATCACGCCGAGGAAAATCTTTTATGGAAATATCCTCCGAGGATTCCTTTGTCGAGACAGAGACAATTTGGCCTTGCAAATCCTCACTTCGAATTTCGCAGCTGAGGGATTTCCGAGACGCTGCTGACCGGCCGCTATGACCCTCAAACTTTATTGGCGATGATCGAAGTTATCCCCGTGAATACTTTTATGGACTCGAACTCCTCATCAAACAGAAACAGCTTTAGACTCAGATACCTTTTGGAGTATCACAAAGGAGGACATTGAGGGTTATCGAAGTTATCCTTAAGAATATGGGTTTATTCTCCGTGAACTTCTCGCTGAAAATTGGGGAATAGTTTATACTCATATTCCTCGATTGGAGTAGGATTAGGTGACACGCTGATTAGCCGCCGATGCAATCCGCACGATCGAAGTTATCCCTAAGAATATTTTTATGGAAATATTCTTCCTGAACTTCGACAAATTAGGAAACAGTTTATACTCATATTCTGATTGGAGTAGGATTAGGTGACACGCTGATTAGCGCCGATGCAATCCGCGACGATCGAAGTTATCCCTAAGAATATTTTTATGTAAATATTCTTTCGAACTTCGACAAATTAGGAAGCGGTTTATACTCATATTCTCGATTGAGTAGGATTAGGTGACGCTGATTAGCGCCGATGCAATCCGCGACGATCGAAGTTATCCCTAAGAATATTTTTATGGAAATATTCTTCCGAACTTCTCGACAAATTAGGAAGCGGTTTATACTCATATTCTGATTGGAGTAGGATTAGGTGGCGTTGATTGGCGTCGATGCAATCCGCGACGATCGAAGTTATCCCTAAGAATATTTTTATGTAAATATTCTTTCGAACTTCGACAAATTAGGAAGCGGTTTATACTCATATTCCTCGATTGGAGTAGGATTAGGCGACGCTGATTAGCGCCGATGTAATCCTTCATGGGTGTTATCCTCGCCAATAAATCTTTAGAATCCTTCCAAATATGGCGGAGGAACCTGGGAATACCAATGTAGGACCTGATTCGGTGAACCCAGGTACATCTAACATCGATAACTCCTCTTCTGGATGGCTAATGCGAACCGAATGACTCGAATTGCACTCCACTAATTGCCTCTTCGCTTTTTTTGCTCTTTTAGAGAAATTGCAGGAGACAAATGCACAAACCGAGATTTGGCAAGCTACCCCCACTGTAGGGGGTAAGTCGCCTTACGATTGTTTGCCCATTTTCAGTTGCATTCGTTTTTTTTTTTTTTTTCTAATGCTTTCCCTTTCCAGACTTCTCGATGGAAGACTTCGTGGAAGCTGGTTTATACGACAATACCGCCATGGATGATCTGCTACATGCTCTATCACAGGGTGGCGATACTCTTGGTGGAGACTTTCCTGAAGCAACTATCCCCGAAGAAGGTATGAATTTTCTCTTCGATTAATTATAGGACCAGCCATTTGGCCAATACTACTATAATTAAAGGAGTCTGAGAAATTCCCTTTGTGTAGTGGCAGGCACTCCTCTTCCCGCCGCTTTTTCGGAATCAGCTACTACAGCGACTGTTGAGATAGATGAGCATACTGAGGGATCAGCTGTGGTTGACAGTATCCCAGTGATAGATACTCCTCTGGTAGACTCGCCAATCCCTACATCTCGCCTCCATGATTTGGCGAGGGCGCTGATGGTGGACGAAGATCCATCCCGGCTTAACATCTGTTTAGAAGTACGCTCGTTCTTTTCTTTGATGAACATGGTGATCGATAAGATTCTCCGTGGCGGGCTTTCTCTCCATCGCTTTAGGCCATTGCTTGGTCCGGACGATACGATGCGTTGGCGGTAAAAGTCGGATGATTGTCATTGATTTGAATTTTGCTTACGCCTTCTTTGGCCTACAACGAATTCAAAAAGAAATGCCTTTTATTTTAAAGTACAATGAAAATCAAAAGATTACAACTTTTATCCTTAGTGAACAAACACGAGGATCTCTCTATATCGGATCCTCGCTATGCGGGTTCTTTGCCCGTGTCGGGACTTATTGTGTCCGTGGACCACCGCAATTCCAATCCAAGTAGAGACCCGGTTCGAACTACAGATGTAAAGGGCTCGCTTCACTAAGGAAACGGTTACCGAGGGGATCACACTCACGAAGGAGAGGATCACCGAGCCGGTGAGATCTACTAGGAGAAATCACAACATATCCCCGAGATTAAGACGAAGCTTAATCTAGAGGGTATCTCAGAGTTCGACCAATTCGTTACCTTTGCTTGTAGATCCGTGTCGATCGACTTGTACTCGCTGCTGCTCGGACCGTACCGATTACTGTAGATCTCGCAAGAATTCTTCAAGTCCGAGCTCTTCCAAATCCCCAAAAATCCTCTCGACGCCTAAAATCCACCCACTCCACCAAAACCCCGCGGTCCAAAACCAAGCCCCTTGAGTGGGGAGAACCCCCTATTTATAGCATAGGGGTCTTGTGACCCGGCTCGACCGCGGTAGAGCCACCTCGACAAGTTGGCGAGGTGGCTCGGCCATGGTGGTCGAGGCACCCTACCACTTGTCGAGGCACCTCGCCAAGCTGGCCGAGGTGGAACTTGGTCGAGGTGGCTCGGCCATGGTGGTCGAGCCACTTCGCCACTTGCCGAGGTAACTCGCCAAGTTGGTCGAGGTGGCTCGGCCATGGTGGTCGAGCCACTTCGCCACTTGCCGAGGTAACTCGCCAAGTTGGCCGAGGCGCCGCTTTTTCCGCCGCTTCGCCGCTTTTCCGACTCTTGGCTTTCTCCGAACTTAGGTTCCGCCGGTATTTGATTCCGGACTAATTTGGTTCGCTCCGCTCAACGGTCTCAACCGATCGCCCATTCAAGTCCGGTTTAAACCGCTTGTGACGCCAGGTTCGCCGAAGTTCGCTGCCTTTAACGATTCGACGCCTACATCATTCGATGGGTTGTCATTCGCCGACTTCGCCACGAAGTTGGTTTCGGATCTTGTAAGTATTTTTCAACACCTCTGATACCCCTCCAAAGCGTCTCGGTCTCATTTGTTGAGATAGATGAGCATCAGGGATCGGTGTGGTTGTGATATCGGTGATAGATACTCCTCACGGTAGACTTCGCCAATCCACATCTTCGCCTCCATGATTTGGGGCTGATGGTGGGCGAATCCATCAAATTATCTGTTTAGAAGTGCTTTCGTTCTTTTCTTTGATGAACATGGTGATCGATAAGATTCTCGTGGCGGGCTTTCTCTCCATCGGTTTAGGCCATTGCTTGGTCCCGGGACCGATACGATCTGATGGCGGTAAAAGTCGGGATGATTGTCATTGATTTGAATTTTGCTTCACGGCTTCTTTGGCCTACGAAATTCAAAAAGAAATGCCTTTTATTTTAAAGTACAATGAAAATCAAAAGATTACAACTTTTATCCTTAGTGAACAAACACGAGGATCTACGTTATATCGGATCACCAAGCTGCGTGGGTTCTTTGCTGTCAGGGGACTTATTGTGTCGTGGACCACAGCGCAATTCAATCAAGTAGGGACAGGGTTACGGAACTACAGGATGTAAAGGGGCTCGTTTCTGCGAAGAAGCGAAGCGCTGAGGGATCACACTCACGAAGGAGAGGATCGCTGGCCGGGTGAGATCTACTAGGAGAAATCCTGGCTATCCACGAGATTAAGGCGAAGCTTAATCTAGAGGGTATCTGTAGTTCGACAATTCGGTTACCTTTGCTTGTAGATCCGATGTCATTTGGACTTGTACTGTTGTTGCTTTCGGGGCCGTCGCCGATTACTCGTAGATCTCATAAAATTCTTGAAGTCAGAGCTCTTCCAAATCCCAAAATCCTCTCGGATCGGCCAAAATCCGGCTCCACTCGGTAAAACCCGTGTCCAAAACCAAGCCCCTTGAGTGGGGAGAACCCCCTATTTATAGCATAGGGTGCTTGTGACGGCTGGCCACTTGGCAGAGCCACCTGGCTAAGTTGGTAGGAGTGGCTCGGCCGTGGTGGCGGCTACCCTAAACCCGCTTGGCAGGGCACCTCGACAAGTTGGCGGGGTGGAACAGCGAGGTGGTGGCTCGGCCATGGGGTGGAGGCACCTCGGCCGCAGCCGAGCACCTCGGCCAAGTTGGCAGAGGTGGCTCCGACGTTATTCTTGCGACCACTTGACCACTGAGGAATGGCTTCGGCCAGAGTTGGCGGCAGCGCCCGCTTCGCTTCTTTTCGCCGTTTAAATCGTTTTCACGACTCTTGGCTTTCTCGAACTTAGGTTCCGTGGGTATTTGATTAGGGACTAATTCTTGGTTAGTTCGGTTCAACGGTCTCGAAATCGATCGTCCATTCAAGTCGGTTTAGCCGTGCTTGGCGAAATGAGTTAGCCCGTCGAGTTAAGCGTCTTAGCGATTCGGCGTCTACATCATTCGATGGGTTGTCATTCGCCGACTCCCGTCCGCGAGTTGGTTTGGGGATCTTGTAAGTATTTTTCAACACCTCGGATACCCCTCAAAGCGTCTGATCTCAATTCTTAATGAGTGCGGGATGCTTTGGACATGATGATTCGACCTTCGATCGGTGAGGGTCCCAAAGATAGCTTCAAGTCTTGATTCTTTGAGATCATCGGTTCTTTGTAGGATTCTGATAAGATCCGGTCTTGCATTTATTATCGAGCTTGTTATCTTGATTATTTGGTGGGTGAGTTTTATTTGTAACTTCGTGTCGGTTGGTGCGTTGTTTGACTAACCATCGGACTTTGGACTTCTCCATATGTCGTGAACTCCTTTCTTTGGCGACACATTGGTTGTGTAAGTACATGGAATTTCATAACCCTTACCGGCTAATTCCTTCATCATCGTGTGTTGTTGGTTTAACTTCTGTGGAGGATATGATTATCGGATGTCAACATGACTTTCCTCTCATTCAGTTATCCCTCTCTTGGAGATTATGGTGGGAGGAAATTAAGGATTACCGAGTTATCCTTAAGAATATGGATTTATTCTCCGGGAACTCCTCGTTGAAATTTTGGAAATAGTTTATACTCGTAATCCTAGTTGGGTAGGATTGGCGGCGTTGATGGTCGATGCAATCCATGATCGAGTTATCCTAAGAATATTTTTGTGAAAATATTCTTAGAACTTCTCGACAAATTAGGAAGCGGTTTATACTCGTAATCCTAGTTGGGTAGGATTAGTAGCGTTGATGCGGCGTCGATGCAATCATACGATCGAGTTATCCTAAGAATATTTTTGTGAAAATATTCTTAGGGAACTTCGATAAATTAGGAAGCGGTTTATACTGTAATCCTAGTTGGGTAGGATTGAAGCGTTGATGAATCGATGCAATTCATGATCGAGTTATCCTAAGAATATTTCTTGTGAGAATATTCTTAGGGAACTTCGACAATTTAAGAAGCGATTTATACCGTAATCCTAGTTGGGTAAGTTAGGCGGGCGTTGATGTCGATGCAATCCATACGATCGAGTTATCCTAAGAATATTTTTGTGAAAATATTCTTCGGGAACTTCGACAAATTAGGAAATAGTTTATACTCGTAATCTTAGTTGGAGTAGGATTAGGCGTTGATGGCGTCGATGCAATCCTACGATCGAGTTATCCAAGAATATTTTTGTGAAAATATTCTTAGAGAACTTCTCGACAAATTAGGAAGCGGTTTATACTCGTAATCCTAGTTGAGTAGGATTAGGCGACGCTGATCGGCCGATGCATCCAAGACGATCGAAGTTATCCCTAAGAATATTTTTGTGAAAATATTCTTCCGGGAACTTCTCAAATTAGGAAACAGCTTTATACCGTAATCCTAGTTGAGTAGGATTGGGCGCTGATCGGGCGCCGATGCATTCGCGATGATCGAAGTTATCCCTAAGAATATTTTGTGAGAATATTCTTCCGGAACTTCTCGACAATTTAAGAAACAGCTTATACCGTAATCCTAGTTGAGTAGGATTAGGCGATCTGCTGATCGGCGCCGATGCATCCAAGACGATCGAAGTTATCCCTAAGAATATTTTTGTGAAAATATTCTTCCGTGAACTCTCGACAAATTAGGAAACAGTTTATACCGTAATCCTAGTTGAGTAGGATTAGGCGACGCTGATCGGGCGCCGATGCACCGCACGATCGAAGTTATCCCTAAGAATATTTTTGTGAAAATATTCTTCCGGAACTTCTACAAATTAGGAAACAGCTTATACTGTAATCCTAGTTGAGTAGGATTGAACGCTGATCGGCGATGGGATTTCACGAGGTGTTATCTCGCCAATAAACCTTCTAATCTTTCCCAAATATAGCGAGGAATTAGGAGCCAATCAACGGATGATTTGGCATCGCTTTTGATATCCTGATAAGGTTCCAATTAGGACTCCTAATTAGGGCTGATTAGAGTCCCACTAGAATTGATTTGGGCCCCATTAGAATTCCTACTTCTTGCCAAATAGGAGTCCTTGTTCAAAGAGGATTGGGTGCATATGGGTTGTTATAAATACCCATAATCCCTCCTTTCTTTCCTCACCTAGGCCGCCCCCTCGGTTTCTCTTGTTTTCATCTCGCTTGCCGTTTTTCTTCCTCGATCAACGAGGTATGTGCACGAGGGTTTTGTAAATTCTTTCTCTTTTTCTTGTGTATGCAGTTGATGAAAACCACAAGGGGAAGGACAAAGGCACGACAGCGTGGCGGGCGGCGGCGCCAGCGGCGGCGGGCGGCGTCGGGCCGCAGTGGCACCAGCGCCAACGTTCGCTGGGCGCGCCAGCGTTGGTCGCCACGGACGGCGGGCGCTTGCTGCGCCTGGTGGGGACGCAGCCTGGCCGCTGCCTACTGGCCGCGCCAGCCGCTGCCACAGGCTGGCCCCGCGGTCGCGCTTCCGGCGCCGCTGGCGGCGGCGTCCGCAGCCGGCTCGTCGGTGCTCGTCGCCGGATCTTGTAGCTTTTTGTTGATTTTTGACTGCATATCTGACTTTATTTGTCCTCTTTGCGCTTCCGATGTCGCCGGGAGATCACGCTGCTGAGGAGTCGATCAACTCGCGACGGGCGCGGAATGCACGCCCTTCTTTCGCTGGTGCGCCAGCCATCATATTCTCGCATATATGCGCTTGTATCCCCTCTTCGCTCTCCTTGTGAGGCGATTGGGAAGAGCCGAGATTCTCCTTCGTGGAGGGTTGAGGCTTCGATTGTGTACTCTCGTTATGACCCCGCTTCGTTCTCCTTTGTGAGGCGATTGGGAAGAGCCGAGATTCTCCTTCGTGAGGATTGAGGCTTCAAAGATCACCCGTCTCGATGTTATTAACGGGAGCGATTTCATACCGTACTCTCGCCCTGTAGAACGGGATATATTGTTGCTTTGTTCATGCGACTATATTTATCGTTCTCCGGGTGTTCGGTACGGGTGAAATCGTCGTACCCGTTATAAGGTCGTGACTCGATCTCATGGGTTTCTGAGAAGAGTTCTACGCCTTATACTGTTTCCTTTTTCAAGATATTCCTCCTAAATGATCTGTTAACCCTTTGTTCTCTTGTGGTAGGCGGATGCTCCGATGATTATTCGTCTACTTCGAAGGCTCCCAATGTCAAGTCTCGATTCTCAAGGTCATCCGGGAGAAGGCCTTTTTCCACCGAGGAAGCGAACCGCAGCGAGGCGAACACTCGCATGAAGAAACCCGCGAAGCCTGAGCCTACTATCATAATTTCGGATGACGAGTTTGAGGGATCGCTTCCATCATCCGCTCCACCGCCCCTTGCCTCTGGCCGAAACCAGATTTCCGACCCTTCGAGTATAGGGCTGGGTGGAGGCCCTGTGTTAATCTTGACGGACCACTTCCACGGATTCAACCTATTGCCGATTGCCCCGCCAAAAATCGCTGCCTCGACTCCGCCTGCGGATGGGTCTCCTTCAACCGTTGGAGAATGGTTTGAAGCAGCGATCTCTATTATCGAGGTTAGATGGGCTTACTTTTATGGTCTTCGCCCATTCATATTGAGTATCTTGGAGGAAATTCAGCTGTTGGTGGCCCTCGCCTAGTTAATCGCTAGAGCAAAGCTCACTAGCCGGCTAACTCTGCGCATCGTGTGGAGGATTTAGCCTTTTTGAATCATGCGATGAGGTGGTACGACTCGCCGACGGCTCGGATCAAGGCTTCTCGTGAACGCTGCCATGAGAGGAAAATATCGAGCAAGAGATCATATTTTCGAACTCATATGAGCGACATTGCCGCTTGCGCCAGAAGATAAACTTGTACCACACCCATGTCGAACGCATGTGAATCGTGACTGTTCAAGGGGAGAAGACGTTGAAGGATTTCACGCGTGAGTGCACCAGAGTCCAGGATGTCACTGAACGTGAGAAGCAAGTCCTCGAGGCGATGCGTCGGGAACATGCGGCTGCTATTGCCGCGAATTCTGAAGAGGAACTTGAGAAGGAAGCCAAGGCTCGGTTCGAGCGATCCAGAGGAAAATTAGCCGCCAAGGCCGACCTTGCTTCCTTCACATTACCGGATTGCGCCAATGAAGTCTAATGTGTCATGAGACTTTTCTATTCTCTTTGTTCACCGTGTCGCTATTTATTTTTATTTAGATGTATTATCATAACTTTGCTTGAATCAATTGTCTCGACAATTGTAGCTCCTTCTATATTTGCTTCAAATGAATAAGATTTATTCCTTTCATTATTTATTATGATTCTTTTATTTCACGTAAATAATTAACCATAATACTTATAGGATTTTTGGCAAACCTCACCATCAACGGGTTTGATTAGCCTTTACCAACCACCGCTTGAGTTGGCTAGCTGCGATTATCGTGATCCGCTCAAGACGCGGACGCTGTGCTAAAAGGATGAAACCCTTCTAGACTTGGTGCTATGATATTGAATACATAGGCTTTGTACTCTTTACGGGCAAGAGACCACCCGGCAACGCGTGTTACACGACTCATCCCTCCTTAGGCTTCGATGAAATACCCCAATCGAACTCGTGTCTTCTTCAATCGGAAAAGACTAAACCGCAACGCGTGTGAGGCGTTCTCACTTTGTAGAACGGGATATATATTGTCGCTTTGTTCATGCGACTATATTTATCGCTTCCCGTGTTCGTACGGTGAAATCGTTGATCTCGCTATAAGGTCGTGACTCGATCTCATGGGTTTCGAAGAGTTCTACGCTTTATACCGCTTCCTTTTTCAAGATATTCCTCCTAAATGATCTGTTAACCCTTTGTTCTCTTGTGGTAGGCGGATTCATGATTATTCGCCTACTTCAAGGCTCCCAATGTCAAGTCTCGATTCTCAAGGTCATCCGAGAAGGCCTTTTTCCACCGAGGAAGCGAACCGCAGCGAGGCTTAACACTCGCATGAAGAAACCCGCTAAGCCCGAGCCTACTATCATAATTTCGATGACGAAGTTTGAGGGATCGCCCATCATCCGCTTCCACCCTTCCTTATGCCTTTGGCCGAACCAGATTTCCGACCCTTCGAGTATAGGGCGGGTGGAGGCCCTGTGTTAATCTTGACGGACCACTTCCACGGATTCAACCTATTGCCGAGATTGCCCCGCCAAAAATCGCTGCCTCGACTCCAGCTCGGATGGGTCTCCTTCACCGTTGGAGAATGGTTTGAAGCAGCGATCTCTATTATCGAGGTTAGATGGGCTTAATTTTATGGTCTTCTCGCCCATTCATATTGAGTATCTTGGAGGAAATTCAGCTGTTGGTGGCCCTCGCCTAGTTAATCGCTAGAGCAAAGCTCACTAGCCGGCTAACTCTTGCATACCGTGGAGGATTTAGCCTTTTGAATCATGCGATGAGGTGATACGACTCGCCGACGGCTCTGATCAAGGCTTCTCGTGAACGCTGCCGCGAGAGGAAAATATCGAGCAAGAGATCATATTTTCGAACTCATATGAGCGACATTGCCGCTTGCGCCAGAAGATAAACTTGTACCACACCCATGTCGAACGCATGTGAATCGTGACTGCTCAAGGGGAGAAGACGTTGAAGGATTTCACGCGGAGTGCACCGTGAGTCCGTGATGTCATCAACGGAGAAGCAAGTCCTCGAGGCGATGCCGGGAACATGCGGCCGCTATTGCCGCTAACTCAAGAGGAACTTGAGAAGGAAGCCAAGGCTCGGGTTCGAGCGATCCAGAGGAAAATTAGCCGCCAAGGCCGACCTTGCTTCCTTCACATTACCGATTGCGCCAATGAAGTCTAATGTGTCATGAGACTTTTCGTTTCTTTGTTCACCTGTGTCGCTATTTATTTTTATTTAGATGTATTATCATAACTTTGCTTGAATCAATTGTCTCGATAATTGTAGCTCCTTCTATATTTGCTTCAAATGAATAAGATTTATTCCTTTCATTATTTATTATGATTCTTTTATTTCACGTAAATAATTAACCATAATACTTATAGGATTTTTGGCAAACCCTCACCATCAACGGGTTTGATTAGCCTTTACCAACCACCGCTTGAGTTGGGCTAGCGCGGATTATCGTGATCCGCTCAAGACGCGGACGCTGTGCTAAAAGAATGAAACTCTTCTAGACTTGTTGCTATGATATTGAATACATAGGCTTTGTACTCTTTACCGCAAGAGACCACCCGCAACGCTGCAGTTGCACGACTCGCCCCTTCTTAGGCTTCGGACTAAATACCCTAATCAACTCGTGTCTTCTTCAATCTAAAAGACTAAACCGCAACGCGGTGAGGCGCTGGCTTTATCCCTTCTTAGGCTTCGGATAAAATACCCTAGAATCGAACTCGTGTCTTCAATTGGAGAAAGATTAAACCGGCGACGCTGTTAGGGCCGACTTCATCCCTTCTTAGGCTTCGATAAAATACCCCGTAATCGAACTCGTGTCTTCAATCGGAGAAAGACTAACCCAAGAACGCTGCGTGAGGCGCTGACTTTAGGGTTATTGGCCAACCCCCTTCAACGGGTTTGATGAGCCTTACCAACTACCGCTTGAGTGGGCTAGCATGTAGATTATCTAAACCGCTCTACACACAACATTGTGCTAAAAGAATGAAACTCTCTTAGACTTAATGCTACGATGTTGAATACGAGGCTTCGCCTTTTTCACGAAGACTAACCCGCGACGCTGTTAGGCGCTGGCTTTATCCCTTCTTAGGCTTCAGGATAAAATGCCCCGTAATCAACTCGTGTCTTCTTCAATCGGAGAAAGACTAAACCGCAACGCTGCGGTGAGGCGCTGACTTTATCCCTTCTTAGGCTTCGGATAAAATACCCTTAATCAACTCGTGTCTTCTTCAATCGGGAAAGACTAAACCGCAACGCTGCAGGAGGCGCTGACTTTATCCCTTCTTAGGCTTCTCGATAAAATACCCTTAATCAACTCGTGTCTTCTTCAATCGAGAAAGACTAAACCGCAACGCTGCAGGAGGCGCGGCTTTATCCCTTCTTAGGTTTCGATAAAATACCCTTAATCGAACTCGTGTCTTCTTCAATCGGAGAAAGACTAAACCGCAACGTGAGGCGCTGGCTTTATCCCTTCTTAGGCTTCGGATAAAATACCCTTAATCGAACTCGTGTCTTCTTCAATCGGAGAAAGACTAAACCGCAACGCTGCAGGAGGCGCTGACTTTAGGGTTATTGGCCAACCCCCTTCAACGGGTTTGATGAGCCTTTACCAACTACCGCTTGAGTTGGCTAGCATGTAGATTATCTAAACCGCTCTACACACAACATTGTGCTAAAAGAATGAAACTCTTAGACTTAATGCTACGATGTTGAATACGTAGGCTTCGCCTTTTTCACGAAGACTAACCCGCGACGCTGTTAGGCGCTGGCTTTATCCTTCTTAGGCTTCAGGATAAAATGCCCCTGAATCAACTCGTGTCTTCTTCAATCGGAGAAAGACTAAACCGCAACGCTGCGGTGAGGCTGGCTTTATCCCTTCTTAGGCTTGGATAAAATGCCCTAATCAACTCGTGTCTTCTTCAATCGGGAAAGACTAAACCTAAGAAAGCAGGAGGCGCTGACTTTATCCCTTCTTAGGTTTCGGATAAAATACCCTTAATCAACTCGTGTCTTCAATCGGAGAAAGACTAAACCGCAACGCTGCAGGAGGCGCTGGCTTTATCCCTTCTTAGGTTTCGATAAAATACCCCGTAATCAACTCGTCTTCTTCAATCGGAGAAAGACTAAACCGCAACGCTGTGAGGCGCTGGCTTTATCCCTTCTTAGGCTTCAGATAAAATACCCTTAATCAACTCGTGTCTTCAATCGAGAAAGACTAAACCGGCAACGCTGCGGTGAGGCGCTGACTTTAGGGTTATTGCCAACCCTCAACGGGTTTGATGAGCTTTACCAACTACCGCTTGAGTTGGGCTAGCGGCGGATTATTCGATCCGCTCCGCACATGACGCTGTGCTAAAAGAATGAGACTCTTAGACTTAATGCTACGATGTTGAATAATGAGGCTTCGCCTTTTTCACGAAGACTAACCCGCGACGCTGTTAGGCGCTGGCTTTATCCCTTCTTAGGCTTCGGATAAAATACCCTGAATCAACTCGTGTCTTCTTCAATCGGAGAAAGACTAAACCGCAACGCCAGGTGAGGCGCTGGCTTTATCCCTTCTTAGGCTTCGGATAAAATGCCCCTGAATCAACTCGTGTCTTCTTCAATCGGAGAAAGACTAAACCGCAACGCTGCAGGAGGCGCTGGCTTTATCCCTTCTTAGGCTTGGATAAAATGCCCTGTAATCGAACTCGTGTCTTCTTCAATCGGAGAAAGACTAAACCGCAACGCTGCAGGAGGCGCTGGCTTTATCCCTTCTTAGGCTTCGATAAAATGCCCTAATCAACTCGTGTCTTCTTCAATCGGAGAAAGACTAAACCGCAACGCCAGGTGAGGCGCTGGCTTTATCCCTTCTTAGGCTTCGGATAAAATGCCCCTGAATCAACTCGTGTCTTCTTCAATCGTGAAAGACTAAACCACAACGCTGCAGGAGGCGCTGACTTTATCCCTTCTTAGGCTTCGATAAAATGCCCCAAGATGAACCTTGGCTTCTTTGACCGGAGAAGGATTGAACCGATTAAGATTGATTGATTGAGGTGGGGAAGGAAGAATGTGTTCTATTTCCCTGATGAGGCTTAACAGCCAGATTCTCATCAGGAATCGAAGACTCAGCGACCTTCACGGACAACCCGGTCTGAAAATCCCTACAAGATACCTTCACGGGCGCTACCTAAGATGAAAGGTGGACATAAGAGTGGGATCTCCACCGAGAACCTAAAAGACTCGTGACCTTCACCGGACAACCCGGTCTAAAAATCCTACAAGATACCTTCAGGCGCTACCTAAGATGAAGATGGAACTAAGAGTGGATCTCCACCGAGAACCGAAGAGACTCAGTGACCTTCACGGACAACCCGGTCCGAAAATCCCACAAGATACCTTCACGGGCGCTACCTAGAGAGAGATGGAACTAAGAGTGGATCTCCACTCGAGAACCAAAGACTCGTGACCTTCACGGACAACCTGGTCTGAAAATCCCTACAAGATACCTTCACCGGCGCTACCTAGAGAGAGATGGAACTAAGAGTGGATCTCCACTCGAGAACCGAAAAGACTCAGTGACCTTCACGGACAACCCGGTTCGAAAATCCCCAAGATACCTTACCTAGAGAGAGATGGAACTAAGAGTGGATCTCCACTGAGAACCGAAAAGACTCGTGACCTTCACGGACAACCCGGTCCGAAAATCCCGCCAAGATACCTTCACCGGCGCTACCTAAGATGAAGATGGAACTAAGAGTGGGATCTCCACTGAGAACCTAAAAGACTCAGTGACCTTCACGGACAACCCGTCCGAAAATCCCCAAGATACCTTCACCGGCTACCTAAGATGAAGATGGAACTAAGAGGGATCTCCACCGAGAACCGAAAAGACTCGTGACCTTCACCGACAACCCGGTCCGAAAATCCCCAAGATACCTTCACGGGCGCTACCTAAGATGAAGATGGAAAGAACCCTCCGCTTATCACGAAGGGATCTTACGCTTGGAGAGGAAGAATTTTATATTCTATCTCCTACAGAAAAGGGATTTTTGATTGGGCCTCTTGTTCATAGACGAATCAAGAGGAAATTTTGGTAATGTACCGTAATTTGTAGGCCCGCCAAGGAATTTGATCGGTGGGGAAATTATGATGGAGGATAAATCTAGGGTTATCCTCAAGGAAAGTGGGTAACATATCCCACGAGGAACTTCCCGCTGAACGGGTTATCCCAAGATACTAAGGGTAGTATTTCTTCAGAACTTCCCATTTATCTAAGATTAATTGCCTGGCCGCCATTTTGGGTAATTAGGCGATATGCACCATTGAGTAGACCGCTTCTATTACAAACGACCCTCCCATTTAGGTTCGAATTTACCTTTCTTTTGAAGTGAGGATTATCGGTCGCCGAGCAAATGAGGACCAAATCTCCTTCTAAAGGTTCTCTCGTCGAACTTTCTTGTTGAAAGCCCTCACATCCTAGCTTGGTAGAACTCAATGCATTGTTGAGCCTCCAGCGCTTCTCATCTAACATCTCAAGCTCTTCGAGACGCTTTTGATGTTGTTCTTCGGCCGCCATCTCGCTGAAAGGGCTGGCGCGACGGACGAACTCAATTTCCAACGGAGAATCGCCGCACCGTGAAACCGTGGAGTACCGGTCGCTTCCACTATGCATGCATCGGTCAGTATGACATGAGTAAGCTCCGAAGTTTATCATCCCAGCCTCGCTTGTTACTCTTCACAAGCTTTGACAAGATCTTGATAATTGTCTTGTTGAATGCCTCGCTAATCCATTTGCCGCCGGATTATAAGTCGCTGACGCAGACATCTTGTATCTTGAACTTTTCGCAAAACCCGATGAAGGAATTGCCGATGAATTGGGGACCGCTGTCATGCACGATCCGCCTTGGGACACCATGTCGATAGATGACATGGTGTTTGATAAACTTGATGACGGTATCGCTTTGACCTCTTTTAGCGGATTGCTTCACCACTTGGAGAAGTAGTCGTGATCGCTAGAATAAACCGATCTCCTTTAACCGACGGAGGAAAATGGGACCTACAACGCCCATTCCCCATGTCTCAATGGCCGATGTGGCCGGCGATGCAACCGCCAGAGGTCGATGCATATAATTCGCGGAATTTGACACGCGGCATTTCCGAGCCGCATTCGACCGCCATTAATCATTGTTGGCCAAAAGTAGCCCATTCTCCCGATTCGATCAGAGCTTGGGACCAGCCGGTGTGCACCACATTCACCTTCGTGGTGCTTCCCGGCGACCTCTCCGCCTTTGTTTGAGAGGCATCGGAGCAAAGACCGCCGCATTTCTACATATAACATCCGGTTTCCGTGTCATAAAGAATCTTGAGCTCTTCGCCGATTGACTCTCTCCTTCACGCCTTCCGTAGAATACCATGTAAGACATAGTCGATGATAGGAAAGCCAATCTCGGCTCCAACTTGGTTTGGGTTGCATGTACTTTGGTAACTAGCCCTTTATCTTCTTGTGCCTCATCGTATAATGGTACGTAAGAGTTGGTGAGTCCCGACCGCAACTAGTTGCTCGGTCTCTAAGGTTGTGCTAACGACACGCCTAACGCCGCCAGCATCCGCATAAGCGCTTTGGAGGCGCTGGATATATTCGATGAAAAACTCTTCAATGAGTCCGCTATTTCAACAGCCTATCCGATGATAGGGATTAGATCCGATTCTCGACTTCGTGAGTCACCACGAACCCGCTTAACTATCAATTGTGAATCTCCATACGCTTCGAGATATTCGACTTGAACTTTTCGCAAAACCCGATGAAGGAATTGCCGATGAATTGGGGACCGCTGTCATGCACGATCCGCCTTGGGACACCATGTCGATAGATGACATGGTGTTTGATAAACTTGATGACGGTATCGCTTTGACCTCTTTTAGCGGATTGCTTCACCACTTGGAGAAGTAGTCGTGATCGCTAGAATAAACCGATCTCCTTTAACCGACGGAGGAAAATGGGACCTACAACGCCCATTCCCCATGTCTCAATGGCCGTGATGTGGCCGGGATGCAACCGCCAGAGGCCGATGCATATAATTCGCGGAATTTGACACGCGGCATTTCCGAGCCGCATCGACAAGGCCATTAATCATTGTTGGCCAAAAGTAGCCCATTCTCCCGATTCGATCAGAGCTTGGGACCAGCCGGTGTGCACCACATTCACCTTCGTGTTCTTCCCGAAGGACCTCTCCGCCTTTGTTTGAGAGGCATCGAGCAAAGACCATCGCATTCCCGCGATATAACATCCGGTTTCCGTGTCATAAAGAATCTTGGAGCTCTTCGCCGATTGACTCTCTCCTTCACGCCTTCCGTAGAATACCATGTAAGACATAGTCGATGATAGGAAAGCCAATCTCGGCTCCAACTTGGTTTGGGTTGCATGTACTTTTGGTAACTAGCCCTTTATCTTCTTGTGCCTCATCGATAATGGTACGTAAGAGTTGGTGAGTCCCGACCGTAACTAGTTGCTCGGCTCTAAGGTTGTGCTAACGACACGCCTAACGCCGCCAGCATCCGCATAAGCGCTTTGGAGGCGCTGGATATATTCGATGAAAAACTCTTCAATGAGTCCGCTATTTCAACAGCCTATCCGATGATAGGGATTAGATCCGATTCCTCGACTTCGTAGTCACCACTTAACCCGCTTAACTATCAATTGTGAATCTCCATACGCTTCGAGATATTCGACCCACTTTTGCGGCTAAGTCCGATAAGTAGCGCTGTATTCGCTACGCTATTGGAACAGGTTCGTGAGTGAATAAGCACGGGCATGACATGATTCCTGGAAACTAAGACAACCCCGACCGCGGAAATCTTAGAACATCCGGGCACTTGCCACATTGGTAGCTCGAGAGGCTCCAAAATACAATCGCCATATTTGTTGGTGCGATGTAGTGTTGACTTCTTGAACTTCATCCGAAGATCATCATATAGCTCAACCGCATCCGCTGTCGGGCCGGGTACCAAGAGATCACAAATCGCTTGTCCTTTGACCGACTTCGTTTGAAGTGCAAGTCATATTGGGACAAGAGTAAGGCCCATTTCGCCAAACGCCAACTCATTGAGGCCGGCTGTCATAAATATTCGACCGGATTTACATTAGAGATAACATAAATCGCCCGTCCGACTAAATAGTGCCGATTTTCTCAATCGCTAACACTAATGCAAGGCACCGCTTCACCATTGATATCGAGACTCAAAGACCACTAATGTTCGCCTGTAATACATCGCCTGCTCGCGGACCGCCATCGCCTTGGCGGAGTAAAGCGCTTTAACGAGTGATCCGCTGCCTTGACGTAGATCAAAACGGTTTTCCGATCGCGTGCAACAAGAACAGAGGTTTAGCGAGATAAGACTTGATCTCTTCAATGCCTTCTCGGCAGCGCCGCCCCAAATATATGACACGCTCTTCTTGTTCAACTTGGAGAACGGCCGCACTTCCTGATAGGTTCGATATGAACCGCCGGATGTACGCCAATCGCCCTTGTAACCCCCGAAGTTCTCTCGATTTCTGAGGTTGCAACTCTTGAATTGCCTTCACTTTGTCGATCGACGTGGATTCCTTTGTCTGCGACACGGCCGAGGAACTTGCCACCGACATCCCAAGGAAGGATTTGGTGGTTCATCTTTAGCCGATGAGTCCGCATGAGTTCAATACCGCTCTAAGATCTTTGATGTGATCTCCTTTGTCACGCTTTCACGCACCAAATCGCCGACGAGCATTCGACCGCTTTCTCCAAGATGATCCCGAAAATCTCCGCCATTGCTCTCGGTATGTTGCACCAAGATTTTGAGGCCGAACGGCATGACCGTAGCAATATATGCCGATGGGCTGCTCAACGCCGTGTTTAGGCCATCGGTGCATCTTGATTTGATTATACCCTAAAAGCCATCCATAAAGGACATTCTTTCAAATCCACACGGTTGTCAACTATGACATCGATTGGAAGAGGAAAGTCATCTTTCGCAAGCCGCTGCTGAGGTCTCAGAGTCGCATACGCATCCTAATCGACCCATTCTTCTTCATGACCGACTATATTCGCTACCCAACCGGATGTTGAATTTCCTCGATGAATCCCGATTCTATGAGTTTCTTCACTTCACAACAATTGCCTCTAATATTTGTGGATCTAAACCGCCTTTGCCGTTGCTTGACAGTTTGACATCCGCTTTGATGTTGAGGCGATGTGTTGCCACATTAGGTCGAAGTCCCGCATGTCCTCGTAACTCCGTGCTAATACATCGATATACTCCCCGATTAGGGCAATCAACTCTTCCTTTCTTCCAAGGGAGAGTATTGCTGATGTTTATGAGCTTAGGATGCTCTCCTCACCCATATTAACCTCGACTACCTCATCCTTAGTGGGGGTTCTCTTTGTTCAACTTGTCCCCAAACCGCTTCTTGAGTTGATGGATCCATGGGTCTTCCCATGTTGGCACGCCTTCATCACTCTCAACAAGAGGTGATCAACAAGCCATATTTGACATTAAAGCCTTGAAAGCTTCTCCGAGGCTGGTGTCGAATCCCAAGCCAAGAGTCGACTAATGTCCGCTCTCACCGGTGGATTATTATCAATCGTGCATGAGCATTCATCTTCTCGAGGAGGATTCAGATCCCAACCTCCACTAGTCATATTGGTGGTTACCCTTGACAATTCATCGCCAGACCCCGATCTTCTTTCGCGAAGCATCTTGACTTGGGTTTTGCATTTTGTTGCCAAGCCTATCAAAGACCGACGCTTCTTCTGAGCCGCTTGGTGCGCTTACATTCGACAACACCGCCTGATAGTTTGAGAACACGGACAATGCGGTTCAATTCGGGAACTTCTTCGAGATTTAATCGCACGCCCCAAATATATGACACTCTTCTTGTTCAACTTGGAGAACGGCCGCACTTCCTGATAGGTTTGATATGAACCGCCGGATACGCCAATCGCCCTTGTAACCCCCGAAGTTCTCTCGATTTCTGAGGTTGCAACTCTTGAATTGCCTTCACTTTGTCGATCGAGGTGGATTCCTTTGGTGACGATGAAGCCGGGAACTTGCCACCGACATCCCAAGGAAGGATTTGGTGGTTCATCTTTAGCCGATGAGTCCGCGATGAGTTCAATACCGCTCTAAGATCTTTGATGTGATCTCCTTTGTCACGCTTTTCACGCACCAAATCGCCGACGAGCATTCGACCGCTTTCCCAAGATGATCCCGAAAATCTCCGCCATTGCTCTCGGTATGTTGCACCGCATTTTGAGGCCGAACGGCATGACCGTAGCAATATATGCCGATGGGCGCTCAACGCCGCAGTGTTGCGCCATCGGTGCATCTTGATTTGATTATACCCTAAAAGCCATCCATAAAGGACATTCTTTCAAATCCACACGTGTTGTCAACTATGACATCGTGATTGGAAGAGGAAAGTCATCTTTCGCAAGCCGCTGCTGAGGTCTCAGAGTCGCATACTGCATCCTAATCGACCCATTCTTCTTCATGACCGACTATATTCGCTACCCAATCCGATGTTGATTTCGATGAATCCCGATTCTATGAGTTTCTTCACTTCACAACAATTGCCTCTAATATTTGTGGATCTAAACCGCCTTTGCCGTTGCTTGACAGTTTGACATCCGCTTTGATGTTGAGGCGATGTGTTGCCACATTAGGTCGAGTCCCCGCATGTCCTCGTGAACTCCGTGCTAATACATCGATATACTCCCCGATTAGGGCAATCAACTCTTCCTTTCTTCCAAGGGAGAGTATTGCTGATGTTTATGAGCTTAGGATGCTCTCCTCACCCATATTAACCTCGACTACCTCATCCTTAGTGGGGGTTCTCTTTGTTCAACTTGTCCCCAAACCGCTTCGAGTTGATGGATCCATGGGTCTTCCCATGTTGGCACGCCTTCATCACTCTCAACAAGAGTGTGATCAATCAAGCCATATTTGACATTAAAGCCTTGAAAGCTTCTCCAGGTCGGTGTCTAATCCCAAGTCAAGAATCGCATCTAATGTCCGCCTCCCTCATCGGGTGGATTATTATCAATCGCATGAGCATTCATCTTCCGAGGAGGATTCAGATCCCAACCCTCCACTAGTCATATTGGTGGTTACCCTTGACAATTCATCGCCAGACCCCGATCTTCTTTCGCGAAGCATCTTGACTTGGTTTTGCATTTTGTTGCCAAGCCTATCAAAGACCGACGCTTCTTCTGAGCCGCTTGGTGCGCTTACATTCGACAACACCGCCTCGATAGTTTGAGAACACGACAATGCGGTTCAATTAGGGGAACTTCTTCGAGATTTAATCGCACTCCTCAAAGACGATAGTACAACTCATCGGCATGAATGCCTACAAGAACCCTCGTGGTGTTGGTAACGACTGTGTATAACGCC
This sequence comes from Asparagus setaceus, assembly GCA_012295165.1. NCBI lineage: Eukaryota > Viridiplantae > Streptophyta > Magnoliopsida > Asparagales > Asparagaceae > Asparagus > Asparagus setaceus. The sequence continues at coordinate 53,051,696 of CM022706.1, read as the reverse complement.
CCGCCACTGATGAAAACGCCCATCCGAGGATGAATTGCCTTATTAGTCACCGCCGACGCATGCTTTCGCGAGTGTGAATCTTTGGCGTGCTCTTGGACTTTAATCCGAACCCGTGCAAGCAGCCTACAAGAGTCTTCCTATCACGGCTGAGGAGGGTGCGACCGCACTAGGAGTGACCCAGCCCAATCGCTTTTGATCGAATTTTTCCTCGATCATCATGCAATGAGTCGAGGTGCTCCAAAGCCGCTTTGCTTTGGGAAGCTCCAAATGAAGTTCGACCGGCGGCACCGAGGTGGACGGTAACTTGATGCGATCACGGAGGTGGAATCGATATCAGCGCACCTCCCTTGACGGAGATGATCCCGAAAATCTCCGCCATTGCTCTCGGTATGTTGCACCGCATTTTGAGGCCGAACGGCATGACCGTAGCAATATATGCCGATGGGCGCTCAACGCCGTGTTTAGGCCATCGGTGCATCTTGATTTGATTATACCTAAAAGCCATCCATAAAGGACATTCTTTCAAATCCACACGTTGTCAACTATGACATCGATTGGAAGAGGAAAGTCATCTTTCGCAAGCCGCTGCTGAGGTCTCAGAGTCGCATACTGCATCCTAATCGACCCATTCTTCTTCATGACCGACTATATTCGCTACCCAATCCGATGTTGGATTTCCTCGATGAATCCCGATTCTATGAGTTTCTTCACTTCACAACAATTGCCTCTAATATTTGTGGATCTAAACCGCCTTTGCCGTTGCTTGACAGTTTGACATCCGCTTTGATGTTGAGGCGATGTGTTGCCACATTAGGTCGAAGTCCCGCATGTCCTCGTAACTCCGTGCTAATACATCGATATACTCCCCGATTAGGGCAATCAACTCTTCCTTTCTTCCAAGGGAGAGTATTGTGATGTTTATGAGCTTAGGATGCTCTCCTCACCCATATTAACCTCGACTACCTCATCCTTAGTGGGGGTTCTCTTTGTTCAACTTGGAGAACGGCCGCACTTCCTGATAGGTTTGATATGAACCGCCGGATGTACGCCAATCGCCCTTGTAACCCCCGAAGTTCTCGCATTTCTGAGGTTGCAACTCTTGAATTGCCTTCACTTTGTCGATCGAGGTGGATTCCTTTGTCGGTGACGATGAAGCCGGGAACTTGCCACCGACATCCCAAGGAAGGATTTGGTGGTTCATCTTTAGTCGATGAGTCCGCGATGAGTTCAATACCGCTCTAAGATCTTTGATGTGATCTCCTTTGTCACGCTTTTCACGCACCAAATCGCCGACGTAGCATTCGACCGCTTTCCCAAGATGATCCCGAAAATCTCCGCCATTGCTCTCGGTATGTTGCACCGCATTTTGAGGCCGAACGGCATGACCGTAGCAATATATGCCGATGGGCGCTCAACGCCGTGTTTAGGCCATCGGTGCATCTTGATTTGATTATACCTAAAAGCCATCCATAAAGGACATTCTTTCAAATCCACACGTTGTCAACTATGACATCGATTGGAAGAGGAAAGTCATCTTTCGCAAGCCGCTGCTGAGGTCTCAGAGTCGCATACTGCATCCTAATCGACCCATTCTTCTTCATGACCGACTATATTCGCTACCCAATCCGATGTTGGATTTCCTCGATGAATCCCGATTCTATGAGTTTCTTCACTTCACAACAATTGCCTCTAATATTTGTGGATCTAAACCGCCTTTGCCGTTGCTTGACAGTTTGACATCCGCCTTGATGTTGAGGCGATGTGTTGCCACATTAGGTCGAAGTCCCGCATGTCCTCGTAACTCCGTGCTAATACATCGATATACTCCCCGATTAGGGCAATCAACTCTTCCTTTCTTCCAAGGGAGAGTATTGCTGATGTTTATGAGCTTAGGATGCTCTCCTCACCCATATTAACCTCGACTACCTCATCCTTAGTGGGGGTTCTCTTTGTTCGAACTTGTCCCCAAACCGCTTCGAGTTGATGGATCCATGGGTCTTCCCATGTTGGCACGCCTTCATCACTCTCAACAAGAGCGTGATCAACTGAAGCCATATTTGACATTAAAGCCTTGAAAGCTTCTCCAGGTCGGTGTCTAATCCCAAGTCAAGAATCGACTAATGTCCGCTCCCTCATCGGGTGGATTATTATCAATCGCATGAGCATTCATCTTCTCGAGGAGGATTCAGATCCCAACCCTCCACTAGTCATATTGGTGGTTACCCTGACAATTCATCGCTTTGAGACCCCATCTTCTTTCGAAGCATCTTGACTTGGGTTTTGCATTTTGTTGCCAAGCCTATCAAAGACCGACGCTTCTTCGAGCCGCTTGGTGCGCTTACATTCGACAACACCGCCTCGATAGTTTGAGAACACGGACAATGCGGTTCAATTAGGGGAACTTTCGAGATTTAATCGCACTCTCAAAGACGATAGTACAACTCATCAAGATGAATGCCTACAAGAACCCTCGTGGTGTTGGTAATGACTCTCGTGTATAACGCCCTCGCCACCGATGAAAACGCCTCCATCCGAGGATGAATTGCCTTATTAGTCACCGCCATGACGCATGCTTTCGCGAGTGTGAATCTTTGGCGTGCTCTTGACTTTAATCCGTGAACCGTGCAAGCAGCCTACAAGAGTCTTCCTATCACGGCTGAGGAGGGTGCACCGCGACTAGGAGTGACCCAGCCCAATCGCTTTTGATCGAATTTTTCCTCGATCATCATGCAATGAGCCGAGGTGCTCCAAAGCCGCTTTGCTTTGGGAAGCTCCAAATGAAGTTCGACCGGCGGCACCGAGGTGGACGGTAACTTGATGATCACGGAGGTGGAATCGATATCAGCGCACCTCCCTTGACGGAGATCATCCCGGGTGGCCGAGCCTTTGTAGAATCGATTGGGGTGGCCGATCCTCGCTGATACTGCCTTGGCCCGAACCGCTGTTCGGTTTTGGCCTCCAAACTTGGTGCATCCGAGCCTCTTCAACTAGAGCCCGTAAGGCAGTAAGCAATGCACGGCGCCCGATACATTCTTCAAGTGTTGATCGGTTCCGCTTGACGTGGACCCAATCATTTGTTGACGGCTTGGAGGGGTTGCCGCATCACCGCTGATGAGGTTCTTGACATTCTCCTCGACTTCGATCCACTTTCAGCGCATTAATCGCCGACCGATTCCGTGGTTGGCTAACTCACGCGCTAGGGGGCGCTTCTCGGGCTTCTTTGAGAGAGTCGGCACGCCATCAGCGGTGATCTCCTCGCGAGATCCTGATCTTGGATGCCGGAAGGATGCCATTTGGTGCAACTTCGACAACGGGCGGAGTTAAGATTCTCGCTTTAAAATTCGGAGTCGAGGACCAACGGATCTTTCTTGCGCCGAGATCCTTCCGATGGGGTGAGGACGACTTGGACAAGGACGATAGTATGATACCCACAGCCGAACCCGGATCAACTTGATTCGCTAACTTCGCTGAGCGGAATTATTACCCCTACGCAGAAGCTGGCGATCCCGCTTAGCCTTAGCTGGCGGGGTCAAGGGCAGCGCCCTTTATGGTCCGGGCGTACCGAAATTTTTTTCCTATCCGTCCTTGAGGCCTTTGACTTCTTCTTCGACCGTGATCCGATCCGCTGCTACGACACGACGGCTTAATTGAAGCCGCTGGCTCCCACTGTGGTCACCAGCTTGTTCGCTGAAAGTCGGATGATTGTCATTGATTTGAATTTTGCTTACGCCTTCTTTGGCCTACAACGAAATTCAAAAAGAAATGCCTTTTATTTTAAGGCGCATAATGAAAATCAAAAAGATTACAACTTTTATCCTTAGTGAACAAACACGAGGATCTTCATATATCGGATCCTCGCTATGGGTTCTTTGCCCGTGTCGGGACTTATTGTGTCCGTGGACCACCGCAATTCCAATCCAAGTAGAGATCCGGTTCTCGAACTACAGATGTAAAGGCTCGCTTCACGAAGGAAACGGTTACCGAGGGGATCACACTCACGGCGAGAGGATCGCCTGAGCGGGTGAGATCTACTAGGAGAAATCACAATATATCCCCGAGATTAAGACGGCTTAATCTAGAGGGTATCTCAGAGTTCGACCAATTCGTTACCTTTGCTTGTAGATCCGTGTCGACTGGACTTGTACTCTCACTGCTCGACCGTATGCCGACATCAGATCTCGCAAGAATTCTTCAGAAGTCCGAGCTCTTCCAAATCCCCAAAAATCCTCTCAGATCAGCCAAAATCCAGCTCCACTCCAGCCAAAACCCCGTGTCCAAAACCAAGCCCCCTTGAAGTGAGGAGAACCCCCCCTATTTATAGCATGTAGGGTCAAGCTCGAAACATTTTGCCGAGCTTTCACCTCGCTGTTGGCTGAGGTGGTTTCGCCATTGTGGTCGAGCCACTTCGCCACTTGGCCGAGGTGGTTTCGCCATTGTGGCCGAGCCACTTCGGCCACTTGGCCGAGGTAACTCGGCCAAGTTGGCCGAGGCGCGCCGCTTCGCTTCTTTTTCCGCCGTTTCGTCGTTTTCCTGACTCTTGGCTTTCTCCGAACTTAGGTTCCGTCGGTATTTGATTCCGGGACTAATTCTTGGTTCGTTCCGATTCAACGGTCTCGAAATCCGATCGTCCATTCAAGTCCGGTTTAAACCGTGCTTGTGACGCTGTGGGTTCGCCGCCGAAGTTCGCCTTTAACGATTCGACGCCCGTGATCATTCGATGGGTTGTCATTCACGACTTCGCCACGAAGTTGGTTTCGGATCTTGTAAGTATTTTTCAACGCCTACAGATACAGAATATGGGTCATCCTGAACTAGCTCAAGCCATTGTCGACGATCTTGCTCATCTAGAAGGGTAGCTTCAGAGACTTCAAGAATTGCAGGCAGCCGGAGCTTCCTCGTATGTAGCTACTCGCATGCACTCCACGCTTAGAGGCATGGCGCTGATGCTCGTGCTTTTACCGACTCGAGGTCCGTGATGCGAGAGATCACACATCAGCTCGGAGCTGTTGTTGCTGAGATATATTCTTCCCTAAGCCATATCCAGACTGGTATTGTAGCGAGTGCGGAAAGGATAATACTGCTCAGGAGGGAGCTCCAAGCAGAGGAAGAGAACATGAGTGTTCTGGAGCTGGCCAAGGCCAACAAGGAAGAAGCTCTCACTGTCGCGTCTAGGGAACTCGAACTGTCAAAGCATAAACTGGCTGAGATCGAAGAGGCAGCCACGAAGACACTGAATACCGATGAGGAGTCTTTCAGGGCTAAGCTGCAGGGAGAATTCCACCAGGCTTATAGTGATGAAGTGTCTCAGCTCGAACAACAAATCCTTTGTCATAGACTTGATGTTTAAACAGTTATAGCTCCTTTTATATTTGCTTCAAATGAATAAGATTTATTCCTTTCATTGTTTATTATGATTCTTTTACTTCGTCAGAAATAATTAACCATAATACTTATAGGATTTTTGGCAAACCCTCAGCCATCAACGGGTTTGATTAGCCTTTACCAACTACCGTTTGAGTTGGGCTAGCGGCGGATTATCCGATCCGCTCCGACGCGGACGCTGTGCTAAAAGAATGAAACTCTTCTAGACTTGTTGCTATGATATTGAATACATAGGCTCGCTATTTTACGGCAAGAGACCACCCGCAACGCTGCGTTACGGTAGACTCATACCTTCTTAGGCTTCGGATAAAATACCCCGTGATCGACTCGTGTCTTCTTCAATTGGAAAGACTAAACCGCAACGCTGCAGGAGGCGCTGGCTTTATCCCTTCTTAGGCTTCGATAAAATACCCCGTGATCGACTCGTGTCTTCTTCAATCGAAAAGACTAAACCGCAACGCTGCAGGAGGCGCTGGCTTTATCCCTTCTTAGGCTTCGGATAAAATACCCCGTGACCGACTCGTGTCTTCTTCAATCGAAAAGACTAAACCGCAACGCTGCGGTGAGGCGCTGGCTTTATCCCTTCTTAGGCTTCGATAAAATACCCCGTGACCGACTCGTGTCTTCTTCAATCGGAAAAGACTAAACCGCAACGCTGCAGGAGGCGCTGGCTTTAGGTTATTGGCCAACCCCACCCTCAACGGGTTTGATGAGCCTTTACCAACTACCGCTTGAGTGGCTAGCATGTAGATTATCTAAACCGCTCTACACATAACGCTGTGCTAAAAGAATGAAATTCTCTTAGACTTTTTGCTACGATATTGAATACGCAGACTTCGTCTTTTTTTTATGGGAAGACTAACCCGGCGACGCGTGCTAGGTGTCGACCTATCCCTGCTTAGGATTCGGGATCAAATTCCCCAAGAAGAATCTTGGATTAAGGAGTTTTGGTTGATAGGATTAAATTGGTGAGAGAGGAAGAATTTTATGTTCTATTTCTCAGAATGAAGCCAATAGCAGGGGCCTGCTATAGGAATCAAGAGGGTTCAGACGTCTTTCAGTCGGACGACTTGATCCAAACAATCTCGACGATACCTTCACGGGCGCTACCTAAGATGTAAGTTGGGACTAAGAGGGATCTCCACCGAGAACCTAAAAGACTCAGTGACCTTCAAAGCGACAACCCGGTTCTGAAAATCTCACAAGATACCTTCACCGGCGCTACCTAGAGAGGGATGGAACTAAAAGTGGGATCTCCACCGAGAACCGAAGAAACTCGTGACCTTCAAAGGACAACCTGGTTTGAAAACCTCAAGATACCTTCACCGGCGCTACCTAGAGAGGGATGGAACTAAGAGGGATCTCCACTCGAGAACCGAAGAGACTTAGGTGACCTTCAAAGGACAACCCGGTTCTGAAAATCTCAAGATACCTTCACGGCTACCTAGAGAGGGATGGAACTAAGAGCGGATCTCCACCCAAGAACCTAAAAGACTCAGTGACCTTCAAAGGACAACCCGACTGAAAACCCTACAAGATACCTTCACGGCTACCTAGAGAGGGATGGAACTAAGAGGGATCTCCACTGAGAACCGAAGAGACTCGTGACCTTCAGCGACAACCTGGTCTGAAAACCTTGGCGATACCTTTAGTCGGTGCTACCTAGAGAGGGATGGAACTAAGAGCTGATCTCCACCGAGAACCAAGAGACTCGTGTGACCTTCAAAGGACAACCTGGTTCTGAAAACCTGGCGATACCTTTAGTCGGCGCTACCTAGAGAGGGATGGAACTAAGAGCTGATCTCCACCGAGAACCGAAGAAACTCAGTGACCTTCAAAGGACAACCTGGTTTGAAAACCCTACAAGATACCTTCACCGGCGCTACCTAGGAGAGGGATGGAACTAAGAGGGATCTCCACCGAGAACCGAAGAGACTCGTGACCTTCAAAGGACAACCCGGTTTGAAAACCCTACAAGATACCTTCACCGGCTACCTAGAGAGGGATGGAACTAAGAGTGGATCTCCACTGAACCGAAGAGACTCGTGACCTTCAAAGGACAACCCGGTTCTGAAAACCTTGGCGATACCTTCACCGGCGCTACCTAGAGAGGGATGGAACTAAGAGCTGATCTCCACTCCAAGAACCTAAAAGACTCGTGACCTTCAAAGGACAACCCGGTTCGAAAACCTTGGCGATACCTTTAGTCGGCGCTACCTAGAGGGATGGAACTAAGAGCTGATCTCCACTCCAAGAACCTAAAAGACTGTGTGACCTTCAAAGGACAACCCGACTGAAACCCTACAAGATACCTTCACCGGCTACCTAGGAGAGGGATGGAACTAAGAGGGATCTCCACCGAGAACCGAAGAGACTCAGTGACCTTCAAAGGACAACCTGGTCTAAAACCTTGGCGATACCTTTAGTCGGTGCTACCTAGGAGAGGGATGGAACTAAGAGTGGGATCTCCACCGAACCGAAGAGACTCGTGTGACCTTCAAAGCGACAACCCGGTCTCAAAACCTTGGCGATACCTTTAGTCGGCGCTACCTAGAGAGAGGGATGGAACTAAGAGCTGATCTCCACCGAGAACCGAAGAGACTCTGTGACCTTCAAAGGACAACCTGGTTTGAAAACCCTACAAGATACCTTCACGGGCTACCTAGGAGAGGGATGGAACTAAGAGGGATCTCCACCGAGAACCGAAGAGACTCTGTGACCTTCAAAGGACAACCCGTTTGAAAACCCTACAAGATACCTTCACGGGCTACCTAGAGAGGGATGGAACTAAGAGTGGATCTCCACCGAGAACCAAGAGACTCAGTGACCTTCAGCGACAACCCGGTTTGAAAACCCTACAAGATACCTTCACGGGCTACCTAGGAGAGGGATGGAACTAAGAGGGATCTCCACCGAGAACCAAGAGACTCGTGACCTTCAAAGGACAACCCGGTTTGAAAACCCCAAGATACCTTCACCGGCGCTACCTAGAGAGGGATGGAACTAAGAGCTGGATCTCCACCCAAGAACCTAAAAGACTCGTGACCTTCAAAGGACAACCCGGTTTGAAAACCTCAAGATACCTTTAGTCGGCGCTACCTAGAGAGGGATGGAACTAAGAGTGGATCTCCACTCCAAGAACCTAAAAGACTCGTGACCTTCAAAGGACAACCTGGTCTGAAAACCCTACAAGATACCTTCACGGGCTACCTAGGAGAGGGATGGAACTAAGAGGGATCTCCACCGAGAACCAAGAGACTCGTGACCTTCAAAGCGACAACCTGGTTCAAAACCTGGCGATACCTTCACGGGCGCTACCTAGAGAGGGATGGAACTAAGAGCGGATCTCCACCAGAACCGAAGAAACTCAGTGACCTTCAGCGGACAACCCGGTTTGAAAACCCTACAAGATACCTTCACCGGCGCTACCTAGAGATGGATGGAACTAAGAGTGGATCTCCACCGAGAACCTAAGAGACTCGTGACCTTCAAAGGACAACCCGGTTTGAAAACCCCAAGATACCTTCACCGGCGCTACCTAGAGAGGGATGGAACTAAGAGCGGATCTCCACCTAAGAACCGAAAAGACTCGTGACCTTCAAAGGACAACCTGGTTTGAAAACCTCAAGATACCTTCACCGGCGCTACCTAGAGAGGGATGGAACTAAGAGCGGATCTCCACTCCAAGAACCTAAAAGACTCGTGACCTTCAAAGGACAACCTGGTTTGAAAACCCTACAAGATACCTTCACCGGCGCTACCTAGGAGAGGGATGGAACTAAGAGTGGGATCTCCACCGAGAACCAAGAGACTCAGTGACCTTCAAAGGACAACCTGGTTCAAAACCTGGCGATACCTTCACGGGCGCTACCTAGAGAGGGATGGAACTAAGAGCGGATCTCCACCGAGAACCGAAGAAACTCGAGACCTTCAAAGGACAACCTGGTTTGAAAACCCTACAAGATACCTTCACCGGCGCTACCTAGAGATGGATGGAACTAAGAGTGGGATCTCCACCGAGAACCGAAGAGACTCGTGACCTTCAAAGGACAACCCGGTTTGAAAACCCTACAAGATACCTTCACCGGCGCTACCTAGGAGAGGGATGGAACTAAGAGCTGGATCTCCACCTAAGAACCGAAAAGACTCGTGACCTTCAAAGCGACAACCCGGTTCGAAACCCTACAAGATACCTTCACCGGCGCTACCTAGAATAGATGGATAGAACCCTTCCGCTTATCACGAAGGGATCTTACGCTTGGAGAGGAAGAATTTTATATTCGCTCCCAAGTGAAAGGAAATTTGTAGACCTACCACAAGGAATTTGATCGGTGGGGAAAATTATGATGGAGGATAAATCTAGGGTTATCCTCAAGAAAAGTGGGTGAAACATCCCACGAGGAACTTCCCACCAAACGGGTTATCCCAAGATACTAAGGGTAGTATTTCTTGAGAACTTCCCATTTATCTAAGATTAATTGCCTGGCCGCCATTTTGGGTAATTAGGCGATACGCACTATTAGAGTAGACCGCTTCTATTACAAACGGACCTCCCATTTAGGTTCGAATTTACCTTTCTTCTTGGAGTTGAGGATTATCTACCGCCGAAAGCCGAGGACCAGATCTCCTTCCACGAAACTCCTTTGTCGTACTTTCTTGTTGAAAGCTCTCGACATCCTAGCTTGGTAGAACTCAATGCATTGTTGAGCTTCCAGCGCCATCCAACATCTCGAAGCTCTTCGAGACGCTTCGATGTTGTTCTTCAATCGCCATCTCCGCTGAAAGGGCAATGCGAGGACGGAATCAATTTCCAATGGGAGAACCGCTTCACACCCGTAGACCGTAGAATACCGGGTCTCCGGCCCAAGCTGCGACGGGTCATGTAAGCGATATGCCCGTGAGTAAGCCCGAAGTTTATCATCCCGCCTCGCTTGTTATTCTTCACAAGCTCGGCTGTAATCTTGATAATCGCCTTGTTGATGAGACATCTTGTATTTTGAACTTCTCGCAAAACCCGATGAAGGAATTGCCGATGAATTGGGGACCGCTGTCATGCACGACCGCCTTGGAACACCGCGGTCAGATGACATGGTGTTTGATAAATTTGATGACTGCATCGCCTTTACTTCTTTTAACGGATTGCTTCAACCCACTTGGAGAAGTAGTCGGTGATCGCTAGAATAAACCGACGCTTTGACCGACGGAGGAAAATGGGACCTACAACGCCCATTCCCCATGTCTCAATGGCCGTGATGTGGTCAAGGATGCAACCGCCCGAGGCCGATGCATATAATTCGCGGAATTTGACACGCGGCATTTCCGAAATGATGACCGGCCATTAATCATTGTTGGCCAAAGTAGCCCATTCTCGATTCGATCATAGAGTTTGGACTAGGTCAGGCAAGACTCACATTCGCTTCGTGGTGTTTCCTCGGGATCCCTTCTTTGTTTGAGAGGCATCGGAGTAAAGACCATCGCACTCGCGATATAACATCCGGTCTCCGTGTCATAGAAGAATCTTGGAGCTCTTAGCGGATTGACTCTCTCTCCTTCACGCCTTCCGCGTAATACCATGTAAGACGAATCGATGATAGGAAAGCCAATCTCGGGGCTCCAATTTGGTTTGGGTTGCATGTACCTCTTTGGTAACTACCCCTTTATCTTCTTGTACCTCATCATATATTGGTACGAAGAGTTGGTGATTCCTGACCGTAACTAGTTGTTCGGTGTCGTAAGTGCCTGCCGATATCGCTAATGCGCCAATGCATCCGCATAAGCGTTCTGAAGGCGTGGAATATATTCGATGAAGAAATCTTCAAATGAGTCCGCCATTTCAACGACTATCTGATGATAGGGGACTAGATCAGGGTTCTTAACTTCATAGTCACCACGGATCTGCTTAACTATCAATTGCGAATCGCCGTACGCTTCGAGATACTCGACCCCGACTCCTTGGCGAACTAAGTCTAATAAGTAGCGCATTGTATTCGCCACGCTATTAGAGCAAGGTTCGAGTGAATAAGCACGGGCATGACATGATTCCTGGGAAACTAAGACAACCCCAACTCCGCGAGATCTTGGAACATCCGGGGCACTCGCCACGCTGGTAGCTCGAGAAGCTCCACAAAGTACGCCATATTTGTTGGTGCGATGTAGTGTTGACTTCGTGGACTTCGCCCGAAGATCATCATATAGCTCAATCAAGGCCCTGTCGGGTTGGCGTACCAAGAGATCGCAAATCGCTTGTCCTTTGACCGACTTTTGTTGTTTGAAGTGCAAGTCATAGAGGGTGTTTGGGGGAGCTTTTTTTATGGTCAAACTAGCTTTTAAGCTAGCTTTTTCATATCTACCTGTTTGGTAAAATATCAAATAAGTTAACTTATAAGTCTCATTTTGAAAATTTGGTATACCCGACTTTTCAAAACAACTATAAGCTCACCTAAATAAGCTAGGTTTGACCAAAAATTTACTATTCTATCCAAACAATTTTTATAACATTTTTATCATAAAAGCTAAAAGCCACTAAAAGCTAGCATAACTTATAAGCTTAAAAAATTAAGTCCTCCCAAACAACCTCATATTGGGACAAGAGCAAGGCCCATTTCGCCAAACGCCAACTCATTGAGGCGGTTTGGGTCATAAATATTCGGACGGTTCGTTAGAGATAACATAAATCGCCCGTCCGACTAAATAGTGCCGCATTTTCTCAATCGCGAACACTAATGCAAGGCACCGCTTCACCATTGGGTATCGAGACTCATTCCGACTAATATTATTTCGGGTAATACTGCTGCACATTCGTGACCGCCGTAATGCGTCTAGCAGTAAAACAACGAGTGTAAAATGCGCCTTGCGTAAATCGAAGCGGTTTTCCGCCCAGCGGTGCCACAAGAACAGAGGTTTAGCGAGATACGATTTGATCTCTTCAAATGCCTTCGGCGTGCGTCCCGAATAAGCGACCGCCCTTCTTGTTCAACTTAGAGAACGGTTGGCACTTCCCAGATAGGTTCGATATGAACCGTCGGATGTACGCCAATCGCCCTTGTAACCCCCTGTGTTCTCTCAGATTTCTCGGAGGTTGCAACTCTTGAATCGCCTTCACTTTGTCAGGATCGACGTGGATGCCCTTATTGGTGACGACGAAGCCGAGAAACTTGCCACTGGACATCCCCAGGAAGGATTTGGCAGGGTTCATCTTTAGTTGATGAGTTCACATGAGCTCGAATACCGTTCTAAGATCTTTGATGTGATCTCCTTTGTCACGGCTTTTCACGACCAAGTCGTCGACGTAGCATTCGACCGTTTTCCGAAGATGATCCTGGAAAATCTTAGTCATTGCTCACGATATGTGGCGCATTTTTGAGGCCGAACGGCATGACCGTGTAGCAATATATACCGATGAGCGTTCTGAACGCTGTGTGTTTGGCATCATCGGGGTGCATTTTGATCTGATTGTAACCCGAGAAACCATCCATGAATGACATTCTTTCAAACCCACACGTATTGTCGACTATGACATCAGTGATTGGAAGAGGAAAGTCATCTTTCGGGCAAGCAGCGTTCAGGTCTCTGTAGTCGACACAGATCCTAATCGAACCATTCTTCTTCATGACCGGGACTATATTCGCCACCCAATCCGGATGTTGAATTTCCTTGATGAATCCCGATTCTATGAGTTTCTTCACTTCGTCAACGATTGCCTGCAAGATCTGTGGACGAAACCGTCTCTGCGGTTGCTTGACAGGTTTGACATCCGCCTCGATGTTGAGGCGATGTGTCGCCACATTAGGGTCAAGTCCTGGCATGTCCTCGTAGCTCCAGGCGAACACATCGATATACTCTCTGATTAGGGCGATCAACTCTTCTTTCTCTTCCAGGGGAAGACTATTACTGATGTTTATAAGCTTAGGGTACTCTTCATTACCCATATTGACTTGGACTACCTCGTCTTTAGTGGGGGGTTCTCTTTGCTCGAACCTATCCCCAAACTGTTCTTTGAGTTGATGGATCCATGGGTCTTCCCATGTTGGCACATCTTCATCATCCTCAATAGTGGTGGGGTCGACTGTAGCCATATTTGACATTAACCCCTTGAAAATTTCATCGATGCTAACATCAGAGTCCCAAGTGGAGGAATCCAATGAATGTCCGTCTCCTGCGTCGGACGCGGTGCGTCAATAAACCCGGCAACATTAGTCTTCGAAGAAGATACATAACCCAACCCTCTGCTGGTCATATTGGTGGTTTACCCTTGACAATTCATCGCCTTGAGACTCCGATCTTCTTCCGCCGAAGCATCTTGACTTGGGTTTTGGCATTTTGTTGCCAAGCCTATCAAAGACCGACGCCTTCTTCGGAGCTAGCTTGGTGCAGTTACATTCTGACAACACCGCCCTGATTAGTTTGGAACACGGACAATGCGTGTCCAATTCGGGGGAACTTCTATTTCGAGATTTACTGCACTTCAAAGACGATAGTACCACTCATCGGTATGAATGTCGGAGCAACCCCTCGTGTGTTGGTATGACTTCTCAGGTATAACGTCATCGTCGTCAGATGAAAACGTCTCCTTCTGAGGATGAGCCACATTATCAGAGGTTCCAAGAGTCACTCGTCTCAACGTTCGCCTTTGCGAGTGCGAAGTTTCGACGGGCTCTCAAACTTCGATCCGAATTCCGGTGAGAGCATTGAGGAATCTTCTTATCATGGCGAGAGGGTAGGACCCCATCACCGCGGAGTTGGTCGGGCCTCTTCAGCGGCCCAAACAATCCTTGATCGAAATTTTACTCGATCATCGCAACGGGCCGAGGCGCCTAACACCGCTTTGCTCGATACGCCAACAGATTGACCAAGCGAGCACGAGCCGATGGAGATTTGATGAGATCGCCGGAGGTGTGATCTTCTTTGAATCAAGTCACCCGTGGCGGCCGAGCCTTAGCCGACCGCTTTGAGGTAGCCGATTCTGATCGACGCTTTCGCCTTCGTCCGAATCGTTGTTCCGATTTCGACTCCAAACTTGGCGTATTTTGGCTTCTTGTCCACTTCTCCTTCTTCTACATCAGGGGCACTTGAACAGGTGTGTTGTCTTGGTAATGCCGCGGCCTCGGATCGTTCTTCAAGTGTTGATCGGTTCCGCTTGACGCGACCCAATCATTTGTTGACGGCTTGGAGGAGTTGCCGCGGCACCTGATGAGGTTCTTGACCTCTCACGGACTTCAGATCCACTTTGTAGCGACACCATCGACCGATTCCGTGGCCTTGGCGAACTCCGCGTCGGCGTTGGCGTCGCCTCTAGCGGCTCTCTTTGAGAGAGTGGGCACGCCATCAGCGGTGATCTCTGCGTAGATCCGGCGATCTTGGATGCCTAAGGATGCCATTTGGTGCAACTTCGACAATGGCGGAGTTAAGATCCTCGCCTTAAAGTTCGGGCGAGGACAAGCGGATCTTTCTTGCAGCGAGATCCTTCGATTTGTGGGGAGGACAATGCGGACAAGGGCGATAGTATGATACTCACAAATGAACCCGGATCAACTTGGATTCGGTTGACTTTCTTTGGGCGTAATTATTACACCCTACCTTGAGTTTTGGTCCCTAGCCGGTTAGCGGGCGGGGGTCAAGGGGCAGCCGCCCCTTATGGTCCGGCACCGAAATTTTTTTCCTATCCGCCCTGAGGCCTTTGACTTCTTCTTGACCGGGATGCGGATCGCGGCTCTGACCTGACGATCTCGACTTGAGACCGCTATTCCCATCGTGGTCGCCAGCCTTGTTCAAGGGAAAGTTATTTTGATCGTCATTGATTTTGAACTTCGTTTACGACTTCTTGGGCCTACAACAAAATTCAAAGAAATGCCTTTTATTTAAAGTACAATGAAAGCGAAAATTATAACTTCTTCTGTATGAACAAGCTTCGGATCTCTATTATCACGGGATCCTCGCTTGTGTGGGTTCTTTGCCCGTGTCGGACTTGAATCGTCAGTGGACCACAGCGCAATTCGATCCGTGGAAACCCTGTTCGAACTACAGACATGAAGGCTCGCTTCACGAAGGAAACGAACGCCTTTAGGGGATCACACTCACGGCGAGAGGATCGCCTTCGGGATCACACTCACGAAGGAGAGGATCGCCGAGCGGTGAGATCTACTAGGAGAAATCCGCTGATGCATGTAGGCACGTTAAACACACCATTTGAAGATCGGCGTAGCTTCGAACTTGTGATCGCCGGTGCTTCGGAGCGGTGCAATGACGGCTCGTAGATCTCGCGAGAATTCTTTAGAAAATCCCCGAATCCAGCCCCCAGAACTGAGGAAGACCCCCCCTATTTATAAGATCGGGGAGGGGAAAGAATGCCGGCCACAAGTGGCTCGGCCACTTGGCGGGTGGCTCGGCCATGTTGGCGAGCCACCTCGGCTCCTGGCAGTACCTCGGCCAAGTTGGCGAGCCACCTCGACCATTTGGTAGAGGTCCGTTCTCGCCATTTTTGGTTGGTTTGTTTTAGCGTTTTGTCTCGGTCTCGGGCTTAGGTCCTGCCTATTGACTCTTGGTCTTCTCGGGACTTAGATTAGATGCGTATTTGGTTAGGGTGACTCTTGGTTTGTTCGGTTCAGCGATTCTGAAATCCGATCGATGCTGTTCAAGTCGGTTTAAGCCGTGCTTGTGTATTGTGGGTTTGCCGACGGTTCGTGGTCTCAATGATTCGACGTCCAGATATCCGATGGGTTGTCATTCGCCGACTTCCATACGAGTTGGTTTTGGGGATCTTGTAAGTATTTTTCAAGCCTACAAAGACAAATCCAAGGGTTGTGAGAGATTTTTATTATCTATAAATAGAGGGGTAGAGTGAGGGCTTGAGGTGTGAAAAAATTTATAAAACTCCATTTGGAGAGGAGGGTTACTCTTAATTGAGAAGACCTTCCAAATTTGTAAGTTTTAGTTGCAATTAATAAAAGAATTTTTCACCTCTTCATATTTTTCTTTTCTTCTCTTTATTTGATCATGAAGATGAAGATGAGATGAAGATGAAGATCAAGATGAAGATTTGCCTTCATCAAGAGGCTAAAACCCTCTTGGAATGTAGGTCTTCTCTTTTATCTTTTATCTTTTCATTTTCTTGTGTATTTTCTTTTCTTTTCTTTTGGTAGTTTATATTTATTTTGATGCATTGTAAAATAGATTTACTTTCATGTCTTTAATTTCTTGCATTACTTTCTTGCAATTTTTAGTATAGATCTATTTTCTTGCATAGTTAGATTTACTTTTATGTTCTTTTTCTTTTGTAATCTAGATTTATTTTTATGTTCATAGTTTAGATTTTACTTCCTCGTTCTTATTTTTCCTTTTTATAATTAGTTTCTCTTTCACTCTCTCTAGTTTTTATTTTACTTTTAATTCAATAATGTGGAACTAAAACTTGTAGGAATTCTAGAATTGTATGAAACTAGGTTAGTCTCTTTTATAAATTGTGGATTATTCTCTTGAGCTTAAAATGATCATGTTTAGGATAATTAACTAGAGAACTAATTGGTGAAGAAGAATTTGATAATCTATTCTTATCTTAAGTGGTTTGATAGGTTATGCTTATGGATTCTAGAATTACTATCTAGTTGTTGTTCTTTTCATGAGTATTTATTTTACTTGGATGATAATTTGATAGGTTATGCTTTTCTTAAGTGGTTTGATAGTCTATACTTAATAAATCTAATGTAAAATGTGATAATGAGATAATAGTTCATAATTTATAAGTGAGATAAGCTAGTGGATTCAATTCTAGATTCCTCATATCTTTAATTGAATCCTCTATCTTTTACTTTCTTGATTTTCATCTTTACTCATGATTTTCTTTTCTTGATTTTATTTTCCTTTGCTTCTCACTCTCTCTCAATCTTGGTTTGATTTATTCGCACATATTCACCTCCACTCTTTACCTTCTCACTTTCATTCTCATTTTGTTTTTATTTATATTTTAATCACAACACTCTCTAATCTCTCCACAACCACTTTCATCATGTTTCCCTCCTAATTGTCACACACAACATTGTTTCCGCAGAAAGTGGGTTTCCTTGCAGTTTCCATTCCAAAACATTTCGAAAATAAAAACAAGTGAAAGATTACACATGTAGATCTCTCTATTACAAAGAAAATTATTTCACTCTCTTACAAAACACACACAGAAGTCACTACGTAGTAATCTCACCTTCGTGGGTTCTTTGCACAATGTCGAGGGCCGCGTCGTCAGGTGGACCACCGAGCAACGCTTCAAATCGACGATGTAGAAAGGTCAAAATCAATGCTTCAATGTTGAAACAAAGATTTAAGCGGGGTTGAGTTTATGTTTCGCGAAGGAAACAAGAACTTAAGCAAATATCTTAGCCAAGTAAGATATCAACTCTTTCCAAGAATAAGACAAGGCTTAATCTCGAGGGATCTCCAAAGGAAGCTTCAAGAATGCTCTTGATTTGATGAAGAATTCTCTTTAAGGACTCCTCTCTGCTAAGATAGATCTTTCCCTCTCTGTAAAAATGACTCCCCCCCTCAATAACACAAGTTAAAGGGGTATTTATAGGCTTTATAAAGCATAACTGCCTCAAAGAGCATAGCGGTTCTTGTTCACGAGGCGGTTTTGGTGTCTCGTGTACAGTTCATCCATGGCGATTCTTGTTCACGAGGCGGTTTTGGTGTCTCGTGTACAGTTCATCCATGGCGATTCTTGTTCACGAGGCGGTTTGTTCTCTAGTTGTCGAGCGATTACAAGCTGTCACCGGCCAAGGACCGTTGTAACCGTTGTTTCCCCCTTTTAAGGCACGTTTAATGCCCCATTTATGTGCTTAGTGGGCGTTTTTCAAGGGTATAACTACCCACTAACATTAATGGGTGTCCCCATGTATTAAAAAGGTCCAACGGGTCCCACAAATAACGATAAAACACCTGGAAAATGTTTCAAACACTTTTGGTGTCTCGTGTACAGTTCATCCATGGCGATTCTTGTTCACGAGGCGGTTTTGGTGTCTCGTGTACAGTTCATCCATGGCGATTCTTGTTCACGAGGCGGTTTTGGTGTCTCGGCGATGGCGAGACAGCTTTGACTGCTCGCATGGGCGAGACAGCTTTGACTGCTCGCATGGGCGAGACAGCTTTGACCGCTCGCCATCATGGTGACGCTTTTGACTGTCTTGATTGTTTTGACCATAACTCCCTCGTCCGATCTCAGAATGAGGTGATTCAAGATACATTGAAAAGCTGGAGAAGATATCTACAATGTCTCATTAGCGAGACACATATGTCATGAGCAAAACACACATGGTGATACATTCTTTATGGGCATTCTGCAGCTCCCCAGCAGAGTCGTTTCTTCGTTGTTTTACCGTTCGATTGACTCGTATGCTCGCCAATTCGATCCTCCTTGGCTTAGATAATGAAGTTCACCATCTTTTCTCTAGTATGAAGTAAATTAGAGTTCCATAGGTAATTTTTGATGCCTACAAACATAAGAACCGAATTTGAATAACTCGTACAAACACTTTCCTCGTGGGATCGATAACTTTTTATACTATAACTTGATGATTGTATACTTACAACTTTAGGTTCATATTATTTACCTATCAATAAGATGAAGAAGTTGGCCCCCAAGGAGACACCCGAGGGGGCCACCTCTGAATTGATTGGAGCAACTGTGGGGGAAGCCCCAACCACTGCTGGAGAGCTGGCTCCAAAGTCTGCTTCCTCTCCGCGGTCGTCAGCAGAGACCGTCAACATAGATGAGTCTTCTCCAGGCGCGGTCGAAGCTTCTGGCCAGCAGGTGCCAGAAACTAGCCCCGCCGACATGGGAGCCCATGTCAATGTGTCAGATTCGCCGTCTCTTCCGGGCCCTAGGCCTGTAAAGAGTCAGCCATTTCAGGTGAAGCTGCGGTGGAGGCGACTCCTGGAGGCTCGTCTAGGAGTCCAGATCTTCAAATACCTTTCAGTCACCGGGTTGGTGAGATCGGTAATCAGAGGTGGAGGGATCTCCGGGCCAAGCTTATTGGCAACCTACGGGAGGGCTATTCAACTAAGGGGGAGCCTTCCGAAACTGACAGGTTCCTCCCCAACCACTTCCTCCATAAAGAAGACTCTGTATTCCTATCGGGAAGAGTTCAACTCATTACCACCGACCAGTTTTCCCTCCCGAAGGACTTGGATTTGTTGAAGGAGGTGCCATCGACTGGTTTGCGATTGGCCCTTCAAAGTTATCACATCCGGGGGGCTCTGATTAGGGAGGAGCTCTTTGACCGCCTCGACCACTTGATGCAGGTTTCTGGCGAGTTGTCGAGGGAACTCGCCCAAGAGAGGAAAGCTCGAGAGGACGTTGAAAAGAGAGTTGCGGCTCTTGAGGCAGAGAGGGAGGGGGTTGATGCCAAGTGGCGTAGTGATTTGGAAGCGAAGCAATCTACGATTGTTAATCTTCATACTCATCGCTCTAAGCAATCGGCCACTATCAAGAGGTTAAATGATGAGGAGGCCAAACTTAAGGGCACGATCGAAGGTCTTCAACGGGAGGTGGCTGAACAGGAGAAACAAGTAAGGCATCTGGAAAAGGAAGTTGAAACCGAGAAGCATGAAAAACTGCAAGCTCAAGAGAAGGCTCGCTCGGACCAACTTGCTTTCCAGAACTCGAAGGTTGAGTTGGAGGAGTTGAGGGCGGCTCACCAGACGGCTTTAGCTGACGTTCAATCTGTTGAAACCCGACTCAAGTATGTGATGTCTGAGGAGGGGAAGAGGGAAGTCATTGAGGCCTATAGGCACGGGCCAGTGGGGAGGGCCGAGTTGTCGTTGGCCGTCAAGGCCGGCTTCGACTACTTGAAGGCCCAGCTTCCCCCTAATGTTCCTCCACCTCCAGGCCCCACCTACCCCCCTAGAGTACAGAGAAGTCTAACTGTCCTGCAGGGTCTTGAGGAGAGGGGGCTGGAGTGCAGTTAGGCGCCGAGGATGATGATAATGATGAGGACGAGGATGAGGACGAAGATGAGGATGGTGATGGTAATTAGGATATCGCCTAGCCGGTTTTTAGCCGTCTTATTTGTTTTTCGACTGCTTTTGTCTGGTCTTCTTAACCATGGTAAATTTATCGACTATGTTAAATTATAAATGAAATTTTGTTTTACATTTTCCTCGTGTTACATACTTCGAAATTTACTTTTGTGCAGCTGTTTGATACGCAGTGTTAATCTCGACTCCGACTCATATTTATAAGCCAAGTAGATAACGTAGTACACGTAACTTGGGAAATAATAAATGATGTTACTTTTAGTAAGTACCTGGACCCATGTTGACCGAAAAGCCATATGAGTTGAGTCGGTCGACAAGGCAAGATAAGTATGGTTTGTATACGAATGAGCCGCAGTCGGGTGTTTTGGTCTTGACGTTGTGGATACCGAGGACTTTGTTAAAACAACCCATAGGTTGAGTGCCTAGAACTTACGCGACGTCTAGGTCTTAGTTTGTGAAGGACAACCCGTAGGTTGGGTGCCAAGGACTTACTTGGCGCCTAGATCTTTTTGAGTCGGCCCCAGAGAGAGCGGCGACTCGGCAATTGACAACTCGTAGGTTGGGTGCCTAGGACTTACATGGCGCCTAGGTCTTTTTGAGTCGGCCCCAGAGGGAGCGACGACTCGGCAATTGAGAATCCGTAGGTTGGGTGCCTAGGATTTACATGGCGCCTAGGTCTTTTTGAGTCGGCCCCAGAGGGAGCGACGACTCGACAATTGACAACCCATAGGTTGGGTGCCTAGGACTTACGTGACGTCTAGGTCTTTTTGAGTCGGCCCTAGAGGGAGCGGCGACTCGGCAATTGACAACCCGTAGGTTAGGTGTCTAGAACTTACGTGGTGCCTAGGTCTTTTTTGGGTGTTGCCGAAAGACGCTTGTTACACCGATAATGTTATGACTTGGCAAGCAGATACGAGCACCTCGACTCAGCTTAACGAGGTTGAATAACCTAATCTTGACTTAGCGAGTGGGGTGCGTTTACTTGTCTGAGCGAGTTGGATCACCTATCGCGGCTGGGTGAGAAGGGTACCTTGACTCGATATGTCGAGAAGGGTTCCTTGAATCAGCCCAGCAGGAAGGGTCCCCTGAGCTCGGCTTCAGCAAATAGACTACCTCGACTCGGCAAGTGAAATTGGGTTGTTACAACTCGTTTTTAGCGAGAAGGACGCTTTGATCTGTTGCGGTGAATGGGGTGTTGTCTTTTTAGCGAATAGATCGTTAAGACGTTCCTTGCACAATTTAAAGCAGAAAACAATAGTTAGGAGCAAAATTCTATTCATATTGAAAGATCTTGAACAAGATTTACAATGCAAATTTATTGAAAAAACTTCCTAAGATGCTCGATGTTCCATGGATGCTATAAGATCCTTTCATCTGGGCTTCTGAGCCGGTATGTGCCTGGTCGCAGTTCTTCAAGGACGGTGTATGGTCCTTCCCAATTGGGTGCTAACTTGCCACACTTTGTGTCCTTGTCGAACATTGCCTTCCTGAGAACAAGATCGCCGACACGAAATCTCCTTGGTCGGACTTTACTGTTGTAGTATCGGGCGACTCGTTGCTGGTTGATAATTTGGTTACGCAAGGCTTTAGCTCGGACTTCATCTACGAGATCCAGTTCCACCCGAAGCCCTGTAGAGTTCACATCTTCATCGAAGTGTTGCATGCGAATAGTAGGCATGCCGACTTCTACTGGGGTAACTGCTTCGGTTCCATAAGTCAACTTGAAGGGAGTTTCACCAGTAGAATTCTTGTGTGTCGTCCGGTAGGACCATAAAATGCTTGGCAATTCTTCGACCCAGTTTCTGACTGCATTGTCTACTCTCTTCTTCAGGGCTTGGAGGATGCATTTGTTAGCGGCTTCTGCCAGTCCATTGCATTTGGGATGAGCTACTGAGGTGAATTTGAGTTGAATCCCCCATTCTTCACAAAAATCCTGAAATCCTTTGCTGCTGAATTGGGTGCCGTTGTCTGTGATGAATGAACGAGGGACACCAAATTGGCAGACGATGGATTTCCAAGCAAAGCTAGTAATGTTACCCTCCCCAATCTTCGCCAAGGGTTCAGCTTCAATCCACTTGGTAAAGTAATCGATGACGATTATTAGGAATTTGCGTTGCCCCGAAGCGAGAGGGAGAAGTCCCAATATATCCAGGCCCCACTAGGCAAAAGGCATGGGGCTCAAAATGGGAGTAAGCTCCGTGGCTGTGGTCCTTGGGATTTCTGTAAACATCTGACATTTCTTGCATGCTGACACAAGCTTCTTGGAGTCGGCAATTACTGTGGGCTAGAAATATCCTTGCCGGATGACTTTCTGAGCGAGTGTTCTTGCTCTTGGGTGATTTCTGCAGACACCTTCATGAATTTCTCTCAGAACATAATCAGCTTCAGCAGACTGAAGGCATCGCAGATAAGGTCCTACACCACTGCCATGATAGGACAATCGATAGAGCTGATTGTCAATCATGAGATAGCGGCGAGCATGCCTTTGTAGGCTTTTTACCTCAGCAGCATCCGCAGGTGAGACTCCATTGGCTAAGAATTGGATGATAGGATCCATCCAGCAAGACTCTGGTGCTGCTTCAGTTTGCATGACATCCGCAGAAGCCTCTATTATGCTGGGATTGCTGAGCGTGTCTGTGTAGATAGGTCCCGAGTTACTCATGGAGCTGGTCGATGCGAGCTTCGACAAGGCGTCTGCTCGAGCGTTGTGCTCACGAGGGACTTGAGCAATCTTGAAGTTGGCCAATTGAGATAACAACTCCTTGACTATCTTCAAGTATTGAATCATCCTCTTGTCCTTGGCCGCATATTTGCCGTTAACTTGATGGACTACAAGTTAGGAGTCGGCCAATATGTATAAATTCTCGGCCTTGACTGCTAAAGTGGCTCGGAGGCCGGCAATGAGTGCTTCGTACTCGGCTTCGTTGTTTGAAGTTAGAAATTTGAAGGCAATGGATTGTTCAGTAACTGTGTCGTCTGGATTGCGCAAAACTACGCCTGCTCCGCTTCCGGCTTCACTTGATGACCCGTCCACCTTTAAACGCCACCAAGAGGCAAATTCGGGTGAGTCGCTCTCAGGATTGGAGCACATAGGGAAAGCCGCCGTCTGTTTTTCTGGCTTTTCTGCAGATGCCAGCTGATCTGAGGGAGAAGGCTCTGCTGGTTCGCCATTTGGCGAGGTAGACTCTATGAGGAAGTCGGCTAAAACTTGAGCCTTGATTGTGGTCCGGGGCTCAAATTGCACATCATATTCACTAAGCTCGATCGACCATGCGACCATTCTCCCAGAGATGGTTGGACTGCCCAAAGCTTTCTTCAATGGTAGGCATGTCCGCACAATGATGGAGTGTGCTTGAAAGTAAGGATGAAGCCTACGTGCAGTTGTAATGAGGGCAAAGGATGCCTTCTTGACCAGAGGATAGTTCAACTCTCCTGCTCTGAGGATCCGGCTGACATAATAAACCTGCTTCTGAACATGATCTTCTTCACGAATGAGAATGGAGCTGATGGCTTCGGGAGAGACGGTCAAATACAAATATAGGGTTTCTCCTTCTACTGGTTGACTCAATAGCGGCTTGGTGCTCAAATATGCTTTGAGCTCTCTGAAGGCAGCGCAGCATTCCTCGGTCCATTCCAACTTCTTCTTAGGGTCTTTGGTTCCTTTGAGTATCTTGAAGAAAGGGAGGCTCCTCTCAGCTGACTTGGAGAGGAAGCGTCCCAAGGCGGCTATCTTGCCATTGAGCTTCTGGATATCTTTCATAGTGCGCGGCTCGGGTAGTTGTTCGATGGCGGCTATCTTCTCAGGGTTGATCTCAATGCCTCGCTGGGTAATCATGAATCCTAAAAATTTTCCCGATTGCACTCCAAAAGTGCACTTTGTCAGTTTAAGCTTCATGCGGTAGCGTCGGAGGGTAGAGAGAGTCTCTTCCAAATCGACTATGTGGGCAGAAGCTAACTTCGACTTCACTAGGATGTCATCCACGTAAGCTTCTACATTGCGGCCAAGCTGAGGTTTGAAGATATTATTAACAAGTCTTTGATAAGTGGCCCCGGCATTCTTGAGACCGAAAGGCATCACATTGTAGCAGAATGTGCCCTGGTCAGTGATAAAAGCCGTCTTCTCCTGATCATGCACCGCCATGCGGATCTGATTGTAACCGAAAAAAGCATCCAAGAAGCTCAATAGCTCATGTCCCGCACTCTCATCCACCAATTGGTCTATGCGCGGGAGAGGGTAACTGTCCTTAGGACAAGCTTTGTTGAGGTCGGTGAAGTCCACACACATTCTCCACTTGCCATTGGCTTTCTTCACTAGCACTACATTGGCTAACCATTCGGGATATTGGACTTCCCGAATGAAGCAAGCTTTTAGGAGGCGGTTGTCTTCTTTCACTGCTGCTTTCTGTCACTCAGGACCCAAGTGTCTCTTCTTCCGTCAAACCGGCTTGCTATGTCGGTCGACGGAGAGTTCATGGCAAATGACATCGGGAGATATGCCTGGCATGTCCTCTGGTCCCCAAGCAAACACATCCAAGTTTGCCAAGAGGAAAGAAATTAATGCTCCTCGCAGCGGTTCTGTGAGGTTTGATCCGATCTTGAGTGTCTTCTTGCCTCCATTGTCGACTGGAATTTCATGCAAATCTTCAACCGGTGTTGTCCTCTCTCGCTCCATCTTCTTCTCAAACTGAAGGCTCATCTTCTCAATGGGCATGGCCGTGGCTACTCCCTTCCCCTTAGTAGAGAGCACATAACAGGCTCTAGCTTCTCGTTGGTCACTCTTGACCACCCCAACTCCCCCCGGTGTTGGGAATTTGATCATCTGGTGATAAGTGGATGGGATAGCCCGTAAGAGATGAAGGGGCATCCGCCCTAGAATGATATTGTGTGCCGACTTGATGTCCATCACTATAAATTGGACATTAACAGTCGACTGGCAGGGGGGACGACCAACCGTTAGGGGAAGAGTGATCAACCCTTCCGACAGCTGAGAGTGTCCCGTGAACCCAATGAGGGGGCCCAGAGACGGCTACAACCTCGCCTTGTCAATGCCCATGCGATTGAACGGATCTAAAAATAAGATGTCAACAGAGCTTCCTGTGTCTATCATGATCCTCGTCACCTCGAAGCCATCAATGTCAGCTGAGATGACAATGTGGACGCCATGGGGCGTCTCGACTCCCTTCAAGTCGGCATCACTAAAAGAAATGGGCACATCCAGCCGTAACTTCTTATCACAACTATCCACTCGCAGAGGATGCATGGCATATCTCTTGCGAGCCTTGTTGGATTCTCCTCCGAGAGTGGGACCGCCGCTGATGGTGTGAATGACGCCTCGGCTGCCTTGCCCGATTTCTTGGTGATTCGAGCCGGGTCGCAATCGAGGTGATCGGGAGCGAGATCTTCGGTCGTCTCTCTTGGGAGGTGGATCCCTCCTGACTAAGTTCTTCAAAAATTCCCTATGGATGAGGTCTTCAATGTCCCTTTGGAGGACACGGCAATCTCCAGTGTTGTGGCCATGGTCCCTATGATATCGACAATACTGTCGTGCATCCCTCTTCTTAGGATCTAATCTCATCTGTGGCGGTGGAGAGGTGAGGAGCCCTTCTTTCTGGGCCTTATAAAGGGCCCCAGAGAGGGATGTATTGAGGACCGTAAAAACTGGTGGAGGATCGGCTGCTCTCCTGTCATCCCTCCTGTCGAACCGATCGTTACGGTTGTTGTTCTTGGGGGGAGGGTTCCTTGAAATATTTCTGGATTCTTCTCTTTGAGGTGGATTTTGAGTCGGCTGGACTGGTGAGACGGTCGGAGTCGTAGCTGGGGCTACAAATGGAGCCGGTTTGATAGGTTGGGGGTCCTTTGGGCGTGTATGGGGCCGATTCTTGAGGTAGGAAGCGTAGATGCAGGTGGATCCTCTTGCTTCCGCCATTTTGTATGCTTCGGCTTCTTCCATGTTCATGTAGGCATGAGCCTTGGCCATCAAGTGCTCATAACTCCTGATTGGTTTCTTGGCGAGAGCCTTGGACAAATCACCAGGCCGTAAACCTGCTACTAGGGCCGCCATGGCGACTCGACTCCTTGGGTCTTCAACTTCTAGCCTCTTCACCTGGAATCTCTTTATGTATGCTCTGAGATCTTCATCCGGCTCTTGCTTAGTTTGTATGAGTACATGGGGTGGCAGTTTGGGCTTGGAGTCGGCCAGAAAGTGGTGGATGAATTTTTAGCTGAGCTCCTCAAAGCTGCCTATGGACTTCTTCTCCAAGGCGTTCCACCAAAGCTTAGCGCTCCCTGTCAAGGTGACTGGGAAGCTGCAACAAATGGTTTCCTCCGGTGCATGCATCATGATCATAGTGTCATAATAATTCTGAACATGTTCTGCCGAGTCTCTTTCACCACCATACTTGTCTATTGTTGGCATCTTGAATTTCTCAACAGGTGCCTTCATAATGGAGTCGGTGAAGGGAGTATTTCCTCCAATAGCATCGGCGACGGGTTGATATGCTTGGTCATAGCCGCCTGTGGGTTGATGGGCTGAGGGAGTTGGCGCTGCATGTTCTGTGCGGGGAGGTCTTGAAGCTTCAACTACTGGATCCTTTGCACAGTGACTGGGGCTAGGGCTCTCGTCAGTAACATCAAAGATTTGAGGGCAGCGCCTTGGGTTAGCGCGAGGGGTCGGCTGCGTCTGCAGCGGTTGGGAGACGCGCTCTTGGTCTCTTCTTACCTTGATGAGATGAGGAGTCTCTGGTGGCGGGACCGGTTTCATGACTAGTCGCTGAGCGCCGTGAGCAGAGGAATGGTGGGTAGTCGAAGGCTGGTGTGCGGCGGAAGTAGTGGGTTGTGCTGCAGGTATAGGGAAGCGGTTGAAGAGCTCATCGGCAAAGGCTTTGAGCTGGGCTTGTACTGCTTGTGTGATCTTCTCAGTGGATTCCTGGAGTTGGGCTTGAGTGACGTAGCCCACTGGTAGGTTCTCCAACCTGGTCAGATCATCACCGCCGGACATGGTGGGAAGAAGAAGAAAAGCGGTGGCGGTAGCTGTGATTTATGAAATCACACGTCACTAAACTCACGAATTAGTTATTGATTGAGTGGAGTCCGCCTTCGAGTCGTTCGTGAAGGTAGTTGACTAAAAGGCCGACTAGTACCGCCTTCGAGTCGTTCGTGAAGGTAGTTGACTAAAAGGCCGACTAGTACCGCCTTCGAGTCGTTCGTGAAGGTAGTTGACTAAAAGCCGACTAGTACCGCCTTCGAGTCGTTCGTGAAGGTAGTTGACTAAAAGGCCGACTAGTACCGCCTTCGAGTCGTTCGTGAAGGTAGTTGACTAAAAGGCCGACTAGTACCGCCTTCGAGTCGTTCGTGAAGGTAGTTGACTAAAAGCCGACTAGTACCGCCTTCGAGTCGTTCGTGAAGGTAGTTGACTAAAAGGCCGACTAGTACCGCCTTCGAGTCGTTCGTGAAGGTAGTTGACTAAAAGGCCGACTAGTACCGCCTTCGAGTCGTTCGTGAAGGTAGTTGACTAAAAGGCCGACTAGTACCGCCTTCGAGTCGTTCGTGAAGGTAGTTGACTAAAAGCCGACTAGTACCGCCTTCGAGTCGTTCGTGAAGGTAGTTGACTAAAAGGCCGACTAGTACCGCCTTCGAGTCGTTCGTGAAGGTAGTTGACTAAAAGGCCGACTAGTACCGCCTTCGAGTCGTTCGTGAAGGTAGTTGACTAAAAGCCGACTAGTACCGCCTTCGAGTCGTTCGTGAAGGTAGTTGACTAAAAGCCGACTAGTACCGCCTTCGAGTCGTTCGTGAAGGTAGTTGACTAAAAGCCGACTAGTACCGCCTTCGAGTCGTTCGTGAAGGTAGTTGACTAAAAGGCCGACTAGTACCGCCTTCGAGTCGTTCGTGAAGGTAGTTGACTAAAAGGCCGACTAGTACCGCCTTCGAGTCGTTCGTGAAGGTAGTTGACTAAAAGCCGACTAGTACCGCCTTCGAGTCGTTCGTGAAGGTAGTTGACTAAAAGCCGACTAGTACCGCCTTCGAGTCGTTCGTGAAGGTAGTTGACTAAAAGGCCGACTAGTACCGCCTTCGAGTCGTTCGTGAAGGTAGTTGACTAAAAGCCGACTAGTACCGCCTTCGAAGTCGTTCGTGAAGGTAGTTGACTAAAAGCCGACTAGTACCGCCTTCGAGTCGTTCGTGAAGGTAGTTGACTAAAAGGCCGACTAGTACCGCCTTCGAGTCGTTCGTGAAGGTAGTTGACTAAAAGCCGACTAGTACCGCCTTCGAGTCGTTCGTGAAGGTAGTTGACTAAAAGCCGACTAGTACCGCCTTCGAGTCGTTCGTGAAGGTAGTTGACTAAAAGCCGACTAGTACCGCCTTCGAGTCGTTCGTGAAGGTAGTTGACTAAAAGCCGACTAGTACCGCCTTCGAGTCGTTCGTGAAGGTAGTTGACTAAAAGGCCGACTAGTACCGCCTTCGAGTCGTTCGTGAAGGTAGTTGACTAAAAGCCGACTAGTACCGCCTTCGAGTCGTTCGTGAAGGTAGTTGACTAAAAGGCCGACTAGTACCGCCTTCGAGTCGTTCGTGAAGGTAGTTGACTAAAAGCCGACTAGTACCGCCTTCGAGTCGTTCGTGAAGGTAGTTGACTAAAAGGCCGACTAGTACCGCCTTCGAGTCGTTCGTGAAGGTAGTTGACTAAAAGGCCGACTAGTACCGCCTTCGAGTCGTTCGTGAAGGTAGTTGACTAAAAGCCGACTAGTACCGCCTTCGAGTCGTTCGTGAAGGTAGTTGACTAAAAGCCGACTAGTACCGCCTTCGAGTCGTTCGTGAAGGTAGTTGACTAAAAGCCGACTAGTACCGCCTTCGAGTCGTTCGTGAAGGTAGTTGACTAAAAGGCCGACTAGTACCGCCTTCGAGTCGTTCGTGAAGGTAGTTGACTAAAAGGCCGACTAGTACCGCCTTCGAGTCGTTCGTGAAGGTAGTTGACTAAAAGGCCGACTAGTACCGCCTTCGAGTCGTTCGTGAAGGTAGTTGACTAAAAGGCCGACTAGTACCGCCTTCGAGTCGTTCGTGAAGGTAGTTGACTAAAAGCCGACTAGTACCGCCTTCGAGTCGTTCGTGAAGGTAGTTGACTAAAAGGCCGACTAGTACCGCCTTCGAGTCGTTCGTGAAGGTAGTTGACTAAAAGCCGACTAGTACCGCCTTCGAGTCGTTCGTGAAGGTAGTTGACTAAAAGCCGACTAGTACCGCCTTCGAGTCGTTCGTGAAGGTAGTTGACTAAAAGCCGACTAGTACCGCCTTCGAGTCGTTCGTGAAGGTAGTTGACTAAAAGCCGACTAGTACCGCCTTCGAGTCGTTCGTGAAGGTAGTTGACTAAAAGCCGACTAGTACCGCCTTCGAGTCGTTCGTGAAGGTAGTTGACTAAAAGGCCGACTAGTACCGCCTTCGAGTCGTTCGTGAAGGTAGTTGACTAAAAGCCGACTAGTACCGCCTTCGAGTCGTTCGTGAAGGTAGTTGACTAAAAGCCGACTAGTACCGCCTTCGAGTCGTTCGTGAAGGTAGTTGACTAAAAGGCCGACTAGTACCGCCTTCGAGTCGTTCGTGAAGGTAGTTGACTAAAAGGCCGACTAGTACCGCCTTCGAGTCGTTCGTGAAGGTAGTTGACTAAAAGGCCGACTAGTACCGCCTTCGAGTCGTTCGTGAAGGTAGTTGACTAAAAGCCGACTAGTACCGCCTTCGAGTCGTTCGTGAAGGTAGTTGACTAAAAGCCGACTAGTACCGCCTTCGAGTCGTTCGTGAAGGTAGTTGACTAAAAGGCCGACTAGTACCGCCTTCGAGTCGTTCGTGAAGGTAGTTGACTAAAAGCCGACTAGTACCGCCTTCGAGTCGTTCGTGAAGGTAGTTGACTAAAAGCCGACTAGTACCGCCTTCGAGTCGTTCGTGAAGGTAGTTGACTAAAAGCCGACTAGTACCGCCTTCGAGTCGTTCGTGAAGGTAGTTGACTAAAAGCCGACTAGTACCGCCTTCGAGTCGTTCGTGAAGGTAGTTGACTAAAAGCCGACTAGTACCGCCTTCGAGTCGTTCGTGAAGGTAGTTGACTAAAAGCCGACTAGTACCGCCTTCGAGTCGTTCGTGAAGGTAGTTGACTAAAAGGCCGACTAGTACCGCCTTCGAGTCGTTCGTGAAGGTAGTTGACTAAAAGGTCGACTGGTACCGCCTTTCGAGTCGTTCGTGAAGGTAGTTGACTAAAAGGCCGACTAGTACCGCCTTTCGAGTCGCTCACAAAGGCAGTTGATCATCATGACTTGGTTCGAATGAAGGGCATGAGGCGTTCAGTTGACTCGACAGGCGAATCTAGGTCGCCTTCAATCAATGGACTTGAATGCTGATGTATTTGATGCATGGATTTCTCCGCTCTAATCAAGGATTAGCGGCTAATTAGCATTAGGACCATAACATATATATATATATATATATATATATATATATATATATATATATATATATATATATATATATATATATATATATATATATATATATATATATATATATATATATATATATATATATATATATATATATATATATATATATATATATATATATATATATATATATATATATATATATATATATATCATACCTTGCTGCTCACCCTTGAACCCATCTCTCTCTCTCTCTCTCAAGAGATACCCTAAGAGAGATGTGTGGCTAGTATAAATAAGTATGAGTTAAATATATATCGTTTAAATTATGCACATTTGCAAAATTACCTCTAACCTAGCTAAGTGTTTAAGAAATAATCTCAAACCATCAAATTTGTTAAAAAGAAAAACCCTCGAATAAACAATGGCAACTTTGATAGGCTTCTATAACTATACTGTAAAATTATCAATAAAATAGTCAATTATTTACTCATTGTATCCAACAAAGTAGATTATCTGTCCATTTTTAGTATTTTCAAATTGTTGATTCCAAATAGTTGCTAATATTAGGAATTCATGAGGCTATTTTGCAAATAGAATATGCATGAGTTAAGCAATTCAACTTAGTGGTTTAAAATGTTATTATCACTCTTTTATTTCTTCCGTTTTCTTTCCCTCTCTTACCCATACATTTGAGATGGGAACATACTTTAAAATTTGATTATGAATAACAACCCAAATATCATATTTGGCAATGAAAAAGTAACTTTCTTTAAATTAAAAAGATTATTTAAATATTGCTCCCTCAAATCTTCAATAATTGTATATTACTTCCTCAAATCTTTGAAATTGCTCATAAGTCCCTCAGATCATAAGGAGTCATGCAATTTGGTCCCACAATAACCAAACTAACCCTTAGCAGATTTTCCTTTGATGACTTATTTACAATTTGTCACACTAAGTTGCACTCTTTTTAACTTTAAAACCTCAAAACTTTTAATACTTTGATAGCTTAAATGTTTACATCTTTTGTAGTTTCAATACCCCAAATGTAATAGCTTTTTGACACTTCGTAAAAAATGACTGCTTCAATTTTACGTCTATCATAGATCTATCATATTGATGTATTTACTATTTTTGGTATATTCTATTTTTAATTAGAATTTAAAAGCACTAAATTTTTCTTAAAAATTTTAGTTATCACACGTGCAATATAGCTTAAATGTTTACATCTTTTGTTGTTTCAACACGCCTAATGTTTTCATACATTTTTGACACTTTGTAAAAAATGATTGCTTCAGTTTTACGTCTATCATAGATCTATCATATTGATGTATTTACTATTTTTGGTATATTCTATTTTTAATTAGAATTTAAAAGCACTAAATTTTTCTAAAGAAATTTTAGTTATCACACGTGCAATATAGCTTAAATGTTTACATCTTTTGTTGTTTCAACACGCCTAATGTTTTCATACCTTTTTGACACTTTGTAAAAAATGATTTTGCTTCATTTTTACGTCTATCATAGATATATCATATTGATGTACTTACTATTTTTGGTAAATATTCTATTTTTAATTAGAATTTAAAAGCACTAAATTTTTCTAAAGAAATTTTAGTTATCACACGTGCAATATAGGTTAAATGTTTACATCTTTTGTTGTTTCAACACCCTAATGTTTTCATACCTTTTTGACACTTTGTAAAAAATGATTGCTTCAGTTTCTACGTCTGTTATAGATCTATCATATTGATGTATTTATTATTTTTGGTATATTCCATTTTTAATTAGAGTTTGAATGCACTAAATTTTTCTAAAGAAATTTCAATTATCACACGTGCATTGCACGTGCTGTAACGTTAGTTCTTGGAAAAAAAAACATACAATTTTATCCTTCAAATCACAATTGCACTAATGTCCACCACTAATTCAATTTGACAATTGCCCTCACTTTGTTTTGTTTATATCGTAGTATAGATATGGAAATATTCCATATATTTCTTCAAATAGAACAACTAGGGAACTGCTTTACGTATTTTAATCATTAAATCTCCTTTCACAACTATAAGAAATAATATGATGAACCCTGACAAAATCCTTTGTTGCCCCCTTTTTGGACTGTCAAAAGACGAAGAGGAAAATCTCACGTGCATGGACAATAGCAGCTAGGGATCAGCAAGGTCTTATAGGTGGTGTTAATTAAGATAAGGTCATGAATACAAACATTAGTCAATATTGTTTGGTTGCCGAACCTAACCCCAGCTCCTCATGTGAAAATTAAAAGGGCTTGATCGTTCATACCAGCTGGACTCTTGACCTAATGTTCCAACTAACATTAAAGAAAAGAAAAGAAAAATCAAACAATACGCAAGGAGAATCATTGGAAATTCTAAAGGGAGAGACCAATTACTGGTTTAGGTTCACCTGTTAGTTAAATAACTAAGAATTTCAACTCTACACGCATCGTGCGAAATGTCCTGCTCGTAAGCACAATTTTCTGATATTATTTGGATTCGTGAATACATTGGTCTGAGCAATTAGTTCTCAACAAGGATGATTTACACTCATGACAATCAAATGATTGGAGTTGGGCTCGGACTAAAGTCCTCTCCGATGCTCAAATCAGCAACTTAAGGAATCTTCGGAGTCTATGTTTATAATTTAGTAGGAAAGAGGGTACATTCAATGTTAGTGCTTGTAGATGGGACATTAGAGTGTTTACGGGCAATGAATTCTATGGGGCGCCGCACATTAGCGGACAGACAGTGACGGGTGGTTGAGGTGGAGATAAGGAGGAGTAGGAAGTAGGACTTATTTGAATTATTATGCCAGGTAGACGCTGATTGAATTAGAATGATCAGGTATAGGAAGTAGGACCTTGGCCTGAAGCCTTGAATGTAGCCTGGGCTTTGGGCTGAAGGACTATACCTTAACTTAAAGTTATTTAATTATTAAGTCAAACTAGTCTTTTAGCCTTGTGCTAAGCACGATCTTATCGCAATTCATCAACATTCTATCGTGTTCCAATCACTTGTTTCCCAATAGAATATAAAAAAAATACAGTGATATACCTCCCTTTCTGAAGCACGGAACCCCCCCCCCCCTCGATTGAGGCTCGAAAATGTATCCTTGCCTGGAAATCATGATAATATTCAAATTATATAACGTTATAATTAAAATTAACATCATTTAACCAAATTTTTTCATATGAAATGAATAAACAAAAGAAAATCAAAATACAACTTGAATGTACTTAAGATTATTCGCAAGTGATCCATCCTAAAACAAATAAAAAAGTTCTCTATCAATCAACCAATCAGAGGATATAATAAAAGATTAAGATATAAAACTGTTTCATGTTCAAAGACCGAGCTTACAACCAAGTCTGACATACGCTCGTCCCCTACATTATGCACGATATTGTCACGGGCCCAATATGACAGACTCAGTTTGTGATGGGGGGAGGCGGCGTTAGGATTAGGTTTCATTAATGAAAACAAATATGATCGACTACCCCGAGTAGTGGATGAGCACCGAAATGCGTCTCTAGGTCCAACACCACATATGTCGCCTCTGCCCTCACCAGCAGAGTTTATAGTATCAGGCTATACACTGTGCCCGTGGAATTGTATCACGCACAATGTAGGATACGAGCGTATATTGGACTTGGTTGTAAGCTCGGTCTTTGAACTTGTTCACGATCGTTGCGTCTCGACGCTTGCTTGATCAAGTTCCGGGCCATCATGTTGAGAGATCTGGACATGTAGAGCTTGTAGCAGATTAGCTTGGAGTAGTTCTTCATAGCCATCTTGCTCTTCTCAAAGAAAATTTTTTATTACATGTGTTAACACAATAATTATGGTTAAAAATTTTGATTCTTTACTTTCAAAATAGTAAGAATTACTAACTAGAGGAGTCTATAAGAAAATTTTAATAAATCATGGTGCTTGTAGTAATTAGGGAGTGTAAGTAGTTTGAGGTGCTAGGGATAAGTTTGGCAACTCCCTCTTAAATAGAATTTTGAAACCAAAGTAAATTAACTAGTTTAAGAGCCAAATTTTGAACTAACTAAGCAGGTTACTTTCACTAACCTGGTAAGTGAAAGATCCAAACAGACACTAATATTTGGATGTTATTTTAGTTGATAAATGTAAGGAATAGAGAATTATAACTCTGCCCGCATACAAAGGGAGGAGAATTGTACGCTTTGGTTGTTTGTTTTCACAGATTTCTTAGAAATCTAGGGAAACTATGTGTTCCTTCAGTTATTTTTTTCCAAAAAAAAAAATCTAATAACCTAATTAAAATTTTCACTATTTGCTTTGATGGAAAGAGGGATGGCGAAAAGAAGTGAAATTTCTTCAATATTTTGCAAATTCTAACGTTAAAAATCTTCTCTCTACGATATGAATTTACTAGGAAAGGGAGATCAATTAATAAAAAATAATCATGTATCCCAATAACTCTTTTTGTTCACACTTAACTAGATGCAAATAATTTTTAAGAAAAATTTGAGTTTTTGGATTTACTACGATGTCAGAATTTCAAATGTGATTCTTTAAGCTAAAGGCTGATTTTATTTTTTTAATAATTAACATAGAGAAGTATATTAAATGTGTTAATTTCACAAAACCCTAAACTTTGGATACCTCACAAAACCCTCTTGAAATTTCAATTTTTCTCATCAGATCCATTAGCGTGTAATTGGTAAGTAATAAAAATATCCTTGACAGGAAAACCTTCAATTAGTGACAAGGGTATAAATTGCCTACCAATGGCGATTCTCTAAATTAAAGATTTTTTTCTCTCAAAAATACTTAGGCTATTTATTAAGTACAAGTGCAGGATCTGGTATAAAAAGTTGATAATCATGAGGGGCATTGTGATACACTAAGAGCTTGGGGTATTTGTGTGATAAAAAAATTCATCAGGAGGTTATTTGCAAAATCCCCCAAAGTTGAGAAGTGCTTTAAGAAAGTATTAAGTAGCCCTTGTTGAAAATTATCACTAAGGGTGTGTTTGGCTATTTTGTAAAATTAGGCCAGCATTGAACCTGACCCAATTTTGTGTTGTTTCTTGTTTGTCAAATTTTTGGGCTACACCTGGCCCCATTTTTTAAGCCCAAATTGTGACGCTAAATTAGTTTTCATTTGGACCGGGGGCTGGTCCGAGAATCATCGTTAACATCTAGCTGACCAAGGCATTTCCTGGAGTTACACAATTCTTGGCCTAAGTGACCCTAAGACTGGTTTTTACTATTGAAGATGGTACATTCACAAGTTTTTATGTGGTATGAGACAACATCAATTGAATTGCACCGTTTAATGAGTGAAGGCAAAGCCTCAAAAAACAAGACATTGTTTACTTAACAAAATAAAAATTACAATGAAAAATATGATAAATAATTTCTTCATCTCATGTTATCTACTTATAGACATCCAAAGAAATCACCTCTGTTTCAAGACCCAGAAATTCTTTCATCCTTTTTTATTGGTAAGTTAGGATGTATTTAGGGTTTTTTTTTTCAAATTTTTTTAATGCCAATTCCCCTTTATTTCTCTAAAGTGTGGAAAACCAAAAAAAGGGTAGTTGGCATTCATCTTACTTATTTTATGAGTTGAAATTCTAAAGTGAGAGACCAATTACTGGTTTAGGTTCACCTGTTAGTTAAAGAACTAAAAATTTCAACTCTACACGTATCGTTCAAAATGTCCAGTTGGAAGTAATTAGTTGGATTTGTCAACATATTGGTCTGAGTAATTAGTTCTCAACAAGGATGATTTATCAAGTTAATTGCGTCTCATATCCGACGTATCCAGTTGGAAGTAGGCATTGGCCGAATTCATCAGTAAATGGCTAGCAGAATGTTGAGGGTCACTCACAATCAAATATGTCAGGTGATCGGAGTTGGGTCCGGACTAAGTCCTGTCCGATGCTCAAATCAACAACTTACAGATGATGACTTTGTTGTCAAGTTAAAAAATTTAGCATGTAAGTAGTACGTTGAGTTCTCATATTCCCGAAGGACCTCTTTTTTAGAGTTAGCTTATTAAGGAATCTTTAGAGTCTATGTTTATAATTTGGCAGGAAAGAGGGTACATTGAATGATAGGGCTTGTAGATGGGACGTTACAGTGTTTACGGGCAATGAATTCTATGGAGCGCCGCACGTTAGCGGACAGATAGTGACGGGTGGTTGTGGTTGAGATAAGGAGCGTCAACTAAGCGGAAGAAAATGTATGATTGAAATGTCTTATTTGAATTATTATGCTGCAGGTAGACTCTGATTGAATTAGAATGATCAGGTATAGGAAGCAGGACCTTGGCCTGAATGTAGCCTGGGCTTTGGGCTGAAGGATTATACCTTAACTTAAAGTTATTTAATTATTAGGTCAAACTAGTCTTTTAGCCTCGTGCTAAGCATGATCTTATCGCAATTCACCAATATTCTATCGTGTTCCAATCACTCGTTTCTCAATAGAATATAAAAAAAATACAGTGATATACCTTCCTTTCTGAAGCACGACCCCCCCCCCCCCCGGATTGAGGCTCGAAAATGTATCCTTGCCTAAAAATCATGATAATATTCAAATTATATAATGTTATAATTAAAATTAACATTATTTAACCCAATTTTTTCATATGAAATGAATAAACAAAAGAAAATCAAAATATATCAAAATGCAACTTGAAGATATAAAAGCTGTTTCATGTTCAAAAGATTATTCGCAAGTGATCCATCCTAAAACAAATAAAAAGTTCTCTATCAATCAACCAATCGAGGATATAATAATAAGTAAATTAAATATAAAAAGCTCCTTTGATTTTCAATCATTTTTTCTCCATCTTAATCCCCTCCTTCAAAGTTGCAAGAGCGGGTTCTTTATTCATGTCGCAAAATGTAAAACATGTTTAATATAAATGCGCTAAGATATTTGTTATATATCAAAAAGAGTCCACTAAATCCATTACAATTGTTATGAGATATCTAGTTAGATTTTTGTTATGAAACATCAATTATAAAAACAAAATAATAAAATAATTTTAGTAAAGTGAAATATTTAAAGACTTTCATCAAGTAGAGATTCTCACCTAGAGCTTAATCAAGAAAAGAGGCTCAATTCATAGTTCTAAAACATATTTTGTTGAATTCTAAAAATATAAATAAAATAATTAGAGCAAAGTGGAATATTTAGAAACTTTCATTAAGTAGAGATTCATTAATAATTGAGAATAAAATTTAGGATAATAAAAATTTAATATAAACTAACCTAATTAATTGAAATCGAGGATAAAAATAGGATATTAGTTAATTAAACTAAAAAATTCAGTAAAAGTTAGATTTTGAAATAAAATCAATAAAGAAATCCTACCCAAATAGTTATCAAATAATTTAAATCTCTAATATTTCATCCTCATTGTTCCCATTAATTTCTTTTAAGACTGATACAATTATATTTTATTAAAATGATATGTTATAAAATAAAGAAAAGTAAAATAAATACCATGAGTTTTCAAAATCAAGAGAAGAGCCCCAATTACAAATATCTTCTTGATCCTAAAAATGCAAAAGAAAATTAATAGTTAAAAAAGAGGAGCAAAATTAGATATTATTAAGTATTTAAAAATAAAAAATCAAGTTGTAGAAAATATGAAATAGAGTGAGGAAATTTTCAATCCTATAAATTACACAAAAAAGAATTACC
Organism: Asparagus setaceus; assembly: GCA_012295165.1. NCBI lineage: Eukaryota > Viridiplantae > Streptophyta > Magnoliopsida > Asparagales > Asparagaceae > Asparagus > Asparagus setaceus. Next base: position 53,013,182 of record CM022706.1, on the reverse strand, counting down.
AAAACACTAAAATAATATAAAACGAAGAAAATAAAATACTTATCTTTAGCTTTCAGAATTAAGATAATAGCACCTAAATAAGTTCAAAATATCTTTGCCATCCTCAACATCCAAAAGAAAATCTATATAAGTGGAACAAAGTTAGATATTCCTATTATTTAAAAACCGGAAATTCAAGAAGTAGAAAAAATGGAATGTAGTGAGGAAATGTTCAATCTTATAAATATAAAATAGTAAGAATTACCAAAAAATAAAAATAATATAAAACAAAGAAAAGTAAAATACTTATAATGAGCATTCAAAATTAAGATAAGGGCCCCCAATTGCATCAAAACATCTTCTTGGTCCTAAAAAATTAAAGAAATATCAATAATTAGAACAAGTGGAATGGAGATAGAGATTTTTAATCTTTAAACAATAAAGAAGAATGATCAAAATAACAAATTAAAATAGAAAGATAACTTACCATGATTTTTTATCCATCGGGACATCTGCAATTTACACAACTAAAATATAAGAATTATGATAGAAAAACTACATGAATGTATTAATGATGGACTCACAATTCTATTTGAGTTGAAAATGTACTATTTTGAAATAATTTGTCTAGTTTATTAATCAAGAATCTTTTCATGTAACTATCTATTTATAAACTTGAAATTTTTTATATTATTTATAATACTCTTCTAACCTTTCTACCATTATGAATTTATGCTAATATTCAATAAACGTTAACAAAAATCCAAAACAAACAAAAAGTCCATCAAAACATACATGTGGTCCATCGGGATGCCCTTTCCATAACTCTGAAACAAAGAAAAGTGATTCTCGATTGTAGACCCTGTGCGAAAAATCAATAGAAAAATACAAATTATAGCAAATTGAATTAGAAAAAATGGTCTAGATGGGATATATAATAAAAAGGTAGACCCATCTTCAATTGACAGATTTTTACGGGGAAAACGGCCAATGCTCGATTATTAATAATTTCTCTCTTTTGGTATCGATGAGCCCAAACTCGTCGAGATCACCTAGCAAAATTTGATGAAAATTAATGACGTCACATCAATTAGTTCCAAGGTTATACCTTTTAGACCTTATCTGAACTCGCCGAAGGATAATCCTGAAAAAATAATATTAAAAATTGTTAAGAAGTTCATGAAAAGAGCGAAAATTTATTTTCTGAAGATAATATATAATTTTGGAAGAAGAGTTGAGGACTCGTCGAGCGTAGAGGTAAAGAAGACCCAGGGGGACCGGGGATTTTGTACCTTTAGTTTGTTATATTTTTATTATACTAATTTCTTATGGTAATTGATAATCAAATTATCAAGATTTTCCTTAATTGTGTTATTTTAAAATTACAATCTGAAACAAACAATAAACTTGATTCAGATCTCGGTGAAAAATACCAAAGGAGGAGGAGGCAGAGATGCATGTTTTTTTCTATTTTGGAATTTGTTACAAATGATAATGATGCTTGAGAAAATATAGGAATTTAATAATTTACTAAATATAGAGATTTTTAAATTAATGGCTGAAATTAAATGGAGGATCTTATTTATTAGATGGATAGTTTAGAAAGGATGACACATGTTAAAATATTTTGTGAATGAGGAATCTAATAGTAAAAGATATTTTCCAACAAATTTGTTAACTTAAAAATCATAACTTAACAAATATATACTTCCCTCTAATTTTTAAATTCCAAATAAACAACCATTTCGGTAACTGAATATTAGGCATGATCGGATCATTTTTATTGTTTTGGCAACTACATAAGTATTTGATTTTTCTAATATCGGATATATAAACCCACTATAAAAACACTATAACAAAATTTGGTAATTTGGCACTATTTATTTATTTCATGAATTATTTATTTTTAGTAATTTTGAAAATAAAAAATTTACATAAAAATAAATTTTTAGAAATATCTAAAAATAAAACCCAAAATTCAAATATTTCATAGTTTAGAAAATTTTAAATTAATAATTACCAAAATTAGGAAAATTTTTGATATAAATGATTTTGAAAATTTTGGAACTAATTATGTTTTATATTAATCAATTTTATACAATTTGTTTGAAATTTCAGTATTCATTAATCTTAGAATTACTAATTTTGAAAATTTTGGTTATTAATTAATTTCAAAATTAGTATTAATTTTGGTATAATTTGAAAAATAGGAACAAGATCTAAATTTGATAATTTAATTAAAATTATATCTTTTAAATTAATTTTCTAAAAATATGAATCTATTATACATAAATTTGGTAACTTGATTAATATGAATCTATTAACTGATTTTGAAATTAGATTAGAAAAATTTTGGTATTAACTGAATTTGAAAAATTTTGGTACTAATTAATTTTGGTATTAATTAAAGATGAAAGTCTTGTTTGAAATTTGATTGAAATTTTGGTATTAATTAATCTAAAATTTAGTACTAAATTTAGTAGAATTTGAGAAGTATGATTAAGATTAAAGTTTCAAACATACAAAAATTTTGAGGTAAATAAAACCTAAAATTAGTAATATAATATTTTAGAATTAGGAACTGGATCTTAATTTGAAAGTTAATTAAAATTAGTTTTTAAATTTTCCAAATTTCTAACATCGAGAAAAATTAGAAAATTTCTAAAATCAGAAATATAATATTTTGAAAAATTAGAAATTACAAATTTTCAAAAGTAGGAACAGGGTTAAAATTTGAAATTTTAACTAAAATTAGTTTTTAAAAAATCAAAATTTCAGATATTTTTATAAAAATCATAATTTTAGAAAAAATGGTTTTGTCTTTAGATATTTCGAATGAAAAAATAAAATTAAAAGCTTAAGAAATATCTTTTATTCTAATATATTCAATAAATCAAGTTTGGAAGTTTCAATCAAAATATGCATCGAGATATGAATAAAACTAACTTTTCGATATTAAAAAATTCAACATAATAAAAAGTTTATAGAGTATTGTACCAAAATTAAACTTGTAGATAGTTAGATGACGGTATTATCCAATCTTTGATTTTTCGATGACGATGATCAATATTCTCGTGGGTTGTAGAATAAAAATCATAATTGTTTTCTCGATAGGTTTGTTGAATAAAACCAATTTTTTCCGAAGCGAAGCACCTCAATTATATTATGGAACGGGATCTTTTGAGAACATTTAGGTGGGGTTAGTCAAACGAACTCAAAATTAGACTTAGGATAATTTGTGGGATAAAATTTTATAGTGTTAGTCAACTAGAACTAAAATTAGAACAAAATTTTCTGAGGTTAGTCAATTAGAACTCTAACAAAACTAGAACTGAGATAATTATACAAAATTATCCCACTTTTTATTTTTCTATACAAAATGAGAATTCTAGTTTCTCAAATTATCCAAAGTTTTAGCTTGGAACTAGGTGGTAAAAACTAAAACTCCTATTTATTTGATTATTATTTTTCTTTTTCTTCACTTCTTTCTTACTATGCTCATCACCATTATTAGACCATCTTTGTCGGATCGGATCTCATCTCCTCTTAGTCATCTTTGATATATTCTTTTTATCGAATATTATAATTATATAATTAATTTAAAAGTAAAGATTGTATCAATTCATAATTTATTAGACAATAAAATTGAGAAATGAGAGAAAGAGATCTCGGGGAGCAAAAGGGAAGAAAATATGAAAAACTTTTTAGACTTATACTATAATAATAATTTAAAATAAAAACCTACAACATATATTATAATAATAATTATCAATATCTTATAGTCTAACCAAAAGTTATTTAATAGTAAATAACATTCTCGTAAACAATTATCAAGCAATAATAGTAAGTTTAAAATACATAAATAGTATTTATATCCTCAAAATACATAAATATATACTTCATGATTATAAAAATTTATCCCACATTATTTTATCAAAATATCACCTTCACAAAATTGTACCTATTTATTCCACTAAAATCTCCCACTAACAAAAAATTATTCCACTTTAACAATTATCCCACTTCACGGAAAATGTGCCAATTGACTAACACCTCCTTAGGATATTTAGAATTAGGTACAAAAGATATGGTGATTGATGAAAAATTAGATTTTACTATATATAGAGATTTTTAATTAAAAGTTGAGATTTTTTTTTGTAGGATTATAATTATTAGATGAACGGTTTAGATGAGATGACACATGTTAAAAAAATTTATAAAGGAGGAAGTTGATGGGGCATCCTCCGGTGAATTTGAAGGCTGTTTGGTTTTGCTTTAATGTATACCTAAGTAAAAGCTTTCAAGCTTAAAATAAAAATCTAGATGCATTAAATTTGTAAATTTAAAGAGTAAAAATTTCCTTTTATTTTGGACAAACAACCTTAAGACCAAGACCCGTTCAATTCTCTCCACAATCTAATGACATCCACACAAACCAATCAAAAGCTCTGCATAAAACCTTTTATATATATATATATATATATATATATATATATATATATATATATATATATATATATATATATGCTCTTTGCAGGTTAATTGTCTCCTATAATTCCTTTAAGAGAAAAAAAAGAAAGAAAAAGAAAAGAAAGATTAAGAACAAAAATGGAAATTGCAAGGGCTGCAAGCTTTGGGATACTCCTCTTCATCGCTATTCTCATGCTTGCCTCGTCATCTACAAGCAATCTAGGATGCATTAACGAATGCATCCATCGCTGCTCCGACGCTCATGAAGACTGCAAGAGGATCTGTCGCCTTGCATGTATGCACGCTATTCCTGGTACCGTGTAAAATAATATGTGTGTGTGTGCATGAGTGGATATATCTAGTTTTTCTCTGAATCTTTTAATGTCTGGTCCTTATTATTAGATTTGATTGATTTAATTTGTTTGATGTATGTTGTATTATGTTATTTTATTATTCTCACTTTAATGAAAGATATTAATGAAGCTTTATTTATATCCACTTTAATGGGGGATTATGAGTTCTTCCACAAACTTGGCTGGTGTGGCATTGATATGGCACACATTCGAGTTGCGTAATCTACGTATATCCATGAGTTTGAATTGTAGTTCTCTAGATATATGTCATGTCAGCAACAAATTAGCCAAAATCTCGTTCAACTTCTATTTAACCTCCCAAATCTCAAACATCACATTTTTGGTCTGTTTTCCAGTTAAATTAATGCAAAAGTAAGTTGGGAGCTTTGGTGTTGTCCGTTTGCTCCAAAAAAGGTGGGAGCTTGGGTTTTCTTATTTTGTCCATTTTGTGAAAAGTAATGAGCAGGTTTAACCGATGAAAGGAAATAGTAAACATGGTTTGATTGGAGAATTAGATGACTAAAGTTGATTTTAGAAACAAGATAAAATAAGAGTTAAAAAATGAAACAAAATAAAGATATAAAAGATAAAAGACAAAAGATAAACTGCGGTTAGAAGAGATTTTCTCGAACAATATCTAATCTTGGAAATTCAAATTAACGGCAAATAGGATTTAAAATTCTATTTCTACTAAATTTTAAAAAGAAAGAAACTTCCATTCCAACTACAATTCAAACTAAAAATAACTCTATTATAAAATTAAAAATCCAATCAAAGTCCTAGAATTTAAATTAAAACTATACTCTAAAAAATCAAATATAAAAATTCATATATTAGTTATAATTGTGGTCTTGTCCTCACTGACTAAAGTTTATGGATCCGCCCCTACTCTCATATAGAACAGAGTACAACACTCATCAATCTTATGAACAATAATGTGCATCATTAATCTCACGTTTCCAATATATGGAATTGCTGGATATAACTAGGCTAGGGCCGAAAGATTAAGGCACATTGGGCTATAATACCAACATCCAACCCAATGAGTGTTTATTTATTAAAGATGGGAGTCTATGAGTAACACCTGAACAAACTTTACAGACCCAAAGAGTGCGACACTTTCAATCAATAGAAATAAGCTTGATATATCTCTCAACAATCATATCCTGTGAAAAATCAGTGAAGTACCCTTTCTCCACCTCCAGGCCTTCTTGGACCGCAATGAGCTCAACCCGGGCTTGAACCTGGTCTGCACCAACCTGTTTCGAGTCCAACAGCATGCACGCAATCTCGATCGAGTCATCTCCATGGACCAAACCGAGGGCTTGAACCGAGGGAAGCCCACCACCACGGGCACTAACGGACCGGGCTATCCTCTTTACAGTTGCTATATCAGTTGATAGAAATGGAATGTTAAATGAATCGATCCATGGGCTTGCTCCGATAACTGCTATTCCTCTGGCCCGATTAACATTTACAGATCCTTCGTCAGGTGCTACGGGGAGAATATCTGGGAGGGCCCATCCGGCCCATTGACTGCCCATGAAGTTAGGCCTGTAGTATCCTAGCTCACGACGGATTGCATCTAGGGCTTTGTTTTCTGGGTGGGCTGCTTCATATAAGAAAACTGGGACTGCAATATGCAGAGTAACAATCATACACAAAATAATGAATTCTTTATAAAAATAGCAATAGTAGTAAGAAAACTAATAACTAAATAAGGAAACTAATGCCTACTATTTTTTTTTCCTTATTCAATTATTAGTTTTCTCACTACTGTTTTTTTTAATAAAAAAATAGTAGTGAGAAAACTAATAACTAAATAAGGGAAAACATACTTGTCTGCATAAGACCGAAGCATATTAATCTAGTGCACCTTATGTCCAATTATATGTGAATGAATTATGATTCTTTCAATGATGGTAATCAACAATTATGATAAAATCAGTCTAATTGTAAACGGTATATAGCTACTTATCATCCTTATTTGATTTTATTTACATATATATCTCCTAACAATGTAGTGACGTTATTTTCCCGTTAATTCCTAAACTCACCTGGAATATCTCATCAATTTGTTCTCAGCAAATGTTGCAATTCTGAGTTTTTTGCGGCATTTCAAAAACTAACGGAAACGCAGTCAATTATAGAATGCAAAAACTTATGTGCTACTAAAATAGAACATTGTTGATAAGTAGCTGGATAATCTGCAAATAATCCTTAACTCATGAAATCTTTCAAAGATCTCTGCTGTTGCAGCAAAATTCCAAATTAAGTCAAGATAAGAGTTGAAGGTTAAAATTTTGTAGTGCGACATCAATTTTTGAAATTTAGGATGATCTGATTCTACGTCAAAGGCTCTGCAGCCTACTGTACTAAGACTCCAAACTTATACCGAAACTATACAATTGTGATGAGTGATTGAGGGTTATAATTTTATACTCTAACAAAATCGAAAACGGACGCATGCATACCTTGTAGTTCATTTCCCATATCAGAAGCAACCAACTTAGCCATGGCCGCTGCCTCCTCCACTGTCGCCTCTGCCAACGGATGAAAACAAATATGATCCACTACTCCGAACCGAGGATGTGCGCCGAGATGCGTCTCCAGGTCTACCGCTGCAAACGCCGCCTCCGCCATCGCCTGTACAGTTTGTCGTATAGGGCTGTACAATATGTCCGTGGTAGTATCGTGCACAATGTAGGAGACGAGAGTGTATCGGACTCGGTTGTAGGCTTGGTCCTCGAACTTGTTCACGATCACCGCATCTCGGTCAAGCCTCGCGGCACGCTCGATCGAGTCTAGGGCCATCGTGTTGCGGGATTCGGAGATGTAGATCTTGCAGCAGATTAGCTTGGAGTAGTTCTTCATAGCCATCTTGTTCTTCTCAAAGAAAATTTTGATTACATGTGTTAACACAATAGTTATGGTTGAAAATGTTGATTCTTCACTTTCACAACAGTAAGAATTAAGACTAGAGGAGGCTGTAAGAAAATTTTAATAAATCATGACATGTGTGTAGTAAGGAAGGGATGTAATTAGTTTGAGGCATTAGGGATCAATTTGGCAACTCTTTATTAAACCGGATTTTTGGCCTAAACCAGTTTAGTTCTGAATCAACTTTCCTTGGGACCTAACTAAACCAGTTTAAGATCCAAATTTTACACTAAAAAGAAAATTTTAGCCCTTAACCAGGTTACTTTTACTAAGCTGGTAAGTGGGAGAGTTGCCAAACAAACGATGATATTTGGATGTTGTTTTAGTTTATATATGTAATGAACAGAGAATTATAGACACTCACAAGTATACAAAAAGGAAGAGAAGAATATGCTTAGGGTTGTTTGTTTTCAAAAATTTCTTAGAAATCTACTGAAAATATGGAATCCTTCAGTTTTTCAGAATGAAAATATAATCACAAATTTCACTATTTCTTTTCATCGTAAGTGGAATGGAAAAAGAAGTGAAATGTACTTTAGTGTTTGCAAATTCCAAGGTTAAATATTCTTCTCTCTACGGTAGGAATTTACTCGAAAAAGAGACATATAAATAAAAAGAGTTTTGCTAACCATTTTCCTAAGGAAGCGAAAGAAAGAGAGAGGTGAGGCTAGGTGAGTCTCTCTCTCTCCTTCTTAACCATTACTCTGAGGGCAATATTTAGCAAAACCTTAATAAAAAAGCAGTTATGGATCTCACAACTCTTTTCCATCACACTTAACCACAAAGCAAACAATTATTTTAGGAAAAGTTTTGAGGTTTTTTGGATTTATAACAATTTCAGAAATTCTAGATGTGATTCTTGAAGCCAAAGGTTGATTTAATTATTTAATTAACAACATAGAGAGTATATTGAATGGGTTAATTTCATAAACCTCTCAACTTTCGGGGGTTTTGCAAATATACCCTCAAATTTTTTTAATCTCACAAAACCCCATGAACCTTGGGTGTCTACAAAACCCCTCTGAACTTTTAACTTTTTTCATCAATCCCCCTACATATAATTTGGCAAATATCTAAATGTTCTTGAGAGAGGAAAAAAATCCTTAATTGACGGAGAGGGTGTAACCTATAAAATAGCAAATGACAAAATTAAGGAATTTTTTTTTCTAGTAGCCAAGCTTTAAAGAGTCTGGTTCTATGGAAATTAGGTAAGTGTTCTCGTATTAGATTTTGGGAGGCCAAATGTCAGGGCAGAACTATTTGGCATCTCTTTTTTTCTTGGCTTACAAATTATCTTTCTCCAGAAATGTCAATGTTAGATCTCAGAGGATCTTTCACAATAACCAACGGAGGTGGCAACCCTTGATTCAAAGGCCAATTTCAGCCATTGATAGAGAAGAGGTTACAGACTTAAAAGAATTCCTGCACAATCTCCCTATCACTCCCTATAGCAATAGAAATGAGGTATGGTGGCCATATCATCCTTCAGGCAAACTTCACAGTTAAGATCATGTACACTTTGCTTAATGGCAGTGGCATTTCCTATAATGATTTTAACTTCATTTGGAAATCTATTCTTCCAACCAAAGCCAAAACTTTTGTATGGCTTCTCTCCAAGAGGAAACTCCATACAAAAGCTAATCTTGCGTCGAAGGGATGGACTCAAGATACAACTTGTTCTTTTTGCAATAACCAAATAGAATGTGATGAGCATTTATTTCTGCGGTTCCCTTTTGCGTTGGACGTGAATCTTTTCTTGCCCATGCTCAAGTTATCCTCCTTGCCCCAAAACTTTGGCTTTGTTATTGATTCATACGGTTCTCTGATAGAGGAGAGAGAAGCAGAAAGTTATGGTCAATTCTTTTCCTACGGCTAAAATACCAGATTGGCATTTTAAATCGACCCTAAATGACAATAGAGCATTTTAAATAGCTCCGACTACAATAAAGCCTCATAATTGTTCAAAAGTGACAATAACACCTATATTTTCGCCGGACTCCAACCAACTCCCCTCTCTCCTCCCTTCAAGCTCCCCACACCTCCATGGCTGACCTCCCCTCTCCCTCTCCCTCCCTGAACCCAAACCTATCAAACCCAACAACTAAAAACCTCTCGCCTTCACCCTCAACCTCTTCAACTCCTCCCTCGGAAGCTCCAACTCCGCCCTCGTCGCGGCTGCCAAGCCATGAGAAAGATAGTCCACAACATCAAAAACCTCAGTAAAGCCGAACCCGAACCCCAATGAGAATTAGTTCAACAAGTCTTAGAGTTCAGAGAAGATGAGAGTGTGAATGTGCCATGGGCGAGGGTGGAGGAGAGAATGGTGTTCAGGAGAAAGAAGGAGAGTGGCGACGAGGGCGGAGTTAAAGAGGTTGAGGGTGAAGGCGAGATGTTTTTGGTTGTTGGGTTTGATCGGTTTGGGTTCAGGGAGGGAGAGGGAGAGGGGAGGTCAGCCATGGAGGTGTGGGGAGCTTGAAGGGAGGAGAGAGAGGAGTTGGCTAGAGTCCGGCGAAAATATGGGTCTTATTGTCACTTTTGAACAATTATGAGGCCTTATTGTAGTCGGAGCTATTTAAAATGTTCTATTGTCATTTAGGGTCGATTTAAAATGCCAATCTGGTATTTTAGCTTATACTCTTTGCTAGTGCATTTAGAGAGCGAGGAATACTCTTATTTTCAACGATGTATCAACAATTGCTAGTAAGTTGGTTGCTATTGTTGCATACTTCATACTATTCTAGACAGGTCACTCGGCATCTCAGAGAGCATCCACATTACAAGCGTTGGTAGAAGAAAGAGGGATAGTAGCTCTGCAGACGAGAGATGCAGATTACTAGGTTGATGAAGCGCATGTGGGAGATAACTTCTAAAGGGTTGATCAAATGTTTCTTCTTTTGTTACCTAGATCTAGAACTCACTCCTTACAATTTTCTTTTGGCTTATATTAATTGTAAATTTGATGAGCTTAGTGATAACTCTAAAACATATGTAGTTGGATTATGTTTTTATATAGCTTCTCCTATATTAAGTTTTGGCTAAGTTTAGTTTTAATCAAACATTTATGACTTATGTTGTAGGTGACAATATTGGTTCTCTCTCTACTCATGTGTATGAACTCTTTGATCATTACTATTCTTAGTCTGGGTTAAGTTAGCTATTTTAATGAATCTTTTGAACAAGGCATCTTGCCCTGTTTTTAGCTTTTAAAAAAATGGATTTTTTTTCTCTCTCAAAGAAATTTTAGTTATTTCTTAATTACAAATATAGATTCGGTGACAAAAGTAGAAAGTTCATGATGGTTTTGTGAGATACCCAAACTTTATGAGGTTTTGTGAGATGAAAAAAAATCATGGGGTAATTTGCATACCCCCAAAGTCTAGGGGGTATCGTGAAATTAACCCATGTTGAGTCTTGTCACTCCGACAACACTGTATAATTCAGCTGACTAAAGACTGATCTTTTACTATTCAAGATGGTACAATCACAAATTTATGTGATAAGAGACAACACCAATTGAATTGTTCTCTTCAAGCTAGGGTCTGTTTGGTTGGTTTCTGACAATAATAAAATGCCCGTTTTCCGTGTCAGAAACCTATTTTCAGTGGTTTAATTGCTCGGTCTTCTTAGAATTGGATTTCTAATGTTTGGTTCACTTTTAAAACATGGGTGGAATTTGATTACCACACTAATTTGTTGTTTGGTTGAGATTAAAAATAGGAAATGAAGTACATTTCGGGGCTAAAAGTAACAACTGGCAATTAATTTGTTGGAATTTTTTGTTGAAGAAAACAGCAAAAACCGAAACCTATTTGGACCTTAATTTCCTACCTTCAAAGTGTCAAGCCATGGAAACTCTTTTCCGGGGTTTTTATCCCGATACAAGAAGGCCCTGAAGGCAAAGAGCCTTTTTTAATTAAAAAATTAAAAAAGAAAGAAAGAGAGACATATTATACTTAACAAAATTAAAATTACAATGAAATAGATCATAAATATTTTCTCCACCATTTTACCTACTTTTACACACCCAAAGGAATCACATCTGACTAACTAGGGATCAAGATTTGAGACATTCCACTTCCTATTTGCAATAGGGGCTGAGAAGAGGGATTCAAGGTAAACATCCGGACTCAAAGCTTGAATATTGTCCCATTGACCATACTTGAGCCTAAGCCTTAATTTACCCAAGATTGGAGACAAGATCATTCAATAAAATCTTTCATCCCTTCAAGCTCAACAAGCTCAGCAGGGAATAAGTTAACTCTCTTGGCCGCATCTCTATCTTTCCTAAATGGCAAGCTAACACTCTGAATTATCAAATTGAGGAACGCTAGTTATAGGCACACAGTAGGTTTTTCTTGAATTTTTTTTTTTTTTTTTCAAGTTTGTTGAAGGCTGAGTCCCCTTTACTTAATTCTCTAAAATGTGGATAAACCACTAAAGGCTTGTTGGCTCTCCTCTAATTTATTTGATGAGGACAAAAAACTAGTGATGCATCAGCAAGAACTAGCATGTGAAATAATAATCAAATGAAATCATGATAGATTGTTGAAGAAGATTTCATACCTTGTTGCTCAGCCTTGAATCCCTCTCTCTCTCTCTCTCTCTCTCTCTCTCTCTCTCCGAGTCAAAAAGAGAGGCCCTGATGGAGATGAGGCATGTATATATAATAATGGGTTTTTGGTTAGTATATATACCACTTAAATTATACATATTTACAAAACTGCCTCCAAACTCTGCATTTGATCAAAACTACCTTAAATAATCATTTTTTGAAAGAAATACCAATAAATCATTTAACTTAAATAGTTTAATTTGTAATTGTAATATAAAAACATCAATAAAATAGTTAATTACTTACTCATTATATTCAACAAAATTGATAATTTGTTGGTTTATTTATTTATTTTTTTTCCGAAGTCGAAGATATGAGGTAGTTGCAAATACTGAATTTAGAAGGTAGTTTCACAAATGTGCATGAGTTAAGTGGCTCATGCAAAGAACCCAATAATTAATATGCAAGAACGGCCCACAAATGCAAACATTTATCCCTTAAGGAAGGTGATTAGGACAAGAATGGTGTATAAATGACTTGTAGACAAAGACATGCACAGATGAGATATCTAAACAATTTTATTTGCTAGTGGACAACCGCTTATGAACAATTCACGAGGGTTGATGAGGATTCCACATCATGGACACACAGTTTTCATGAAACCAGTTGTTTTTTCTTCTGTCACAAAAGAGATGAAGAGGACAGATTAAAGCTCTTAATTAATGTATGAAGCGCAAACTTTGTTTGTGGAAGGGAAATAATTGGTCTATAAGGCTCAAAAAAATATAAATGTGTGAACAAAAAGGAAAGTAAACAATAATTTAAAGATACTAAGTAATTTAATTCCATGGACTATATTCCATGGTTTTTAAGTTTTTGTATGATGAAGTATATAAGTGGAGAAGGGCTCACATATTAGACAAGAAAACAACCCAACAACCACCACAAGCTTCCATATAAAGCTAATAAGATGAATATTTAAAATGAAAAAACAAACATATATAATCAGAAACCCTATCAATTCTGAAAATGCATTTAAGCTTTCTTAACATCATTAATAAGAGGAACTAGCGATAAAAATGTTAAATATTGTATACGTGTTGTTTATCTTTAGTCTCACATCGGTTAGAATGGTAGAACAATTTCTCTTTATATTGTACGTAAACACCACAATATCAATGACGAGGTTATTCCTTTTCTCCCAAAAGCTTTATATTTATCGTGGTGTCAAAACCCTCTATTAAACAGTCATGTATATCCTAACTATCCGATCAAACTCCCCTCAACCAATCATAACTCCCTGAGATTTCAATCCTATGTGGACCCCAACTCAATTGTGAAATCACAATCTCAATCGAGAGTGAGATTTCAGCCAAAAATAGCGCTACTCAACCCTTTTCTCACGTGAAGATCACGTGCACAAATCGACTTGCGCTCGTGCCGCCGCAGTGCTCTGACCACACCAAACCCAGTGCCAACGCTGCTCTCTGCACCACCGCTGGTGCGCGCGTCGCTCCTATCCATCATCCAGATCCGACCCTCTACTCGACCCGCTGCTCGTCGACACTGCCGCTTGACGACACCGCTGCTCGTCCTCAAGCTCCACGTCCGAGCTGACCTCAACACAGTCACGCCTTCGCGATGACCACGTCCCCCACCTCAACCAGCCCTCACCATCAAATTGAATCGGCGACCATCAACGCCAGCCACCGCAACGAACAATCGCTCGACCTCCGCAGCCGCTCGACCTCAACCATCGGACCAAACCACATGTGCCCGCAAGGTGTTCGACGGAATGCCTCAGTAACTTCCACCTCTTTGGTGAGCTCCGCCTCTCATCAACCATAACCATGTGGACACTCTCTCGGCCTGGCGTCACAATCAGCTTGGCCTCCAGCTCATACGGTCCGGCAACAATGGACACCTCGAGGAGCAAAGTGGTGCAACTACCATCAATCATGGGGTCACCCCACACACAGATGTCATGCACAACAGACTGACTCTCTGACCACCTCTGCTCACTCAGCCTCACCACAGACGACATGTGCCCTTTCAGACTTACCCGCTATATTAGTCAGCCATTCCGGTATATCTACTGACTCATGGATCTTAGATTCGGGTGCCACTCATCATCTAGCACATCCATCAAGCACCTCACCAACACCACACCTTTACCACCCACAAGCAACGTCCACACCGCTAATGATACACTGCTAGCCATGACTTGTGTCGGCCACCTAAATAAGCCTTCTCAATTCTCCGTCCCTCATGTCCACCATGTCCCAAGCGTCACCATGAATATATTCTCTATTTCACAGCTAGCCGCCCTAAATTATGCCGTAATATTGATACCACATCCATCCACTTTACTATATGGACAAGCTCATCCTTCCACATCCTATTGCCTCTGTTATGTGTCTCATCAATTCCAAACTCACAACATATGATCTTTAACACTATCGCTTAGGCCATCCATCCCTACCTCGCCTCCGTCTTCTCTCTAATACAGGTACCCTAGGATCATTTCCAACTAATGCATTGTCCCTGTGCACTGGCTGCAAGTTAGCAAAACATGTGTCTCTTCCTTTCTCACATAGTAATAAAATTGCTGTTGCACCCTTTGACCTCATACACACAGATATCTGGGGACCGTCCCCACATCCCTCTAGTGGTGGAAACCGCCACTACATCATATTCATAGACGATCACTCACGGTTCATGTGGATCTACCTCATGAATAAAAAATCTGATGCCTATGAAATGTATTATAATTTCACCACCATTATCCTCACTGAATTCTTCAAAAAAATTAAAACCCTCCGTTCCGACTCAAGGGGGCAATACACCTCATGTCGTTTCACCGAACTGCTAGCCCCTTAGGGCACCAAGTCTCAGTTCATATAAAGTTAAAGACATCACGCACGGATTTCTTAGCATTGGTGATAGACTTTCTGATCGTCGATTGTCTGTTTTCTACTGGTGAAAATAACGAGGGAAACTTGAGATAAAACAAGATAAGCTTCCCACATGATAATAAGACCAACTTGATAAGAATCGATCCACAAATATATGAGTAAAGACAGATAGAGATTGCATGTCATACTATATATAAAAAGAGAATACGGCTCCTGTGTGCTTTTTTTTGTGTTCTCCTACTTAGGTGCGGTCCACGCCATAATCAAATTTAAGCTCCTGTGTGCTTCTTAGGCTCCTGTCAGCTCTCTTGGTTTTCACAATTGCACGACTGGTCGGACCCAGTGGCTCGTGCTAACACCTGAGTCTCTCACAATATATTCAATTCCATAATATGGGCCTTATTAACGACCACTCAATTGGGCTTGCGGTGTTTTTGCTAAATTGAAAATGAACATAAAATTATGCAAGTCATCTTTTACAAAGTGCGGAAGTTATCCATTTCACCGTGCAAATAAAAAAATATATTGTAGCAAATAAATTAATTTCGAAAGTAAAACAACTAAAGATGGCGTGGCAATATTATTTATTCATTTAGATATTAAATATTTATAAATTTTTATTTATTAAGTATTTAGTTTAATAAATTATCTTTTAGGATTAATTAAATCTGTATCTACACGGGTAAGGCGGATAACCCTAAGAAAAAAATAATTTTGTTAAGTTTATATTAACATACTATTAGATCCATTTTTACCCAGTTGTTAAGCACATGATAAAAATTATGTGGTAACAACTTTTTGTTCATGAGTATCTTTATGAGTTCTAACGGACATTGTTACACTCATAATATGTCAGAAATATATAAATTTTGCTTTTATGATATTTACCATTATAAATGGGCGTAATTCCGTCTCTGATTATTATTCTAGCAGTAGTCGTGGGCTGCTACTCTCTTGAATTGCCTCCGATTGCGAAGGCGCCCGCAATTGTTCTATTCAATCGCCACCAAAATAGAAGAAAAAGTAACATGAGGGATCGGAGCTGCTTGCTGCGTTTTCGTCTGAGCTGATTGCTTCACCAATACTTGGTGGCCCCCATATTTACGCATGCTACTCATTCGTGGCTCTCACATTTCTGCACAAGAACTACTGGGCCCGACACTCAATTCACGTGAGGGGTCCTAAAAGTCTAAGAGCTACTGCTTTTTCACTCTGATACAAATGGATTTTCCAAATATTAGTCCCTTAAATCTTTCGTATTTTGAAATTCATCGCTTAAATCTTGGAAACTGCTATTTGGCCCTTCAGTCCTTAGTTATTCTGAAATTAGTCCTTTAATCATCGAATTGCTATTAGGCCCTCCGATTCTTAACTTATTTTGAAGTTAGTCCCTCCAATCAAGAGTAGAAATAGCAATTAGAGGGATTACCAAGTAAATCCTATTGTTATAGTCTATCAATTTTCCCAATTCTCATAATTTGTTTCAAATTATTTCCTTCAATTGAAACTTCGAGATATATAACTTTAAATAATACTTTGTGGGTATCAAAGTGAGATATGATCGAAACTTTAGAGTGTCAAAGTGCTGGAAAAATAATTCGAGTCATCAAAGTGAAAAGTGCACAAACTTTTGGGCCCTAAAATGAAAATTAAGTCGTCATAAATTAATGAAAATTTAAAATTATAAAAGGATTTTTTTTATTATGTCTGAGGGTATTTTCACATTCTTTGGTAACATGTTTGGATCGTTGACAAATTAGGCTTGGTGGTATTGCTACAGTGAGGGTGTGTTGAAGTGAATAATATTCAAAGCGCTTACTAGACTAAAAAAAGTTTAGAAGGATTATGTCCAAAGGGAAAGGGCAAGGGCAAGGAGATTTTCTAAAAACCCCAGAAGTGGGTTTTTTAAATTTAATACTATTTTAATGTGTATAAACTATATCATATACATAGCATGGAGTGGGGAAAAAAAAGCTAAATACACTCTTATAAATTTTAAAAACTAACGAAGTGCATTTTGGATTAGATTCTGTGTGTTCTTTTACATAAACAAATTTTATTCCTCATCCATTGATCCATTGAGCCATTTGGGTACCAAAGTGAAAATAAGTCATCAAATAATCAAGCAAATTTTTTCTATATATTAGTACCTTAAAATTTTTCATTTTTTGAAATTAATCCTTCAAATTATTAAAATTGCTATTAGGTCCCTAAATTCTTAAGCTATCTTAAAATTAGTCCCTCATGTCATTGAAATTGCTATTAGCTTTTCTGATTCTTGAGTTATTTTTTAAAATTAGTTTATCTAATTAAGAATAGGATTAGTAATTTGAGAGATCTATTTGAAACAACTTATGAGAATTGAGGCCTAATAGAAACTTCGACATGCTACAACTCTATAGAGCACGCACGTGCAAAGCATGTGCCCTTTCACTAGGTTTTACAAATTTACGTTCTAATGGAAATAATAGAGGATAAAAATGGTCTCCAATGTAAGATCTCGTTAATGTCATTAACTAAGCAAAACATTGAAAAAATATACATATAGCCTTTCAGGAATATTAAGGAGGATTTAGGTTGATAACAGTAAGGAAGCATCCAAATTAATGCATGAATTGAGAAATGACTTAATTGCACTTAAATATCCTATAGTTTTCCCTAATTTGCACTTATATACCTTCACTTGTTTTGGTAGCACTTATATATCTTAAAATTTTTTAAAACTTGCACTTATATACTCTTACTTGATTTAGCAGCACTTTTATACCTCTAAAGTTTTTAAAACACGCACTTAAATATTCTGAAATTTTTAAAACTTGTACTTATTGTGCAAGCCTGAGGGTATTGTGCAAGCTTGAGGGTATTTAAGTGCAAGTTTTTAAAACTTTAGGTTATTTAAGTGCAAGTTTTTAAAACTTTAGGGTACTTGAATGCAAAGTTTAAGAAGGGTAAATTACACTAAACCCCCATGAAATTTTAGCATTTTGCAATAAACCGCCATGAACTTTCAAAATCGCACTAAACCTCTAACAACTTTTTGGAATTGCAAAAAATCCACAACAACTTTTTGAGTTTTGCCGATAACCCGCATAAAATAGAACCAAAAAACACATAAAAAAGCATTTTGAAAGTTATTGGGGGTCTAGTGTAATTTATCCAAAATATTGAAAGTTCATGAGGTTTTACTGCAAAATATTGAAAGTTCATGGTGTTTAATGTAATTTACCTTTTATAAACTTTAGCGGTACATAAATGCCTCAAAAACAAATGAGGATATATATATATATATATATATATATATATATATATATATATATATATATATATATATATATATATATGGGTTTAATGTAATTTACCTTTTATAAACTTTAGCGGTACATAAATGCCTCAAAAACAAATGAGGATATATATATATATATATATGGGTTTAATGTAATTTACCTTTTATAAACTTTAGCGGTACATAAATGCCTCAAAAACAAATGAGGATATATATATATATATATATATATATATATATATATATATGGGTTTAATGTAATTTACCTTTTATAAACTTTAGCGGTACATAAATGCCTCAAAAACATATATATGAGGAATATGGAGAAACTTGGTACCAAGTTTTTCCATTTTTCATATATATATATATATATATATATATATATATATATATATATATATATATATATATATATATATATATATATATATATATATATATATATATATATATATATATGAGCTCTATAAACTTAAGTTGATAGGGAAATATCCACCAATCTTTTCTATCCATTGATGTTGCCTTGGGATCGTGAAAGATATAAAGCCCACTTTGAGATTTGTGTGCTTCTTGATTTCACCTGATCTCAAGGCAAGATCAATGGATATAAAGTCATGACACTCCTCCCTATCAACTTAAGTTTATATGAGCATCGCTTCTCTCTCTCTCTATATATATATATATATATATATATATATATATATATATATATATATATATATATATATATGAAAAATATGGGTATGCTTGGTACCAAGCGTCATTTTAGTCTTGGTAGTGAGGTGTATCAATCACATCCACTCCTCAACCCACGCTGCCATGGCCCCCATTTGAGGAGTGGATGTGATTGATACACCTTAACTATCAAGTACCAAGCATCAAAGATAACCATATATATATATATATATATATAGAAGAAGTGCTTATAAACTTAAGTTCATAGAGCCTTGCTCTCTCTCTCTCTCTCTCTCTCTCTCTCTCTCTCTCTCTCTCTCTCTCTCTCTCTCTCTCTCTCTCTCTCTCTCTCTCTCTCTCTCTCTCTCTCTCTCTCTCTCTCTCTCTCTCTCTCTCTCTCTCTCTCTCTCTCTCTCTCTCTCTCTCTATATATATATATATATATATATATATATATATATATATATATAAAACAAGTGAGGGTATATAAATACAAAGTAGGGGAAACTATAGGGTATTTAAATGCAATTAAGCCATTGAGAAATATTTTGAGACCCAAGGAATCAGTGATTCCCATGGATCATTCCAGACCAGCATGCTTCACATGGATCATTTGTGTGCCACGTCATGCTGCGCAATCTAAAATCTGACACTTGGCATTCGCTTATCGAGTACAGAACTAAAATGCAATCCTATCTCGGTAAGGACTCGCTATCGCGTTTGGGCCCAAAAGCAGTCAATAATTAGCAGCTCTCACCGTTATAAGCAGTGGCGGAGTCAAGATTTCATCTCAGTAGTGTCCTGATATAACTCATGAGTTAATTGTAATACAGAATTCTCAAAATTATTCTCAGAATTATTCTTCATAGCGGTCTCCTGCTCTAATTTCAGCATTGTTCTAAATAGTAATTACACATAAAAGTAAGTAAATTGCCTTTGAAGTAAACAAATGCCTTTGAAGTAAACATTCCAATAATGTCCTGTGACACCGCTGAACACTATGTAGTGCCACCATTGATTACAAGGACTGATACAACATAAAATTTGTATATATATGGATGCATTTATATGTGTATATGTTTGGATACGGATATGGCTACTAAATATCTATATGCAATGTGTAATAGTGATGAATATTGATACGTAATGAAGTATTCGGATCCACATCCGAGATATCCGAACATATTGCAATTATTTTGACTATTAGACCAATGTATATGAGGTTAATATTAATATTTTCATATATGTGTAATCTTAGCTTTTAGATAATGACCATATTAGTGGACTCTCTTGTATATAACGCCTATATTTTTCTTAACCATATTCCTTTTTCCATTTCTTTTTCTATTCACATATATTTTCTCTTATTTGATTTGTATCTCAGATCCAATTTTCGGAATATCGATATGATTTTTTTCTTACCGAGATCATATTCATATTCACATTTGTATTCATTATTGGTAAGTGAATATAATATGATAAGCATCACATCCGATCCTTTTATACTGCCAACTAGAAAAGATGCAAAATATATCAACAAACAAAAATAAATCTATAATTAAATTTTAGGAAAATTATCCCTAGCCTCTAGTCCTAGATTTTGAAACATGCCTCTTCTCCCAAAAAAAAAACTTTTCTCTTACTTGGGCCATCTGGACACTAAAGTTGGCATGTTTTTATCTTCCACATTTTCATCATTTTTTTCTCTCTTAACTCTTGATAGAACTAATATAACTAAACAAATAACTATCAAACACAAAGCTTTAAAATTTAAGTGGGAGAAGCGACTTTATTTCCTCTCTGATTTTTTCCCCCCTACAGGTCACGAGCATGATGATCCCAATATAAAGGCTTCTACGAAGTCTTTCCATCTAATGGAAACTCTAAGAGATAACTAAAATAAATTCTAAGTTGCGTGATAAAACTAATTTCTAATCACAAGAAACTCTTAGGATAAACTAACTATTAAAGATAATCCAAATCAAACTAGAAGTAGGATTAGCTTCAACATCCCCCTTTAATCCTTATTCTGCAAAATAGTCATTCCCATTATATGCTTCAGCTTGACGAATGCTTCAAACTTCAAGGGTTTCGTGAGGATGTCCGCAACTTGATCTTTAGACTTGCAATAAATCAACACGATCTCGTTCTTCCCAGTATTGTCTCGAAGAAAATGATTGTGAGTATGAATATGTTTGTTCCTTCCATGAGTGATTGGATTCTTCGCTAAATCAATTGCCTACTTGCTGTCAACATAGATCGTTCTAGGGCCTTCAACTTGAACATAAATTTGTCTTAGCACATTATGTAACCAAATTGTTTGACTAGCACTTAATGCCGTTGCTAATACTCCGCTTCACAAGTTGAGAGTGCAACAATGGATTGCTTCTGCGACGACTAAGAAAATGCGGTGGAACCAAAATTGAAAATATAGCCAAAAGTGCTTTTATGATCATCATGATCTCCACTCCAATCACTATCAGAATAACCTACAATATCACAATTGTTAGATGAAGAAAAAATAAATCATGATCATAAGTCCCCTTTAGGTACCACATAATTTTCTTTGCAACTTGTAGATAAGATTGACAAGGGGCCTCCAAATATCTGCTGATTAGACCAACCCCATAAGATATGGCTGGCCTTATACATGTAAGATATCTCAAACTCCCAATAATTTTCTTGAAATAAGTAGGATCAACTTGTGCATCATCACTTCTCTAGATAATAGTACCAACTTCCATGGTAGTTCTAACAGGATTGCAATTAAATATCTGAAACTTTTTCAACAACTATGCACAATACCTCTTTTGACATATGAAAATCCCATCGTTGCCTTGAACTACTTCAATGCCGAGAAAATAAGACATCAAGCCAAGATCTATCATCTCAAATTCATGCATCATGGACTTCTTAAAATCTTCAATCATACTAATATTATTACTAGTAAAAATCAAATTATTAACATAAAGACATAATAGTAGTATATCACCAGAATTGTTGCCTTCACATATAAGGCATGCTCGGAGAGGCACTTCTGAAATCCACTTTCCTAAAAGAAAGAATTAATTCTTTGTTCCATGCTCATGGCGCTTGCTTCAGCCCGTACAACGCTTTCTTCAACTTGTATACTTTATGTTGGCACCCTTTCTTCACAAATTTAGGTGGTTGCCTCACGAAAACTTCTTCTTCAAGAGGCCCATTAAGAAAAGCTGACTTTACGTCCATCTGATGAATACTCCAATGCTTCTGTGTAGCCAAGACAATTATTAGTCTAACAGTTTCAATTCTAGTAACAAGGAACAATACCTCTTGGTAATCATAACTAGGCATTTGCTCATACCCTTTCGCCACCATTCTTGCTTAATACCATTCAACTTCACCATTCACCTTAATTTTTATCTTGAAAACACACTTCACGTCGATGGCTTTATGTCCTTGTGGGATATTAGTAAGCTCCCACATGTTGTTCTTCTCGATCGTTGTTATCTCTTCTTTCATTGCATGTATCCATTTAGGATCTTGAATAGCCTCTTCAAATATAACCGACTCATTTCATTGCATGTATCCACTTAGGATCTTAAATAGCCTCTTCAAACATAACTGGCTCATAATCTGCGAACATTACAAAGTGCACTATATCTCCATCTGCATCAACATCATCATCTGGGGTTACTTCCTAATCCCTCAAGAGAACTGATGGTTGGCAATTTCTTCTTGGTCTTTCAACTTCTATTATAACTTACGGCACTGAAGCTTCAGGAGCATTGACCGATGGTGCTTCTTTAGTCGCAATAGGGACACTATCTTCAAGAATATCAAGGAGAGTACGCCATGAATCATTTTGTGCTTCCAAATCCCAATTCCAAGCTTCTTCCTCAAAACATCTCTGTTCACTATCATCTTCTTTTATAATGGGGTTGTAGAGCTTATAGTCTCCGGGCTTGTAGCCAACAAAAATTATCTTCTCGCCTCTGTCATCAAGTTTCTTTCTTCTTTCTACTGAAACATGAGCATAAGCAATGGAGCCGAATACTTTGAGATTCCCTAGCTTGGCTTGTAACCAGTCCACACCTCTTCGAGAAGAAGATTGTCTATGCTCTTTATCAGTGATCTATTCAACAAATAAATGGTGCACGCTTCACCCCAAAAAGAATTTAGCATACCTTTGGCTTTTAGCATGCTTCTCGTCATGTCAAAGTAATGTCTTGTTGTTTCTCTCAGCAATGCCATTATGTTGAGATGTATAGAAAAAAGTAACATCACGGTTTATTCCTTGTTCTGCACAATACTTATTGAACTCATTAGAAGTATATTCACATCGACCTTCTGTTCATAACACTTTGAAAAAGTGACCACTTTCCTTCTCAACTAGGGCTTTAAAGCTCTTGAAACAATCAAATACTTCATATTTTTGCTGCAGAAAGTAGACCCATATTTTATTTGTGAAATCATCAATAAAAGTAACAAAGTACCGAGTACTACCCTTTGGTACAGTGTTCATAGGGCCGCACACATCTGAATGGACGAGCTCAAGAGGCTTCCTTGCACGCTAAGTATTTTCAGTATCAAAGGGTAATCTGTATTACTTTCCAAAAATACACCCTTCACACAATTGCTCGGGATGATCTACAATGGGCAAACCTTTCACTAAATTTCTTTGAGCAAGCAACTTCAAACTGCGTAAATTCAGATGTCCAAAACGAAGATGCCACAATCAAGACTCGTCTTTCATAATAACATTGAAGCAATGATAATCATCATTCTTGATATCAACTCGAAACATGTGATTCTTCGTCATAGGGACTTTAAGGATAAATATACCTCTTTTATCAAATATTAAGAGTTGACTACTAGAAAAGCGTAAATCGTATCCCTTTTCAAGAAGTTGGCTCATACTAAGTAGATTGTTCTTCATATTCGGTACATAAAACACATCAAAAATAAACTTGTGGTCTACGTTCTTCAACTTGATGAGAACTCTCCCTCCTCCCATCACTGGTATAGTGTTATCATTGGCAAATTTGATTTGGACCGCATCGACTCATCCAGATCCACAAACAACTCCTTCTTTCCGCACATGTGATTAGAGCACCCAGTGTTAAGAAATCATGTGTGATAGTTTGATCCTTCACCGGTTACCATGGCCATCAACAAAGTGTGGTTGTCATCATCACCTTTTTCTTATGTAAATCGAACTTCTTCTCCGGATTAAGAATTCTCCTTGTACTTGCACTCCTTTGGATAGTGGCCATATCTGTAACAGATATAACATTCAATATTTGATTTATTAAAGTTTCCTCCACCATGTTCAAAGCCTCGACCTCGACCTCGACCTCGACCTCGATCTCGACCATGATAATTTGAATTCGATTTGATAATTGCTTCTTTGGTTGCCATCATCTCTTTGATTGTTGCTGTAACCGCCACGCCCCCGATTGTTGTAGTAGCCCTGCCCTCTATTGTTGTAGTTACCGTATTCTCATCCTCTGTCACGAAAATTTCCTCCTCGCTGGTCTCTTTCATCCTACGCTCCTTTGTTATTTTTGATGGAAGCTTGACTTTGGAAAGCTTTCTCAAGAGGCTTCTCAGTTGACCTCTCATTCATGTGTTGCTCACGAACTTGTAGGGTACCCATAAACTCATCAATTGTCATTTTGAAAAAAATCCTTTGACTCTTTGATTGCCACCACAATATGATCAAATTTTACTGTAAGAGATCGCAATATCTTCTCCACAATTGTTAAATCTGTAACCTTCTCCCCTTTTATTTTTATTTGATTTGTCAAAGCAAGTACTCGAGTCACATAATCTGCAACACTTTCAGCAGATTCCATCTGTAAAATTTCAAATTGATGTCTCAAGGTTTGAACTCTAACTTTTTTCACCTTTTCAACTATATGGTACAATGTCTCCAAATTATCCCATGCTTGCTTTGCCGTAATTGCTCCGTTGATCTTCTCAAAGACCGAAACCTTCACTCCTTGATGGATGTAGAATAATGCCTTCCGATCCTTCTTCTTGTTCACACCGTGGGCTTTCTTCTTAGCTTCACTCACTCTCTCTAGGGGATTGACAACTCCGTTCTCTATGACACCCATTATATCTTGATATTCAAACAACACCTTCATCTGCACTCTCCACCGGTGATAACTCTTCCCATCCAATATGGGAATAGAAGCCGACGTCGTCCCATTCAGAGTGTTCATGGCTCTGATACCATTGATAGAACTAATACAACTAAACAAATAACTATCAAACACAAGCTTTAAAATATAAGTGGGAGAAGCAACTTTATTTCCTCAATGACTTTTTTTTAGCTTACAGGTCACGGGCATGGTGATCCCAATATAAAGGCTGCTACAAAGTTTTTCAATGTAATGCAAATTATCAGAGATAACTAAAACAAATTCTAAGTTATGTAATAAAACTAATTTCTAATCACAAGAAACTCTTAGGATAAACTAACTATTAATGATAACCAAATCAAACTAGAATTAGGATTAGCTTCAACAACTCTCTCATAATCCTGTGATAATTTCTTGCACAATTGGATCCTTAATCTTCACCTCATGCTGCTTCTAGCCTCCTCACTTCACCCAAACTTCAGTCCATTTATGAGTGGAGCAGTGGTAGGGCTCCAAGGGAGGCGAAGTTGAAGAGAAGTACTAGCAAATGATGACAATGGACAAGTTGTTAGTGAGCAATGGTAGAGGCAGAATTTTGTCCCAATGGTGTCCCCATATAATTTAGCATTGTTATATTTAGAATCTATATTGATAGTTTTATAAGTTACCCTTCCTAGTTGTGTCCGACCAGATTCTTAGTGGTGTCCTAAATTGTAAATACAAATAAAAATAAATAAATATACATATAATGTAGGAAATCCAGTGGTGTCACGTAACACCACTGGATACTATGTAGCTCTGCCATTAATAATGAGGCGATGATGCTGCAGTAAAACTATGTGGAAGACAAAAATTCATAGCTGAAAGTGAAAAAGATGAAAGCAAGCTAACATAAAGGAGGGTTTTGTGCAACTTACCATACTGTATAATATAATATATGCATATCTAGGACTATCCAAACGGTCGGTCGGTTCGATTTTTGGTCAAATTTTGCCAAACCGAACCGAACTGCCAATAATTCAAAACCAAACCGAACCAATCCAAGTCAGTTCGGTTCAGTGCAGTCAGTTGGTTCAGTTTCTGAATTGAGTGTGGTCCATGCAAATGTTACATTCCAAATTAAAGAGTGAAGCCTTATTTCCAGCGCCTGCCATAACTCATTCATGCTAAAACTATTGACTGTACCATCTTTCTTTTGCTGTGTTTGCAGCTTATGTAGGTACTGACTCTGACATGCAAAGACTTTTGGAAAATATCAATATAAGATGAAGAGATCAAGATGAGAAGTAGAATTGAGAAACCTGGTAATTAATTTAGATTAAGAACAGGCGCTCATAACAGAGAATGAGTCCCTATTCTCATAAACCTTAGAATATAGAATGTCTTGGAAATAGTGAGCATGGAAATGAAATTTTATTTTTGAACTTCTATTAGATCCTCATAAAATGTATGTATAAGCTTCATTACCAATTACAACATAAAATGAGCACCATGCAGATAAAATAGTCTACAACAACATTATGATTCTTTGAGGTAGGTAGAGGCAAATGTACAAGAGGACAAAGCAATATGGAAATAAAATGACAGAATTCTGAATAATAGATTGCCTATGAAGACGAACGATGGCTGAAATTGGCATTCTACAATGTAGCCCCTTTTTTTCAACATTAGTTAGGATTTTAATAAATTGATCTTGAGAGATGATTCGGCCCATGAATGACCAAGGGACGACGAAACGTGCTAGCTAGGCTTAAGAGAAGTCATGGTTGAGGACCTAGGCCGTGTTTGGATTGGGTATTATTTTCAAGTAATAACCCTTTATCCTTTAAAATGAAATAGTAAGGTGTTTGGCTTAAAATTTTAGGAGGGATTAGGTTGGACTAATTAGTCCTTTAAATTGAAATAGTCCAGAGATTTTGGACTAAATAAAGGAGGGGAATGGGGTGTTATTATAGTCTTGGTATTATTATCCTATTGGGATTATACCTAAAATGACCATATTACTCCTTAACATTTCCAAAAACAAAAACAAAAACAAAAAACCTTGGGTTTTCATTATTTCTTTCACCCACATTCTTTTTGTAGCATTTTATTTCTCCCTCATCCTCTCATGCATCTTTCTGAATTCTCTCTCGTCATCTCTCCTAAATGTAGGTGAGAACATATGATTGAAACACCCTCTCTCCCTCCCCACCCCCCCCCCCCTCTCTCTCTATACATTTCTTAATCTTGTCATGCATCTCTCTGAATCCTCTCTCGTCATCTCTCTCAAATATACGTGAGAACATATGATTGAAGCATAAAACTATTTGCATCTAAAATAAATGGGAAGAAATCTATCTCAAATAATAAAAAACTAGCGGTTCACTATAATAGTAATAAAAAATTTATATCTAACATAATTGAGAAGAAAGTTAGACACCCAAAACTCGAGGTTATTTTGCTTGTTACACCATTAAGAAGCTATAATTCACTCTTGGTAGGAAGAATGATATTTTTGACATTTACTGTTATTTCATAATCCTATACACCTTTACAATGACAAGTTCCAAAGATACCATTGGTATTAGATGTGTTAATAACAAATGGAGCCAAACAAATTATTAAAAATTTAACTCACTATAGTCTCCTGGATTAATATATCCCAGGATTATAGTGAGTTAAATTAATCCCAGGATAAAACTAATCCCTAATCCAAACATGGCCCTAGGGTATTTTGTTGCCGTCGGAGTCGAAACGTCTAAAATCTGTAGTCTATACGAACGGATACGGGCTTGGATTTAAAAGAGTACGGATAGTTATTCTCAACGCTATTTGGATTATGAATATAAGGCTATTATGGTTCAGTCGGTTTGGACGGTTCGGGTTGCAAAATCTTCAACTCAGCCCAAACTAAGCTTTTGTCAAAACTAAACCGAACTGCCATATTTTGGGTTGTTCGGTCGGTTTGTTCGGTTTGAATCGAACCATGCTCACCCCTATTCATGTCTCAAGACTTCGAGCAGCTACCAAAATAATAAAATAAAATAAAAATAAGAAAACTAGGGTTTGCAATATTTTATCGTTCTGTTACAGAATAGTATAACTACTTTGCAATTAAATTCAGACATTGATTGAGGTAGTTGAGTTTAGTTATTGGAGACATAGACATTTATTTGTTCAAATTCTATGGATGTTTGTAAGTTTTATGGGCTTCTGTTTCTAAAATGCAAAGTAACATAGAAAGGCCCATAAAATCTAACAAGCAACGGGTGGTATATATTAAAAATTCTTGTATTTTAAAAGAAATTAACTCATCGCAAGTGATCTGGATGGTTGGGAGGTTCCAATATAGCTCTCATGGTCTTGGATTTGATTTCAAGCTGGGTTATTAAAAAAATTAGAGAGTTTTCAAAATGTCAGTTCCATACTAATAAAAGATAAAATTAAAGATTACAGTGAGCTGTTAAACTTAAAATACTTTCATTCTTTATCCCAAATCCCAAATCTTTGATTTTGGGTTAATCCCGCTTAGACAGCATGTAGTGCCGTGCTTTGGACTTGTTATTGTCTGATTTTGCCAAATAGACCTCTTGAGTGAAATATATTTGACTCTTTTATTTGATGTGGAATGTTGGCAAATATTATAGCAAACTTAAAGTTATGAGCCTATCTGAGGAGGGTGGTGATTTTTTTTTGGGTGTGCGCGTTGTGGGTGTGTGTGTGGGTGGGTGGGAGGGGAGTGTTTCTATCTGCCAAAATCAAGCATGAATGGTAAGTTCCAAAATGTGACACTAAGAGGGTGTTTGGGAGGACTTAATTTTTTAAGCTTATAAGTTATGCTAACTTTTAGTGGCTTTTGACTTTTATGATAAAAATATTATGAAAATTATTTGGATAGAATAGTAATTTTTTTGGTCAAACCTAGCTTATTTAGGTGAGCTTATAAGCTAGTTTTTGAAAAGCTGGGGTATACCAGCTTTTCAAAATGAGACTTATAAGTTAACTTATTTGATATTTTACCAAACAGGTAGATATGGAAAAGCTAGCTTAAAAGCTAGTTTGACCAAAAAAATAAGCCTCCCCAAACACCCTCTAAGATCTATGTGCAACTAAAATTTTTTTTCTTCATTTTTGAAACTCTTCGATGTTTGACGTCCATAGACGATTTGCACAAGTCTATACTTCTTGTAAAAGAGAATTGCCATGTTATAACTTTTGAACACCTTTTTGCCCTCTTGGTTTTCATAATTCACTATTATGCTATTATCTATAATTAATCCTTTAGTCATAAACCTTATTAACTATGTCTTCTCAATTAATCCTTTAACAATTAATAGTTATACTTATTATTAAATTATAATTCTGGACAATACTTAACTTACCGAATAAATAATTGCCTTTACTGTTATTATTATGAATTTTTAGTTATAGTTTAATATAAACAGTATAACTGTTTTAATAGTATTCGATCTCTAAATTAAGAATTTAAATTGTTATTTGATAATTATACTATTAAATAAATTATTTAATAGTAGTATAATAAAATAATTTCCATAACTATCAAATAAATTATTTTATAATATTACAATTATCAATAATAGTATAACTATTAATTGCTTAAGAATAGTATAATAAAATAATAATACGTAATTTATCAAATAAATATACTATTGAACTATTTAATAAATGGTCATCCAAAAATAACTATTTAATAAATATGTATAAATTATAATAAAATAATTAAAGTAATAGTATAAAATATATAATCATATTATAAATAGTTAGGTGGTTTGCACTTTGGTACGTCAAAATCGACACCATTTTTAACTTTGGTAGGCCAATGGTTTTTCAATACTTTGATACCCCAAACTTCACACCTATTTTGATTTTGATGCCTCAAAGTTTTTCCGACACTTTGATACCCAAAGTTTACACATTTTTAACTTTGATACCCAAGTTTATTAAATAGTTATTTACTATTGTATAGTTATTTTAATAATTAATAATTAAATTATAATGATTATCAATGTTCTTATATTATTCAATCAATTCTTTACATAATACAAATTTATTGTATAATTTCATTTATTAAGACAAAAGTCTAATCGTTCAATTTAAGAATTTATACTATTTCAAACATCATTTCACAATTTTCTTGCTTATAAAAACATTCAAAATGTATAATAAAATAAGTCCACGTGCAAAAGCACCCGCACTATACTAGTCCATCTACAATTCTATTGCACAATAGGATAATTTCATGGGAAAATTGCTTGGAGGAAGCAATTTGTAAAAAGTTATGCAACCCCCACCCCCAACTAGAGTCAAACCCATTTAAACTCTTTGACCCAAGTTTTCATGCTAAAACACCCCTAGCCCAACAAAGTATATGTACTTTATACTGTATTTTGAAGTATTGTCCACTTTACCCTTTTGTACCCATTTGTTGAGTGTGTAAAATTCTTTGTCTTATTCGGTAGCCCATTTGACAGTGGGAAGTGACATATAATGGGTTAAAGAGAAGTGAGAAGAGTTGCATTAATGGCTGGGAGAGCTTTTTTGGAGGGAAATGGAAAATTGGAGGGAAACATACTAAATTCCCTCCAAATAATGCCCCATGTCAATGTAATATCTTCTTTCCTCTTTAGATTCTACTCAACAACTTTTAACAACCAAAATATTCTTAACTTTTTCCTCTTAACTTCTCCAACAATCAAAATGGAAGAATCTTTAATGTGTGTGATTTCATTTAACACCAATGCAACCCTCATTAAAGTCAATTCTGCAACAAGTTTAGTTGAATTGAAGATGCAAGCTGCAGAGAATTTAAGAGTACCGTATGAAAGTTTGCTGATAAGTTACTCTCTCGAGAAGTTTCGCAATGTCTCGTTTGAGCTTTTAAAAGATGAAGATATTCTCAACATGCTAGATTATCATCGGTCAATGGGGTTGAATACGATAACCATGACTGTTACTGAAAGAGATGAAGGATCCACGCATGCCATAGGGACAGAAACAGAGCGTAAGTAAGTATTCAAAAGATTATTTTCAGGTTCTGGATACACGTTATAATGGGAACTGTGATATTTACGTCTTATATGTGACCTGTAGACATTGCACGTGACATATCTACTTTAGTTGTGACATATACTAGTTAACAGTTATTTGTAATTGTCACATGTGACTTATATGTATGTTATATTTAACTTGCAGTCTTCCTAATGTAAGCTCACAGTCATTGGAGCATATCGAGGAACCAGAGAGGATCCTAATCGAGGAATCGGAGAGGATCCCAAATGACAATCCTCAAGGAGAGCATGTGTGGATGATGGGTGACATAGTAAGTGACTCGACATGAATCCCAGCATGGTGGCACTAGGCAATTACTGGAAAAGGGCAGCAATTTGAAAGCGCAAAAGAAGTTAGAATGGCTCTTATATACTACTCTATAGCTAAGAAGCTCGCTTTTAAATATGTTAACAATGAGCCAAAACGCATTTGTGCTAGTTGCATGTTCAGAAAAGAAACACAATGCCCATGGTTGCTTTACGCTTCACGATTGAGCCATGTGTCGACCTTTGCTATAAAAAAATTTATTCCTCAACATACATGTGGACAACATAACAGCACAGCTAGTCACTCCAGAACATCGAGAAGGTGTGTAGGCGTGGAAAATTGCCTATAAGTCCCCGAACATAGCTTGTAACAATGAGTTGAAAATCGACGAGCCATCCGATGACGTAACGGCGAACCGTTGACGACACAACAAGTGGCCGCGACGCAAACGCTCTCACTAAGATGCCCTACGCAAACGCTCTCTCCTTTCTGAACCGTCAGCTGATTCCGGGGCCTTGGCGAACTGACGCGCCAGGCGTGCGAACGAAGGGATAAACCCAACTTTGAAGCTCCGGATCAGCGAAAACCGACAAACTTGAATCAGACCAAGACTCGAAACATCGAAAAACGGCGAAGAGGTCCCGGAACCGCCCTCAGGGGCTCGGCAAAAACCGAACAACCTGGGGGTGGCTCGGCTTTGCCGAGCCACCCCAAGGTGGCTCGGCCAAGGCCGAGCCACCCAAGGGGTGGCTCGGTGGCCGAGCCACCCCTAAGGGTGGCCGAGCCACCTAGGTGGTGGCCGAGCCACTTCCTAAGTGGCTAGGTGGGCTTTTGGGCCCAGTTTTGACCCCCTATCCGCTTTTAAAATCTATAAATAGAGGGGTGGGGGCTCATTTGTGGGGATTTGAAATTTTGGAGAAGCCAAAGCTCTGCCAAATTGCGACCAGGTTTCAGATCAGATCTCGGGAGAAAAGGAGGCACTTTTGACGATCATCTTCTTCAACAACCAGATCCAGATCTCGGCGAACACACCTTAGCAAGTGCGAGAGGTCGGATCTCTGATCTACACTACTTCCTCGAGATCAAACCTTGTTTTGATCTCGAGAAGAGCTTTGATTTCGCTTAGTCGATCTCATTTGCTTGCACTCTTGTTTCCATTGTGAAATAACCCCTCTTGATCGTGTAGATCTTGTACCGGATCCGGATTACGCGGTGGTCCACGGACGGAAAAGAAGTCCCCGGCACAGGAAAAGACACCCACGCAAGCGAGGATCCGATAAACGGATCCCGCGTTTGTTCAAAAGGAAAAAAAGTTGTAATCTTTTTGATTGTTCATTGTAAAGCCTTATAAAAAGGCGATCTTTTTTCTGAATCTCGTTTGTAATCCCATAAAGGTGTAACGAATTCAATCAATAACAATCATCCCGAATTTTCCCGCGAACAAGCTGGCGACCATAGTGGGAGGAAACTATCTCAGATCTGAGATCGTCGTGTCGCAACCGCGGATCGAGATCTTACCTCCAAAGAAAGCTTTTCATGGAGAAGGGCGCAAGAGGACAACCCTCACTCAACCGTTGCTGAGATCTCCCCTCGCGACTTTATTCTGGCAATCCAACAACCCGGGGGTTCAGATCACAATTGGTCGACTTCGACTAAGAGGGCACGTCAAAGGCGACGCCAACGTCAGGCTCGTCAACTTGCAAAGGCCTTGGAACAGGTTGATGGAATCCGCTACTCTGCAGACTTGGAGTCCAGGAAGCGTCGGCCGCCTCATTATCAAATCGCTTGCAATTCCTCCAAGCCATCAACGGACGAATGGGTTCTCGTCAAGAGAACTTCGTTAGACCAGGCGTATTGAAGCTTGTAGGTGCCGCGTCGTTCAAGCTCGCGCTCTTGCAAAAAGGGCACAGAACTTGAACAAGAAGGAAGTGGTCAAAAAACCACAAAAGTCCCGTCAAGTCTGGGTGCTAAAGTCCAAGACAGCGCAAAAATCAGAGCGCAAGACGACCGAATCCTCCTTCCAAAGCCGACACAGCCCAAGCCGCTTCGGCCCCGAGATTGGGGATCGCATATGCACTCCCCTCAAGCCGATCACTACTTAAAGGTATCCTGTCACATCCAAACAAACCAGAGCACCTCAATGTACGTGTTCGTGTGCTGTGCATAAGAGAATTCTAGTCGCCTCTAGACTGGGGGTTCATGACGAAGCCCAGGAGCCCGTTAAGACTCCACGCTCGCAAGGAGGTGGTCTTAAACGAGCGACTCCTGATACGACCTTAGATCATTCAAAGGCGACAATAAATAAGCCCGAGAATGTCAACAAGGTTCTTCATCCCCAAAAGAAGACGTGTCCGTCAAAAAACAACGTTAAACTTGGGGTACCGCACCAACAAGCGATGGATTGCTCCAATGAGTCGCCATCGCCGGGTGTGAAGAAATCCCAAAAGGAGAGTGTTCGAGAAACCAGCTCTCACTCTCCATACGGAGACCTATCGCATGATCGCCAAAATATAGCCGCCCTGTGACCGCTTTCACAAAAGGTCTCGATGTTCGAGAAACTTACTGCCGAAGCGTCGAAGCCCAAGCCAAAACACTTTCACCAGAGAAAATCCTCCCTCCAGGATGATGAATTCGTTGAAGTCACCATCAATATGGTTGGCAAAGAAAAGTCGGCAATTACTTCAAAAGTCTCTAATCCCGACTTTTCTCCTGGAAGAAAAATTGATTCAGGGATAGCTCAACGGATGTCTCAGCTCCAACTAGAAGCCGTCGGACATAGGGATTACCCGAGATCCATGAAGGACTATCCTCGAGTGATGAACTTTCGGATACTTGTTCAATCGCCTCGACGATACAATGTCCAAAGACGGACAAGCTCGAGGCGCTCATGGTCACTCCCACCGTGACCCAAATAATTCGTGACGCCTAGTCGTGCACAAAGAGAACTTCAAGCTCGAAATGGAGACAACCATGTAGCGATGAGAGAAATGCATGACCAAAGAACTAACTCGACGAATCACCGGTGGAAACAAATCGTCGTAATAACGCCATCAAGAGGAAAGTGACTCGACGGGAGGAAGATCGCAATGCAAATAACCAAAACTCGGGTGGTCCCGTTGTTCTTCCTCAAAATCATCCAAGGAAAAGGCAGTGAGGATAAGATGATGAAAGAGTGGAGGATAAGGTCAATGCCTTGATTTCCGCCAAGGGGTAAAGAAGACTGATGCCACGCCCGCATTCGAAAGAGTGGGAGTCGATCCCATATCCGCCAAAGTTCAATTTAATTGACTTCACGCCATTTGATGGGAGAGGGTTCCCACTCAAAGATTTGGTCTATTTCAAATCTCACTTGGCGCTATTTCGTAACGAGCCCTTGATGGTTCGGTCATTCGCTAGTACTCTTCGAGGAGCCGCCGATTGGTACCGCTGCCTCGCCGTGGAGCATCAATAGTTGGGATGACATAGAAAGCTCGCTCCTCAATAATTTCTTTGACGACAGTATCGATCGGAACTCTTTTGGGCGAAGCAAAAGCGCCGTGCGTGCGTTCAAGCTCGGCTCTTGCAAAAGGGCCGAGACTTGAACAAGAAGGAAGTGGTCAAAACCACAAAAGTCCCGTCAAGTCACGGGTGCTAAAGTCCAAGACAGCGCAAAATCAGGCGCAAGGCGACGAATCCTCCTTCCAAAGCCGACACGTTAAACGCCGCCCGAGATTGGGGATCGCATATGCACTCCCCTCGCCGATCACTACTTAAAGGTATCTGTCACATCCAAACAAACCGAGCACCTCAATGTAATGTTAGTTAATGCGTGCATAAGAGAATTCTAGTCGCCTCTAGGGGTTCATGACGAAGCCAAGGAGCCCGTTAAGACTCCACGCTCGCAAGGAGGTGGTCTTAAACGAGCGACTCCTGATACGACCTTAGATCATTCAAAGGCGACAATAAATAAGCCCGAGAATGTCAACAAGGTTCTTCATCCCCAAAAGAAGACGTGTCCGTCAAAAAACAACGTTAAACTTGGGGTACCGCACCAACAAGCGATGGATTGCTCCAATGAGCTGCGCCATCAGGCTGGGGGTGTGAAGAAATCCCAAAAGGAGAGTGTTCGAGAAACCAGCTCTCACTCTCCATACGGGAGACCTATCAGGGCAGTATCGTCAAAATATAGCTGCCCCAGGACCGTTTCACAAAAGGTCTCGATGTTCGAGAAACTTACTGCTGAAGCGTCGAAGCCCAAGCCAAAACACTTTCACCAGAGAAAATCCTCCCTCCAGGATGATGAATTCGTTGAAGTCACCATCAATATGGTTGGCAAAGAAAAGTCGGCAATTACTTCAAAAGTCTCTAATCCGACTTTTCTCACGGAAAAAATTGATTCAGGGATAGCTCAACGGATGTCTCAGCTCCAACTAGAAGCCGTCGGACATAGGGATTACCCGGAGATCCATGAAGGACTATCCTCGAGTGATGAACTTTCGGATACTTGCTCCGCAATCGCCTCTGACGATACAATGTCCAGCACGGGACAAGCTCGGGAGGCGTTCATGGTCACTCCTGACCAGGTGACCCAAATAATTCAGGACGCTCTAGTCAGGCACAAAGAGAACTTCAAGCTCGAAATGGAGACAACCATGTAGCAGATGAGAGAAATGCATGACCAGCAAATCCGAACTCTGACGAATCACCGGGGTGAAACAAATCGTCGTAATAACGCCGATCAAGAGGAAAGTGACTCAGACGGGGAGGAAGATCGCAATGCAAATAACCAAAACTCTGGGGGTGGTCCCGTTGTTCTTCCTCAAAATCATCCGAAGGAAAAGGCAGGTGAGGATAAGATGATGAAAGAGCTGGAGGATAAGGTCAATGCCTTGATTTCCGCTCAAGGGGTAAAGAAGACTGGGATGCCACGTCCGTACCCGAAAGAGTGGGAGTCGATCCCATATCCGTCAAAGTTCAATTTAATTGACTTCACGCCATTTGATGGGAGAGGGTTCCCCACTCAGCATTTGGTCTATTTCAAATCTCACTTGGGCGTTATTTCTGGTAACGAGCCCTTGATGGTTCGGTCATTCGCTAGTACTCTTCGAGGAGCTGCCTTCGATTGGTACCGTCGTCTCAAGCCAGGGAGCATCAATAGTTGGGATGACATAGAAAGCTCGTTCCTCAATAATTTCTTTGACAACGACACTGAAGTATCGATCGGAACTCTTTTGGACGAGAAGCAAAAGGATGGGGAGTCAGTTGACAGTTTTGTTAAACGCTTCCGCAACAAAGCAATGAATTGCAGGGATCCTATCACAGAGGAATTCATTTTGCGGACATGCCACAATAATCTCTCCATCGATGTCTTGGAAGCACTGGGGGTTGTGCAATCCAAGACCTGGAAAGAGCTGAAAGAGCGCGGGGAGCAAGCTGAACGCTTCCTCAAAAGGAAAAAGGCCGAGAGAGGCCAACCGATGGCTAAGGCACCCGCAATTGCTGATGACATTCATTAACAGCAATCTTGGGGGCAACGAAGGACTCCTAAGTTGAGATTCCAGGAGGAGTATTCTTTCGATGATGATGAAGTTCCAGCCATCTTCAAATATCTCATTACTAACAATAAAATCAAGCTGCCACCTATCATGAATCAGGAGGAAGCTAGCAATACTTCGGATCCAAAGTACTGTGTGTACCACAGGAGGGTCTATCACCCCACCAAGGCTTGTATTACTCTGAAGAATAACATCCAAGCCTTGGTTGACGCCGGCGTCATAACGCCAAAATAGGCCAAACAAGAATGGCATACACTCCGACAGGTATACGAGTATAAACTTCTCCCTTTCCTCCGATTAGTATAAGAGGTTAAACTGTTCCTCTATACTCCAATAGGGTATATGAGTATAAACTGCTCCCTCTAGACTGGCTGTATATGAGTATAAACCGCCCTCTACACTGGCTGTATACGAGTATAAACTTCTCCCTTTCCTCCGATGAGTATAAGAGGTTAAACTGTTCCTCTATACTCCAATAGGGTATATGAGTATAAATTACTCCCTCTAGACTCCGACAGGTATATGAGTATAAACTGCTCCCTCTAGACTCCGACAGGTATATGAGTATAAACTGCTCCCTCTAGACTCCGACAGGTATATGAGTATAAACTGCTCCCTCTACACTCCGACAGGTATATGATTATAAACTGCTCCCTCTCCTCCGATGAGTATAAGAGGTTAAACTGCTCCTCCGATACTCTAAAAAGATATATGAGTCTAAACTATTTTCTATTTTTTCGGGAAGTTTCTGGGGAATAGTATACATATTATTCCTAAGGATAACTCGACTGTGTGGCTGAATACAATATATCCATCATTGGACCCAGTTGCGCAAAAAAGCTGGGGGTGGATACGAGAGCACAAGAGGTTTCTAGAGAATATTGTACATAATATTCTTAAGGATTACCTGAAATCGGCTTGATGACTCCAGATGGAAGCAGGTCATTTGAATTCTGAATATTTCCAAAGATGAAGCATGTCATATCGTCTTCAACCCACGTTAGAACAATCGCCGGGATCAATTTCACCAATCCCCACTGAGTGACTTGTACAAATCAACACTACCACTGTGATTTATACTCCCACTCCATTGTTTATTTGGTCAAACCTTCCTACAGTTAGGACCAAAGCCAAATTCCTCTCTCGATTCATGAACGAGAGGTCCACTTGCAAATCAAGCGATCAAACCTTCCTACAATTAGGATTGTCTCAAAATTTCCATTGGGTCAAACCTTTAGGGCCAAAACCATAATTCCCTCTTGATAAACGAGAAGTCCGCCGTTAGATTAGGTAACCAAACCTTCCGACAGTTAGGGTTGTCCAAGTCTTTTTGATTCTCGAAGTGGAGATCCCACTTTTAGTTTCCTTTTTTCACCGGAGATAGAATATAAAATTTTTCCTCTCCAGCTCCTTTTCCAGGTCATGCCGACTGAAGGTGTAGGCCGGAATTGGAGTTTCATCTTTCCGCCGATTTAGTCTTTTTTCTGATTGAAGAAGACACCAGAGTTCGATTCTGGGATATTTTATCCTGAAGCCTAAGAAGGGATAAGTCTACGCCTACTATGCGTTGCCGGTTAGTCTCTTGCCTGTAAAAGATGACAAAGTCTATGTATTCAACATCATAGCATTAAGTCTAAAAGAGTCTCATTCTTTTAGCACAACGTCACATGCGGAACGGGTTGGACAATCCGCACGCTAGTCCGATTCAAACGGTAATCGGTAAAGGCTCATCAAATCCGTTGATGGCTGAGGGTTTGCCAAAAATCTTATAGGTATTGTGATTGATTATTTCAAAATGAAATAAGAAATCATAATTCAACTAATGAAGCGTCAAGTGTTTCAATGAGGAGATTACAGTTATCCAAACATCAGGTTCACGGCAAGAGATGGATTGTTGGACGACTCGTCGTCGTTGGAGCTCATTTTTGCAATTCAGCCTTGAAGGACTCCTCGCTGCCGTTCGATGTTTTCGAAGCTTCCTCCTCAACTTCACCGGCTTTTGTTCCGAGAGCTCTAGTTTCTTGGATATGATGGTTAAGCACTACCTCCTTCGCTGACAAGGTCATCACCAGCCAGGGCCCCGGATATTTATTCAGTGGGGTTATCACCCATTGAGGGTCAATTTTCATCTAGTTCAGCTTATTCGAACCTCTTAAATACTCCAACCAGGTGTATGAGTATAAACTATTTCCTAATTTTTATCGAGAAGTTCCTAGAGAATAGTTTTATATTCTTAAGGATAACTCGACAACCCCCAATTTCCTCCCACTGGGATACTCCAATAAGGTATACGAATATAAACTATTTCCTATTTTGGCGAGAAGTTCCTGGAAAATATTTTAAGGATAACTCGACCACCTCCGAACGGGTATATGAGGATAAACTAATTCCCGAAACTCTAGTGAATGTAGGAGTATAAACTGTGTTGACGCCGGCCAACGCGTCGCAATGAAAAATCGCCGAGTGGAGGTTGGATTTCGAGAAAATTTCTGACGCCGGTCAACACGTCATATCTCAAGAAAATTCCTCCCGCTGTGGTCAGTCCTACAACAAGCATCACAGTAGAGAGTTCACCGATTAAAGAATGAACCCTCAA
Source organism: Asparagus setaceus (assembly GCA_012295165.1). NCBI lineage: Eukaryota > Viridiplantae > Streptophyta > Magnoliopsida > Asparagales > Asparagaceae > Asparagus > Asparagus setaceus. The sequence continues at coordinate 52,973,439 of CM022706.1, read as the reverse complement.
TCTCCTCCCACTGCGGTTAGTCCTACGCCAAGCGATGCAATGGAGAATTTGCCGATTCAAGGCTAAGCCTCACGAAATTGGATGGTCAGTTCGGCGACAACTCGCCAACACGAGCTAAAATAAGAAAATTCATTCATCGCGATTCAAGACTTCAACAGCGGTCAGACAATAAATGCAGTACCGTGACACTTTCAGTCATCCTACAAAGTACTGGATAGTCCGAAAGAATTGAAGAAGTCAAGATTCGAAGCCATTTTCAGGTCCCGTTATACCGACTAAAGGTTAGGGCCTATCATATCCAAAGTATTTCGGCTTTTTCTATAAAAGAGCGAGACCGAAACACTTTGGAGGGGGTATCTGTAGGCGTGGAAAATTACCTATAATTCCACGAACATAGCTTGTAACAATGAGTTGACAATCGACGAGCCATCCGATGAGGTAACGGCGAACCGTTGACGACACAACAAATGGCTGCGACGCAAACGCTCTCACTAAGATGCCCTACGCAAATGCTCTCTCCTTTCTGAACCGTCAGCTGATTCCGGGGTCTTGGCGAACTGATGCGCCAGGCGTGTGAGCGAAGGAATAAACCCAACTTTGAAGCTCCGGATCAGCAAAAACCGACAAACTTGAATCAGACCAAGACCCGGAACATCGGAAAAAGGCGAAGAGGTCCCAGAACCGCCCTCAGGGGCTCGGCAAAAACCAAACCACCTGGGGGTGGCTCGGCCAAAGCCGAGCCACCCCAAGGTGGCTCGGTGGCCGAGCCACCCCTAAGGGTGGCCGAGCCACCTAGGTGGCTAGGTGGGCTTTTGGGCCCAGTTTTGACCCCCTATCCGCTTTTAAAATCTATAAATAGAGGGGTGGGGGCTCATTTGTGGGGATTTGAAATTTTGGAGAAGCCAAAGCTCGCCAAGTGCGACCGGGTTTGAATCAGATCTCGGGAGAAAAGGAGGCACTTTGGCGATCATCTTCTTCAACAACGGATCGGATCTCGGCGAACACACCTTAGCAAGTGCGAGAGGTCGGATCTCTGATCTACACTACTTCCTCGAGATCAAACCTTGTTTTGATCTCGAGAAGAGCTTTGATTTCGCTTAGTCGATCTCATTTGCTTGGGCTCTTGTTTCCATTGTGAAATAACCCCTCTTGATCGTGTAGATCTTGCACCGGATCCGGATTACGCGGTGGTCCATGGGCGAAAAAGTCCCGACACGAGGCAAAGACACCCACGCAAGCGAGGATCCGATAAACGGATCCCGCGTTTGTTCAAAAAGAGAAAAAGTTATAATCTTTTTGATTGTTCATTGTAAAGCCTTATAAAAAGGCGATCTTTTTTTTGAATCTCGTTTGTAATCCCATAAAGGTGTAACGATTTCAATCAATGATAATCATCCCGACTTTTCCCGCGAACAAGGTGGATTGCGAGTATGCTACAATCAATTATGAAGAGGCATCCATATATCACCCCAACTGACATTAGAAAGGAATTACACTCCCAATATGGTATAAAAGTCAATTATGCTAAAGCTTGGCTTGCTAAGGAGACAGCAAAAGAGAAAATATTTGGTTGCGCAAGGCATTCATATGATTTACTATCCTGGTTAGTCTATTAATTTCTTGATGTGTCCTTTAGAACTTATATGTGATTTGTTAACCTTAAATATTACATTTCTGAACGTTATGTGACCTATAAGCATATCATGTGATATTTCAACGACATATGTGACACTTCAGATCTAAATGTGACTCTTCGACCTTCAATGTGATATTTCGATCTATTATGTGACATTTCGGTCTTACATGTGACATTTAGACCTCATATGTGACATTAATGTATTATATGTGACAGTTAGAACTTATTCATCATTTAACAAGTTATTTGTCTTTTTAATCATCATTTAAAGGTACCAAATGAAGGTGATGGAAACAAATCCAGGCAGTGTCGTTGTTCGCGGGGAAAGTTGCTTTGTTATTCATTGCTTATTGAATTCGTTTACAGCTTCGTTGGCCTACAACAAAATTCAAAAGAAATGCCTTTTATTTTAAGGCGTACAATGAAAACGAAAATTACAACTTTTTCCTGAACAAACACTCGGATCTCTATTATACGGGATCCTCGCTTGTGTGGGTTCTTCGCTGTCTTGGGGACTTTTATTCGTCAGTGGACCACCGCAATTCGATCCGTGGAAACCCTGTTCGAACTACAGACGGAAGGGCTCGCTTCACGAAGGAAACGGCTACCGAGGGATCACACTCACGAAGGAGAGGATCGCCGGGGATCACACTCACGAAGGAGAGGATCGCCGAGCGGTGAGATCTACTAGGAGAAATCACAGCGCTGATCTGTAGCCGACCCGAGTTCGCTTACCTCGCGATTGAATATCTGACGTAGACCAAACTTGTGATCGCCGGTGCTTGGAACGTTGCAACAACGACTCGTAGATCTCGCGAGAATTCTTCAGAAAATCCCAAAATCCTGCTGAAGTCCAAGCCTTCAAAATCAGCAAAAATCCCCGTCGTAACCGCCCCCCAAAACTGAGGAAGACCCCCCCTATTTATAGAATAGGGGGGGTGTCAGGCCACCAAAGTGGCTCGGCCACTTGGCCGAGCCACCTCGGCCAAGTTGGCCGAGATCTTGTTTTCCGTCGTTTTCGCCGTTTTGCGTCGTTTTCCGTCGACTTTCTCGGTCTTCCGGGCTTAGTTTTTCTCTCGTGATGTCGCCGTTGTGTTTGAGTCCGTATCCGATCGACTTTCGGAGCTCAATCGGCTTGCTTTGTGCACTTTGCCGTTGTGTTTGAGTCCGAAAACTCTGCGTAGGGTCTCTTTGATGAGAGGGTTTGCGTCGCGGTCACTTGCGCTGTCGTCAACGGTTCGCCGTTACGTCATCGGATGGCTTGTCGATTGTCAACTCACTGTTACGAGCTATGTTCGGGGACTTATAGGCAATTTTAGCGTCTGAGATACCCCTCCAAAGTGTTTGGTCTCGCTCTTTTATAGAAGAAGCGAAATACTTTGGAATATAGAACCCACCTTGGTCGGTACAGCGGGACACGAAAATGGCTTCAAGTCTTGACTTATCCAATTCTTCGGACTATCCGGTGCTTTGTAGGATGGTGAAAGTATCAGTCTTTGCATTTATTGTCGACCGGTGTTGAAGTCTTGACCGAGGCGATGAATGAACTATTTGCTTTAGCTTCGTATTGGTGAGTTATCGTCGAACTGACCATTCAATTTCATATTTCATGAGGGTTAGCCTTGAATTGGCGCATTCACCGTTCGTCGCTCTCGGCGTGAACCTAACGCGATGGGAGGAGATTGGTGGTTAAGCCCTTTAATCGGCGGACTCCTGTTGTGGCGCTCATTGCGGGATTGACCCGGCGGAGGATTTTTTGAGATGTGGCGTTGACCGGCGTGCGATCTTACGTGGATCGGCTGTTGATCGGTGAATCCTCCGGCGGCAGCGTTGGTTGGCGCCGCTCTTGCATTACTCCTTGTTGGAGTACAATTATCCACGATGGGGAATTTTTCACGGGATTTATTCTCGTTCGAGCTGTTGACCGATGGGCTTTCGGTAGCGGCCTACGAATCGGCATTGAGTGCGAGTCTTTTGAGGTAGAGCGTGTTTTCGTCGAAATTTCCTCTTGACGTTCAACCTTCAGCGGCGATTATGGCCGTTGGTGGCGTCAACACGGTTTATACTCATCGTTCAGGTTTTGAGAATTAGTTTATCCTCATATACCCATTGGAGGTGGTGAGTTATCCTTAAGATATTTTCCGGGAACTTCGCCAAAATTAGGAAATAGTTTATACTCATATTCCTAGTTGGAGTAGCATTAGGCGGCGTTGATTAAGCGTCGATGCAATCCATACGATCGAGTTATCCCTAAGAATATTTTTATGGAAATATTCTTAGGAACTTCGACGAATTAGGAAACGGTTTATACTCGTGTTCTGATTGGAGTAGGATTAAGCGACATGGGAGAATATTTGGAAAATTGAGTTTGCGGGCCGTTCTTTGATGATTTCGACCATTTGGAGGTTAAGCTCCAAAGTCTACAAGATTTTGAGGCGTAGGGCTCCCTCATATATAGAGAGCGAGCGAGCTCGCTTGGCAACAGCGGGATGCTTGCGTTATTCTTGGACTCGAAGTTCAAATCTGTGAGACCGGGTGCATCATTGGAGGCTAGCATCGCTGAAGCTTCATCTTCCATGGGGCATTTTCGGTCTTGTGTCGCTGGAGAAGCGAGGATAGTAGAGCTCGAACAGAACTTCAAGCGGCGAGCAGGAACTTCAGCGGCGAGGAGAGTCGATCATCTTGAAGCGGCGAAGGCCAACAAAGAAGAGACTCTTGCGGTCATACCCAAGAAATTTGAACTCTCGAAGCGGTGGTTGACATCGAAGGAGATCATGAGGGCCCTTAACAAAGAAATGAGGAGTCCTTCGTATGAACTTCAAAGAAACTTTCACCGATAAAGTATAACAAATTGCTCCCATAAATTTGATGTTTACGGATTTGTAATCTCATCCTTAATCAAATATGTCTTTTTTTCTTTATTATGATTCTTTTATTTCACGTAAATAATTAACCATAATACTTATAGGATTTTTGGCAAACCCTCAGCCATCAACGGGTTTGATTAGCCTTTACCAACTACCGTTTGAGTTGGGCTAGCGTGCGGATTATCTAGATCCGTTCCGCACGTGACGTTGTGCTAAAAGAATGAAACTCTTCTAGACTTGTTGCTATGATATTGAATACATAGGCTCGGTACTCTTTTACGGGCAAGAGACCACCCGACAGCGTGTTGCAGCGTAGACTCATCCCTTCTTAGGCTTCGGATAAAATACCCGTAATCAAACTCGTGTCTTCTTCAATCTAAAAGACTAAACCGGCAGCAGCGTGTGGCGTCGGCTTTATCCCTTCTTAGGCTTCGGATAAAATACCCTGAATCAAACTCGTGTCTTCTTCAATCTAAAAGACTAAACCGGCAGCAGCGTGTGGCGTCGGCTTTATCCCTTCTTAGGCTTCGGATAAAATACCCGAATCAAACTCACGGTGTCTTCTTCAATCGGAAAAAGACTAAACCGGCAGCAGCGTGTGGCGTTGGCTTTAGGGTTATTAGCCAACCCCGACCCTCAGCGGGTTTGATAAGCCTTTACCAACTACCGTTTGAGTTGGGCTAGCGTGCGGATTATCTAGATCCGTTCCGCCGCGTGGCGTTGTGCTAAAAGAATGAAACTCTTCTAGACTTAATGCTACGATGTTGAATCGTGAAGCCGTCTTTCACGGGAAGACTAACCCGGCGCGTGTTAGGCGTCGACCTATCCACTTAGGATTAGGGATCAAATTCCCCAAGATGAACCTTGGTGCCTTCTTTTGACCGGAGAACGACTGAACCGAATAAGATTGATTGAGGTGGGAAAGGAAGAATGTATTCTATTTCCCGAAGGTGGAGAGGAAGGAGGATCTTGTCTCCTATCTCCGGGTAAGGGATGAACAAGAGAGGAAGGTTTTGTGTCCTATCTCCGGATAAGGGATGAACAAGAGAGGAAGGTTTTGTGTCCTATCTCTTGAAAGTGGAGAGGAAGGTTTTGTGTCCTATCTCCGGATAAGGGATGAACAAGAGAGGAAGGTTTTGTATCCTATCTCTTGAAAGTGGAGAGGAAGGTTTTGTGTCCTATCTCCTAAGCTCACTTAATAAGAGAGGAAGGTTTTGTATCCTATCTCTTCTTGATGGAGAGGAAGGAGGATCTTGTCTCCTATCTCAGGGTCTTTGGAAAGGAAGGATTTTTATCTTGTTTCAAAGTGAAAGAGACTAAAATGGGATCTCCATTTTGAGAATCTTGAAAGATGAAACTAAGAGTGGGATCTCCACTGAGAATCTAAGACAAGAGAGGAAGAATGTATTCTATCTCTTGCTTCAAGAGGAAGGATGTGTCCTATCTCGGTGAATGTGGGAAAGGAAGAGCGTATTCTATTTCCGATGAGAAACTAAGAGTGGGGTCTCCACTCGAGAATCTTGGAAAGTGCGGATAGCTTTCGCTTTTATAGGATTGCTAACCAGAATTTGAGAGTGGACCTCTCGTTCGTGGAAGGAATCGAGAGGGGATTTCTTTGGTGGTTGGACGGGGAGATTTTTAGTGGGCCCACCGTCAATGAATTTGATCGGTGAGAAAATTTTGGAGGAAAACACAATAGCTTAGGGTTATCCTCATGAAAATGAGTGAGATATTCTCGAGGAACTTCCCATCAAAGCGGGTTATCTGAATGTACTAAGGATAATACTTTTGAAACTTCTGTTTATTGGCATTAATTGCCGATTAGCCATTACGTGTGATAGGCGATATGCACGTTTGAATAGGCTGTGTCTATTATAAGCGGTCCTTCCCATTTGGGTTCAATTTACCTTTCTTTTGGAGTTGAGAATTATCGGCCGTCGGCGGCGGGGCGAATCTCCCTCCTTAAAGGTTCTCTGTCGAACTTTCTTGTTGAAAGCCCTCGACATCCTAGCGATAGAACTCAATGCATTGTTGAGCCTCGGGCGCTTCTCATCTAACATCTCAAGCTCTTGAGGCGTTTTGATGTTGTTCTTAGTTCGTCATCTGTTAAAGAGGCGTCGAAGTGGCGAATCTGGATTTCCAGCGGCGAGCGCTTCACACCGTAAACCGAGTGCGGGGTTGCTCGATTGGCGTCGCGTGCGGTATGCGATATGCCAAGAGTGCTTCTCGAGTTTATCGTCCGGTCTAGCTTGTTATTCTTCACAAGCCGACAAAATTTTGATAATCGTCTTGTTGAATGCCTCGGCCAATCCATTTCTTCTTTGGATTATAGAACATCGATGAGACATTTTGTATCTTGAACTTTTCGCAAAACCTGATGAAGGAATTGCTGATGAATTGGGGACCGTTGTCATGCACGATCCGTCTTGGAACACCGTGTCGGTAGATGACATGGTGTTTGATAAACTTGATGACGGTACTCGCCTTGACTTCTTTTAGCGGGATTGCTTCAGCCCACTTGGAATGTCGGTGATCGCTAGAATAAACCGATCGCCTTTGGTGACGGAGGAAAAATGGGACCTACAGCGTCCATTCCCCATGTCTCGAATGGCGGGATGTGGCGAAGGATGCAAGCTGCTTTCGGGGAGGTGATGCATATAATTAGCGTGAATTTGACGCGTGGCATTTCGGCGTGCTCATTGCGTCATTAATCATTGTGGGCCAAAAGTAGCCCATTCTCCTAATTCGATCATAGAGCTTGGGACCGGTGGTGAGCACCACATTCCCTTCGTGTGCTTCGAAGGACCTCTTACGCCTCTTTGTTTGAGAGGCATCGGATAAAGGCCATCGTACCCGGCGATATAACATCACGGGTCTACGTGTGGTAGAAGAATCTTGGAGCTCTTAGCGGATTGACTCTCTTTCCTTCGTCTTACGGCGAGAATACCATGTAAGGCGTGTCGATGATAGGAAAGCCAATCTCGGGGCTCCAACTTAGTTTGGGTTGCATGCACCTCTTTGGTAACTACCCCTTCATCTTCTTGTACTTCATTATATATTGGTACGAGGAGTTGATGAGTCCTGACCGTAACTAATTGCTCGGTTTGGGAAGGTTGTGCTAACGACACATTCGCCGCCCGGTGCATCAGCGTGGCGTTTGGGCGTGGGATATATTCGATGAAAAACTCTTTGAGCGAGTCGCCATTTCGATTGCTACGATGATAAGGAATTAGATCGGATTTCGACCGTAGTCTCCGCGGATCTGAGAATCTAAGACAAGAGAGGAAGAATGTATTCTATCTCTTGCCGAAGAGGAAGGATGTGTCCTATCTCGGTGAATGTGGGAAAGGAAGCATTATTCTATTTCAGATGAGAAACTAAGAGTGGGGTCTCCACTCACGAGAATCTTGGAAGGAATGCAGGATAGCACGCTTTTATAGGATTGCTAACGGAATTTGAGAGTGGACCTCGTTAGGTGGAAGGAATCGAGAGGGATTTTTTTGGTGGTTGGACGGGGAGATTTTAGTGGGCCACCGTCAATGAATTTGTCGGTGAGAAAATTTTGGAGGAAACACAATAGCTTAGGGTTATCCTCATGAAAATGAGTGAGATATTCTCACGAGGAACTTCCCATCAAAGCGGGTTATCTGAATGTACTAAGGATAATACTTTTGAAACTTCTGTTTATTGGCATTAATTGTCGGTTAGCCATTACGTGTGATAAAGTGATATACGTTTGAATAATGGTGTTATATTAGCGTCCTTCCATTGGGTTGAATTTACCTTTCTTTTGGAGTTGAGATTATCGGCCGTCGGAGGGGCGAATCTCCCTCCTTAAAGGTTCTGTCGAACTTTCTTGTTGAAAGCCCTCGACATCCTAGCGATAGAACTCAATGCATTGTTGAGCCTCGGGCGCTTCTCATCTAACATCTCAAGCTCTTGAGGCGTTTTGATGTTGTTCTTAGTTCGTCATCTCTGTTAAAGAGGCGTCGCGAAGTGGCGGAATCTGGATTTCCAGCGGCGAGCGCTTCACACCGTAAACCGAGTGCGGGGTTGCTCGATTGGCGTCGCGTGCGGTATGCGATATGCCAAGTGCTTCTCGAGTTTATCGTCCGGTCTAGCTTGTTATTCTTCACAAGCCGACAAAATTTTGATAATCGTCTTGTTGAATGCCTCGGCCAATCCATTTCTTCTTTGGATTATAGAACATCGATGAGACATTTTGTATCTTGAACTTTTGCAAAACGATGAAGGAATTGCGATGAATTGGGGACCGTTGTCATGCACGATCCGTCTTGGAACACCGTGTCGGTAGATGACATGGTGTTTGATAAACTTGATGGCGGTACTTCGCCTTGACTTCTTTTAGCGGGATTGCTTCAGCCCACTTGGAATGTCGGTGATCGCTAGAATAAACCGATCGCCTTTGGTGCGGAGGAAAAATGGGACCTACAGCGTCCATTCCCCATGTCTCGAATGGCGGGATGTGGCGAAGGATGCAACTGCTTTCGGGAGGTGATGCATATAATTAGCGTGAATTTGACGCGTGGCATTTCGGCGTGCTCATTGCGTCATTAATCATTGTGGGCCAAAAGTAGCCCATTCTCCTAATTCGATCATAGAGCTTGGGACCAGGCTGGTGAGCACCACATTCCCCTTCGTGTGCTTCCCGAAGGACCTCTTACGCCTCTTTGTTTGAGAGGCATCGGATAAAGGCCATCGTACCCGGCGATATAACATCACGGGTCTACGTGTGGTAGAAGAATCTTGGAGCTCTTAGCGGATTGACTCTCTTTCCTTCGTCTTACGGCGAGAATACCATGTAAGGCGTGTCGATGATAAGGCGCCAATCTCGGGGCTCCAACTTAGTTTGGGTTGCATGCACCTCTTTGGTAACTACCCTTCATCTTCTTGTACTTCATTATATATTGAGTGCGAGGAGTTGATGAGTCTGGCCGTAACTAATTGCTTTCGGTTTGGAAGGTTGTGCTAACGACACATTCGCCGCCCGGTGCATCAGCGTGGCGTTTGGGCGTGGGATATATTCGATGAAAAACTCTTTGAGCGAGTCGCCATTTCGATTGCTACGATGATAAGGAATTAGATCTCGATTTCGACCGTAGTCTCCGCGGATCGCGACTATCGGTTGTGAATCGCCGTATGCTTCGAGATATTCGACCCCAGCTCCTTAGCGGCTAAGTCCGATAAATAGCGTTGTATTGACTCGTTATTGGAACAAGGTTCGGTGAGTGAATAAGCACGGGGCATGACATGATTCCCCGGGGAAATCAAGACAACTCCGACTCCAGCAGAGATTTTAGAACATCCGGGGGCACTTGCCACATTAGTGGCCCGAGAAGCTCCGTCAAAATACAATCGCCATATTTGTTGGTGCGATGTAGTGTTGACTTCCTGAACTTCATCCGGAAGACCATCATATAGCTCAACTGCGTCCGTTGTCGGGTTGGCAGCCAAGAGATCGCAAATCGCTTGTCCTTTGACCGACTTTTGCTGTTTGAAATGCAAGTCATATTGGGACAAAAGCAAGGCCCATTTCGCCAAACGCCAACTCATTGAGGCCGGCTGGGTCATAAATATTCGGACCGGATTTACGTTAGAGATAACATAAATTGTCTGTCCGACTAACTAGTGCCGCATTTTCTGAATCGCGAACACTAATGCAAGGCACTGCTTCTCGACCATTGGGTATCGAGACTTCGGCGCCGACCAATGTTCGCTCGTAATACATCGCTCGCTCATGACCGCCATCGCCCCGTCTGCGAGTAAGGCGCTTAACGAGTGATCCGTTGCCTTGACGTAGATCAGAAACGGTTTTCCCGACCGCGGTGCAATAAGAACAGGAGGTTTAGCGAGATACGATTTGATCTCTACAAACGCTTTCTGACAGGCGTCGTCCCAAATAACAACACGCCCTTCTTGTTCAACTTAGAGAACGGTTGGCACTTCCCGGATAGCCGATATGAACCGTCGGATGTACGCCATTCGCCCTTGTAACCCCTCGAAGTTCTCTCGATTTCTGAGGTTGCAACTCTTGAATCGCCTTCACTTTGTCGGGATCGGCGTGGATTCCTTTGTCGGTGGCGACAAAGGCGAGAACACTTGCTGGACATCCCAAGGAAGGATTTGGCGGGGTTCATCTTTAGTTGATGAGTCGCATGAGTTCGAATACCGTTCTAAGATCTTTGATGTGATCTCCTTTGTCCGCGGCTTTTCCGCGACCAAGTCGTCGGCGTAGCATTCGACCGTTTTCGGAGATGATCACGGAAAATCTTAGTCATTGCTCACGATATGTGGCGCCGGCATTTTGAGGCGAGCGGCATGACCGTGTAGCAATATATACCGATGGGCGTTACGAGCGGCGTGTGCTTGGCATCATCGGGTGCATCTTGATTTGATTGTAACCGAGAAACCATCCATGAATGACATTCTTTCAAATCCGCCGCGTATTGTCGACTATGACATCATTGATTGGAAGAGGAAAGTCATCTTCGAACAGCGGCGTTGGTCTCTATAGTCGACCACAGTCCTAATCGAACCATTCTTCTTCATGGCCGGGACTATATTAGCCATCCAATCGGATGTTGAATTTCCTTGATGAATCCGATTCTATGAGTTTCTTTACTTCGTCAGCGATTGCACGCAAGATCGTGGGCCGAAACCGTCTTCTTGATTTGCTTGGCGAGTTTGACATCCACCTTGATGTTGGCGATGTGTCGCCACATTAGGGTCGAGTCTGGCATGTCCTCGTAACTCGGTGAATACATCGATATACTCCACGATTAGAGGCGATCAACTCTTCCTTCTCTTCGAGGAAGAGTATTGCTGATGTTTATGAGCTTAGGATGCTCTTAGTCACCCATATTAACACGGACTACCTCGTCCTTAGTGGGTGGTTCTCTTTGTTCGAATCTATCCCCAAAGCGCTCTTTGAGTTGATGGATCCATGGGTCTTCCCATGTTGGTATATCTTCATCACTCTCAATAGTAGCGGGATCGACCCATAGCCATATTAGACATCAAAGCCTTGAAAGCTTCTCAGAAGTGGTGTCGGAATCCCAAGCCGAAGAATCAGACGAATGCCCGTCTCCCTCATCGGGTGGATTATTATCAATCAGCCATGAGCATTCATCTTCTGAGGAGGATTCGTATCCCAATCCCCTTCTAAATGCATAGTAATTATCCGGCTTCCCTTTTGGGACATATGCCGCTTTAGGAGGGACTCGAGGACCTCGCCCAAAACATAGACCTTCTCCCTGTGTCAAGTTGTACCCCCACTTCTTCATGATACCCAGTGTCTCTGGACTATATCTGAATGTGTGGAGGATAGGCCCATTGTCATCGTCATCGTCTGTCGCGATAAAAGGCGCAGTGATCCGTTGCCTTGGCGTAGATCGAGCGGTTTTCCGACAGCGGTGCAATAAAACGGGGAGGTTTAGCGAGATCGATTTGATCTCTACAAGCGGCTTTCGGCGGTGGCGTCCCAAATAACAACGCCCTTCTTGTTCAACTTAGAGAGCGGTTGGCACTTCCCGGATAACCGATATGAACGTCGGATGTCGCGCAATTGCCCTTGTAACCCCAGTTTCTCGGATTTCTCGGAGGTTGCAACTCTTGAATCGCCTTCACTTTGTCGGGATCGGCGTGGATTCCTTTGTCGGTGGCGACAAAGCGAGGCTGCCTTTGGACATCCCAGGAAGGATTTGGCGGGGTTCATCTTTAGTTGATGAGTCGCATGAGTTCGAATACCGTTCTAAGATCTTTGATGTGATCTCCTTTGTCCGCGGCTTTTCCACGACCAAGTCGTCGGCGTAGCATTCGACCGTTTTCGGAGATGATCTGGAAAATCTTAGTCATTGCTCGATATGTGGCGCCGGCATTTTGAGGCGAGCGGCATGACCGTGTAGCAATATATACCGATAAAGTTGACGGCGTGTGCTTGGCATCATCGGGGTGCATCTTGATTTGATTGTAACCGAGAAACCATCCATGAATGACATTCTTTCAAATCCGCGCGTATTGTCGACTATGACATCATTGATTGGAAGAGGAAAGTCATCTTCGAGACAGCGGCGTTGGTCTCTATAGTCGACCACAGTCCTAATCGAACCATTCTTCTTCATGGCCGGGACTATATTAGCCATCAATCCGGATGTTGAATTTCCTTGATGAATCGATTCTATGAGTTTCTTTACTTCGTCAGCGATTGCACGCAAGATCGTGGGCGAAACCGTCTTCTTGATTTGCTTGGCGAGTTTGACATCCACCTTGATGTTGAGCGATGTGTCGCCACATTAGGGTCGAGTCTGGCATGTCCTCGTAACTCGGCGAATACATCGATATACTCCTGATTAGGGCGATCAACTCTTCCTTCTCTTCGAGGGAAGAGTATTGCTGATGTTTATGAGCTTAGGATGCTCTTCGTCACCCATATTAACACGGACTACCTGCGTCCTTAGTGGGTGGTTCTCTTTGTTGAATCTATCCCCAAAGCGCTCTTTGAGTTGATGGATCCATGGGTCTTCCCATGTTGGTATATCTTCATCACTCTCAATAGTAGCGGGATCGACCCATAGCCATATTAGACATCAAAGCCTTGAAAGCTTCTCAGAAGTGGTGTCGGAATCCCAAGCCGAAGAATCGGGCGAATGCGAGTCTCCCTCATGGGTGGATTATTATCAATCGACCATGAGCATTCATCTTCGAGGAGGATTAGTATCCCAATCCCTTCTAAATGCATAGTAATTATCCGGCTTCCCTTTTGGGACATATGCGCTTTAGGAGGGACTTCGAGGACCTCGCCCAAAACATAGACCTTCTCCACGTGTCAAGTTGTACCCCACTTCTTCATGATACCCGGTGTCTACGGACTATATCTGAATGTATGGAGGATAGGCCCATTGTCATCTTCATCTTCTTCTAAGAAATGATTCGTTGGAGCGCATCTCCTTTTAGTAAACCAAGTCTTTTCACAACTTGATATTAGGTGGGATGGCGAGTGTTGTCCCAAAGGAGTCTTGGGCTGCTTTTGTGTAAAGCAAGATGACCGAGTTGGTAAGTGCAACTTTGGATCGTTGTATAAACCTGTCATCACATCATTCAAAGACAAAGGGTACTCTAAATCGTCATTTATTGATTCATCGTGATTTGCCAATTACAATGTTCATCGGCGATTCTTCATCGTCAAGATTGATTACAAGGGGTACAATGTTATTTAAAACAAAACCACCACTATAATCAAGCCCGGCCGGTATCGGCTTCTTCACGGCTGTCGTGCCTTGGGCGATGATTGATTTAGGACTCATTATCGTAGAAGAGAATCGATGAAATAATTCTCCATCCTTAAGCGGTGTTTGTCGCGACCACCGTCTTGACCTCATTATTAGTGTCTACATATTTGAGATCTTGATGAAGAGTAGATGGGACTATAGCGTTACCGTGGATCCAAGGTCGACCCAACAATAAGTTATAGGAAGTCTGCGTCAATCACATAGCGGTGACTTGGACTTTAAGTCCCCATTTGGCACTTTATCAGAATTTTACCAAGCGGCGAGACCGGTGTTAAATCCGTAGATCACCGTGCTGTTGATGCCGACTTCTGGCGAGGATTCAAGGTGATACATGGTAGCGAGGGCATGATGCTCCTGGCGGAACCGGATCGACTTGGATCGGTTAACTTCACTAGAGCCAATATACGGTGAAGTATAGCGGCCTATCGTGCTTGGAATCCCTCGTCGCATATCCTCCTTTGTAAAAGTAATGCAGGGAAGTGTTTCACCGCAAGGTTGCATTGTTGGGCGACTCTTACGGACTCGGCTATCGGGTGAGAAAGACTTACGAATCGGCTAGAGCCTCTTGTAAGGCTTCGGGTCTCCCGACAATCGAACCTTCGTAGAGAGTTATTCTAGCGGGATGTTTGCCAATTGGGCCATGACATCAAAGCGGTATGGAGAGCTCGATGTTCCGGTCTATTCCTCTGTCAGGCGATTGAATCGGGTTGCCGGAGTTGAGCTTCACGGACTGGTTTGTTTCTCTTTTGCTTCAGGTGCTTTTCTTTAGCGGTATCTGCTGTTGTCCTTTCTCGCACGAGTGAGAGGAGTCGTGGCCACCCAGTTCGGCGGTGTCTTAGCATTTGGGTTTGGAGCCTCGGATATTTGTAACTATATTCGTGTCCGCTCTAATAGCGAAGACTTCAGGCTCCTTTTCAGGAAATTGGAAGGTGGCTACTTTTTCATCATCCTTCTCTGGAATTGCTGAAGCAGCATGGCATAGTTTGCCTTTTCCCTTAGACTTCTTTATGGCCGAGGATGTAGCCCACTGATCGTCTTCCAGCAAGTCAGGGTGGACCCAAAGGATTTCTCCGTTTGCTGTCGTGTGCGACACGAGCCCCTTCTCACGTTGCCCGTGAGGATCCTCATTCACCGTCTTCATTCCTACCTTCACAACTGGTGTCGGTTGAAACCAATTGATAATCACATTTTAATGACATTTTAATAACCTCATTATCTATTTTATATCAATAAATATGTTACTAATAATATGTTTTATCTTATTTTGCGAGAATAATGGAGTATTAATGAATAAAAGCTCAAATGACTCAAATTCTCGAATTTCTACCAATTTTGAAGCCCAAAGCGAAGACAAGCGAAGGCCCAAGATACAAGGGAATCCAAGAAGAATTAGTGCAAAATATCAAGAAAAGACAAAATCCGTTGGGAACCAATCGGTTAACCAACGGTTGGCCAACCGGTTGGCTAACGGTTGGCTAACCGATCGGTCAACCGATTAGTGCGGCGAATTCGAATTAAGGAAAGATTTCTCTTCCTTTTTGGCCAAGTTTGATCCAATGGTTCACATCAACTCCGTTGGGGTATAAATAGGGGTAGTATCTGAGGGTTTAGAGGTGTGAAATATTTTGTAAAACTCCTTTTGGAGAGAAAGGGTTGCTCTTGTTTTAGAGTACCTTTCATTGTAATAATTTTTCCTCAATAAATAAATATTTTAAGCCCTTCAATCCCATCTTCTTCTTCTTGTTCAAGGACCAAAAGGAGGATGAGTTGATGATGATGAGTTGCAGGTTTCTCTTTATTTCTCTTTATTATTTCTTTTTCTTTCTTGTTATTTATTTGCTTTGTAGTTTAGATTTAATAGCTTTTGTAGTTTAGATTTAATTGCTTTGTAGTTAGATTAGTTTAGAATTTTTCTTTTCTTTTTATTTTCTTTTCTTTTTCTATTTGTTTGAATTTCCCAAGATGTTGAACTAAACTCTTGTGGGGATCTAGGTTGCATGAAACTAGTCTAATCTCTTTTGTGTTTATGAATCATCTCTCTTATGCTTAAAAGATCATGTTTAGGTTAATCAACTAGAGAACTAATCGATAGAAGAAGAATTTGATAGTTTATGCTTTCCTTAAGTGGTTTGATAGGCTATGCTTATGAATTCTAGGATTATTATCTTGTTATTACTCTCTTCATGAGTTTGAATTTCAATTGGGTGATAATTTGATAAGTTATGCTTTCCTTAAGTGGTTTGATATCTTATGCTTAATAAATCTAATATGAGATGTGGTAAAAGAGAATTTTTAAGTAGATTATAATTTGAGTTAGCTAGTGGATTCAATTCTAGATTCCTTCATCTCTCTTATTGAATTCGTCTTTTTTAATTGTGATTCTTTTCACACACAATCCAAATCCACTCTCTCATCACTTCATCATATTAAGCGGTATGGAGAGCTCGATGTTCCGGTCTATTCCTCTGTCAGGCGATTGAATCGGGACTGCCGGAGTTGAGCTTCGACTCAGGTCGCTTTTGCTTCAGCCAGCAGCTGTCTCACTGTTGTCCTTTCTCGCACGAGTGAGAGGAGTCGTGGCCACCCCAGTTCGGCGGTGTCTTAGCATTTGGGTTTGAGCCTCCGGATATTTGTAACTATATTCGTGTCCGCTCCTAATAGCGAAGACTTCAGTCCTTTTCGTGAAATTGAAGGTGGCTACTTTTTCATCATCCTTCTCTGGAATTCTTTGAGCGGCATGGCATAGTTTGCCTTTTCCTTAGACTTCTTTATGGCCGAGGATGTAGCCCACTGATCGTCTTCCAGCAAGTCAGGGTGGACCCAAAGGATTTCTCCGTTTGCTGTCGTGTGCGACACGAGCCCCTTCTCACGTTGCGCGTGAGGATCCTCATTCACCGTCTTCATTCCTACCTTCTGGCGGTGTCGGTTGAAACCAATTGATAATCACATTTTAATGACATTTTAATAACCTCATTATCTATTTTATATCAATAAATATGTTACTAATAATATGTTTTATCTTATTTTGAGAATAATGGAGTATTAATGAATAAAAGCTCAAATGACTCAAATTCTCTGAATTTCTACCAATTTTGAAGCCCAAACTGAAGACAAGCGAAGGCCCAAGATACCAAGGAATCCAAGAAGAATTAGTGCAAAATATCAAGAAAAGACAAAATCCGTTGGGAACCAATCGGTTAACCAACGGTTGGCCAACGGTTGGCTAACGGTTGGCTAACCGATCGGTCAACCGATTAGTGCTTGTGATTCGAATTAAGGAAAGATTTCTCTTCCTTTTGGCCAAGTTTGATCCAATGGTTCACATCAACTCCGTTGGGGTATAAATAGGGGTAGTATCTGAGGGTTTAGAGGTGTGAAATATTTTGTAAAACTCCTTTTGGAGAGAAAGGGTTGCTCTTGTTTTAGAGTACCTTTCATTGTAATAATTTTTCCTCAATAAATAAATATTTTCGCCTTCAATCCCATCTTCTTCTTCTTGTTCAAGGACCAAAAGGAGGATGAGTTGATGATGATGAGTTGCAGGTTTCTCTTTATTTCTCTTTATTATTTCTTTTTCTTTCTTGTTATTTATTTGCTTTGTAGTTTAGATTTAATAGCTTTTGTAGTTTAGATTTAATTGCTTTGTAGTTAGATTAGTTTAGAATTTTTCTTTTCTTTTTATTTTCTTTTCTTTTTCTATTTGTTTGAATTTCCCAAGATGTTGAACTAAACTCTTGTGGGGATCTAGGTTGCATGAAACTAGTCTAATCTCTTTTGTGTTTATGAATCATCTCTCTTATGCTTAAAAGATCATGTTTAGGTTAATCAACTAGAGAACTAATCGATAGAAGAAGAATTTGATAGTTTATGCTTTCCTTAAGTGGTTTGATAGGCTATGCTTATGAATTCTAGGATTATTATCTTGTTATTACTCTCTTCATGAGTTTGAATTTCAATTGGGTGATAATTTGATAAGTTATGCTTTCCTTAAGTGGTTTGATATCTTATGCTTAATAAATCTAATATGAGATGTGGTAAAAAGAGAATTTTTCGTAGATTATAATTTGAGTTAGCTAGTGGATTCAATTCTAGATTCCTTCATCTCTCTTATTGAATTCTCGTCTTTTTAATTGTGATTCTTTTCACACACAATCCAAATCCACTCTCTCATCACTTCATCATATTTTCATATTATCTTGAATAAAACCCTAATTGTCACGCATAATTTGAGAACCGAACTTGAATCAAACACTTCCTATTTCCCGTTCCTCGTGGGATCGACAATCTTAAATACTATAACTTGACAATGGTTGTGCACTTGCGACTATAAAAGGTAAACACTCGTTTTTGCCCATCACCAATCCAAAGGAACTGATCCGAAGCTTATGGAAACTGCATTCGCTCCCACCTTCTTCTCTTTAGAGGGTTTTGGAGTAATGACTCCAACATCGATCAAGGCTTGAATCTTGTCCTTGAGATGGTAGCAGAACTTTGTAGGATGATGTACCGCCCTGTGGTAAGCGCAGTACTTAGGATCTGTAACCTTGTTTGCCTCCTCTTGGTTCACAATTGGGGGCAACTGGATCTTATTGTTCTCCACAAGGTATTTGAAGATGCCTGGAACTTCCTCGTCTTTGAACGAGTAAGTCTTGGGAAACCTCGAACCGGAAGGTTTCTGATTTTGAGTTTGTTGGCGCCATTGAGGCTGCGATTCTTTGTGGTGCGTTGTTGCGGCTTCTTTGTTGTGGTTGCGATTCGAGCGTTTGATTAGCGTCTGAGACTTTCTTTGGCTTTACCTCGCCACGGGGACAAAGTTACGCTTGTGAGCATTCACCATAGGTGACCTCTCTCCGCTTTCTTCCTTTTCGTGAATCGCCGGCTTGCTCTCCGCGTATCTTTAAATCTTTCGAGTCCTCGGACGCGTTCCCATTGCTTCCAACACGCCCAATGACAGTTGTGACAAGTTTGGAGAATGAACTTCTCCGTTATCGGTCTCTGCAATTCATCTCCTTATTTCGAACCTCTTACGAAGTTATCCACTGTTTCCCGCTTTCGTTTCGTCCAACAAAGACCCGATGGATTTGTCATCGTCGAAGAAATTGGTGAGAAACATGGTCTCCATATCATCCCGCCTATTAACGCCCTCGGTTTGAGACGGCACTCAATGCGCTCCACGGAAGGGTGCCAACGAATGACCGGACCATCAGGCTCGTGTCGAGATAACTCCTAGATGAGACTTGAAGTAGATCAAGTGTTGAGTGGGTGATCCCTTCACAAACGGTAAAGTTGATGAGGTGAATTTTGTCGGATACGGGATTGATTCCCATTCCTCGGTAAGGACCAAAAGGAGGATGAGTTGATGATGATGAGTTGCGGTTTCTCTTTATTTCTTATTATTTCTTTTCTTCTTGTTATTTATTTGCTTTGTAGTTTAGATTTAATAGCTTTTGTAGTTTAGATTTAATTGCTTTGTAGTTAGATTAGTTTAGAATTTTTCTTTTCTTTTTATTTTCTTTTCTTTTTCTATTTGTTTGAATTTCCCAAGATGTTGAACTAAACTCTTGTGGGGATCTAGGTTGCATGAAACTAGTCTAATCTCTTTTGTGTTTATGAATCATCTCTCTTATGCTTAAAAGATCATGTTTAGGTTAATCAACTAGAGAACTAATCGATAGAAGAAGAATTTGATAGTTTATGCTTTCCTTAAGTGGTTTGATAGGCTATGCTTATGAATTCTAGGATTATTATCTTGTTATTACTCTCTTCATGAGTTTGAATTTCAATTGGGTGATAATTTGATAAGTTATGCTTTCCTTAAGTGGTTTGATATCTTATGCTTAATAAATCTAATATGAGATGTGGTAAAAGAGAATTTTTCGTAGATTATAATTTGAGTTAGCTAGTGGATTCAATTCTAGATTCCTTCATCTCTCTTATTGAATTCTCGTCTTTTTAATTGTGATTCTTTTCACACACAATCCAAATCCACTCTCTCATCACTTCATCATATTTTCATATTATCTTGAATAAAACCCTAATTGTCACGCATAATTTGAGAACCGAACTTGAATCAAACACTTCCTATTTCCGTTCCTCGTGGGATCGACAATCTTAAATACTATAACTTGACAATGGTTGTGCACTTGCGACTATAAAAGGTAAACACTTCGTTTTGCCCATCACCAATCAAAGGCCCGATCCGAAGCTTATGGAGCGCATTAGCTCCCACCTTCTTCTCTTTAGAGGGTTTTGGAGTAATGACTCCAACATCGATCAAGGCTTGAATCTTGTCCTTGAGATGGTAGCGAACTTTGTAGGATGATGTACCGCCTCGGTGTAAGCACTTAGGATCTGAACCTTGTTTGCCTCCTCTTGGTTCACAATTGGGGCAAGCGGATCTTATTGTTCTCCACAAGGTATTTGAAGATGCACGGAACTTCCTCGTCTTTGAGCGAGTAAGTCTTGGGAAACCTCGAACCGAAGGTTTCGATTTTGAGTTTGTTGGCCATTGAGGCTGCGATTCTTTGTGGTGCCGCGTTGTTGCGGCTATTTGTTGTGGTTGCGATTCGAGCGTTTGATTAAGCGTCTGAGACTTTCTTTGGCTTTACCTCGCCCGCGGGGACAAAGTTACGCTTGTGAGCATTCACCATAGGTGACCTCTCTCCGCTTTCTTCCTTTTGAGAATCGCTCGGCTTGCTCTCGTATCTTTAAATCTTTCAGGTCTCGGGCGGTGCGGTTCCCATTGCTTCCAACACGTCCAATGGCGGGTTGTTGTGACAAGTTTGGAGAATGAACTTCTCCGTTATCGGTCTCGGCAATTCATCTCCTTATTTCGAACCTCTTGGCGAAGTTATCCACTGTTTCCCGTCTTTACGTTTCGTCCAACAAAGACCGATGGATACCTGGTGTCATCGTCGAAGAAATTGGTGAGAAACATGGTCTCCATATCATCCGGCTATTAGCGCTCCTGGTTTGAGGCGGCGGTACCAATCGAAGGCAGCTCCACGAAGGGTGCCAACGAATGACCGGACCATCAAGGGCTCGTTGCCGGAGATAACTCCTAGATGAGACTTGAAGTAGATCAAGTGTTGAGTGGGTGATCCTTTCCGTCAAGCGGTAAAGTTGATGAGGTGAATTTTGTGGGATCACGGGATTGATTCCCATTCCGGGTAAGGACATGGTATACCCGTCTTCTTTACCTCTTGGCGAAATCAAAGTATTGATTTTGCTCTCGAGGTCTTTATTTTCTCATTCTCCCTATGTCTCCGTTCGGGTAAACTTGGGGAGGAGCGGCGGTGTTATCGCTAGCGCTTTGCCGAAGCAAAGACGATCATCTACGTTTGGCCTCCTTCTCGTCCGGTGTCGCTATCGTTAAGTTGACATTATTGCGGCGACTTGACTCGCCTTGGCGGTTCATTGTCGGCGTGGATCGTTGGTCATGCATTGCTCTCATCTGCTGCATGGCGGTTCCATTCAAGCTTAAAGTTGTCCCTTTGCTTGGTTAGGGCCTCTTCAAGCATCACGGGACACTTGTTCCGCTGATCATGAGCGCCTCACGAGGTTGTCCTATCTGGAAATTGTATTATCGGAAGCCATTGCGGAGCCGGCATCCGACACTTCATCATCGAGGGTAATCCTTCGCATCTTGCGATAATCGTCGCTTCAACAGCCGGACCTAATCGAGTCATTCGCTGCGATGCCGGAACGACGCGACGACGCCCCTCACGGGTCATATTGATGGTAACACTTGCAATTCACTCGGCCCTCTCTTCTGCGGAAGCGTCTTGACTTGGGTTCGCATTCTCGTCGAGCCTATCAAAGACCGACGCTTTTCCGGTCATTTTAGCGCAGCTTGCACTGCATAACATCAGTTTCGAGCACAAGCAAGGCATGTTTGGTTTGCCGCCTTCGATTTACTCGCAGACTTCAAAGACGATAGTACAACTTCAAGCATGAATACCGAGCAACCTATCGTTTGTTGGCACGACTTCTCCGGTATAACGTTGTCATCGAAGATGAGCCGCCTTCCGAGAGAAAATAGGCCTTTCATAAGTCACGTCGCGACGCGACACCTTCAGCGAGTGTGAATCTTTGACTCGGCCTTCGGGATGAAGCTCGCGCAGCAATGCGAGTTTCTTCTTGTCTTTGTGGGTGCGACCAGATCGTGAGTGACCCGCGATTCCTTTAGCGGACCTAGGCGATTCTTAACGGTAAGCCCCGGTCGGGCGAGAGTTGGCCACGAAGTTTAGTGCGCATAACGGAGGTAACTTCGGCCAATACCACTTTTGTTGAGGTGCTCACAATTTCTCGACTGGAGCACGAGCAGAGTCTTCGCCTGAGCTGGCTTGATGTGGGTTCGTCGGGTTGAAGCCTCGACGGACTTGGGTTTCCAAACTAGCCGATTAAGCGTCTGAGACTTTCTTTGGCGCTTTACCTCCGCCACGGGACAAAGTTCGCTTGTGAGCATTCACCATAGGTGACCTCTCTCCGCTTTCTTCCTTTTCGTGAATCGCCGGCTTGCTCTCCGCGTATCTTTAAATCTTTCCAGGTCTCGGACGGTGCAGTTCCCATTGCTTCCAACACGTCCAATGACAGGTTGTTGTGACAAGTTTGGAGAATGAACTTCTCCGTTATCGGGTCTCGGCAATTCATCTCCTTATTTCTGAACCTCTTGACGAAGTTATCCACTGTTTCCCGGTCTTTTCGTTTCGTCCAACAAAGACCCGATGGATACCTCGGTGTCATCGTCGAAGAAATTGGTGAGAAACATGGTCTCCATATCATCCCAGCTATTAACGCTCCCTGGTTTGAGACGGCGGTACCAATCGAAGGCAGCTCCACGAAGGGTGCCAACGAATGACCGGACCATCAAGGGCTCGTTGCCGGAGATAACTCCTAGATGAGACTTGAAGTAGATCAAGTGCTGAGTGGGTGATCCCTTTCCGTCAAACGGCGTAAAGTTGATGAGGCTGAATTTTGTCGGATACGGGATTGATTCCCATTCCCTCGGGTAAGGACATGGTATACCCGTCTTCTTTACCTCTTGAGCAGAAATCAAAGTATTGATTTTGCTCTCGAGGTCTTTTATTTTCTCATTCTCCCCTATGTCTCCGTTCGGGTAAACTTGGGGAGGAACGACGGTGTTATCGCTAGCGTTTTGCCGAAGCAAAGACGATCATCTACGCTTCGCCTCCTTCTCGTCCGTGTCGCTATCTGTTAAGTTGACATTATTGCGACGACTTGACTCGCCTTGACGGTTCATTGTCGCGTGGATCTGTTGGTCATGCATTGCTCTCATCTGCTGCATGGCCAGTTCCATTTCAAGCTTAAAGTTGTCCCTTTGCTTGGTTAGGGCCTCTTCAAGCATCTGGGACACTTGTTCCGCGCTGATCATGAACGCCTCACGAGGTTGTCCTATGCTGGAAATTGTATTATCGGAAGCCATTGCGGAGCCGGCATCCGACACTTCATCATCTGAGGGTAATCCTTCGCATCTTGCGATAATTGGGTGCGTCTAACAGGTCCGGACCGCAATCGAGTCATTCGTTCGCGATGCCGGAAGCGACGCGTGGCGGCGTCCCTCTGGTCATATTGATGGTAACACTTGGCAATTCATGCATGCAGAGCCCTCTCTTCTTGCGGGCGTCTTGACTTGGGTTCGGGCATTCGTGCGAGCCTATCAAAGACCGACGCTTTTCCGAGTCATTTTAGCGCGGTTGCACTCGATAACCTTGCCTTGATCGGTTTGAGCACAAGCAAGGCATGTTTGGTTCAGGCGTTCCTCTTTGGGATTTTCGTACCCCGCCGCGATAGTACAACTTCGTCGGCATGAATACCGGAGCAACCTATCGTTTGTTGGCACGACTTCTCGGTATAACGTTGTCATCGTAAGATGAGAGCGTCTCCTTCTGAGAGAAAATAGGCCTTTCATAAGTCACTCGTCGCGGCGCACACCTTCAGCGAGTGTGAATCTTTGACTCGCTCGGACTTCGATTTGGCTTCGGTCGCGGCATTGCGAGTTTCTTCTTGTCTTTGTGGGTGCGACCCCAGTATCGGGAGTGACCGCGATTCCTTTAGCGGACCTAGGCGATTCTTAACGGTAAGCCCGGCCGGTCGTGGCGAGTTGGCTTCACGGAAGTTTAGTGCGCATAACGGAGGTAACTTCGGCCAATACCACTTTTGTTGAGGTGCTCACAATTTCGATCGAGCACGGGGCGAGGAGTTGGCCCGCCGGGCGAGCCGGGCTTGATGCCGGGTTCGCCGGGTTGAAGCCTCGACGGACTTGGGTTTCCAAACTAGCCGATTTGTTGACGACTTCTTGGCCGCCTCCTTCTTCAACTCGCGGGCTTGTTGCACCAAAGCCCGTGCTTGCGCGAGGAGCGTGCGGCGCTTCCGGATACGCTCCTGAAGTGTAGAACGGTTCCGTTTGACTCGGACCCATTCATTTGTTGTCGGCCTGTAGGAATCGGCTACGATCTCAGACTTCAGTCTCTGAGTCAACTTGGATCTTAGATCCGCCTCATAGCGGACCCCATCCATTGATTCTTTTGCCTGGGCCAATTATTTCGCCAGGCGCTGACGTTGCCTCTGACGGGCTCTCTTGGAGAGAGTCACGACGCCAATGGCGGAATCGACCCCCTGCAAAGATAGGGGTTCTGAAGATTTGGCCGTTGTTAGGGCCGGGGAACCACCGTTGTCTGCAGTCCTGACGGCGGTGGTGGTGGATTTTTTCGCCTCCGCATCTGAGGCCGATTGGGTCTTCCTTGCAGCGGAGACCATCTTAGACTTGCGGGGGGAGGAGTTGGATCTGGACGAGGAGGAGAGATAGCCCTCGAATTTCTGTTGGTCAAATTCGTACTCGACCTCCTCGATGACCGGGATCGGGATCCGCGGTTGCGGCACGACGGCTTCTTTGTTGAAGCTGTTGGCTCCCACTGTGGTCGCCAGCTTGTTCGCGGGGAAAGTTGCTTTGTTATTCATTGCTTGTTGAATTCGTTTACAGCTTCGTTGGCCTACAACAAAATTCAAAAGAAATGCCTTTTATTTTAAGGCGTACAATGAAAACGAAAATTATAATTTTTTCCTGAACAAACGCTCGGATCTCTATTATACGGGATCCTCGCCAGGTGGATTCTTCGCTCGTGTCGGGGACTTTTATTCGTCCGTGGACCACCGCAATTCGATCCGTGGAAACCGGGTTGGAACTCTGAGGCGTGAAGGGGCTCGTTTCCGCGAAGGAAGCGAAGCGCTGAGGATCACACTCACGAAGGAGAGGATCGCCTTCGGGGATCACACTCACGAAGGAGAGGATCGCCGTAGCGGGTGAGATCTACTAGGAGAAATCACAGCGCTGATCTGTAGCCGACCCGAGTTCGCTTACCCCGCGATTGAATATCTGACGTAGACCGAACTTGTGATCGCCGGTGCTTGGAACGTTGCAACAACGACTCGTAGATCTCGCGAGAATTCTTTAGAAAATCCCAAAATCCTGCTGAAGTCCAAGCCTTCAAAATCAGCAAAAATCCCCGTCGTAACCGCCCCCCAAAACTGAGGAAGACCCCCCCTATTTATAGAATAGGGGGGGTGTCGGGCCACCAAAGTGGCTCGGCCACTTGGCCTAGCCACCTCGGCCAAGTTGGTAGGTGGCTCACGACCATGGTAAGCCGAAACCACCACTTGGCAGGTACCTCGGCCAACTTGTCGAGATGGCTCGCCATAGCCGAGGTGGCTCGGCCATGTTGGTAGAGCCATCTCGGCAAGTTGGCCGAGATCTTGTTTTCTGTCGTTTTCGCCGTTTTGCGTCGTTTTTCGTCGACTTTCTCGGTCTTCCGGGCTTAGTTTTTCTCTCGTGATGTCGCCGTTGTGTTTGAGTCCGTATCCGATCGACTTTCGGAGCTCAATCGGCTTGCTTTGTGCGCTTCATCGACTCGTCGACTTGGGCATCTCGCCTGCTCGTTTCATACGATGCCAACGCCTAGCATGTCAGTTCGCCAAGACCCCGGAATTGGCTAACGGTTCAGAAAGGAGAGAGCTTTAAATTCAGCGCCGCTCGATCTCAGGGGGCCGCCTCTTACTTCCGCTTAAATTAGCTGACCGCCAAAAACTCGGTAGGGTCTCTTTGATGAGAGGGTTTGCGTCGCGGTCACTTGCGTTGTCGTCAACGGTTCGCCGTTACGTCATCGGATGGCTCGTCGATTGTCAACTCACTGTTACGAGCTATGTTCGGGGACTTATAGGCAATTTTTAACGTCTACAGTCGTCATCATTGAATAAGAAGAAAGGCGATTCAAACATTTATTTGTGTCCTATGTGCATGCATACAGGGGTTTCTAAAGGGATGTAGGCCATTGCTCTTTCTAGATGGGATCTTTCTGAAAGATCGTTACAAATGGATCTTATTAGGTGAAACTGCTTATGATGGTAATCAAGGCATATTTCCACTCGCCTTTTGCGTTTGTGACCAAGAGAATGAAGCGAATTGGAGTTGGTTTATTCAAGGGTTGCGGTATATTTTGTACAATCGAACAGAACCATATAATCCACCCCATCCTCTAGTCATTTTGTCAGATGCTGACAAAGAAATAAAACAATCTTTGAAAAATATATTTCCAGATGCGTACCATTCCAAATGTGTACTTCATCTTGTTGAGAATTACAAATTGAAGCTTAGAGAGAGGGGTTTTGCCTCAAGTGCTGCTCAACGGATTTCAAAATTATCGGAGTTTGTTGCATACAAGTATACAGAAAATGAATGTAAAGCTATTTTACATGAGATTAGGATGATCGACCAAAGAGCTTACCAAGTAGCTCTCAGCTATGGTCCAAATAATTGGGTAAATTTTGTATTTCCTGGTATAAGGTACGCCAAATATTGTGACACTATCGATTTAACCGTGATCTTTAAACATTATATGTGATGGTGTTTGTTATATGTGACGTTATACTTTTATATGTGACTATTGTCTGTTATCTGTGACCGAAAACTGTTATATGTGACATAATAAATATACATGTGAAGTTCGAACGTTATATGTGATAGTTCCTAGTTATATGTGACTTTAATGTGTTGTTTGTAACACTTGATTGTTATGTGTGACATTTCGCTGTTACATGTGACGTTTACCTATTATGTGTGATAGTTTATAGTTATATGTGACATTTATGTGTTGTTTGTGACACTTGATTTTTTTTTGTGGCATTTCCCTGTTACATGTGACGTTTACCTGTTATATGTGATAGTTTATAGTTATTTGTGACCTTTATGTGTTATTTGTGACACTTGACTTTTATGTGTGACATTTCGCGGTTACATGTGACGGATTGCTGTATTTTGTGTTAGTGAAGTTTAGTTTGATACATATAATATTTATTTGCGGATATGGTCATATCACTTTCAATGTTGATGAATCATTCAACAGTTGGATTCATGTGTCAAGAACACTTCCTATTTGCGATATGATGGATCACATTCGTATGCAAATTATAGAAAGGATGAATACTCGCCGCGAGATGGCAAGAAAATGGAATAGCTATCTATGTCCTGAAGCGAAAAAAATTCTGCAAGAAAATTGCATGAAGGGAAGCACTCTTGAAGTCTCGCATTCGACAGCTGAAATCTTTGAGGTATCATCTCAAAAATCTGTACAAGTTGATTTGGAACACAAAACATGCACATGTCGTGCATGGGATATATTGCGAATACCATGTAAACATGCGTGTGCTGCTATTAACTTTATGCATAGAAATATGTACCAGTATTGCGATTGGTACATGACGACTGAAGCTTTCAAGAAAAGTTACGAACCGATTCTCTTTCCTGTTCCAAATTACGATAAGCCAGATGTCACGGATAAAACAGTTGGCATACTTCCCCCAAAGACGACAAAGAGACATGGAAGAAATAAGAATAGACGTATCAACAACCGATCTGAGAATAGACGTACAGTTAAATGCTCAAGGTGTCATGCTGAAAGACATAACCGAGCAACATGCACAGAACCTATCCAAGACTAACGTTACCTGGCAGAATTCAAACTCTTTTGTGACTGTTGTCTGTTATATGTTACTTTTGACATTTTGTTGTGATATTTTCGAGTTAAATGTTACATATTACCTGTTCGTGTGACTTATTGGTATTAACTGTGACAACTGTAAGCTCTATACTTTCAGATTCCATATAATATGCTAAAGAAAAGTTTATGGAGTAATCACAAATGCACATTTCATCATTGTCACCACAAGTCTCAAAATTTATAAATAAATTATGAACATCCAACATCCAACATCTAACAGAGAATTACGTTATATGTGTTTGTCTAATACTTTCACTCAATCAATGGTACATCATTACCCCCAAAATACAAAAGATATTCTGGACATCTGCATCTAACTTCAGACCCAGCTTCTTCCATTCTTGGCCTTCACATATAATTTGAGCACAAGTCCTGCCCATAACATTTCAGACCCCCTTTACAAGGCTTCAATATTCATTACCTCCTTTCCTTCTAGGATTGCGTTGAGGTAAAAATATGCATGTATGCCACAGTCGTACCTAAATAGAAAAGAGGTAAATTCACACTGAATGTATAAGTGTCACATGACAGCATCATATGTCACTGATAAGGAGTATATATCACACAGGATGTATAAATATCACATAACAGCAGCATATGTCACACAGTATGTGTAAATGTCACATGAGACCAATATATATCACCGACAAAGAGTATATATCACATATAATGTATAAGTGTCACATAGCGTAAGCATATGTCACTAATAAGGAGTATATGTCACACAGGATGTATAAATATCACATAACAACAGCATATGTCACACAGTATGTATAAATGTCACATGAGACCAGTGTGTATCACCGACAAAGAGTATATATCACATATAATGTATAAGTGTTTCAAAATAGATAAGGAACAAGTATCACAACAATTAATAAACTGGTAAGTATAAGGTGTTTGGAGAAACTTACGAGCCTTTTTGGGTCAACAAGGAACTACTTCATATTCGTATGCTCTGAATGTCGACGCCTGGTCGAATCCACTGACCATCCTATCTAAAAATAGTTGTATTATCAGCACGTCTCCAGCCCATGTCTCGTGGTCAGCGGAACTGTAGTGTCTATATTTTTTTGCCCCAAATTGACCTCAAGGACATGCCAGTGATCAGCGTGACATATCGAAATTAACAGAGCATCCTTCCCATCATCTATATGTTTATTTATATACTTTTTATATACATTTTTCTCATCCAAATTTGAAGCAGTTAGCAACCAAATCTTTAAAAAAAATAAGAAAAAAGAGGAAGAAAGTCAAATAACATATAAATGCAATATTACTTCTAAAAGCATTATGATCGATATTACTCACGCTAAAATAAGATGTGATTATAGCGAATTTTCTTTCCTTATCCACATTTTCCGGCAACTTGAGCCATTTCTGAAGTCTTGCAACCAACGCTTCAATGGTCTAGCGATTGCAAATGCAATAAATTATGTAAATATCAAAACTTGAATAACACCATAAGTTAAATAAAATCTAACCTTGTCCTTTAATCTTCCACCACGTATCAGCTGAAGCATATCATATCTATTTATAATTTAGTTGTCGACCTCAAAAACAGTCATCTTTCTACATAATATGCACAACACAATCAACGTATAAGTATCACAGGAAAACACTAATGGTCACAGGATAACAGTAACTATCACAGACTAAATGTAAATGCCACAGGAAAATAGTAAATATCACAGACTAAATGTAAATGTCACAGGAAAACAGTTTCCTGTGACATTTACATTTAGTCTGTGATAGATCACAAATAATGAGCAAATGTCACAGGCAAATTGTTTAAGTCACAGAAATAAAGTAATAGTCACAGGCGATGAAAAATATCACAATAAAGTATCAACAGTCACAAATAAAAAGGAAGTATCATAGGGCAGATGTAAATATCACAGGAAGCATGCACGTATCACAAGAAATCACTAACTATCACAGACTGTACGTAAATATCTCACATAAAATTCATAAGTAACTACTTAATACTTACTTGTCCACTTTTAACGTCAGAAAATATTGAAGCCACTTGTTCTCATCATCCGATAAATCAGGAACGTCCTGAACAGTGAAATTATGATAAAATCCTTCTTCGATCACTCCCGGGAGCCTGATATCAAAGTCTTGTGGAGAAGGAATGCCCATATTCAACATCCCCAATAATTTTTTTCTTCTTTGGTTTTTTCCCTTCTCCATAAGTCTTCTACAGTTGTTCTCGTATCGGCAAATGAAATTGCATGTTCTTTCTCCTCTTCCTTCTCCCTCTTTTCGCCGTTATCTTCCACCATGACGATAGCTTTCTTTCCTTTACTTCTTTTCTTAGGGATATCTATTTGGAATGGAGATTCTAAGAACTTGAGCTTCTTTGTTGTTCTCTGGCTCTTTGCCCGAAGCCCCTGAACAAATTCGTTCAACGTTTCATCTCTTTCCTTCCCTTTTTCTTTTCTGTAACTTCCTTAGTTACTTTCTTTTCTTCAGGCTGTAAAAAGATCATAAATAATGAGTAAATGTCACAGGCAAATTGTTTAAGTCACAGAAATAAAGTAACATTCACAGGAGATGAGCAAATATCACAATAAAGAATCAACTGTCATAAATAATAAGGAAGTATCACAGGGCAGATGTAAATATCACAGGAAACATGCACATATTACAGGAAACATGCACGTATCACAGGTAATATGTAAGCATCACAGCAAAGAAGTAATTATCACATGATTTATGTAAGTGTTACCTCCTCAACTTCAATTCCCATGTCTGCTCTGTCATCCTCAACTTCCTCCCTTTCTTTGCCTTGATCATTTTCTTTCTCAGCCTCATCTTCTCTCTGTATCTGAGGCTTAATAAATATCAAAACAATAAATAAAATTTTTACAGAGAATGAACGAGCACATGAAAAAGGAGAAAATTTATTACCTCCTCATCCTTTTTTTCTCTTCCTTATTTCGCTCAAAGAATTTTTCTCAATATCGGCCTTAATGGCCATCGATCAACACCGAGAGCAACAAGTGCTTGCTCATAGGCTTCATTCAACATCGACAGCTTGTCATAAGCTTCATCTACATTAACAATTAAGTTTGGTGAGCAAATATCACATATAAGAAGGTCACACATAAATGTTACATAAAAATTACATCTATCACAATAAACGGTAAATGTCACAGCAAATTGTTTAAGTCACGAAATAAAGTAACATTCACGGAGATGAGCAAATATCACAATAAAGAATCAACTGTCATAAATAATAAGGAAGTATCACAGGCGGATGTAAATATCACGAGAAACATGCACATATTACAGAAACATGCACGTATCACGTAATATGTAAGCATCACAAAGAAAGAAGTAATTATCACATGATTTATGTAAGTGTTACCTCCTCAACTTCAATTCCCATGTCCGCTCGTCATCCTCAACTTCCTCCCTTTCTTTGCCTTGATCATTTTCTTTCTCAGCCTCATCTTCTCTCTGTATCTGAGGCTTAATAAATATCAAAACAATAAATAAAATTTTTACAGAGAATGAACGAGCACATGAAAAAGGAGAAAATTTATTACCTCCTCATCCTTTTTTCTCTTCCTTATTTCGCTCAAAGAAATTTTTCTCAATATCGGCCTTAATGGCCATCGATCAACACCGAGAGCAACAAGTGCTTGCTCATAGGCTTCATTCAACATCGACAGCTTGTCATAAGCTTCAGTCTACATTAACAATTAAGTTTGGTGAGCAAATATCACATATAAGAAGGTCACACATAAATGTTACATAAAAATTACATCTATCACAATAAACGGTAAATGTCACAGCAAATTGTTTAAGTCACGAAATAAAGTAACATTCACGGAGATGAGCAAATATCACAATAAAGAATCAACTGTCATAAATAATAAGGAAGTATCACAGGCGGATGTAAATATCACGAGAAACATGCACATATTACAGAAACATGCACGTATCACAGGTAATATGTAAGCATCACAGCAAAGAAGTAATTATCACATGATTTATGTAAGTGTTACCTCCTCAACTTCAATTCCCATGTCTGCTCTGTCATCCTCAACTTCCTCCCTTTCTTTGCCTTGATCATTTTCTTTCTCAGCCTCATCTTCTCTCTGTATCTGAGGCTTAATAAATATCAAAACAATAAATAAAATTTTTACAGAGAATGAACGAGCACATGAAAAAGGAGAAAATTTATTACCTCCTCATCCTTTTTTTCTCTTCCTTATTTCTGTTCAGCAAATTTTTTCTCAATATCGGCCTTAATGGCCATCGTATCAACACCGAGAGCAACAAGTGCTTGCTCATAGGCTTCATTCAACATCGACAGCTTGTCATAAGCTTCAGTCTACATTAACAATTAAGTTTCAGTGAGCAAATATCACATATAAGAAGGTCACACATAAATGTTACATAAAAATTACATCTATCACAATAAACTGGTAAATGTCACAGGGAATAACCAATTGGCACAGATAACAATGTATCACAGTCTACATGTAAATGTCACAGAAAATAGGTAAAAATCACAGAGTAACACTTATTATCACAGCCAACATATAACTGTCACATGCAATAAATAATAATCACATAAAAGACTATTGTCACTGTCAAAATGTAAACAATAATCACATAAGAATTAAACTTGTCTCACCGATGCAACAGTCGATTGACTCCCTTCCTCTTTTTCAACTCTTTTAACTCTTTTAGCCCTCATTCTTGTAGGCTCTTTCTTGATCTCCTCATGGACATACCGCAGAACATCTTGCTCCGATAAGATGTGGACTGCGGCTTCTGATTTCTTCACAATCATTGCACGATGTAGTGAACCCACTTTCCTACCTTCCAAAGTCCAGTTTGTCATTGGTGGCTTGGATTCGTTGACTCTGGCTGGTTCTTTGATGTTTGTTATCTCATAGTACCATAGCTTTAAAAAAAGCAACATTCAATCAATGAAGTCAGTATCATATATCACATATGGGGGTTAAATATCACATATGGGGGTCAAATGTCACATATTAAGGACAAATATCATATATGGGGGTCAAATATCACATATTAGTATCATATATCACAAATTAAGGACAAATGTCACATATGGTGGGTTAAATGTCACATATGGGGGTTAAATGTCACATATTTGGGTTAAATGTCACATATTAGTATCATTTATCACAAGTAAAAGATAATTATCATAAATAAAGAGCAAATGCAATATATGAACTATAAATAGCATAAATAACTCACCAATAGCAAGGAGCGGTCGGGTTCTCGCCGACGGTCGGGTTCTCGCCGACGGTCGGGTTCTCGCCGACGGTCGGGTTCTCGCCGACGGTCGGGTTCTCGCCGACGGTCGGGTTCTCGCCGACGGTCGGGTTCTCGCCGACGGTCGGGTTCTCGCCGACGGTCGGGTTCTCGCCGACGGTCGGGTTCTCGCCGACGGTCGGGTTCTCGCCGACGGTCGGGTTCTCGCCGACGGTCGGGTTCTCGCCGACGGTCGGGTTCTCGCCGACGGTCGGGTTCTCGCCGACGGTCGGGTTCTCGCCGACGGTCGGGTTCTCGCCGACGGTCGGGTTCTCGCCGACGGTCGGGTTCTCGCCGACGGTCGGGTTCTCGCCGACGGTCGGGTTCTCGCCGACGGTCGGGTTCTCGCCGACGGTCGGGTTCTCGCCGACGGTCGGGTTCTCGCCGACGGTCGGGTTCTCGCCGACGGTCGGGTTCTCGCCGACGGTCGGGTTCTCGCCGACGGTCGGGTTCTCGCCGACGGTCGGGTTCTCGCCGACGGTCGGGTTCTCGCCGACGGTCGGGTTCTCGCCGACGGTCGGGTTCTCGCCGACGGTCGGGTTCTCGCCGACGGTCGGGTTCTCGCCGACGGTCGGGTTCTCGCCGACGGTCGGGTTCTCGCCGACGGTCGGGTTCTCGCCGACGGTCGGGTTCTCGCCGACGGTCGGGTTCTCGCCGACGGTCGGGTTCTCGCCGACGGTCGGGTTCTCGCCGACGGTCGGGTTCTCGCCGACGGTCGGGTTCTCGCCGACGGTCGGGTTCTCGCCGACGGTCGGGTTCTCGCCGACGGTCGGGTTCTCGCCGACGGTCGGGTTCTCGCCGACGGTCGGGTTCTCGCCGACGGTCGGGTTCTCGCCGACGGTCGGGTTCTCGCCGACGGTCGGGTTCTCGCCGACGGTCGGGTTCTCGCCGACGGTCGGGTTCTCGCCGACGGTCGGGTTCTCGCCGACGGTCGGGTTCTCGCCGACGGTCGGGTTCTCGCCGACGGTCGGGTTCTCGCCGACGGTCGGGTTCTCGCCGACGGTCGGGTTCTCGCCGACGGTCGGGTTCTCGCCGACGGTCGGGTTCTCGCCGACGGTCGGGTTCTCGCCGACGGTCGGGTTCTCGCCGACGGTCGGGTTCTCGCCGACGGTCGGGTTCTCGCCGACGGTCGGGTTCTCGCCGACGGTCGGGTTCTCGCCGACGGTCGGGTTCTCGCCGACGGTCGGGTTCTCGCCGACGGTCGGGTTCTCGCCGACGGTCGGGTTCTCGCCGACGGTCGGGTTCTCGCCGACGGTCGGGTTCTCGCCGACGGTCGGGTTCTCGCCGACGGTCGGGTTCTCGCCGACGGTCGGGTTCTCGCCGACGGTCGGGTTCTCGCCGACGGTCGGGTTCTCGCCGACGGTCGGGTTCTCGCCGACGGTCGGGTTCTCGCCGACGGTCGGGTTCTCGCCGACGGTCGGGTTCTCGCCGACGGTCGGGTTCTCGCCGACGGTCGGGTTCTCGCCGACGGTCGGGTTCTCGCCGACGGTCGGGTTCTCGCCGACGGTCGGGTTCTCGCCGACGGTCGGGTTCTCGCCGACGGTCGGGTTCTCGCCGACGGTCGGGTTCTCGCCGACGGTCGGGTTCTCGCCGACGGTCGGGTTCTCGCCGACGGTCGGGTTCTCGCCGACGGTCGGGTTCTCGCCGACGGTCGGGTTCTCGCCGACGGTCGGGTTCTCGCCGACGGTCGGGTTCTCGCCGACGGTCGGGTTCTCGCCGACGGTCGGGTTCTCGCCGACGGTCGGGTTCTCGCCGACGGTCGGGTTCTCGCCGACGGTCGGGTTCTCGCCGACGGTCGGGTTCTCGCCGACGGTCGGGTTCTCGCCGACGGTCGGGTTCTCGCCGACGGTCGGGTTCTCGCCGACGGTCGGGTTCTCGCCGACGGTCGGGTTCTCGCCGACGGTCGGGTTCTCGCCGACGGTCGGGTTCTCGTCGACGGTCGGGGTTCTTGTCGGCGGCAATGGAGGAGCGAGATCTTGAGAGGAAGAGGGTTTCAAAATTGGTTGCAGAGGGTTTCGAAATTCGAGGTCAGAAAGGGGGGATTTTCGGAGCGGTTATTAGATTTTAAATGGGAAGGGTAATTTCGGAATGGATTTATTGGGTAGTGGGTTTGTACAGCGTTTGGGGGGTGGTTGCACTCATTTTTCGGTATAAGGGTTGGGCAGCATTGGTTTTTTGGCTGGGGAGGAGGATGCATAGCATAAGTTTTTGGAGTTCCTCCAAGCAATTTTCCCTAATTTCATTGCCACAAATCGACTCTAACCAAACCATGCATAAGCAATCAATTTC
The DNA here is from genome assembly GCA_012295165.1 of Asparagus setaceus. Taxonomy (NCBI): domain Eukaryota; kingdom Viridiplantae; phylum Streptophyta; class Magnoliopsida; order Asparagales; family Asparagaceae; genus Asparagus; species Asparagus setaceus. Next base: position 52,937,963 of record CM022706.1, on the reverse strand, counting down.
AGACCAATTTTGTTACTGAATTAATCTTTTGTGATAAGCAGGTTAGATGATATCTCAATTTTGCAGATTGATTTAAATTAGAACATGTAAAATATAAGTTAATAGAATCAGTAGTCATTGTATTTGTCTCATAATAATAGGACATTTACACCTATGTTTTAATTTACTTGGATGGTTGGTCATGTAATTAAATATTAATTGAATCGTTAATTATTCCTAGCGTTTTTGCCAATTAATATAATGGACTTTTATTGACGTGACACAAAAAAGTATTGATCATTTGACATAAAACATTTATTTCTATGTGTTATATCTTGAGCACTTATGAAGATGAAATTTGTGATATATCGGACAACTTATAATAGGTAATTATATTGCATTTGACATTTTGTTCTTGAAAATATTAACTAGTGACATATTGAGCAAATTATATTGCTTAAAATAAATAAAAACATAGAACCTAAATTGATAAAAGGCATCAAAAGTGACTAACAATTCAATTAGTATTTAATTACATGATCGTCATTTAAGGAATTAAAATTTAGGTATGAATATCTAGTTATGAGATAAATAATATGACAAGTGATCCAATTATAACTATAAAAATAGAAATACCCATCAACCTTAAATTCAGGCAAAGATTCATGACTAGTTGGATCTAAAAGCGCATTAGTGAGCGATCAAAAAAGAAAAAGAAAGAAAAAGAAAAAGCGCATTAGTGAAAGCTTGTATATTTTAATTTTAAAAAAAAATCTCGTGTAGTTCTAGAAGGAAGTTTCAAACATCAATGTTATCTACCATATTTATTAAATTTAGATTTCTGTCAACATTAATAGACAACTTTATGACATTCAATGACGATGTGAACGGAAGACCTTGATCATGATTGGATACAGAGTAATATTCAAGCACCCAAATTATGAATTTTCATACGACGCGTGCACATATTTAATTTGCTTGTATTATAAACTATGAAATCTCCAAAATCTTGTTGAAAAGTAAATAATTATCTAAGTTAAGGAAGCATCTCACCGACGTTTTTTGAATCCTTCATCAAGTGTGGGGATTCAAGAGGTTGCGGTCAGTCACAAACCCATTTATTATTATCGATAATATTAATATTTGCATTTTTTTTCTTGCTTTTTTGGCATGAATAGCCTTGTGACTTGCCTCCTTGTTGATTTTGACTCAAAGTAATTTGCAGGATTGTCTTTTTTTTTTTTTTAAATACTTCTTAACACAATTGAAACCTGATATTTTCTGATATAATTCCCTTATTAATCAAATATAGTATATCTATTTGAATTTATCATCGATTCTATATGATTATGATTGATGTGTTCTACTTGTACATTAGATTTTTGGATCTGTGCAATTATACATGCAATTGAAAGTAAATACTGTATGGATACACATCTATATAAGAAAAGGAAAAAATGTTTTGAGTAGTGTTCGGCAACGTACACAATTAGACAATTGTCTACATAAAGTTTGTTTGATGTTATGCGCGTCACAGTGTATGGATTCATGCATGTAGGCTTGTATGTGTACTGGGTGTAGGCTCTTTTTACTGTGGAACAGTGGAAGTAACATTTGTCCTTGAGTTTTTTGATATTGGTCACTCTAATCCTACGTATTTTAAAATACGTTCCCTGAAACATGTGCAATTTAAATTAAGGACTCAAATCTCATCAATCGTATAAAGTGAGTCCTTTATGTTGAATGTCTATTATCTTTAACTTCTAATAGACTTAACATGAATAAAGTTTCACATTATAGCGATAAAATTTTTTTAAAAAAAGTTTCACATTGTATCCTCATCTTCTATACAAATTTTTGGCTAATAGCTATAATTCCCATCTCTCTACTTTCCAACCCTCCCGATCATCTCTAATGTTGGCGTTTCTTCTTTAATATTTACTAATTAATCTCATCTTTGTAGTGATTTCTAGTTTCAAAGATGTGAAATGCAAACAACGAAAAAATTATAACGGGAAACTTTGAAAGTGTTAAGTTTATTAGGGTTAAATATGGGCCAAATTATCAAACTGGTATTAAAACAAACTCTATTTACCAATAGAGTATTTAAAAAACTCCGGCTATATTAGGGTATCTAAAATAGATCCTCTTTACCAACAAGGCCCTTTCCCTCACTGGCGGCAAGAATTCCGGCAGAAAAATTTCTTCCACCCCCTAATCTTTCAAAATTATTAAGTATACACCCAAATTATTCTCTTTTTACACATTAATCTTTGATTATCTTAATTATTATCTCTTATGCCCTTATTATCTCTAATATTTTTCCATTCCCACTTTATTTTCTCAACATACCAATCCACAAACCCTCATCACTTCCATGATCTCATCCCTCACTTTTGTAAACATCCCAAAAAAAACTCATCAAAATCCATCAATCTCCTAGAACCAAATCAAATTGAACAAAAAAACAATCATCCCAAAAATCTCAATCTCCAAACTCCTATCTTCTACCAGCAGGATTACCAAGGGGAAAAAAATCCATCGGCCTCCTATTCAACTCCATCATCACCAAAGAACTCAAATTTATTCGAGAAGTAGTAGGTCACTATGTTTTGAGCTAAGTTTGAACTATAAGAAAAACTAGATCCTCTTTCTTCTTCAAATTCAATCTCCTATTTTATTCTAGTTTTTGCCCTAATTTATTTTTAGATCTAACTGAAGCTCCAACAAGGAGTCAGACCATTGTCATCACTCAAGCCACAACCCCTAATCCATGTACCCAAAACCCAAAACTTTTTGATTTTTGATAGATGAAAGAGTTGAAAAAAAAAAGATAAAAAAGAGAATAATTGTGGGTTTATATTTAAAATTTTGAGATTTTAGGGGGATGAAAGAAATTTTACTGCCGGAATTCTCGTTGTTGGGAAGGAAATGAGCTTTATTGATAAAGAGGATCTGTTTTAAATACCTGGAGTTTTTTTTTATTAAAATACTTTATTAGTAAATAAGGTCTATTTTAAATACCAATCTGATAATTTAGCCCTTAAAGATGCCACATGCATGAGGGGCCTATCTAATACAACTTATAAGATTCTGGGAACTTATTTTAAGATTTCTCAGATTTAGGGGACCAATCCCAGAAAATGCAAAACTATTTTGTTTTATTTTGCTATGAGAAACTCTCTGTAAATTATAATCTCTAATAATAAATCTAATCTGAAAATTATAATCTCTAATAATAAATCTAACATATTTTTAGGTATATGATGATGTGACATGTACATATGTAGTACGCTGTAGTTGCAATAGAAAATTCATCTTTAGTAGTCGTTTCTCAGATTATTTTTTGCATATCTCTCCAGGAATAAAAATAAAATAACTTCGAAAGGGTTCATATGAAGAGAAGAAAAAAAAAAACCCCTTTTCCCATCACCCTCATTGAACGCGCTTTAAAACGAAGATAAAAGCTTCAGAGTCCGTTGGAATCATCGGATCTCTACCCGTGGCCTCCGCCCTCCCTCAGAAAATTTTACAAGTAAGCCCCTCGTTGACTTCCCTTTTTAATTTCAAGTCCATCCGGATCTAGTTTTTTTTCTACCAACTTCATTGGTTATGCTTAGATTTGAGCTTTTGGGTTATTTTATCTTTCTGGGTATTTTGTTTAAGCTTTAAAGATCTTTTATTTCGGTAAGATTCTTATTTTTTGTTACCCTTTTCTTTTTATATATTGGCCCTATCAGTGTATAATTTGATGTTCATTGAAGTGTGAATTATTTAAATTTGTATTTATAGAGTATTTTGGATCGAGATGGATTGATTGTATTATTCTCTTAGCTCAGTTAGACTGATTCCATAGCTATAGTATGAAACCCAAAACCTTAGATTGTTCTTGTCTGTTACGTATTCAAAAATTTAGTTGTTTGATTATTTTAGCTCAACCAAAGGGGAAGTTATTGGAGTTTCAAGTGAAACTCTCCAGATGAACTCATGGATTCAGAAAAGATTCTGAAAGAATTTATCATGAATATGAATTGCCACTGGTTAATCTATTGTTGGGAACATATTTTTCAAGTTTTGCATATAGGTTCCTGCTAGTCCGTCTTGGCGCATAGGTCAATCTTGCAAAGCATGGTATGTATGCATTTTTTGTGATTCATGAATATGCTCGAACACCTTCTACTAGAGTGATGAGAGATGTGGAGTCCAATTATGTCCTAAATATCAGCCCAAATATTTTTTAATTTCTGTTTTGGAGAACGAATGTGCGGATTTCATCTGACATCCAACTGTCTACAAGATGATTGGATTTGCATCACCATTGCAAGTATAGGGTTAGATTGGAAGTAGAGAGATCAAAGAGCCGAAACGGTTCTATGGTGACAAATATGACTCACGAATCGGCAAACTATTTGACTTCCATAACCCCTCTGCTGCACATTGCATTACTCTTCTACTCTCGTCTCTTTAACTTCATAAACTGGGATAAGGCCCTATTTCCTAGAAAAAGTTTGGCATATAGGTAATAATAGGTGACAACTGTTTTCTTGCAGCAAAACCATTAATTTGTTTTAGTGTATTATGGATTGACTCCCTTAGCAAGAAAAAGGTAACAACTGAAGGTTGGCTTGGTTCTGTGTTCAATATTTAAGTTGAGGATGACATGGTGATGTTTGATAAAACTGTGAAGACAAGGGCCAATAGATCGAGTCCTCAAATGAAACAGTAATTTACATGTTGAAGAAGATTTTGATGGCTTGATCATGTACAATGTAGACGAAGAAACATGTATGAAGGAATTAATTTGTAGGAGAAGTATTCAGGCAGCAACAGTGAGTAACAACCTCAAGAGTCTAAAGCTCATATATAGACAAGGTGTTTTATAGAAATGAATCAGGGAATTATTTGGGAGGTTTGTAATTCTGGTTAGCGAGATTAGAAATATAAGGAATTGAGGCTCTTTAGGAGGTCGAGATCTAAATGGAAAGGAAATAGGAAGAAGAAGAATATGAGAGTTAAGGAAGAGAGTAAGGAGAAGACCTTTATCTTCTACATAAGCACGAACTATGCTATATCATTCAGGAAGTTTTTAATCAGATAGCCTGGGTACATGCTTTTGCAAAACATAACTCTTAGGATACCACAAACTACTCACAATAAACCTAACTAGTTTAATATTCTTTAGTATTTATACAAACTTGTAAGAATAAGATAGTAAAAAAAATATTGGAACTCTACCACTTGTATAGAATTATGAACGTCAATTAGTGGAGTCACAGATTGAAGTTTATATCCAAACTATCTAATTTGAAGAGAAGACTCTAAATAGACAACCTTTATGTAATTAAAATACCGTGATGCCCTAAGTTTGAGACAGCTTCAAGCCTATATTAGAGGGTTGTTTGTATGGTAACAATGCTAATAACGGATATTCCTAGTAGTGTCTTTGGTCGAGATAGGTTGATTATAATGGAGTAAGTGAGATAAGTTAGCTGATTTAGTTTATGTCGTACTTCGTCTGTTGTCACCTTATGCTCTTTTAGGGCCAGTTTGGTATTGCTTTTTTTAGGGTGCTTTTGCTTATTTTTTCAAGCAGCCAATAATGGTGTTTAGTAAAAAAAAAATTTAGTATGCTTATTGAAACTGCTTCTGCTTTTAAGGGGGTGCTTTTAGAAGCAAACTGAGGATGCTTTTAAAGGCAGTTTTTGCTTTTTTTTAGTTTATATACCATATATATCTTTTATCTTTTAATAATGATCATTAAGCACAGTTCTACCAAACACCTTAACTGCTTTTTAAGCAGTTTTTTATATTTGATTACCAAACAGCTATTTTCAGTATCTTATATAACTTGTTTCTATAAACTGCTTTTATGAGCAGCTTTTTATGAGCTCCAGCAATACCAAATTGGCCCTTAGTAGTCTATATTTTGTAATCTATTTGATCTTACTTATTATTTTTTATTAAGATTGTGCTGCATACTGTCTTTCATACTGCCAGCCCAATTATTTTTTCACATCTATGCATATTTCTTACTTATTCCTTCGTTTGGGTTCCTTCTTGGCTTCCGCTAAAACATATGAATCTCTATGCAATTAGGCAGAATATTTGAAAGATGGCGACAGACTGTCTTCATTCCATATCTCAAATCTTCATCAATGAGGCTTAGTTGTTCTGCAATCATTTTTATCATTGTACTTGTTTCAAAAAAAAAAAGATGTCTAATAAAAAATAAGCATAAATTGCATATAACCCCTCTCCCCCCTTAATTATACCGTTAGTTGCACAGACACCCCTCAGCTTGTTTATTAGCACTTGCATCCCCCACCCCCACCCCCTTTGTTCTCAATTCACGGGGATGGAGGGTATTACTTGCAATTTATCTTTCTAAAAGTGACAATTCAAGGGTGCTAAGTGCCAGTAAAGGAGTTGAAAGGTGTTAAGTACAACTGAATGCATAGATGTGAGGAATAGTTTGGATGAAATATTGGGCTTGTACTCAAAATTATACCATTTGCAACTCACTGATCGCATAAAACATGCTTTTCTATAGGAAGCTCCTTGGATAAGCTTGCAGAGATGGATATAACCAAAATGGACAGAGGGACTCTCACTCTATTAGCGTCAGGGTGTTGTGTGACGCTGTCAATGCATTTTACTGTACAATTACTATCACAACATCTTTTCTATTGGAAAAATCCAAAGGAACAGAAGGCTATAATTATCATCATTCTTATGGCTCCTTTATATGCCATCGACTCCTTTGTCGGTTTGCTGGACATTCAAGGCAGCAAAGCCTTCTTCACATTCCTGGACTCAGTTAAGGAATGCTACGAAGCTCTGGTATGTGATTCTCTGTAGATTTTATCAAATGCAAAATATTTAGTGAAAAATATTGTTCATGCAAGTTCCTGTTTGCAAAGTGCAGGTGATTGCTAAGTTCATGGCACTGATGTATAGTTACTTGAATATCTCTCTCAGTAAGAACTTAGTGCCTGATGAAATCAAAGGAAGGGAGATTCATCATTCTTTCCCTGTTACACTTTTCCTGGTATACTCTCAACCTTAATCCTGAAGCTAATTAATAATCTAAAATGGTTGCTGTTTTAAACCAATTAAAGACTGTTGTATCAGGAATATTTGTTTTGTAATGGTTAATTCACCTAAAAATTTAGCTTTCCATTGTTTAAAGAAGGGGCCTGGATTAATGCTTTTAAGGGAAAAATGATCTGAGAAGCGATTTTGAGATTTTTCCCTAGTAGAGGATAATATTGCGGAAACAACCGTGTCTGAGAGATGTCCCATAATAGATCTGAACTGAAGAATATAATTCATGTAGCTAACTCAAAATATTGGGATAAAAGCCCTGCTGCTGCTGCTGCTGCTGCTGTTGTTCCCAGTTTTCCATTTATTTATAGACCAATTTTTTTTTGACAGATCTGATGCAAGTTCGTTTATCACTTCAGTGTAACCTTCACTCCTTAACAATATTCTCAATTATATCATAATTATATCGTCCGTTTATGTTAGTAATCTGTGTATATCACATGGATTAAATTTTAATATTTCCTTTCTTGGAATGCAGCCTCGCACTGTTCGCTTAGAGCATCACACATTGAAGGTCCTCAAGTACTGGACATGGCAATTTGTAGTGATTAGGCCAATCTGCTCGATTCTAATGATTTTTTGCCAAGTCATTGGTTGGTATCCTAGCTGGCTCAGCTGGACTTTCACCTTTATATTGAACATATCAGTTTCTATGGCATTGTATGCTCTGGTTATCTTCTATCACGTGTTTGCTAAGGAGTTGGCACCGCACAAGCCTTTGGCGAAGTTCTTGTGCATCAAGGGAGTTGTCTTCTTTTGCTTCTGGCAGGTATGTTGTCTAAAATTTCTTTTAGAGGGCAAAGCTCTTTATGAATACCCTATAATCATATAAAGTTTTTAATCCATTGAGGCTGGTTCTATGGTCAAGGGTTTGGCTGGGTAGTGGGTTGTGAGAAGTTTCAGTTTCAAGTCTGGCCGTGACTTTTCTTACCAGAATAAAAAAGTGAAAAGAAAAGAAAAGAGAAAAGGGGAAAAAGGGAAGCATGCTGGATTCTACTTATAAGAGACATTCTGGAAAGATAATGTAGTAGTTACTATCAATTGATTCTTTAAAAGGTTAATTGCACATACGACTCTTGTAGTATCAGAACTTACTACCTCATGTAGTTTTATTTTGGCAAATAGACCCCTACTATGAATTTTTTTGACTCTCTTACTCTGAAAGTTTGGTATATATTACCCCAAGATGAAATTATCGAGTCAACCTTGAGGGTAATAGAGTCAAAAGAATATCATCCCAGGGGTCTATCTGCCAAAATCAAACTACATGAATAATAAGTTCCAAGGTGCGATACTGTAGAGACTGTGCAATTAACCCCTCTTTACATAACAGGTCCAGATGTATCTAGTAGATCTGTAAAGAGTTGTCTAATTTGAGTGAAAGCATAGCAAGTAGCTTATTGATCGACACATACCCTCTTTATGGAGGAGGCATATGTTACAAAGGTCCATAAGGTTGGAATTTTCTTTCTCAAAACTAGTCTTAACAAAATTAGAGCTTCTCTATATGCACCCACTTGGAAGTGCATGCATACACGTGCATGTAGGTATTGTTATACCTTATGTACTACCCAGTAGATGCATAACTTGTGTGTATCTGAAGATTCTGAACCACATACTACTAGATAAATCATGGGTAGCATTTAACACCTGTTAATGTATCATGTTGCGTGCATTGGGCTAAAATGGCTATCTCATAAGCGCCAAATGCAACAGTAATGATCCCCTTTGCAGTAAGCTCTCTCTATATTCTAAATCAGTCACTTCAATTTTGTTAATTGACAATTATGAAGATCTAATGAAAATATACAAGTCCAACTGTTGAACTTCCTTTCTTTATTATTCTCTTTTTTTGCTTTTTTTTCTTTTTTTGGCAGGGAATTGCTCTTGAGGTATTAGCTGCCATGGGAATTATAAAATCGCACCACTTCTGGTTAGATGTAGAGCAGATCCAAGAAGCACTTCAGAACATACTGGTAATAGTGGAGATGGTCATCTTCTCTGTCCTCCAGCAATATGCATACCATGTTGCTCCCTACAGCGGAGCAGATCAAGCCAAGTTCACCAAAAAGAACGAGTAATTTGTTTCGATATGAAACCTACAGTATGTTACATTGATATTTTCCATGTAAGCTTGAACCCTAGTCGGGTATATATGGAGTGTATTTTCGGTATTAGGAGAGGTGTGAGGAGAGACGGTCTTCTGGTTCATATTTGCTTATCATGTATGATGGAATGCTCGATATTGTACTTCAGTACATGGTGTTTGGATATCATAATAATAATGTTTTGGAGAAAATTTTTAAATAGACCCTCTTTTATATTTATTCATAAAAATAGACTCACTTCAATTTTACTTATGAAAATAGACCCCTTTTCAGCCACGTCAGCATTGTTTGGTGAAACTAAGTCGATTTAAAAAGAAAATGTAGTTTAATAATTAGACGGGGTTTCCAGATCAGCCTAATTAGCAGATCAAAGTTCAAAATCACCGTGGTCGGTAACCATGGCTATTTAGAACTTAGTTCAAAAATAGCCGTTGTTGCCAACCAATGTTATTTGGAACTTAATTATCTTTACTAATTAAGCAGGGTTGCCAACTCCGGCTAATTAGAAAATTGTTTTTTTTTAAAGTCGACTCAGTTTCAGCAACGGTGCTGGCGAGTCTATTTTCGTAAATAAAATTGAAGTTGGTCTATTTTCGTGAATAAATATTAAACTTAGTCTATTTTAAAAATTTGTCCTAATATTTTTCTATCATGTTGTCTATTGTTTTCTATACGGACCTTGATTTGTACCCATAGAAATATGGTGAGTCTCAGAGATAATGCAGCTCGTGGTAGATGTGAACTTTATCCGACTTCTGATGCATATATGTATGCTCTGATATACTGCACCATTTTATTGTCTGTTGGAGAAACGAGAGAGAGAGAGAGAGAGAGAGAGAGAGAGAGAGATGATGCACTAGCAGTGTAGGAATATGTACACAATATGGCTAATTAGAACTTAAAAACCTTTTATAGTTTTTGGCTAAACTTAAAAATAAAAATAAAAACTTTCAGGTTGTTGCATTAAACCCCCTAAACTTTTCTTCTATTTCACTAAAGCCCCTTGAAGTTTATGGGGTTTCGCACATAACCCTCCTGAACTTTTTTATTCCACAATCTCGAGTAGGAATCCTATCTGAACCATCCCCATAGAAGTGGGATGATTTTCACTATAGATTGTTAGTAATATCCTCCTAACCTCTATGTAAGAGAGGTTAGAGTTAGATGAATAATATATCTTCTTGACCTTTTTCTATTTCTCTACATGGTATCAGAGTCATCCTCTTGATCCTAGAGAGTCCTCTTTCTTCTTCGTCTACATCGAGCCGCCGAGGGGGTTTTTGCCAAAAACTTCACGCTTCCCCTTGGCGGCCTTGACATCAGGTTCAACCTTGACGCACCGCTCCATCACTCACAATCTCAGCTCATAGCAAAACCCTAGCCTAATCTCGCTGCTTCGCAAATAGTACTGTTGACCCGTGAGTACTATTCATCGACAGTGGTACTGTTCATCCATAGTATTGTTTATCGATGATACTGTTCATTCGCGGCACAGTTCGTCTCGAGTTACTGTTTATAGTAGATGCTGTCCATTGGTACTGTGCATCGCGGTACTGTTCGGCGCGAGTTGTTGTTCATCTGGACCGTCAATCACCTTCATGCCCTAAATCCTCGCCTTTGATGATTGATCTCGCCTAGATCTCGATAATTCGATCTCGTCCTCATTGTCGACCTCTGCCTCCTTGTTGATCTTTGCTCGACCCCAAAGTCAACTCCATCATTTGTTTGACAGATCCTTAAAGAATGATCATTTGTTGTTAGATCCTTGAAGAAAGGATCATTTATTGTTGGATCCTGAAAATGATCATTTGTTGTTGGATCCTTAAAGAATGATTATTTATTATTGGATCCTTCAAAGAAGGATCATTTGTTGTTGGATCTTGAAAAGGATCATTTATTGTTGGATCCTGAAAGAATTATTTATTTGGTGGAGCCCCAGAGGGGATTAGCTGATTTGAAGACATCCAAGTGAAAGATAAGAAGATCAAGATTACTTTGAGGCATCGTCACAGATTAGTGTGTGCACTTTATTTGTAACAAGCTGGACATGTATGATATACATGCTCCAACTTGAGGGGGAGTATTAAAGAATATATTATAAAAATCTATAATATTAGGAATAATATATTAGGAATATGTGATTGAGAGATATTAGGGATATGATTGGATATGATGTTATCTCATATCTATTTTGTAATATTCTCCTAACCTCTATTTAAGAGAGGTTAGAGTTAGATGAATAATATATCTTATTGACCTTTTTCTATTTCTCTACATAGATAAAATAGTTATAATTCCTAAGTAACCATCTAACCACCCGTGAACGGTATAAATCATCATATTCTATGTTGCGCTTAGATAGAATCTTTCCTCCTAAATCTCACCTAAGACTTTCTCATTTAATCCTCCCAATGTAGTATCATCAAGTCTAACGTGTTGCATGAAAACTATGTGACAAAACAAAGATGAAAACAACCTCCAGTCTACACAAAAAAAAAAGGTCTTGCACTTTTTAATAAAATGGTGTTTTTTGGGGGTTGAGAAGGAATATTCATATGCTTGCCATGTGACATGTTAGAATCTATAGTGCTAATTTGGAGACTAAATGAGAAACTTTTAGGTTCAATTTAGTGGAATAAAAAAGTTTAGGAGGTTATGTGCAAAACCCCTAAAGTTCAATGGGTTTAGCGCAATAAGAAAAATTCAGGGGGTTTAATGCATCACCCCCCATAGTTCAGGGGGTTTCCTAAAATTAACCCTATAGTTTTGCATAATTTGCACTTATATACCTTGCTTGTTTTGGTACCATTTATATACCCTAAATTTGTCAAAATCTATATTTTTAATTCATTTTGTGATGTAAACGTGTGAAGATTTCTTCTAAAATTCTCATATGTCACTCACATGCTAATTGTAGAACTTTTAAACACTTAAGTTTAGAATTGGGATAGGTATAAAATAGAATTAAGGTAGTTTTAACATTAAATTTAATAAAAATTAAATTATAAAAGTTCTATAATCAGCATGTGAGTTTCACATTGCGAGTTTTCGTAAAATATTCTCATGTTTGCAAAACAGAAGGTATTAAGGTACAATTTTTAAAAACTTCAAGGCATATAATTAAGGGTGCACAAAAATATCTGTATCCAAGAAAATATCTGTATTCATATCCGTTAGGATGCGAATATGATTGCTAAAATCTATAACCGATAGGATATGATAACGGATATTGTTACATAGTGAAATATCCGTATACGCATTTGAAATATCCTAATATATTTTTTTTTGAAAGAAAGACTCTCTACAAAATGGAGAATCCCATACAAACTAAAGATCTATATCATCGCGTAGCAAAGAATAAAAGTTCTCAGGTATCTCCTCGAGCCAAAAAGTTGCCTCTGCAAGAGAATGGTCATATCCCCCTAAAACATGAGCCACTTTGTTCGGGTTTCGAGGAACATACGATAAAACCAATGAACCACACAAATCGAAATCTTCCTTAGCCTCATCAAGCAACGCACCTAATGGATGACGATCATAAATTCTATCATGAAGCAAAGAGATCAATCGTAGACAATCTGATTCGAGGTGACCAGGTAGTATGACGATCTTTCGAGCAAAGCGAAGTCCACGCACCATCGCCAATAACTCTGTGTGCTCTGCTGATATGCCCCCCACTCTCGGATAGAAAACGCCCCCATCACTTCACCTTTATGATCTTGAATAATACCACCAACACTAGAATTCAATGTTACAGAAGGCGCTAGGCGGACTAGGCGTTTAAGCGGCTAGCGCTTGAACAAATGCGTAAGCGGCGCTAAGCGTTGCCTATTTTTAAATTATTTAATTATAATAATTGATAAAAATATGTATTAAATTCATATAAATTTGCAAAATAAAAATAAAAATAGATAGCAATCTTAGATCCACAATAAACCATGCATACTTAAATACTAAATAGCCAAAATAATAACTTACAAGTTTATAGAAAGCGCTAGGAGGCCTAGACGTTGGACCCGACACCTAAAGCCTAGGAGGTTTTTTTAAAATTTTTTTAATTACAATAATTGATAGTAAATATCAACGTTATAGAAAGTTTAGGTGCCTGACTGGTGTCTAGGCGGTTCTTCATTTAAGTGGTGGTCAAGGAGGTTTTACTAAAGGTCGGAGAAGATAGTGGAGGTGTTCATATTTGGAGGTTAAAGGAGTTTGAAGGAGGTTGGAAGATATTCAACACAAAATCACGATCAAGGCCTAAAGGGTGCAGTCCACGTAAGCAGACAATGCTCCATTAAATACTCCCAAAACCTAGGTGGGCAGCCTAGGTACCGCCTAGGCGCTAGGCGGCAGCTAGGCGGTCTAGGTACCGCCTAGGCCTAGGCGTACGCCTAGGCGGACTAGGCGGAGGCTTTTTAAAACAGTGCTAGAATTCCCAGTACTACTTATGTAACTCCCATCCACATTGAGCTTATAGAGTCCCTGAGCCGGCGAACACCATCTTGAGCTGCTCGAGTGGGGAAACTCTCTACTTGACCTGTCTCGCACCTCTTGGGCTTGATACCATTCAAAATGAAACGCAGCTGCTTTATTCCAAATAGTTCCCCTCTCTACTTGCACTCCTGCCTCTTATTTGCTTTTATTTCTTGCATTCCAAACAAACCAACCTGCAGCCAGCCAAACCTCAAAATCCTCCCTCTCAAGTGCATTAAAACAATGCATAAACCATACATCAAAATTTTCTTCTTTCTCTGGCCTTGCCCGCTCAACCACACAACTTTCCTCCCATAATCCTAGACTTTTATCACACCGTGCTAGAGCATGTACAATAGTTTCACCTTCATTTGGACACCGAATACACATGGGATTAGATAGAATATGTCTTCGATATAGATTGTGCGCAGTGGGTAGGATACCTTGCCAAGCTCGCCATAAAACATGTTTCATTTTATTTAGGATTTTAAGCAGCCAAATTACATCAAAAGGCTTCAAAGATTCAAAGATTTAGCCATAAAAGTGCTTTGACCCCTATTATTTTGCTTCTCCTTTTCCTCAACTGCAATTTTATATGCGGATCAGACAGTAAACTCACCCGAGCTCGTATAATGCCACACTAGAACATCAGGCCTCAGACTTTTTGGCAGTGGTATTTGTACTATTCTCTCTACATCCATCTCCCATAAGTATTCTCAAAGTTTGGCCGCATCCCATTTATTATCAGCTGGACTTATAAGATCAGAAACCTTCAACTCTAGTTGTACCTCATTCGCAGGTGTGATTACTCGAAATGTCGAGGGGAAAGGCAGCCACCGATCCTTCCAGACTATGATACCTTGCCCGGTGCCAATCCTCCATCGAATACCTCCCTCTACCAAAAATCTAGGCCCAATGATACTGCGCCAAATATGTGAAGGATTTTTGCCAATCGTAGCATCCACAAATGAGCTTGAAGGAAAATATCGAGCCTTACGTACTCGACTAGCAAGGGACGTCGGGCACACAAGAAGCCTCCACCCCTGTTTAGCCAACAAAGAAAGATTAAAAGCCTCCATGTCGCGAAAACCAAGACCGCCGACTCCTTTCACCCTACACAATTTATTCCAACTCAACCAGTGCATTTTCCTTGTTCCCTCCTTATGACCCCCACCAAAACCTAGCCATCATTGAGTTTAGAGATTCACACATAGTCGTCGGAAGCCTAAATACGCTCATACCATAAGTGGGCACGGCTTGAGCAACTGCTTCAATGAGAACTTCCCTTCCTAGTCAAGATGGCAATTTCTCTTGCCAACCTTGGACTCCTTTCCATACCCGATCTTTTATAGTCTCAAAAGCCCTCATCTTAGACCTGTGAATAGTTGATGGAAGCTCGAGATAAGTGGAGTGTCCCTGCGTCTCATTAACCCCTAAGAGCTCTTTCAATAATAACTTCATATCAACTGGCACCGATGGGCTAAAAGAAAGCACCGATTATGAGATTCAACTGGAGCCGATCGAGCTACTGCCAAGCCACACAATCTCCCATCTCTTTGAGCCTTCGAAAACATCCCAGATAATGCCTCGGCACATAGAATAAATAAATAAAGAGAGAGGGGATCTCCCAGATGAAGGCCTCGCGAAGGAACCACATGACCCTTCACCTCCCCATTTATCAAGAAAGAGAATGTAACTGATTGAACACATTTCATAATTAAGTCGACCCATCTCTGAGCAAAACTAAGCTTACCCATCACGTTTTCGATGAAACTCCACTCGACCCGATCATATGCCTTACTCATATCTAATTTCAGAGCCATATATCCGAGATCTCCTCCTCGCCGAGATTTCATGTGATGAAGAGTTTCAAACGCCACAATAATATTGTCAATGATTAACCTCCCTGGCACAAATGCGCTCTGAAACTCATCAACAAAATTGGGCAAAAGCGACTTCATTCTATTCACCAACACCTTAGAAATAATTTTATAAACAACATTGCATAGACTTATGGGACGAAATTGTGAAATATTTTTTAGAATTTTGACCTTGGGAATCAGCACTATATTGGTGTGATTGAGGTTATTAATAGGCTTTCCCTCATTCAAAAAACCCAACACAACCTCAGATATAGAAGAGCCAACAATATGCCAAAACTTTTGATAAAAAATAGCAGACATTCCATCGGGTCCCGGGGCCTTTGTGGGGGTGCATATGAAATAATGCAAATCTAACCCCCTCCATCCGAAATGGTTGTAGTAAGTTCGCATTCATTCTCGAGAAACTTTTTGTTCAACACCTTCCCCATTATAATTTCCTCTATCTTCCCCTCTTCTTGCTGCCATACTCCTTCCCCATCTTCCAAACCATCTATAAAATTTTTCTTTCGACGGGATGATGCTTTTCGATGGAAAAATCTTGTGTTTCGATCTCCATCTCCCAACCAAGAGATTCTGGATCGTTGATGCCACATTGCCTCCTCTTTTTCTAGCCAATCATTTATTTCCTTTTCGACATCCCTAACGGTGGTCATATTCTCGCCAGTCGGTGGCCTCCTTCGCAGATTTGACAATTTCTTTTGAAGCCCTTTAATTTTTTTGCCCAATATTAGAAAAAGATTCATTGTGCCATGTAGAAAGCTTCGAACTCAACCTTTGAATATTATTCTCAAGCTCCTCAATGTCGCGCGCCCTCGGACACTCATCCCAAACATCTCCAATAACTTCTTCACGGTGATTGTCAGAAAGCCATAGTGTCTCAAAGCGGAATACTTTCTTTTGACGTCGTCGGCCGTTTTGAGATCCCTCCGTGTGCACACAAATAGGTGAATGATCAGATGTTGCTGATGTCGCATGTCGAACCGCATGTCTCGGAAAAAGATTTTTCCATGATAGATTACTAAGGGCGCGGTCTAGGCGACTCCGAACATTCTCACCCTCATCCCGTCGATTACACCAAGTGTAAGGCGTCCGAGATAACCCAAAACTATCAATCCGCAGTCAGCCACAACGGTTTTGTTGTGTCTAACCAAACCCTAATACGGAGCGCTTCACCCCATGCAATACCGGAAGGTTTAGTGTCAACAGTTTCAACCCTTCCCATCTTCAAGCCAACGAGCTCTCTGATTTCTCTATTCATACAGTTTAAAGGGAGATTATAAACTTGCACCCAAAAGATTGCTTCAGAGAAACAAACATGAGGTGGTTGCGTCGATCCAATGAATTCCTTAAACAATATGAGGTGCTTATCAAAGTGCCATGGCCCGTTCCTCATTACCCATCCCTTATCATAAACAGAAGCAAAGCGGAACAATAGAATACCTCCTTCAATATCTTTGACATTGAATGGTTTAATCGGCCCCCAAACCTTCTGTAGAGTCCCCTTCAATGCCTCTCGATTATAAGATCAAAACGTAAGAACTTTGGCCATCAAACACGTCTTTCCTTCTTCTTCCATCTTGCTAATCAAAGAAGGAACCACCAGACAATCCTCTTTCTCCTCCTCCGTGAGTGAGAAGGCCTCCCATTGTTTCAATAGTTCCTAGTCCAAATGACGTCGCCACCCACAAATTAGATCCAGAAATCCTAGAATCAATGATCCCCTAAACGGAAACCCTAAATCTCTTCACAACTTTGAAATCCACTTCTGATCGAACTCCCACAGGCGCTGCAGCGAGATAGACACTAGAGATAATCGCCCAAGTTCGATAATGGCAACCGAGGTGAAAAATACCCCTATTCATTCAAGGGGAGACGAAACCCTAATGATAGAGAGAAAAACCCCTACAAGAGAGGAACTTAATTATTCTTTGTACTAAAGAAGGGAAGGGTTTAATAATTAAATTAAGGGAAAATTGCTTGGAGGAACTCTAAAAAGTTGGACTATGCATCCTCCTCCCCTAACTAGAGTCAACCCCTTATAAGCTCTTTGACCCAAGTTTCCATGATAAAACACCCCTAGCCCAACATTGTATATGTACTTTATACTGTATTTTTAAGTATTGCCCACTTTACCCTTTTGTACCCATTTGTGGAGTGTAAACTATTTTGTCTTATTGGGCAGCCCTCATTCCATTATACAGTACGAAGTGACATCCCCTTGGGTTGAAGAGAGTTGGGGAGAATGACATTAATGGCTGAGAGAGTTATTTTGAAGGGAAAAGAGAAATTAGAGAGAAACATACTAAGTTCCCTCTAAAAAATGCCCCATGTCAATGTAATATATTCTTCCCTCTTTAGATTCTATTCAGAAGACCTTCAACAACCTTCAACAACTAAAATATTCTTAACTTTTTCCTCTTAACTTCTCCAACAACCAAAATAGAAGAATCTTTAATGTGTGTGATTTCGTTTAACACCAATGCCACCCTCATTAAAGTCAATTCTGCAACAAGTTTCGTTGAATTGAAGATGCAAGCTGCAGAGAATTTAAGTGTACCGTACGAAAGTTTGTTGATAAGTTACTCTCTCGAGAAGTTTCCCAATTTCTCGGTTGAGCTTTTAAAAGATGAAGATATTCTCAACATGATAGATTATCATCGTTCAATGGGGTTGAATACGATAACCATGACTGTTACTAAAAGAGGTGAAGGATTCACGCATGCCATAGGGACAGAAACAGAGCTTAAGTAAGTATTCAAAAGATTATTTTCAGGTTCTGGATACACGTTATAATGAGAACTGTGATATTTACAACTTATATGTGACCTGTAGACATTGCACGTGACATATCGACTTTAGTTGTGACATATACTAGTTAACAGTTATTTGTAATTGTCACATGTAATTTATATGTATGTTATATACAACTTGCAGTCTTCCAAATGTAAGCTCACAGTCATCGGAGCATATCGAGGAACCAGAGAGGATCCCAATCGAGGAATCAGAGAGGATCCCAAATGACAATCCTCAAGAGGAGCATGTGTGGATGATGGACGACATAGTAAGTGACTAGACACAAATCCTAGCATGGTGGCACGAGGCAATTACTGGAAAAGGACATCAATTTGAAAGCGCAAAAGAAGTTAGAATGGCTCTTATATACTACTCTATAGCTAAGAAGTTTGCTTTTAAATATGTTAACAATGAGCCAAAACGCATTCGTGCTAGTTGCATGTTCAGAAAAGAAACACAATGCCCGTGGTTGCTTTATGCTTCACGATTGAGCCATGTGTCGACCTTGCTATAAAAAAATTTGATCCTCAACATATTTGTGACAACATAACAGCACAGCTAGTCACTCCAGAGCATCGAGAAGGTGGATTGAGAGTATGCTACAATCAATTATGAAGAGACGTCCATATATCACCCCAACTGACATTAGAAAGTAATTACACTCCCAATATGGTATAAAAGTCAATTATGCTAAAGCTTGGCGTGCTAAGGAGACAGCAAAATAGCAAATATTTAGTTGTACAAGGCATTCCTATGATTTACTATCCTGGTTAGTCCATTAATTTCTTGATGTGTCCTTTAGAACTTATATGTGATTTGTTAACCTTAAATGTGACATTTCAGAATGTTATGTGACCTATAAGCATATCATGTGATATTTCAACGACATATGTGACACTTCAGATCTAAATGTGGCTCTTCATTCTTCAATGTGACATTTCGGTCTGTTATGTGACAATTCGATTTTGTATGTGATGTTTTGGTCTTACATGTGACATTTAGACCTCATATGTGACATCAACGTATTATATGTGACAGTTAAAACTCATTCATCATTTAACAAGTTATTTATCCTTTTAATCATTATTTAAAGGTACCAAATGAAGGTGATGGAAACAAACCCAGACAGTGTCGTCATCATTGAACAAGAAAAAAATGTGATTCAAGCGTTTATTTGTGTCTTATAGTGCATGCATATAAGGGTTTCTAAAGGGATGTAGGTCATTGCTCTTTCTAGATGGGACCTTTCTGAAAGATCGTTATAAAGGGATATTATTAGGTGCGACTGCTTATGATGGTAATCAAGGCATATTTTCACTCGTCTTTTGCGTTTGTGACTAAGAGAATGAAGCGAATTGGAGTTGGTTTATTCAAGGGTTGCGGTATATTTTGTACAATCAAACAGAATCATATAATCCACCCCATCCTCTAGTCATTTTGTCAAATGCCGACAAAGGAATAAAACAATCTTTGAAAAATATATTTCCAGATGCGCACCATTCCAGATGTGTACTTCATCTTGTTGAGAATTACAAATTGAAGCTTAGAGAGATGGATTTTGCCTCAAGTGCTGCTCAAAGGATTTCAAAATTATTAGAGTTTGCTGCATACAAGTATACGGAAAAAAAATGTAAAGCAGTTTTACATGAGATTAGGATGATCGACCAAAGAGCTTACCAAGTAGCTCTCAGCTATGATCCAAATAATTGGGTGAATTCTGTATTTCTTGGTATAAGGTACGCCAAATATTATGACACTATCGATTGTTTGTGACCTTTAACTGTTATATGTGACAAATAATTGGTATGTGTGACTGTTCACTGTTACATGTAACGTTTACCTACTATATGTGATATTTTATAGTTATATGTGATCTTTAAGTGTTGTTTGTGATACTTAATTTTTATTTGTGATATTTCGCTATTACATGTGATGTTTACTTGTTATATGTAATAGTTTATAGTTAATGTGACCTTTATGTGTTGTTTGTGACAATTGACTTTTATCTCTGACATTTAGCTGTTAAATGTGAGCTTTACCTGTTATATGTGATAGTTTATAGTTGTATGTGACGGCTTGCTATATTTTGTGTTAGTGAAGTTTGGTTTGATACATATAATATTTATTTATAGATATGGTCATATCACTTCCAATGTTACTGAATCATTCAACAGTTGGATTCGTGTGGCAAGAACGCTTCCTATTTGCGATATGATGGATCACATTCGTATGCAAATAATGGAAAGGATGAATACTCGCCGCGAGATGGTAAGAAAATGGAATAGCTATCTATGTCCTGACGCGGAAAAAATTCTGCAAGAAAATTGCATGAAGGGAAGCACTCTTGAAGTCTCACATTCGACAGCTGAAATCTTTGAGGTATCATCTCAAAAATCTGTACAAGTTGATTTGGAACACAAAACATGCACATGTCGTGCATGGGATATATTGCGAATATCACGTAAACATGCGTGTGCTGCTATTAACTTTATGCATAGAGATGTGTACTAGTATTGTGATTGGTTCATGATGACTGAAGCTTTCAAGAAAAGTTACGAACCAATTCTCTTTCATGTTCCAAATTACGATAAGCCAGATGTCATGGATGAAACAGTTGGCATACTTCCCCCAAAGACGACAAAGAGACGTGGAAGAAACAAGAATAGACGTATTGTTTGGGTCGAAAGTTGTTTCCATTGTAAAACTTGAGAAAATTACACTTTAATTTTCAGTTACAAAGAAATTTAAATAACTCTCTCACAAACTCGAACAGAAGACACTACAAGTGTAGATCTCCTACTTTCGTGGGACTTTGCCTGTGCCGGGGACGCGTAATCCGTGGACCACCGAGCAGCGATCGTCGAATCGACGGGGTTTAGTTGATGCTTCGCAAAGGAAACAAGAACTTAAGCAAATATCTTAGCAAAGTAAGATATCTACTCTTCTCAAGAATAAGTCAAAGCTTAAACTCGAGGAATCTCCGTGTGGATCGTGTTCTTGAACTCCGGAAGCTTGGATCTCGATTGCCCCTTCGATAGCCGACCCCACCTTGAAGTGGGCGTAGGAGGGTATTTATAGTCTTTGGGAAGCGTGCCCTCTGAAGAAACACAAGTGTCATAAGTGCCCAACATTTGTAGTTAAGCAGCTCGGCGCCTTTACTATAAGCTCGCTGGCGAGGCGATTATCAAGCTGCCAGCGGCGAGGCAATATGGGCTGCCTCGCTAATCGGCGATGCGTTGTCGTCCCTCCATTGTTGTAACGGTTTCGCCGCTTTTAGGCACGATTAAATACCCTAAAATCCGCCTAGTGGTATTTTCAGCGTGTAACCGCCCATTAAAGTATCGAGCGTCTCTGTGTTGATAAAGTCAAGTGGGCCCCATCCGCTTTGATTTAGACCCTTCAAGAGCTCGTTTCAAGTATTACGGGTGTCTCGCCTTTGGCGAACACAAATAAGTGCCTCGCCTATAGCGAGACACATCAAGGTGTCTCGCCGTGGCGAGGCACAAACAAGTGTCTCGCCGTGGCGAGGCACAACCAAGTGTCTCGCTTGTAGCGAGGCACCAACAAGTGTCTCGCCATGGCGAGGCATAACAAGTGTCTCGCTTCGTGGCGAGGCACAACCAAGTGTCTCGCTTATAGCGAGGCACAAACAAGTGTCTCGCACTGTAGCGAGACACAATCTTCCCATATGTTGACTTCTTGAGATTTCAACGACGTTGTCCTTCGATCTTCTCATAATTTAGTCATATTTGCGGTTCTTCAGCAATTTTTGATGCCTACACGTATCAACAACCGATTTGAGAATAGACATACAGTTAAATGCTCAAGGTGTCACGCTGAAGGACATAACCGAGCCACATGCATAGAACATATCCAAGACTAACGTTACCTAGCAGAATTCAGACTCTTTTGTGACTATTATCTGTTATATGTTACTTTTGATATTTTGTTGTGACATTTCCGACTTAAATGTTACATTTTACCTGTTCGTGTGACTTATTGGTATTAACTGTGATAACTGTAAGCTCTATACTTTCAGATTCCATATAATATGTCAAACAAAAGTTCATGGAGTAATCACAGATGCACATTTCATCATTGTCACCACAAGTGTCAAAATTTATAAATAATGTATAAACATCCAACATCCAACTAACGTTATACATGCTTGTCTAATGCTTCCACTCAATCAATGGTACGTCATTACCCCCAAAATACAAAAGATATTCTGGATCATCTGCATCTAACTTCAGATCCAGCTTCTTCCATTCTTAGCATTCACATATAATTTGAGCAGTAAGTCCTGCCCGTAACATTTCAGGCCCCCTTTGCAAGGCTTCAATATTCATTACCTCCTTTCCCTCTAGGATTGCTTTGAGGTAAAAATATGCATGTACGCCACAGTCGTACCTAAATAGAAAAGAGGTAAATTCACACTAAATGTATAAGTGTCACATAACAGCAGCATTTATCACTGATAAGGAGTATATGTCACACAGGATGTATAAAAGTCACATAACAGCAGCATATGTCACACAGCACATGTAAATGTCACATAAGACCAGTATATGTCACCAACAAAGAGTATATATCACATATAATGTATACGTGTCACATAACGGAAGCATATGTCACTGATAAGGAGTATATGCCAGACATAATGTATAAATGTCATATAATATCACATATAATATATAAGTGTCACAAAACAGATAAGGAATAAGGTGTTTGGAGAAACTTACGAGTCTTTTGCGGTCGACAAGGAACTACTTCATGTTCGCGGGGAAAGTTGGTTTGTTATTCATTGTTACTGAATTCATTTACAGCTTCGTTGGCCTACAACAAAATTCAAAAGAAATGCCTTTTATTTTAAGGCGTACAATGAAAACAAAAATTACAACTTTTTCCTGAGTGAACAAACGCTCGGATCTCTATTTTCCGGGATCCTCGCTTGCGTGGGTTCTTTGCCTGTGCCGGGGACTTTTTATTCGTCCGTGGACCACCGCGCAATTCAGATCCTGGTGTAAACCCGGGTTCTGGAACTACAGACGTGAAGGGGCTCGTTTCACGAAGGAAACGAAGCGCCTGAGGGGATCACACTCACGAAGGAGAGGATCGTCATGGGATCGCGACTCACGAAGGAGAGGATCGCCGGAGCGGGTGAGATCTACTAGGAGAAATCACAGCGCTATCCCTGAGATTAAGACGAAGCTTAATCTAGAGGGTATCTGTAGTTCGACCCGAATTCAGTTACCTTGCGATTGAATATCTGACGTCAACTGAACTTATGCTCGCCGGTGCTCGGAACGGCGCGTCGACGGCTCGTGGATCTCGTGAGAATTCTTCAGAAAATCCCCGAAAATCCCGCCTCGAATCCAACCAAATCCTCCAAAATCCACCCCCAATCAACAAGACCCCCCCTATTTATACAATAGAGGGGGTGTCTTAGCCAGGGCCAAGTGGCTCGGCCACTTGCAGTCACCTCGGCCACTTGGCCGAGTCACCTCGGCCAAGTTGGCCAGGTGGCTCGGCCAAAGTGGCCGAGCCTCCCGGCCACTTGGTCGAGGCACCTCGCCAAGTTGGCCAAGGTGGCTCGGCCAAAGTGGCCGAGCCACCTCGGTGGCTCGGCCACTTTGGCCGAGGTACTTCGGCCAAGTTGGCCGAGGTGCCGCATCGCGGCGTTTTCCATCGTCTCGCGTCGTTCTCCGTCGATTCTTTCGGTCTTCCGGGCTTAGTTTTGCTCCGGTGATGTCGCCGTTGTGTTTGAGTCCGTATCCGATCAACTTTCAGAGCTCAAACGGTTCGTTTGCATTGACGGACTAAGTACGGTTGATTTCGTCTCGTCGGCGTTTGAGTTTAGTCAACTCGCCTCGTTGAGCTTCGTCGTCGGGTTTTCTCCACGACACGTCGTTTCGCTGGCTCGTACGCCTCGCCGACTCACTTCATGCGTTCGTCGACTCGCTTTATGCGTTTTGCGGCGTAATCACGTCGTCGAGTTAAGGTCTCGCCGTCGGATGGATCGTCGGTTGTCAACCCACCGCTTACGAAGTCTTGTTCGCACCGATAAGCAATTTTAAGCGTCTGGATACCCCTCCAAAGCGTCTCGGTCTCGATTCTTGATGAGTCCGATGCTTTGACGTGATGAGCCCTTCACCCTTTAGTTGGCGTGATAGGACTTACGAATGACCTTGGCGTTTGATCTCACCTCTCCTTGATCTTTCCGGTGCTTTGTAGGATTATTGAAGGTATTACGGCATCAGTATTTTTGTCCGACCGTTGTTGAGATCTTGACCGAAGTCGATAGATGAATTTCTTCGAGATTGGCTCGATATTTAATTCCTCCAATCCTCTCGTGTTCTCCGCTGCTTTGTAGGATACCGGGGTGTTACGGTCTTTGCATTTATTGCTTGACCATTGTTGGAGTTTCAAGCGTAGCTAATTAAGTTTCCTTATTGTCGACTTCGTGGTGGTGAATTGTCGTCCAATTGACCATCGAGATTCCTCCGTTGATCGGGGAATCCTTGGCTGCTGACAGCTAATTGGCATCGAACTACATGGATTTTAGCCTTCAATCGGCGAGTGCAACGCTGACCGGCGCTACATCTTGCGGATCCGAACCGCTGATCGTGAATCCTTCGGCGACGACGCTGGTTGGCGCCGCCATCGTATTACTCCTTGTTGGAGCACGCTTATCCTCGGGAGGAATTTTTCTTGGGACTTATTCCAATTCTAAACTGTTGACCGATGGGCCTTACGGTGGCGGCATGAATCGGCATTGATACAAAGGAGAGGAATTCTTTCAAGGTAGAACGCTACTGTCCGGCCAACATAAACCTTGTCGATTCGCCAATTTATCCCTCTTTGAGGTTCCACGGTGGGAGGAAATTGAGGGTTATCGAAGTTATCCTTAAGAATATGGTAATATTCTCCAGAACTTCTCGCTAAGAATTAGGAACTAGTTTATACCGTAATCCTATTTGGAGTAGCGCCGCGACGCTGATTAGCGCCAATGCAATCAAGACGATCGAAGTTATCCCTAAGAATATTTTTATGGAAATATTCTTCCTGAACTTCTCGACAAATTAGGAAACAATTTATACTCGTTTTCTGATTGGAGTAGGATCGGGCGACATGGGAGAATATCCGAAGATTGAGTCCGCCTGTGCCATTGCCGATGATTTCGACCATTTGGGGTTAAGCTCCAAAGTCTATAAGATTTTGAGGCACCGTTCTCCTCATATATAGAGACGAAACAGCTGCTCGCCTCGACGGCCAGGTGATGCTTGCGCTATTATCGACTCAAAGTTTAAACGCAATGGAGACCGTGCATCATTCGAGATCGCCGCTGAAGCTTCATCTTCCGTGGGACATTTTCGGTCTTGTGTCGCGACTAGAGAAGTGAGGATAGTAGAGCTCGAATAGGAACTTCAAGCGGCGAGAAAGTCCGATCATCTTGAAGTCGATGAAGGCCAACACAGAGAGGCTCTTGCGGTCATGCCCGAAATTTGAACTCGGGCGTAAGCCGGTTGACATCGAAGGAGACCGCAGGCCCTTAGTAGCGGCGAGGAGTCCTTCGTATCGAAGCCTGCTGAACTTCAGCGACTTTCACAAATTCGCTCCCATAAATTTGATGTTTAAGGATTTGTAATCTCATCCTTTAATCAAACATGTCCTTTTTTCTTTATTATGATTCTTTTATTTCGTCAGAAATAATTAACCATAATACCTATAGGATTTTTGGCAAACCCTCACCATCAACGGGTTTGATTAGCCTTTACCAATTATCGCTTGAATTGGGCTAGCGGCGGATTATCTCGATCCGCTCACATACGACGCTGTGCTAAAAGAATGAGACTCTCTTAGACTTAATGCTACGATGTTGAATACGTAGGTGTTCGCGAGGAAATTTAAAGCTGTAAAATAAAGATTATCCCTTCCAATTGATTTTAAAGAAAGAATAAATACAACTCTAATGCAATCTCTAACCGACTTAGATAAAAGAAATTACAAATTCCTCGATCGGTTGCCCGATTTACAAAAGAGGGAATGATCAACGGAGACCCTTCCCTTTATTTAACTGGGTTCTTCACGGTAGCGTGGGAGCTTGAATCTTGTATCCCGCTGACGATCCGACCGCCTTGACTCGTGGGACGAGGTTGAAAAATAACTCGCAGAGCAAGTTTAGAACTCGCCGAAGTTAAGAACTCTTTGATAGAGTTGATTTTAGAAAAGGATTAATAATCCTTTTAGCCAAGAATGGCGGAGAAGAACTTGTCGTGCAAGTTTGAAAACTCTAATCGAGTTGAACTCTCTAGGAGAGTTGATTCCAGCAAAGGAGGTCTTCGGTAAAACCTCAATATCTCTAAATCCGACCGGTAGAAATCAATCTCCACCGTTCAGAATTAAGAACGATGAGTGTTGAGGCTGCCCTCCAAGTTTCACTCCGATCAGACCACGGATGAAGGTCCGATCGTCACGCCGATCACAGCTACGCGGAAGAAGCCGTTCTCTGCGCAATTGGCTTCGGTAAAACCTCGATATCTCCAGATCCAACCGGTAGAAATCAATCTCCACCGTTCAGAATTAAGAACGATGAGTGTTGAGGCCGCCCTCCAAGTTTCACTCCGATCAGACCACGGATGAAGGTCCGATCGTCACGCCGATCACAGCTGCGCAGAGGAAACTGGTTCTCTCCCCTTTTTTAGTTCTCCGGCCAAACCCTTTCAACCTCCTCTGTTTGGCTGTCAAAACCCCCCATTTATAGGGGTTAAAGGGGTGTAACTGCCCCCTTGAATTGCTCCTCAATGGGGGTTTAGTGGGGTGTAACCACCCCCCTTAAATCTCTCAAACGGTTTATGAACCGCTCAACTCATGTTTGAATGAGTCAAAACGCCGGTTCGCTTCGAGCAAGCCTCGCCTGCTTTTGAGCTTCAACGCGGGCCATGTGAGCCGCTGCTTTGAGCTTCAACGCGGGCCATGTGTGCCGCTGCTTTAGGCTTCAACGCGGGCCATGTGCTCGCTGCTTTGGGTTGAAACGCTGGCCACGGTTCGTGATTTTGAAAATGAAACGCTGGCCATGTGAGCCGCTGCTTTGAGCTTCAACGCGGGCCATGTGAGCCGCTGCTTTGAGCTTCAACGCGGGCCATGTGAGCCGCTGCTTTGAGCTTCAACGCGGGCCATGTGAGCCGCTGCTTTGATTGAAACGCGGATGAGCCCCGATTTTGAATTGAAGAGATCAAAACTTGTGATCTCTTTTCACAAGGATTGTCAACTTATAATCCTTGTACTCGGAGACATTAGCTTCGATTCTCCTTTGTCATCGCGGAAAGTCGCCGCCTTGTAACCTTCATCGATAGTGTTTCATGGATATTGGCCGCCTTCGCATTTTTACAACTTACACCTCTCCAAAGTTTTCGAAGTTTGCGTTGATCGACGAAGCCAAATACTTTGATATCTTCTTTGTTTGATCCCCGAAGGTATTGCTCCTCATTCGCCTTCAACGGTTGTGTCTCGCTTTTGCCCACGCTTAGTCATTCGCCTTGCATGGATGAACTCGGCGCTTTTTGCCTTTTTGAAATGCGGAGTGACCGTAGCGCCTTGAACTTTGCTACGCGGAGACCGATCCTCGCGATTTGAGGTTGAAACACGGAGATGGCCATCGCGTTCTTTGTTTAAAACGTATGCAACCCTCGCTGGGTGGTCCTTCGCTTATGAGTAAAACGGGGATGAACCCCACGCTTCCAACTAAGTCTTTAGACTTTTCTTTAAGGTGCCAAAAGTATAGTGTTAACTTGGCATGCCTTTCATACTTGTTGTTTGAACAAGCTTTTGGGGACCTATCACTCTATTGTAAAGAGTTGATAAATTGGTTTTATCATCGAGGTGAAATTTTTAACTTGATGATGATTTTGAGGACTTATCGCCTATTGGAGAGAGTCGATAAGTTGATTTTATCGAGGTGTGGGGTTAACTTGATAAAGTTGGGTATTTGTGATTTGAACAAGATTTTGAGGACCTATCGCCTATTGATGAGAGTCGATAAGTTTAGGTTTTATCGGGGATAAAATATGAAATCAAGGTTTAAGGCACATGATGTGAACAAGGCTTTGGCTTGTGGTTTAAACAAGGCTTTGGGCTTGTGGTTTAAACAAGGCTTTGGGCTTGTGAATTGAACAAGGATTTGGGCTTGTGGTTTAAACAAGGCCTTTGGGTTTGTGGTTTGAACAAGGCTTTGGGCTTGTGGTTTAAACAAGGCCTTTGGGTTTGTGGTTTGAACAAGGCTTTGGGCTTGTGGTTTAAACAAGGCTTTGGGCTTGTGGTTTAAACAAGGCTTTGGGCTTGTGGTTTAAACAAGGCTTTGGGCTTGTGGTTTAAACAAGGCTTTAGGCTTGTAATGTGAACAATGCTTGGGGCTTATCATCCTATTGAGGAGGATTGATAAGTTGATTGTCAGAGGTGTGAGGTTAACATGACAAGGATACGTTGCGATTGGAGCAACTTTGTGGACTTATCATCCTATTGAGAGGATTGATAGTTGGTTATCAAACTCACGAGGATGTGTACGATTTTGATAGGATTGTGTTGTAATTTGAACAACTTTGTGGACCTATCATCCTATTGGAGAGGATTGATAAGTTGGTTGTCGAGGTGCATTGTTAACCCGACGATTGTGTTACGATTTGAGCAACTTTGTGGACTTATCATCCTATGGAGAGGATTGATAAGTTGATTATATCATCGAGGTATAGTGTCGACTTGATGAAGATACGCTATGATCGGAGCAACTTTGAGGACCTATCATCCTATTGAGGAGGATTGATAAGTTGATTGCGATTTAAGCAAATTTGAAGAGTTCGCCAAGACGCGACGCTGTGCCACGATGTTGAATCGTAGACTTTGTCGCCTTTACGTAAGAGACTAACCGCAATGCGTGTTAGGCGTTGACTTTAGGGTTATTGGCCAACCCCACCATCAACGGACTTGATGAGCCTTTACCGACACCGCTTGAATCGGCTAGCATGCATTATCGAAATTGCTCGCGATGTGACGTTGTGCTAAAAGAATAAAACTCTTTTAGGCTTAATGCTACGATGTTGAATACGTGACTTCGCCTTTCTCACTGAATAGACTACCCTACCGCATGTATTAGATGCGTGCTTATCTCTACTTAGATTTCGAGATAAAATTCCCGATTTGAATTCTCGTGTCTTCTTTGATCGGTAGAAGACTAAACCGCAACGCATGCTAGGCTGACTTACCCCTACTTAGGATTCGATAAATTTCCCCACACGCAGGAGGCGGATTGTGGTGTTATTAGAACAACCTTGAGGATTTATCGCTCTATTGAAAAGAGTCGATAAGTTGATTGTCAGAGGTGTTAGGTTAACATGACAAGGATACATTGCGATCGGAGCAACTTTGTGGACCTATCATCCTATTGGAGAGGATTGATAAGTTGGTTGTCAGAGGTGCATTGTTAACCTGACGGGATTGTGTTACGATGTGAGCAACTTTGTGGGCTTATCATCCTATTGGAGAGGATTGATAAGTTGATTGTCAGAGGTGTTGGGTTAACATGACAAGGATACATTGTGATCGGAGCAAATTTGTGGACTTATCATCCTATAGGAGAGGATTGATAAGTTGGTTGTCGAGGTGCATTGTTAACCCGACGATTGTGTTACGATTTGAGCACTTTGTAGACTTATCATCCTATGGAGAGGATTGATAAGTTGATTTTGGTGGTGCCGCTGACGTTGAAGTGCTTACATTGTCAAAAGTATTTTGTTAACTTGACAATATTTGGAATTTATTATTCTACTCGAAAATAACAAATAATCAACCCCACCGTAATTATTCTAGGTTGATACTAACCAGTATTCGCCTCGTGATTTAGAGTCGGGTCATCAATAGCGAGTCTTGGTCGGTCTCCTCTTCTTGACTTCAATCCTAGCAATAATTACTACCGTCACTCGAGACTAGTTGTTTCCGTGAACGACATTTTGCAACCCCATTCGAGCTAGGAGATTAGTTTGTAAATTGTGCCGACAGTGTCAATCGTATGCATCAGGTCATACCTGCCGAGCATCGAAGAGCCATGCTTCGAACCGCTCGACGAAGACTTTGATAGGCTCTCCTCCTTTTGCTTAATGGCAAGAAGAGAAGTGACAGTGATTTCCGTGTCATCTTCAAAGAATCGTGACAGAAGAGTCTCTAAATCGCCCATTTCTCGATACATCCTCGCAGCTTCATGAACCATTCAAAGGCAACCCCTTGAGGGTGCCAATGAACAAACGAGATGTTATGGCATCGTTTGACATCCCATTCGATCGTGACTTAAAATGGTAGATATGTTGGTTCGTGATCTCGCGTCGTCGAAAGCTTGTAGCGTAGGGACTTTGAATTTTGAGGATAAGGAACCGTATCCCATTCTCGCAGATACCTGCCCGACAACCCCCGATCTTGGAGCTCGCACCTATTAACCATGGCATTGAGGCGGGCTTCCCGCTCGTGATTTTTGCCGATTGAGGACTTTGCTCGTTTTCGGCCTCTCCCCTTTCTTCAGAGGAGGATTCTACGTGATGAGCTTCTTGATCGGGAGCTTCATTCACTTTTTCTTCTCGTTTTGAGGATTCACTCCTCCTCCGTGATGATTTTGGCTGAAGTGTTGAGTCGGCTATCTGAAGTTGAGCTCTATCTGCAACAAGTTGGTTTATCATATCTCGAAGTTGATCGATGGACTCTTGTTGTGATCGCAGGGCTTCTTGCATCATAGCCTGATACTCTTCGAGCCTCTTCTTGAAATCTTCAGCATTCTCCGTCATGTAGACAGCGCTCACGTGCTCCAAGAAAGAACTAGAGGATTGAGATTCTGCGATGGCTGAATGCTCATCATCAGACTCAATTCCTTTAGCCAACTTTTGGTAGTTGACAGGGGGTATGACCCCTGTTTGAGTCCGAGTATGTCGGTAAACTCCGTCGGAGTCATTCAAAGCCTCTTCCAAGTCGGGGGACCGATTTGCCTCTGGCTCATTAGAGCTAGAGATTGACGGTCTGCCTACTCCGATCATGTTAGAAGTGACTCCAAGGTATTCGACCTCCAAGCCTCCTTCCCGTGAGAATGCCGCCGCTCGCGGTCCAAATGATATTTGTCAATTGGTCAAACACCGACGGCTTGGCCGCACGTGAGCGCGGCCGACCGGCCGATGATTTGGCACTTGGAACGCGAAGATCGCTTTGAGCATTTGAACGCGGGTTGTGACCAGCGTTTTAGATTGTGAACGCCAGGTCCGCTGAATGCTTGGACGCCGGGTTGAGACCCGCTCGTGATAGGGCGAGGTTCGCTTGCAACCTCGCCAACGCCAGGTTCGCTTGAAAATTGAACGCGGGTTGTGACCCGCTTATAGTGGGGACGCGAGGATCGCTGCGGCAACCCCACCGAACGCGCAGGTTCGCTTGAGCAATTGAACGCTGGGTTGTGACCCGCTTTATAGTGGGGACGCGAGGATCGCTGCGGCAACCCCACCGAACGCAGGTTCGCTTGAGCAATTGAACGCTGGTCGATCCGCTTTGACCGCGGAAACGCGCCATTGAGGGTGTAGGCATCAAAATTGTCAAGAACCTCAAATATGACTAAATCATGAGAAGATCGAAGAACAACGCCGCCGAAATCTCAAGAAGTCAACACATGGGAGATTGTGTCTCGCCACGAAGCGAGACACTTGTTTGTGTCTCGCCACGAAGCAGACATTTGATGTGTCTCGCTATTAGCGAGACACTTGTTTGTGTCTCGCCACGAAGCAGACATTTGATGTGTCTCGCTATTAGCGAGACACTTGTGTGTGCCTCGCGACGAAGCGAGACACCTTGATGTGTCTCGCTATAGGCGAGGTATTTACTTGTGTCTCGCTAACCGGCGAGACACCCAAAATACTTGGAACGAGCTCTTGAAGGGTCTAAATCAATGCCGATGGGGCCCACTTGACTTTATCAATGCAGAGACGCTCGTGACATCGCTAATAGGCGGTTACATCGCCAAGATACCACCAGGCGTAATTTAGGCATTTAATCGCGCCTAAAAGCGTGAAAACCGCATGTAGCCGAAGGACGGTGATCGCCGCCGGTACGAGGTGTTTATACGCCTCGCCGCCACAGGTAGTCGACAATCGCCGCGAGCAGGCAGCCTTAGTGCGCAGGCGTACCGAGCCGCCGCGCTTAATCGCAAAATTCTCGCACTTATGACACTTGTGTTTCAAGAGGGCACGCTTCCCAAAGACTATAAATACCCTCCTACGCCCACTTGGGCAGGGTCGGCCATCGAAGGGAAAAGTCGAATCCAAGCTTCCGAGTTCAAGAACACGATCCACGGAGATTCCTCGAGTTTAAGCCTTGCCTTATTCTTGAGAAGAGTAGATATCTTACCTTGCTAAGATATTTGCTGAAGTTCTTGTTTCCTTTGCGAAGCATCAACTAAACCCCGTCGATTAGACGATCGCTGCACGGTGGTCCACGGATTACGCGTCCCCGGCACAGGAAAAGTCCCACAAAAAACAGGAGATCTACACTTGTAGTATCTTTTGTTCGAGTTTGTAAGAAAGTTATCTAAATTCTTTGTAACTGAAAATCAAAGTGTAATTTTCTTAAGTTTTGTAATGGAAACGACAAAGAAATCAACTTTCGACTCAAACACGATGGCTAATACCGGGGAGCCAACGGTCTCGAGCCCGAGATCGTTGTGTCGCAGCCTTGCAAACGATCAGGCCGACCTCATGGTTGATGGAATAGACTACTTCTTCGATCAAGCCAAATTCAAGAGTATCTCCTCTTCCACATCAAGTCCTCCTCACCCCGCAAATATCGGAGGATCTCATCCCCTAAGAGGGAGGTTCGCTCGTTGTGATGTGCAACGATCTTCGCTCGCTATGCATGCAGGCGATTTCCTCTCAACAAGATCTCAACCGATTCGACGAAGAGAGCTCGCCAAAGACGACGCCAAAAGATGGCTCGCCAATTAGCCAAGGCCCCGAGTCAACGGATGGAGTTCACTATCGACTAACTCACATGATCAAAGGCGCCAACAAACTACGCCGCTTCAACCCATCAGA
This sequence comes from Asparagus setaceus, assembly GCA_012295165.1. NCBI lineage: Eukaryota > Viridiplantae > Streptophyta > Magnoliopsida > Asparagales > Asparagaceae > Asparagus > Asparagus setaceus. Next base: position 52,904,522 of record CM022706.1, on the reverse strand, counting down.
CTCTCCCAAGGAAGAATGGGTTCTCGCCAAAAGGACCCGATTGACAAGGAAGGAGCTACCAAAGCTGCCGCGGCACGCTGCTGCTCATGCACGCTATTGTTCGCAAGGTGCGGAGTCGAAATCAACCGTGGAATCAACTCAAAATCACAAAGTTTGGGTCCCAAGTCAACGCCAAAATTGGTTTCAAGAGTCCGCCGCCGTAATTCTTCACCGAGATTGCTGACGCCTTCAAGAAGCGACAGTTTAAGCCGCCTCGCCAACAACAGGTAGTAAATCGCTCGCAAAGCGACAAGTCGAATCCGCCGCCAAAAGCGCAGGCAGCTTTCCATGCCTTAGCGAAAATTTGACATTTCCGCCTTTCTTCCACTTCTGCGGATGAGGTATCAACCTTTAAGTCCGGAACCGACAACTTCTGTTTAGTCGCCTTGGTCCACAACTCGAAATAAAGGCAAGGTACCAATGAAGAAACGGTTGAGTTACCCCGCCCGTAAGAGTCCCGAGCAAGCCGAAATATCTCGTGTCTCCGTAATTCCAATTGCATCTCGCTTGAGCATCCCGCAAGGGGTCCGCGAAGTCTACTAAAGGGAAGAACTCGAGGCGCAGGATTCGTGAAGTCACAAGAGATGATAAAACACTTGTGATTTGTACCAAGACAACTTCACGGATGAAGTTAAAACATCAAAAGTGCTTCCCGTGTCGAATGATCGACGCCACCAAAAGAAGACGGTCCTCCACTAAGGACAACGCTACACTTGGGGTGGAAGTGCAATTTGTGATAAACCACACCAACCACACCATCAGCCGGGTGGCAACACACTAAAGAGGACGATCGACGAAATAAATTGTTCTTGCTCGTGTGCACAACTAATCAAGACGCTGTTATCGATGTGCCTGCTCCGAAGTCAAACGCCAATCACAAAGAGCTTCAAGATTCGAGGCTTTCCTTGCCAACAACGGAAGATTTGAAGCCGAGTCAAGACGACTCAAGAAAAGAAGATCGCCATTCATCGGGATGAATTCCCGAAGTCACCATTAATATGGTGAACAAAGGAAAAGGGCCAAGAATGGACGAGGACCCCGACTTCACTCCCGCAGAAAAGTCGCGACCCGAAGTTTCCCAGCCAGATGTCTCGTTACAATTGCGAGCTACCCAACGATCGACTATAGAAGGATGCATGAGGGAGAGTCATCCGAAGATGAAGCTTCCGACATCAATTCGGCGATAGCTTCCGATGACACAATGTCAAGTGCCGGTCCCCATCCCAGAAGCTTTTACCATTACCCCGATGTCCCGCTCAAATGTTACAAGAAGCCTTAGCTAAGCAAAGAGAAGAGCTTAAGGTCAAATGAGAACGAGATGGAGCTAGCCATGCAACAGATGAGGGAATTGCAAACCCAAACGGTTGCACAACCCGGTCCAACAAACAATCCAAATAACAAGGTGGAGTAACCCACCATAATGTTGAAGACAAGTGATTCGAGATTGATGAACACATTTACGCCGATCAACCTCCAAAGAAAGCCGATCCGCCGCCAAGGTGGAAATGGTCCAATTCTTCCTATTGGAAGCGATCCAAAACAAGGGAGGATGATGGCTAAAGGATGAAAGAGCTTGAAAATAAAATCAATGCTTTGATGTCCACACAGAAGTCAAAAGGACTGTATCCCGTGGTCCGTATCCGAGAGTGGGATTCAATTCCTTACCCGCCAAAATTTAATTTGATCAACTTCACGCCATTTGACGGAGAGGGTCACCTTCACAACACCTGATTTACTTCAAATCACATTTGGGGTAATCTCGAAACGAGCCTCGATGGTTCGGTCATTTGTCGGTATTTCGAGTCAGCCTTCATTGGTATCAAGACTCAAGGCCGGAGTATTAACCGGGAGGACATGGAAGGTTCTTTTCAAAGAACTTCTTCGATGACGACATCAAGTCTCAATTGGAACTCTCTTAGACTAAAAGCGTAAAGGTGGGGAGACAATCGACACTTTCGTTAGCGATTCATAATAAAGCTATGAATTGCGTGGATCCACCATCGAAAAGTTCATATTGAAGACTTGCCACAACAATCTTTCTATAGAATTGCCGGAAGTCATGGGGTCGCCCCACCAACTACGTGGAAAGACCTAAAATACGAGGAGAACAAGCCAACGCTTCTCGTAAGGAAGAAAGTCGAAGAGGCTAAAAGATGGTCGACCCTCGAAGTAAATTTTTCCTCTCGTAATAGAGGAAAGGCATCCGGATCGCTGTTGGTCAAACGTCGCAACAACGGCCGCCAAAAGCTTCTAAATCGAATTCCACAGACATACTCTTTCAAGGACTAAGAAGTTCCAATCATCTTCAAACACCTCCTTGATAACAACAAAATCAAGTTGCCTCCAATTACAAATCAAGAGGAGGTTAACTAAACTTCGACCCTAAATACCGTATGCACTACGAGGATCCTCCATCCTACAAAGGATTGCTTAGCTCTCAAGGCCATCATCCAAGCCTTGTTGAAGCCGCCTTAACGCCAAATAAGTCAATCAAATATGACTCCAACAGTATACGAGTATAAACCGCCCTCTCGACTCCAACAGTATACGAGTATAAACCGCCCTCTCAGACTCCAAATTTCAATTTTGCTAAGAAAGTCGGGGTGGATAATCCATGAACGAGAGGTCCACTTCCACATTGAGCAATCAAACCTTCCTACGCTAGGATTGTCTCAAAATTCCTATCCCGGTCAAACCTTCCTACGCTTAGGACCACGGCCAAAATCCCTCTCGATTCTTTCCATAAACGAGAGGTCTATTTCAAGATTGAGCGATCAAACCTTCCTACAGCTTAGGATTGTCTCAAAATTCCTATCCTGGTCAAACCTTCCTACGCTTAGGACCATGGTCAAAATCCTCTTGATTCCTTCCATGAACGAGGTCCATTTCAGATTGAGCGATCAAACCTTCCTACGCTAGGATTGTCTCAAAACTCCTATCCCGATCAAACCTTCCTACGCTAGGATCATTTTTAATTTTCACTCCCACTTGGTCAAACCTTCCTACGCTTAGGACCACGGTCAAAATCCCTCTCGATTCCTTTTATGAATGAGAGGTCTACTCCGCAACAGGTTCGCTTCCCCAAGAGAAGACACAACGGGTTCGCTTCCCCAAGAGAAGACACAACGGGTTCGCTTCCCCAAGAGAAAACACAAATTCCACAAGCCTACGATTCAATATCGTAGCATAGATGTCATTACCTAATGACACCTAAACTATGCCTTCATGCATAGGGATATTATCTCTGCCCCTTATCGAGATAAGTCCGCATCTAACACATGTCGCCGTAATCAATTCCCGTGATAATTGACCGAGCCTCACGATTCAATATCGTAGCATAAAGTCTAAGAGAATTCACTCTTTTAGCACAACGTAACATGTAGAACGGACTCGATAATCTACATGCTAGCCCAACTCAAACGGTAGTTGGTAAAGGCTCATCAAATCCATTGATGGCTGAGGGTTTGCCAAAAATCCTATATCTATCATACAAGCAATAACTTGAGACAAAGGTTCACTCTTCCTCACGGGTCAAGTACTTTTTCATACCGTGATTTTAATGCACTTTGTAACTTATTGCTAATGCAAATGTGCCATTACATCGCCTCCGAAGCTCAAGCATGCTCGCATTGCATTCTCGCGGGCGGTCCTTTTAAGTGGGACAATTCCAGATATTACATATAGAAGCTTTCCGAACTGATATTCAAAACCGACGACGCTTTTTCTCTGAATGATTCTCAAGACATTTCAATCGCAACCCAAGTGGTGACTTTCAAGATGAAGATGATTAGTCCAAAATCGACTTCGACATTTCAATCAATCCAAATACAAATGCAACAGCCTATTGATCCCAAAGTATGGTCACGACGCCACAGAGCCGTGGATTCAAGAAACCAAGCAAAACATGGGCCTCTTCTACAAAGTTCAACGCTGGAACGTAAGCAAGGCGATCTTATCCAAAGTATTCCGCACTTCGACAAAATACGAGGAGTCCAAAACTTTGAGGGGTATCTCAGAGGCATCAAAAATTGCCGAAGAACCTCAAATATGACTAAATCATGAGAAGATCAAGAACAACGCCGCCGAAATCTCAAGAAGTCAACACATGGAGATTGTGTCTCGCCACAAGACGAGACACTTGTTTGTGTCTCGCCACGAAGCGAGACACTTGTTTGTGTCTCGCCACAAGACGAGACACTTGTTTGTGTCTCGCCACGAAGCGAGACATTTGATGTGTCTCGCTATTAGCGAGACATTTTGTGTGTGCCTCGCGACGAAGCAGACACCTTGATGTGTCTCGCTATAGGCGAGGCACTTACTTGTGTCTCGCTAACCGGCGACACCCAAAATACTTGGAACGAGCTCTGAAGGGTCTAAATCAATGCCGATGGGGCCCACTTGACTTTATCAATGCAGAGACGCTCGACATCGCTAATAGGCGGTTACATCGCCAAGATACCACTAGGCGTAATTTAGGCATTTAATCGCGCCTAAAAAGCGTGAAAACCGTTAGAAGAAATGAAGGATCAAGATCGCCACGGCCAACAGGTAGCTTCATACCGCCGCCGCCAACAGGTAAAGCCATTAACGCCCGCCAGCGAGTTTAGGCAATTTTAGTGCGAGGCGTACCGAGCCGCCGCTTAACCGCAAAATTCTCGCACTTATGACACTTGTGTTTCAAGAGGGCACGCTTCCCAAAGACTATAAATACCCTCCTACGCCCACTGGGCGTGGGGTCGGCCATCGAAGGGAAAAGTCGAATCCAAGCTTCCTGAGTTCAAGAACACGATCCACGCGAGATTCCTCGAAGTTTAAGCCTTGCCTTATTCTTGAGAAGAGTAGATATCTTACCTTGCTAAGATATTTGCTGAAGTTCTTGTTTCCTTTGCGAAGCATCAACTAAACCCCGTCGATTCGACGATCGCCGCCGGTGGTCCACGGATTACGCTGGCCCCCAAGACAGAAAAGTCCCACAAAAAACGTGAGATCTACACTTGTAGTATCTTTTGTTCGAGTTTGTAAGAAAGTTATCTAAATTCTTTGTAACTGAAAATCAAAGTGTAATTTTCTTAAGTTTTGTAATGGAAACGACAAAGAAATCAACTTTCGACTCAAACAGGGTTGCGCTCACCGCTTTTGCGAGGCTCAGATTCGGCACATAAACGCCAGGCTTATGCTCAGAAGAGAAACGCCAAGCTCAGATCGCTTTGCTCGCAAACGCCAAGTTCGCTGGTTGGTCGATTGGCCATCTCGGTCAGGTTCTTTTGCAGCAGCCGCCCTTTCGCCGATTTGAGGCTTTTGCGGCGACATCACCATCTTCACCGATCGGTTAGCCACGACAAACGAATGGGCTTTGGCCTCCTTAGAGGCTTTGTGGATCTTGGCGATAGCCTTGGGGCTAAGGGATCCGGAGGAGAGTGCCTCCTCGAACTTGGCTTGATCGAACTCTACGGTCGAGTTTCAACAGCCGCCCTAATGAGCTTGACGCCGGATTGCGCCACCACCTCTTCATCGGTAAAGAGATTGTCCCCAGGGAGTCGCCATCTTTGTTCAGCGAGGAAATTTAAAGTCAGAAATAAAGATTATCCCTTCCAATTGATTTTAAAGAAAGAATAAATACAACTCTCGAATGCAATCTCTCTCTAACCGACTTAGATAAAAAGAAATTACAAATTCCTCGATCGGTTGCCCGATTTACAAAAGAGGGAATGATCAACGGAGACCCTTCCCTTTATTTAATCTGGGTTCTTCACGGTAGCGGTGGGAGCTTGAATCTTGTATCCCGCTGACGATCCGACCGCCTTGACTCGGGACGAGGTTGAAAAATAACTCGCAGAGCAAGTTTAGAACTCGCCGAAGTTAAGAACTCTTTGATAGAGTTGATTTTAGAAAAGGATTAATAATCCTTTTAGCCAAGAATGGCGGAGAAGAACTTGTCGCGTAAGTTTGAAAACTCTAATCGAGTTGAACTCTAGGAGAGTTGATTCCAGCAAAGGAGGTCTTCGGTAAAACCTCAATATCTTTAAATCCGACCGGTAGAAATCAATCTCCACCGTTCAGAATTAAGAACGATGAGTGTTGAGGCTGCCCTCCAAGTTTCACTCCGATCAGACCACGGATGAAGGTCCGATCGTCACGCCGATCACAGCTGCGCGGAAGAAGCCGTTCTCTGCGCAATTGGCTTTGGTAAAACCTCGATATCTCCAGATCCAACCGGTAGAAATCAATCTCCACCGTTCAGAATTAGGAACGACAAGTGTTGAGGCCACCCTCCAAGTTTCACTCCGATCAGACCACGGATGAAGGTCCGATCGTCACGCCGATCACAGCTGCGCAGAGGAAACTGGTTCTCCCCTTTTAGTTCTCCGGCCAAACCCTTTCAACCTCCTCTGTTTGGCTGTCAAAACCCCCATTTATAGGGTTAAGGGTGTAACTGCCCCTTGAATTGCTCCTCAATGGGTTTAGTGGGTGTAACCACCCCTTAAATCTCTCAAACGGTTTATGAACCGCTCAACTCATGTTTGAATGAGTCAAAACGCCGGTTCGCTTCGAGCAAGCCTCGCCTGCTTTTGAGCTTCAACGCTGGCCATGTGAGCCGCTGCTTTGAGCTTCGAACGCTGGCCATGTGTGCCGCGCTTTAGGCTTCAACGCGGGCCATGTGCTCGCGTTTGGTTGAAACGCTGGCCACGCGGTTCGTGATTTTGAAAATGAAACGCTGGCCATGTGAGCCGCTGCTTTGAGCTTCAACGCTGGCCATGTGAGCCGCTGCTTTGAGCTTCAACGCTGGCCATGTGAGCCGCTGCTTTGAGCTTCAACGCGGGCCATGTGAGCCGCTGCTTTGAGCTTCAACGCGGGCCATGTGTCTGCTTTTGATTGAAACGCGGATGAGCCCCGATTTTGAATTGAAGAGATCAAAACTTGTGATCTCTTTTCACAAGGATTGTCAACTTGTAATCCTTGTACTGGAGACATTAGCTTCGATTCTCCTTTGTCATCGCGGAAAGTCGCCGCCTTGTAACCTTCATCGATAGTGTTTCATGGATATTGGCCGCCTTCGCATTTTTTACGTTCTACGAGGCTTCGTGACTTTACCGCAAGAGACCACCCGCAACACGGTTACGCTGAGGCTCATCCCTTCTTAGGCTTCGGATGAAATACCCTTAATCAAACTCGTGTCTTCTTCAATCTAAAAGACTAAACCGCAACGCTGCAGGAGGCGCTGGCTTTATCCCTTCTTAGGCTTCGGATAAAATTCCCGTAATCAAACTCGTATCTTCTTCAATCGAAAAGACTAAACCGCAACGCTGCAGGAGGCGCTGGCTTTAGGGTTATTGGCCAACCCCCACCCTCAACGGGTTTGATAAGCCTTTACCAATTACCGCTTGAATTGGGCTAGTGTACGGATTATCCAACTGCTCCGCGACGCGGACGTTGTGCTAAAAGAATGAGACTCTCTTAGACTTAATGCTACGATGTTGAATACGTAGGCTTCATCTTTTTCACGAAGACTAACCGCAACGCTGCGGTGAGGCGCTGGCTTAATCCCTTCTTAGGCTTCGGATGAAATACCCTGAATCGAACTCGTGTCTTCTTCAATCGAAAAGACTAAACCGCAACGCTGCGGTGAGGCGCTGGCTTTATCCCTTCTTAGGCTTCGGATAAAATACCCTTAATCAAACTCGTGTCTTCTTCAATCTGAAAAGACTAAACCGCAACGCTGCAGGAGGCGCTGGCTTTATCCCTTCTTAGGCTTCGATAAAATACCCCAAGATGAATCTTGGCTTCTTTGACCGAGAAGGATTGAACCGAGGAAGATTGATTGAGGTGGGAAAGGAAGAATGTATTCGCTCCTCAAGATGGAGAGGAAGGAGGATCTTGTCTCCTATCTCCAGTAAGGGATGAACAAGAGAGGAAGGTTTTGTGTCCTATCTCTTGCCAAAGGAGAGGAAGGTTTTGTATCCCATCTCCTAAAACTCATCAATTCAAATAAGAGAGGAAGGTTTTGTATCCTATCTCTTATTAATGGAGAGGAAGGAGGATCTTGTCTCCTATCTCCTGATATTGGAAATGAAGGATTTTGTCCTGCTTCTAGTGAGAGAGACTAAAATGGGATCTCCATTTTGAGAATCTTGAAAGATGAGACTAAGAGTGGGATCTCCACCGAGAACTGGTGACAAGAGAGGAAGAATGTATTCTATCTCTTGCTTCAAGAGGAAGGATGTGTCCTATCTCCGTGAATGTGGGAAAGGAAGAATGTATTCTATTTCCGATGAGAAACTAAGAGTGGGTCTCCACCGAGAATCTCGGAAGGGTACGGATAGCTTATAGGACTCGCTAACTGCATTTGAGTGGACCTCTCGCTCGTGGGAGGAATCGAGAGGGACTTTGCCGGTGGTTGGACCAGGAGATTTTAGTGGGCCCACCGCCAATGAATTTGATCGGTGAGAGAATTTTGGAGGAAAACACAATAACTTAGGGTTATCCTCATAAAATGAGCGAGATATTCTCGAGGAACTTCCCATCAAAACGGGTTATCCCGAATGTACTAAGGATAATACTTTTCGTAAACTTCCCATTTATCTAAGATTAATTGCCTGGCCGCCATTCTCAGGTGATAAGGCGATATGCACCGCTTGAATAGACCGTGTCTATTACAAACGGTCCTTTCCATTTGGGTTCAATTTACCTTTCTTTTGAGTTGAGAATTATTGGCCGCCTAGCAAATGAGGACGCAGATCTCCTCCTTAAAGGTTCTCTCGTCGAACTTTCTTGTTGAAAGCCCTCACATTCTAGCTTGATAGAACTCAATGCATTGTTGAGCCTCCAGCGCTTCTCATCTAACATCTCAAGCTCTTCGAGACGCTTTTGATGTTGTTCTTCTACCGGCCCTCACTGCAGGGCGACGCGAAGTGACGGAATCTGGATTTCCAATGGGAGAATTGCTTCACACCCGTAGACCAGAGAGTACGGTAGCTCTCGCATGACGCATCACAGCGATATGCCCAGAGTGCTTTTCCGAGTTTATCGTCCCAGTCTCGCTTGTTATTCTTCACAAGCTTCGACAAAATCTTGATAATCGTCTTGTTGAACGCCTCAGCTAATCCATTTGCTGCTGGATTATAGGCTGTCGACGAGACATCTTGTATCTTGAACTTTTCGCAAAACCTGATGAAGGAATTGCTAATAAATTGGGGACCGTTGTCATGCACGATCCGTCTTGGGACACCGTGTCGGTAGATGACATGGTGTTTGATAAACTTGATGACGGTACTCGCCTTGACCTCTTTTAGCGGGATTGCTTCAGCCCACTTGGAGAAGTAGTCGGTGATCGCTAGAATAAACCGATCTCCTTTAACTGATGGAGGAAAAATGGGACCTACAACGTCCATTCCCCATGTCTCGAATGGCCGTGATGTGGCCGAAGGATGCAACCGCCAGAGGCCGATGCATATAATTCACGGAATTTGACACGCTGGCATTTTCGAGCTGCATCGACCGCCATTAATCATCGTGGGCCAAAAGTAGCCCATTCTCCTAATTCGATCGTAGAGTTTGGGACCAGCCGGTGTGCACTACATTCACCTTCGTGTGCTTCCCGGCGACCTCTTCTCGCCTCTTTGTTTGAAAGGCATCGGAGTAAAGACCGCCATACCCCTACGATATAACATCCGGTCTCGTGTTGTAAAAGAATCTTGAGCTCTTCGCCGATTGACTCCTCTCCCTTACGCCTTTTGGCGTAATACCGCAAGACGAAGTCGATGATAGAAAGCGCCAATCTCGGGCTCCAATTCGGTTTGGGTTGCATGTACCTCTTTGGTAATTACCCCTTCATCTTCTTGTACCTCATTATATATTGGTACGAAGAGTTGATGAGTCCTGACCGTAACTAATTGCTCGGTTCTAAGGTTGTGCTAACGACACAGCTAACGCCGCCAGTGCATCCGCGTGAGCGTTTTGGAGGCGTGGAATATATTCGATGAAGAACTCTTCGAACGAGTCTGCCATTTCGATTGCTACCTGATGATAAGGAATTAGATCTCGATTGACTGTAGTCTCCGGCCGGACTATCAGCCAGAATCGCCGATGCTTCGAGATATTCGACCCCGCTCCTTGGTGATTATCACATTTTAATTAAATTTTTATGCCCTTATTACCTATGTTATATGAATAACGATATTACTAATAATCATTTTTATCTTATTTTGCGTGCTAATAAAGAAATAATGAATAAAAGCCCAAATGACTCAAATTCTCAATTTCTACCAATATTTGAAGCCCAAATCAAGACAAACCAAGGCCCAAGATACCAAATTAATCCAAGAGAAATTCGTGAAGAAAAATCAAGAAAAGACAAATTTGCTAGAACCAATCTATTGACTATCCCCAACCGGCTGCTAATCGAGCATAACCGATCGCCAACCGATCGGTTCCCAACAGATTCAATTAATGGTGGATTTCTCCTTTTGGCTAGGTTTGATCCAATGGTTCACATCAACTTCATGGCTATAAATAGGGTGAAGGTCGAGTGTTTTGAGTGTGAAATATTTTGTAAAACTCCATTTGGAGAGGAGGGTCACTCTTAATTGAGAAGACCTTCCAAAATTGTAACTTTTGTTACACAATAAATGAAATGTTTCACCCTTCAATTTCCTTTCTCTTCTTCTAATCCAAGGACCAAAAGGAGGATTAGATTAAGATCGAGTTGTTGGTTTCTATTTTATTTCTTTTTCATTTTCTTCTTTATTTTCTTGTTTGTAGAATAGATTTACTTTCATGCAATTTACTTTCATGCAATTTACTTTCATGCAATTTAATTCCTTGCAATTTACTTTCATGCAATGTATTTAATTTTGTATTTACTTTCTAGAATAGATTTTTCTTTCCTTTAATTCACCTTGAGGCTAGAACCCTCTAGGGAATTACCCTTTCTAAGTGTGGAGCTAATATTCGTGGGATCCCTAGAGATTGTTTGAAACTAGCTAATAAATCCAACTCATTTTCATGAGATTGAGATAAGCTAAGTGGATCTACTCTAGATTCCTCATATCTTTAATTAATCCTCCATACTTTACCTTCTTTATTTTCCTCTTATCCTTGCTTTTCATTTGTTTGTTATTTTCCTTTATTTTTGATTTCATTGATTTTTACTTCTCTCTCAATCTAATATTCCCTCCATGTGCATATAATCTCAAACCTAGTTTTGTTGTTATTTGCACATAACCACAACCACATTCTCAACTTCATTTTCTCCTCTTTTGCACATAATCCATAACCCACTCTCTTTTATCTCTCCACATCCACTTTCACCATTTTCTCACTTTCATTTTATTTGTACATAAACTCCTAATTGTCGCGCACATAATTTGGGAACCAAACTTGAGCAAAACTCTCCCTACTTCCCGTTCCTCGTGGGATCGATAATCTTATATACTATAACTTGATAAAGGTTGTATACTTGCAACTTAGGAGGTAATCATTTATTTCCCATCAAGTTTTTGGCGCCGTTGCCGGGGAACGGTGCATAAGTAGGATTTTCATTTGGTTTTTATTTTGTGTGTTTTCTTTTGTGTAGGAACTTGGAGCTTGAAGATCAAGAGTTGAAGATTCAAGATTGAAGAATTGCCTCCAACGAGGCTTTGCATTGCTTTTGCGTGGGTAACTTCTCCATCTAGTATTTTCAATTCCACCCTTTAGATAGTTCATATACATTAGAGACAATTAGGATAAAAAAAAATAAATAAATAAATAAAAGAATTTTTTTTCCCCCTTGTCGAATTCTAATAAACTTTATTTTTTTATTGTCGACCATAATAAAAAAAATAAAAAGATTTTTGTTTTTGCATCCTTTTTAGTTGCTTTTAATTCTTAGGGTTGCATTTCATATAATAGTAGGAATTCACCAAGTGATTTGAGCATCTTGATTTGGCACACACTTGAAAATATCTTAAGGGCAAAACCCATTAATCAAGATAAGGTGAGGGATTTCATCACCCTTTCCTTAGCCCAAAAATCACTAATTCCTCACTACACATACCAAGCCTCTTAAAATTGATTAGACGTTGGCCCCTAAGGATTCGAGCTCATTAAGGAACAATAATTTCTTAAGTGAACCGTCCAAGTTTATTTGGATTAATTGGTGTCTAAGGCAAGGTTTAGGGGTTATGTAAGGCCCAAAGGAAAGAGGTACTTAATTGATCTTTGATCTCCTCTAGTACTATCCTTACGGCTAATTACCCAAGTAAACTTTGATCTTTTCACTAAGGGAATTTTTGGTTAGGAGCTGGTCTAAGTCAACTTTAGGCTTAACCCTAGAGTTAGGGTGATTGAAAAGTGATTGCCTTGATTTATCTTTAGTTAGTTTTTCATCATCTTCTTAACTTTTTCTCTTATTATTTTTTTTTTCAAATAAATAAAAAAAAATTTTGATTTTGGTGTATGCAAACTTGGGTTAGGGATAATACTAATCGTTTAATTCGTTTTGATTCATCTCTTGAACCAAACGAAATGGCTAATACCAACCCACCTGTTCTTCAAGATGTTTGTTACCCCACTAGAAATGCAATTCCCTCTTGCATAAAACTCCCCGAGGTAAATGAAACCAATTTTGAACTTCGACCGCATTTCATAAACATGCTTCCCAAATTCTTAGAGTCAAACCAAGACGATACATCTTTATCTCCGAATTTGAAGAAGTTTGCCTCATGATTAATATGAGGGACTTAACTGAAGATGCGATCAAACTCCGATTTATTCCATTTGCCCTTAAGGACAAAGCCAAAAATGGTCAGATAGCTTGCCCACGATTCCATCTCAACTTGGGGTGAATTTGTGACGCTTTTCTCAAAAATTCTTTCCTATCCATAAAACAATCAAGCTTAGAAACAAGATTCAAAATTTTAAAATTGTCCCTGAGAACCTTTTGGAAGTATTTTGACAAATTCAAAGATCTTATCCAATGTCCTCACCATGGTCTTGAAAAGTGGCGATTATGCCAAATCATTTATGAAGGATTGGATTATTCTTCAAAACTTTCTTAGAGTCAATGTGTCAAGGGATTTCATGAAGAAAAATGCCGATGAAGCTTGGGACTTTTAGAGAGTTTATCCGAGAAAACCATGCAAGGGGAACACCGTGATGACCGTGTTTCATCAGCTTCCCAACCCAAAACCAGTGGTCCGTCTTAGAAACTAACATAGCCTCAAGCAAAGATGGCTACAATCATGCGTAGGTTAGAAGCTTTAGAAGTCAAAGAACGAGCTCCAACCAAATCAACCAAGTTTCGCCAAAGTTGTCATAACTGCTCTGTCTCCATCTCATGTTTCGAGGAATGTCCTCTTTAGGATCCGGCCACCACTAGGTCGACGATAAATCTGATTCCGTCCCAGAATGATCCATTTTCTCCAACCTACAATCCGTGTTGGAGAAATCATCCAATTTTGCATGGAATCGTGGTAATTTCTCAGAAATCAAAATTTCACTCCTCTTCAAACCAACAATTTCCTAGGGCAACGCAGCTTTTCAGCTTCAAACCAATTTTCCACAACCAAATCGGCCATTTCCAAATCGGTTTCCTCATCATCAATCTACAAATCATATTCCTTCAAATGTTGAGAAACGCCTTAATGTTTTGAAAGAGGTTTGAAGCCTTGATTAAAACCTCTACACGCACTACTTAACTTGTTGACTCAAACATCTAACACGATGAACTCCTTTATGCAATCAACAGACAAATTCTCAACTCCAACACTCAAGCCATAGCTAGATTAGAAACCCGACTTGGTCAACTAGCTAGCTATAAGTGAGAGAGAGAAAGGATCATTTCGAAGTCAACCCGTGAGCAATCCAAGGAACGCGGGTCAAGTTCAATTTTTCAAGATCAAGTGAATGCAATCCATTCACAAATGCAACTGTGTTAATAATCAAGTCCTTCGTAATCCAGAGAATTGTGTTGAATACATGCATCTTGAAGCCAACATTTGAAGAACCCTTTGTCAATAAACTTAGATTTTAGAAAATAGAAAACAACAAGATTTCATTTTTGATGAAATTTTTGTTAATAATGAATCTAAGTTCAAAAGCATACAACCATTAATACCTACCTTCCATTGTCGCACACATCACTAAAACCCTGAAATTTTGGAATTTAAGCACATCATTGATTATATCATTTTGAAATTCTTTAAATTTTGGGGTAGAATTTTCAGAATAAGGTAGGATTTAATGTAGAATGTGAGCTTCTCATGTTTCATCTTTTATTCTACATTTTTATTTTTTGTCTCATAATAATAAAAGAATTTATTCTTCTCTCATGTGAGAGTTCCTTATTGTTCTTTATGTCAAAAAAAAAAAAGAAAAGAATAAATTTTGACTTCACCTTCTCATACCAAAGGTAATTACTGCACTTTTGTCATTGTTCAAGTCGACCGAACAAATGTAAGTGCTTCCATTCTTATCTGTTTTACTTTGTGCATAATAGAATTTGCATTGAGGACAATGCAAAATTTAGGTGTGGGATGGGAATTAGTCATTTTATCTTTATCTTAGTTATCTTTTTTCCTCTTTTTCTTACCATTTTTTATGTCATTTTGTTTTCTCTCTTTTCATCATAAAAAAATAGTCACTTGCCAACTTAATAGAGTTGATTAATAATTGATCAATTTGATAGAATTTAAGTCTTCTAATCCTTAGTTAGTTCTATACTCAAGTTTACCTTTTATGATAACTCCAAATAAATTTCTTAAGAAATGATTTTCAAGTAGTATACTTTACTTAAGTTTTAACTTAGATTTTTAATTAAAGTAATGGAATTTTTGCATGCCTAACTTAGAGTTGAAAATAATTTTTCAAGTTGTCTTGATCCAAATATTGTTCAGAATATATATACATATACACATATATATATTATACTAACTTAACAAAAGAAGAAAAATTTCTCTTAAAATCATTGGTGGTTCTATTTTACTAAGCCTAAGTTGACTGAGTAATTAAGCCCGAGGAGTATTTCTATGCTTAATGACCTAAGCCCAATTGGGTTGGGATTCATTGGCCCAAAACTCGCTAAATGGTCACTTAGAAAGTCCGATTAAAAGAACAAAACCACCAAGGAATAAAGAGTTAAAAAAAATAAATATTTCATACTAATCATATTTTTATATATAGTTATATTTGTATATGTTCTTGAAAAATTAAATGGATTTAAAGACTTGAAGTTTGTTTAAAACAAAGAGTTAGCATGTTCTTTTCAAAACTTTCAAATTAAATTTTTGAGTTAAACTTGGTTTTGTATAACTATAATGAAAGGATTTTCTTAAGAAAATTACATTGGAGTTATGATAAAATGTTTTCTTGAGTATTAACCAACTTCAATTGGAATGTTTGAAGATATCAAATAAATTAATTATTTTCTTAACTTCTTTAAATTGGCAAGTTGACTGAATTTTGTGGGTATATTCACTGCAAACCCTCACGAGACTACAACTCGCCCACTAGGGTAACCTAGGGTTTAAAGGCTTGTTGTATGTGCTAAATACAACCGCATTCCTCGCGAAAGTGAGTTAGGTTTTCTTTTTATTTTCTTTGCTAGAGGACTAGCAAAAGTTTAGGTGTGGGGGTATTTGATTATCACATTTTAATTACATTTTTATGCCCTTATTACCTATGTTATATGAATAACGATATTACTAATAATCATTTTTATCTTATTTTGCGTGCTAATAAAGAAATAATGAATAAAAGCCCAAATGACTCAAATTCTCTCAATTTCTACCAATATTTGAAGCCCAAATCAAGACAAACCAAGGCCCAAGATACCAAATTAATCCAAGAGAAATTCGTGAAGAAAAATCAAGAAAAGACAAATTCGTTAGGAACCAATTGACCAACCTGCAGCCAACCTTGGCACCGGTTGCTAACCGACGCCAACCGATCGGTTCCCAACAGATTCAATTAATGGTGGATTTCTCTCCTTTTGGCTAGGTTTGATCCAATGGTTCACATCAACTTCATGGCTATAAATAGGGTGAAGGCCGAGTGTTTTGAGTGTGAAATATTTTGTAAAACTCCATTTGGAGAGGAGGGTCACTCTTAATTGAGAAGACCTTCCAAAATTGTAACTTTTATTACACAATAAATGAAATGTTTCACCCTTCAATTTCCTTTCTCTTCTTCTAATCCAAGGACCAAAAGGAGTATTAGATTAAGATCGAGTTGTTGGTTTCTATTTTATTTCTTTTTCATTTTCTTCTTTATTTTCTTGTTTGTAGAATAGATTTACTTTCATGCAATTTACTTTCTCGCATTTACTTTCATGCAATTTAATTCCTTGCAATTTACTTTCATGCAATGTATTTAATTCTTGTATTTACTTTCTAGAATAGATTTTTTTTCCTTTAATTCACCTTGAGGCTAGAACCCTCTAGGGAATTACCCTTTTCTAAGTGTGGAGCTAATATTCGTGTGATCCCTAGAGATTGTTTGAAACTAGCTAATAAATCCAACTCATTTTCATGAGATTGAGATAAGCTAAGTGGATCTACTCTAGATTCCTCATATCTTTAATTAACCCTCCATACTTTACCTTCTTTATTTTCCTCTTATCCTTGCTTTTCATTTGTTTGTTATTTTCCTTTATTTTTGATTTCATTGATTTTTACTTCTCTCTCAATCTAATATTCCCTCCATGTGCATATAATCTCAAACCTAGTTTTGTTGTTATTTGCACATAACCACAACCACATTCTCAACTTCATTTTCTCCTCTTTTGCACATAATCCACAACCCACTCTCTTTTATCTCTCCACATCCACTTTCACCATTTTCTCACTTTCATTTTATTTGTACATAAACTCCTAATTGTCGCGCACATAATTTGGGAACCAAACTTGAGCAAAACTCTCCCTTCTTCCCGTTCCTCGTGGGATCGATAATCTTATATACTATAACTTGATAAAGGTTGTATACTTGCAACTTAGGAGGTAATCATTTATTTCCCATCACTTGGCGAAGCTAAGTCTGATAAGTAACGCGTTGTATTCGGCTACGTTATTGGAACAAGGTTCGGTGAGTGAATAAGCACGGGCATGACATGATTCCTGGAAATCAAGACAACTCCGACTCCGCCGAGATTTTAGAACATCCGGGTAGTTGCCACATTAGTGGCCCGAGAAGTTCACAAAATACAATCGCCATATTTGTTGGTGCGATGTAGTGTTGACTTCAACTTCATCCGAGATCATCATATAGCTCCACTGCCCGCTGTCGTCAAGTGTACCAAGAGATCGCAAATCGCTTGTCCTTTGACCGACTTTTGTTGTTTGAAGTGCAAGTCATATTGGGACAAGAGCAAGGCCCATTTCGCCAAACGCCAACTCATTGAGGCCGGCCGGGTCATAAATATTCGACCGATTTACGTTAGAGATAATATAAATCGTCGTCCGACTAAATAGTGCCGCGATTTTCTCAATCGCGAACACTAATGCAAGGCACCGCTTCACCATTGGGTATCGAGACTCAAAGACCACTAATGTTCGCTCGTAATACATCGCCGCTCGCGGACCGCCGCCGCCGCCCCGCGAAAAGGCGCTTAACGAGTGATCCGCTGCCTTGACGTAGATCGTGAACGGTTTTCCGACGCGTGCAACAAGAACAGAGGTTTAGCGAGATACGATTTGATCTCTTCAAACGCCTCGACATTCGCCGTCCCAAATAAACGACACGCCTTCTTGTTCAACTTAGAGAATGGTTGGCACTTCCTGATAGGTTCGATATGAACCGCCGATGTATGCTGCCGCCCTTGTAACCCCCGAAGTTCTTCGCATTTCTGAGGTTGCAATTCTTGAATCGCCTTCACTTTGTCGATCGACGGGATTCCTTTGTCGGTGACGACAAAACCGAGGAACTTGCCACCGACATCCCAAGGAAGGATTTGGCAGATTCATCTTTAGTCGATGAGTCCGCATGAGCTCAATACCATTCTAAGATCTTTAATGTGATCTCCTCGTCACGCTTTTACTTACTAAGTCGCCGACGTAGCATTCGATCGCTTTTCCGGAGATGATCTTGGAAAATCTCCGCCATTGCTCGGCCGGTATGTTGCACGGCTTTAAGCCGAATGGCATGACCGTAGCAAAATATACCGATATGCTTCAACGCGGTGTTTGGCGCCATCGGGTGCATCTTGATTTGATTATACCCCGAAACCATCCATTAACGACATTCTTTCAAATCCACACGTATTGTCGACTATGACATCGGTGATTGGAAGAGGGAAGTCGCTTTGGGCAAGGCGCTCAGATCTCTCAGAGTCCATACGCATCCCGACGAACCATTCTTCTTCGTGGACCGGACTATATTCGCCACCCAACTGATGTTGAATTTCCATAATGAATCCCGATTCTATAAGTTTCTTCACTTCGCCGACGATTGCTCATAGGACTTGTGGACTAAACCGCCTTTGCGGTTGCTTGACAGTTTGACATCCACCTTGATGTTGAGGCGATGTGTCGCCACATTAGGGTCGAACTCGCATGTCCTCGTAGCTCCAAGCTTAATACATCGATATACTCCCCGATTAGGGCGATCAACTCTTCCTTCTCTTCCGAGGGAAGAGTATTGCCGATGTTTATGAGCTTAGGATGCTCCTCATCACCCATATTAACCTCGACTACCTCGCCCTAGTGGGGGTTCTCTTTGTTCAATCTATCCCCAAACCGCTCGAAGTTGATGGATCCATGGGTCTTCCCATGTTGGCATATCTTCATCACCCTCAATAGTAGCAGATCGACCGTAGCCATATTTGACATCAAAGCCTTGAAAGCTTCTCCAGGTCAAGGCCGTAATCCCAAGTCAAGAATCGACGAATGTCCGCCTCTCATCGGGTGGATTATTATCAATCGCCCACGAGCATTCATCTTCGAGGAGGATTCAGATCTCAATCCCTTCTAAATGCATAGTAGTTATCCGCTTCCCTCTTGGGACATATGCCGCTTAGGAGGGACTCGAGGACCTCGCCCAAACATAGACCTTCTCCTTGTGTCAAGTTGTACCCCCACTTCTTCATGATACCCTGTTTCGACTATATCCGAATGTGTGGAGGATAGGCTCATTGTCGCCTTCATCGCTTAAGAAATGATTCGTGCCGAACCGCATCTCCTTTACCGTAAACCAAGTCTTTTTCACTACTCGATCTTCGTGGATGACGAAAGTGCCGCCCCAAAGGAGTCTCGAATCGCTTTTGTGTAAAGCAAGATGACCGAAGTGGGTGTGCAACTCGATCGTTGTATAAACCTCGCATTACATCATTCAAAGACAAAGGGTACTCTAAATCGCCATTTATTGATTCATCGGCAATTTGCCAATTACAATGTTCATCCGACGATTCTTCATCGCCAAGATTGATTACAAGGTACAATGTCATTTAAAACAAAACCACCACTATAATCAAGCTCCGCCAGACGCCTTCTTCACCGCTGTCCGTGCCTTGGGCCGATGATTCAGCCGACTCATTACCGTAGAGGAGAGAATCAAGAAATAATTCTCCACCCCTTAAACGGTCGTTTGTCCGCGACCACCGCCTTGACTCATTATTCGTGGTCACATATTTGAGACACCGATGAAGAGTAGATGGGACTATAACGCTACCGTGGATCCAAGGTTGACCCAACAATAAGTTATAGGAAGTCTCGCCAATCACATAGCGTGTGACTTCGACTTTAAATCCCCATTTGGCACTTTATCCGATTTTACCACGGTACCGCGGTGTTAAACCCATAGATCATTGTGCCTTGATGCTACCATCGCGTGGATTCCAAGGTGATACATGAGGCTAGGGCATGATGCTCACAAATGAACCCGGATCGACTTGGATCCTGCTAACTTCACTAGAGCCAATATACCCGGTGAAGTATAGCGCCTATCGTGCTTGAATCCCTCGTCGCATATCCTCCTTTGTAAAAGTAATGCAGGGAAGTGTTTCAGCAAGGTTGTTGACTGCTTGAGCCGACTCTTCCGACTCGGCTTAACTGGGTGAGAAATACCGAATCGCCTAGAGCCTCTTGTAAAGCTTCCTGTCTCCTTCGACAATCGGAGCAACTCAGAGAGTTATTCTAGCCGGATGTTTGCCAATTGGGCCATGACATCAAAGCGGTATGGAGAGCTCGATATTCCGGCCTATCCCTCACAACGGGCGATTGAATCGACCGCCGGAGTTGAGCTTCCCGGACCGAGGTTGCTTCTCCTTTACTTCACCGCTTTTCTTTAGCAACCGCTCGTTGTCCTTTCTCGCACGAGTGAGAGGAGTCGGCCACCCCTCAGCCTCGGATAACGCCTTCGCTTGGATTTGGAGGTTCGATACTTGTAGGTGTATTCGTGTCCACTCCTTGTGGCAAAACTTCATGCTTTTCTTCAAAACCGGAAAGTCACCACTTCTTCATCGTCCTTCTTCGAATTGCAAACAAAGATGGCATAGTTTGCTTTTTCCTTTAGACTTCCTTTTGGCCGAGGATGTAGTCCATCGATCGCCTTCCAAAGAAGTCGTGGTGGACCCAAAGAATTTCTTCGCTTGTCGGCCGCAGCGGCACGAGCCCCTTCTCACGCTGTTCGTGAGGATCTTCATTCACCATC
This sequence comes from Asparagus setaceus, assembly GCA_012295165.1. Classification (NCBI taxonomy): domain Eukaryota; kingdom Viridiplantae; phylum Streptophyta; class Magnoliopsida; order Asparagales; family Asparagaceae; genus Asparagus; species Asparagus setaceus. The sequence goes on along the minus strand of CM022706.1, from coordinate 52,883,864 downwards.
TTCATTCCTACCTTCACAACCGGCGCCGGTTGGAACCAATCCAAGGAACTGATCCGCTTATAGAGACCGTGATTTGCTCCCACCTTCTTCTCTTTAGAGGGTTTTGGAGTAATGACTCCAACATCGATCAAGGCCTCAATCTTGTCCTTGAGATGGTAGCGTAACTTTGTAGGATGATGTACCGTAAGCACGCGACGTAGATCTCAGAACCTTGTTTGCCTCCTCTTGGTTTACAATTGGGGCAACCGGATTTTGTTGTTTTCCGTAAGGTATTTGAAGATGCTCGAACTTCCTCGCCTTTAAACGAGTAAGTCTTGGAAACCGAACCTGGATGGATTCAATTGTTTGTTGGCTTCATTGAGGCCTTTGCCGGTGCACGCTTTGCCGCGACCGCTGTTGTGTTGCAGTTCGAACGCTTGATTAGCGCCTACGACTTTGCCGGCGCTTTACCTTTGCCACGGGGACAAAGTTCTCGCTTGTGAGCATTCACCATAGGTCGAATCTCTCCTCGCCTTTCTCGTGAATCGCCGGCTTGCTCTCCGCGTATCCTTAAATCTTTCCGTGTCTCGGACGCAGCTCCCATTGCTTCCAACACGCCCAATGACAGGTTGTTATGACAAGTTTGAGAATGAACTTCTCCGTTATCGGTCTCGCATTCATTGCCTTATTTCAACCTCTTGACGGTTATCCATCGCTTCCGCTTTTCGCTTTCGCCCAACAAAGACCCGATGGATACCTCTGTCATCGCCGAAGAAATTGGTGAGAAACATGGCCTCCATATCATCCCAGCCTATTAACGCCCTCGGTTTGAGACGGCGGTACCAATCGGCAGCCCACGAAGGGTGCCAACGAATGACCGAACCATCAAGGGCTCAAGGTCGAGATAACACCTAGATGAGACTTGAAGTAGATCAAGGCCGAGTGGGCGATCCCTTCCGCCAAACGTGTAAAGTTGATGAGGTTGAATTTTGTCGGATACGGATTGATTCCCACTCCTGTAAGGACATGGTATACCCGTTTTCTTTACCTCTTGAGCGGAAATCAAAGTATTGATTTTGCTCTCGAGGTCTTTTATTTTCTCATTTTCCCTACGCCTCCGCTCGTAAACTTGGGGAGGAACGACGGTGTTATCGCTAGCGCTTTGCCGAGCAAAGACGATCATCTACTTTTCGCCTCCTTCTCTCGTCCGTGTCGCTATCCGTTGTTGACATTATTGCGACGACTTGGCTCGCTTTGGCGGTTCATTATTGCGGATCTGTTGGTCATGCATTGTTTCATCCGCCGTGATGGCCGCTTCCATTTCGCTTAAAGTTGTCCCTTTGCTTGGTTAGCCTCTTCAAGCATCTCGACACTTGTTCCGCTGATCATGAACGCCATGAGGTTGTCCTATGCCGAAATTATATTATCTAAGCCATCAAGGAACCGCATCCCACATTTCATCATCTCGAGGGTAATCCCTTCGCATCTTGTGATAATTGTCGTTTAACAGCCCCGACCGCAATCGAAGTCAAGGGGTAATCCCTTCAATCAATTGCACCGGCGAAGCATAAGTTCATTGACGCCGATATTCAATCGCAAGGTAACCAATTGGTCAACTATAGATACCCTCTAGATTAAGCTTCGCCTTAATCTCGTGGATAGCGTCAGGATTTCTCCTAGTAGATCTCACCGGCCCTCCATCCTCTCCTTCAGGAGCGCATCCCCAGCGCATCCTCTCCTTCGTGGAGTGTGATCCCTCAGCGCTTCGCTTCCTTCGTGAAATGAGCCCTTCACGCTCAGAATTCCAACCCGGTTTACACCAGATCTGAATTGCGCTGTGGTCCACTGGACAATATCTTTCCGCCAAGAGGTAAAGAAGACGGGTATACCATGTCCTACCCGAGGGAGTGGGAATCAATCCCGATCCCACAAAATTCAACCTCATCAACTTTACACCGCTTGACGGAAGGGATCGCCCACTCAAGACTTGATCTACTTCAAGTCTCATCTAGGTGTTATCTCCGCAACGAGCCCTTGATGGTTCGGTCATTCGTTGGCACCCTTCGCGGTTTGTTCGCTGGGGAAAGTTGGTTTGTTATTCATTGTTACCGAATTCGCATAAATTGCCTTGGCCTACAACAAAATTCAAAAGAAATGCCTTTATTTTAAGGCGCATAAATGAAAACAAAATTACAACTTTTCCTCGAGTGAACAAACGCCGGATCTCTATTTTCCGGATCCTCGCCATGGGTTCTTTGCCCGTGTCGGACTTTTATTCGTCCGTGGACCACCGCCAATTCGTGATCCCGGTGTAAACCCGGTTCGAACTACAGACGGAAGGCTCTTTCACCAAGGAAACGGCACCCGAGGGGATCACACTCTCACGGAGAGGATCGCCTCGGGATCGCAGACTCACGGCAGAGGATCACGAGCGGTGAGATCTACTAGGAGAAATCACAGCTATCCCCGAGATTAAGACTAAGCTTAATCTATTCAGTTCGAATCTCAATTCAGTTACCTTGGCGATTGAATATCCGACGCCAATCGAACTTATGTCGAATGTTCGAACGGCGAGTCGACGCTCGTGGATCTCGTGAGAATTCTTCTAAAATCCCCAAAAATCCCACTGAATCCAACCAAATCCTCCAAAATCCACCACCCAATCATCAAGACCCCCTATTTATACAATAGAGGTGTGCGCCACAGTGGCCTACCACTTGTCGAAGTCACCGGGCCAAGTTGGTTTAGGCCACATGGTGTCGAGCCACCTCTACCACTTGGCCGAGGCACTTCGTTGTTTAGGAGGCGGGCTAAAAGTGGTGAGCCTTCTACCACTGGTCGGCACCTCAGCTGTTGTCGAGGTGGTTCTGGCCAAAGTGGCCGAGCCACCCGCCACTTGCCGAGGTACTTCGCCAAGTTGCGAGGTGCCGCGATCGCCGCGTTTTCCGCCGCCTCGCCGCTCTCCGGCCGATTCTTTCGGTCTTCCGGCTTAGTTTTGCTCCTGATGTCGCCGTTGTGTTTGAGTCCAGATCCCATCAACTTCGTGAGCTCAAACGGTTCGCTTGCATTGACGGACTAAGTACGGTTGATTTCGCCTCGGCTTGCTGCTGAGTTTAGTCAACTCGCTTCGCTGAGCTTGCCGGTTTTCTCTCCACGCCGTCATTGCTTCAGACGCATCACTTCACTTCATTTACTCACGGCGCGCTTTCTTTATGGGTAATCACGCCGTTTGGCGCCTGGTCACAATTTTGGATCGGCTTGCTGTCAACCCACCGCTACGAAGTCTTGTTCGCATCGATAAGCAATTTTAACGCTTACACTTCATATTCAATATTTCAATGTCGATGTTCGGTCGAATCCATCGACCATCCTGTCTAAAAAATAGCGGATTTTCGCAAGTCTCGAGCCCATGTCTCGGGTCAAACCAGAGGTTTCCAGATTTTTTGCCCCAAATTGACCTCAAGGACATGCCGATCAGCGACATATCGAATTAATGAGCATCCTTCCCATCATCTATATGCTTCTTTATATATTTTTATATACATCTTTCTCATCCAAATTTGAAGCAAGAAGCAACCAAATCTTTAAAAAGAATAAGGACAAAAGAGGATCGCCCACTCAAGACTTGATCTACTTCAAGTCTCATCTAGGTGTTATCTCCGAACGAGCCCTTGATGGTTCGGTCATTCGTTGGCACCCTTCGTGGCTTGTTCGCGGGAAAGTTGGTTTGTTATTCATTGTTACCATTGCTACGCCGCTGGCCTACAACAAAATTCAAAAGAAATGCCTTTTATTTTAAGGCGCATAAATGAAAACAAAATTACAACTTTTTCCTCGAGTGAACAAACGCCGGATCTCTATTTTCCCGATCCTCGCTATGGGTTCTTTGCCCGTGTCGGACTTTTATTCGTCCGTGGACCACCGCAATTCGTGATCCCCGTAAACCCTGTTCGAACTACAGACGGAAGGGGCTCGCTTCACGAAGGAAACGGCACCCGAGGGGATCACACTCACGGCGAGAGGATCGCCATGGATCGCGACTCACGAAGGAGAGGATCACGAGCGGTGAGATCTACTAGGAGAAATCACAGCTATCCCCGAGATTAAGACGGCTTAATCTAGAGGGTATCTCAGAGTTCGACCAATTCGCCACCTTATGCATTGAATATCCGACGCCAATCAACTTATGCCGGTGCTCGGAATCCACGAAGTCGACGGCTCGTGGATCTCGTGAGAATTCTTCTGAAAATCCCCAAAAATCCCGCCTCGAATCCAACCAAATCCTCCAAAATCCACCACCCAATCAACAAGACCCCCCCTATTTATACAATAGAGGGGTGTGCCGCCGTGGCTCTCGCCACTGTCGACACTGCTAAGTTGCAGGTGGCTCACCATGGTGGTCCGAGCCACCGCCATTTGCCGAGGCACCTCTACCAAGCAGCCGAGGTGGTTCTACCAAAGTGGTCGCCACCTCGCCACTCTGGTCGAGGGTACGCCGTCACGGTGCCGCGATGCGTTTTCGCCGCCTCGCCGCTTCCCGGTCGATTCTTTCGGTCTTCCGCTTAGTTTTGCTCCTGATGTCGCCGTTGTGTTTGAGTCCGATCCCATCAACTTTCGAGCTCAAACGGTTCGCTTGCATTGACGGACTAAGCACGGTTGATTTCGCCTCGCCGGCGCTTGAGTTTAGTCAACTCGCCGCTGAGCTTCGCCGTCGGTTTTCCACGACACGCCGTTGCCAGACGTCGCCGACTCACTTCATGCGCTCGCCGACTCGCTTTGGCGCTTTTATGGCGAATCACGCCGTTTCTGCTGCCTGGTCGGGCCGTTTGATGGATCGTCGGTTGTCAACCCACCGCTTACGAAGTCTTGTTCGCATCGATAAGCAATTTTTAACGCCTACACTTCATATTCGAATATTCTGAATGTCGATGCCTGGTCGAATCCACTGACCATCCTGTCTAAAAATAGCTGGATTTTCAGCAAGTCTCGAGCCCATGTCTCGTGGTCAGCGAAACTGTAGTGTCGGCATTTTTTTTGCCCCAAATTGACCTCAAGGACATGCCAGCGATCAGCGTGACATATCGGAATTAACAGAGCATCCTTCCCATCATCTATATGCTTCTTTATATATTTTTTATATACATCTTTCTCATCCAAATTTGAAGCAGTTAGCAACCAAATCTTTAAAAAGAATAAGGACAAAAAGAGGAAGAAGGTCAAATAACATATAAATGCAATATTGCTTGTAAAAATATTATGATCGATATTACTCACGCTAAAATAAGATGTGATTATAGCGAATTTTCTTTCCCGATCCACATTTTCCGACAACTTGAACCATTTTTAAAGTCTTGCAACCAATGCTTCTACGGTCTAACGATTGCAAATGCAATAAATTATGTAATTATCAAAACTTGAATAACGCCACAAGTTAAAAAATAAAATCTAATCTGGTCCTTTAATCTTCCACCGCGTATCAGCTGAAGCATATCATATCTGTTTATGATTTGGTTGTCGACCTCTAAAACAGTCCTCTTTCTACATAATATGCACAGTAAAATTAACGTATAAGTATCACAGGAAAATACTAATGATCACAGAAAAATAGTAACTATCATAGACTAAATGTAAATGCCACAGGATAACAGTTTCCTGTGACATTTATATTTAGTCTGTGATAGATCACAAATAATGACCAAATATCACAGGTAAATTGTTTAAGTCACAAAAATAAAGTAACAGTCACAGACGATGAGCAAATGTCACAAAAAAGAATCAACTGTCATAAATAAAAAGAAAGTATCACAGGGCAGATATAAATATCATAGGAAACATGCACGTTTCACAAGAAATCACTAACTATCATAGATTGTACGGCACGTAAATATCTCACATAAAATTCATAAGTAACTACTTAATACTTACTTGTCCATTTTTAACGTCAGAAAATATTGAAGCCACTTGTTCTCATCATCCGATAAATCAGGAACATCCTAAATAATAAAATTATGATAAAATTCTTCTTCGATTACTCCCGGGAGCTTGATATCAAAGTCTTGTGGAGAAGGAATGCCCATATTCAACACCTCTAATAATTTTTTTTTCTTCTTTGCTTTTTTTCCTTCTCCACAAGTCTTCTACACTTGTTCTCGTATCAGCAAATGAAATTACATGTTCTTTCTCCTCTTCCTTCTCCCTCTTTTCGTCGCCATCTTCCACCATGATGAGAGCTTTCTTTCCTTTACTTCTTTTCTTAGGGATATCCGTTTGGAATGGAGATTCTAAGAATTTTGGCTTCTTTGTTGTTCTCTGGCTCCTTGCCCGAAATCCCTGAACAAATTCCTTCAACCTTTCCTCTCTTTCCTTCTTCCTTTTCCTTCCCTTTTTCTTCTCTCAGAACTTCCTCGCTTCTTCAGTCAGATAAAGATCACAAATAATGAGTAAATGTCACAGGCAAATTATTTAAGTCACAATAATAAAGTAACAGTCACAGGAGATGAGCAAATGTCACAATAAAGAATCAACCGTCACAAATAATAAGGAAGTATCACAGGGCAGATTTAAATATCACAGGAAACATGCACGTATCACAGGAAATTACTGACTGTCATAGAGTATAAGTAATTGCCACAAGTAATATGTAAGCATCACAGCAAAGAAGTAATTATCACATGATTTATGTAAGTGTTACCTCCTCAACTTCAATCCCCATGTCTGCTCTGTCATCTTCAACTTCCTCCCTTTCTTTGCCTTGATCATCTTGATCATCTTTTTCCTCTGCCCCCTCTTTTCCCTGTAAATGAGGCTGCATAAATGTCAAAATAATAAAAAAAATTTTTACAGCGAACGAACGAGCACATGAAACAAGAAATAATTTATTACCTCCTCATCTTTTTTTTCTCTTCCTTGTTTCTTTTCAGCAAATCTTTTCTCAATGTTGGCCTTAATGGCCATCGTATCAACGCCGCGAGCAACAAGTGCTTACTCATAAGCGTCGTTCAATATTGACAGCTTGTCGTAAGATTCATTCTACATTAACAATTAAGTTTTAGTGAGCAAATATCACATATAAGAGTGTCACACATAAAGTTCACATAAACACCGCATCTATCATAATAAACTGGTAAATATCATAGGACTAACCAATTGGCACACTGATAATAATGTATCACAGTCCACATGTAAACGTCACATATAATAGATAAAAGTCACAGAGTACCACTTATTATCACAACCAACATATAACAGTCACATGCAATAAATAATAATTACATAAAATATTATTACCGCAGTCAAAATGTAAACAATAATCACATGAGAATTGAACTTATCTCACCAATGCAATAGTCGATTGACTCCTTTCCTCTTTTTAAACTCTTTTCTTTCTTAAAGAGTTTTCGGAGTCAACTTCCTCCTCTCTTTTTGCCTTCATCTTTCCAGACTCTTGCTTGATCTCCTCATGGATATACCGCGGCATATCTTGCTCCGGTAATATGTGGATTGCAGCCTCTGATTTCTTCATAATCATTACAGTCCGCAACGAACCCACTTTCTTGCCTTCTAATGTCCAGTTTGTCATTGGTGGCTTGGAATCATTGACTCTGGCTGGCTCCTTGATGTTTGTAATCTTATAATACCATAGCTTCAAAAAAGCAATATTCAATCAATGAAGTATCACACGTTAGATACAAATGTCACATGTAAAAGACAGAGGTCAGAAGTTAGATACAAATGTCACATGTTATCTACAAATATCATAATTAAGCAATACATATAAGGGACAAATGTCACATATGGGGCACAAACGTCACATATGAGTTTCCTATGTCACATATAAAAGACAATAATCACATATATAAGGGGAAAACATCACATATTAACTACAAATATCACAATTAAACAATGCATAACAGGGACAAGTATCATATATGGAGCTCAAACGTCACATATCAATGTGATATATCACACGTAAATGTCAATGATCACAGATAAGGTGAAAATGCAACATATTAATTATAAATAACACAGATAACTCACCGATAGCAAGGGAGCACAGCCGCTAAGATATGTCTGCCTCTTTTTAGCTATCTTGGCAGCTTTGAAAGAGTCCCACAATTCATTGTAGATGATCGTTGCCCATGGTTAATGATCAACCACATCTATCCGAGTTATATACTTGAACATATACCGCGGTGCATTCATTCTAACGGTTGGAGTCCATATCATTGTGAGTTGATAAAGGATTTGAAGCATAACAAAATGAAAAGCATCCGATTTCTTTTTCGACTGAACCAATTTATCTAATAAGGCCTCAAGGTACTCTCGGCCACTCTTGTATTTTTCTTGTTGCTTGTTGCTAAAGTATATACTCCATATCCTATTCGCGGTATCGCGATTCCCTTCTAGTTTCTCCCCTTCATCCTTGAACCGGGTATGTTTTTGCACCCAATTTACATCAAATGTGTAGGCTTATTTTATCCCCGTTTGGCTATCCTTGAAAATAAACTTTCTAGTGGCCAAATCTAGATGATCTATCAGTAGCATGATCGTGACTTTGTCGGATGGAATTGCTCCAAAACTAATATTGTTTTGGAAATTGGAGGATCCATAAGCCTTGCAATGTTCAGCCCTCATTCGTGGAACAATTCCATCCATGAATTCATAATATCCGCGAATATTACAACATATCCTGATATCTCTCTTGCTGTAAAACACAACACAAGAGAAACTAAATCTATCTAGGGTTCTACTGTGGATAAATTCACAATGACAAAAAAAATTTAATGAACAAATGTGGATAATTCAGTTGATACTTACAACTTAGCCTTAGTTCTTGCTGATTCAGATGACTCAGATGATAAATTTATCATCATGTAGTTGATACTTGTCGGAGCGAGCGGACGACAGACTGAAGGGGAGCGGACAAGCGGACGACGAGCTTGCGGTCGGCCGGGGACCTTGTCGGAGCGACGACCACGAGCTTCTTCTTCTAGCCGTAGGGGGGAATGACGGAGCGACTTCGTGTTGTAGGGCTTCTTGACTAAGAGCGGGTTTTACTGTAGCGGTTCACGTCGGCGCTTGTTCTCGGCGGCGCTTGTTCTCGGCGGCGGTTGGGGTTCTCGTCGGCGGAGGTGGTGGAGCGAGATCTTGACCGGAGAAGAGGGTTTCGAATTGGGTTGCAAGGGGGTTTCGAATTTCGAGGTCAGAAAGGGAGATTTTGGGAGCGGTTATTACATTTTAAATGGGAAGGGTAATTTCGGAAAGGATTTATTGGGTAGTGGGTTTGTACAGTTTTTGAGGGATGGTTGCACATATTTTTCGGTATATGGGTTGGGCTGCATTGATTTTTAGACTGGGGAGGAGGATGCATAGCCCAACTTTTTGGAGTTCCTCCAAACAATTTTCCCTTAAATTAATGGATTTGAGGCTAGTTTTGAGGAGAATTTTTTTAAAAAGACCCTTTCAAAAAAATAATTAGTAAAATCGACTGTTTTGTAAACTTATTAGCAAAATTGACCTCTTTTTTAAAAAGAGGTCGACTTTGCAAAAAATCAGCTTTAAAATACATGGGACTAGTAGTCCCGTGTATTTAGTTCTCATTAATTAAACATTAAGCATTTCAGTACAAAGTACACGAGACGACGATTTCAGATTAACCATAATTAGCGACCACTAATTACACGGGACTACTAATCTCGTGTATTTTAATGTTAATGTTTTGTAAAATCGACCTCTTTTTGGCCAAAGAGGTCAATTTTGCTAATATTTTCATAAAAGGGTCAGTTTTGCTTATTATTTTGCAAAAATAGTCTTTTTTTAAACAATTCTCCTATTTTTGATGATCAAGAGATCTAATCTTAGTTTTTCAGATATAATGAGCATATTAATGAACTCTCTTGTATCATATGAACTGTATTTTGTCAATATTATCTAGTTTTCTCGTATATGTTTTGTCTGTACGTATATCCGCTTATATATCTGCATGTATATCTGTATTTGTATCCTATTTTAGCGGATATGGCTATGAATTTTCTTTACCTATCCGTATTCGTATCCGAGATTGGTAAGCGGATATAAATATGATAAGTTTCATATCCGAGTTGTATCTGAACCATGTGCACCTCTACGTATAATGCTAAAAAAACAAGTGTGATACTAGGTACATAAATGCAAACAGGGAAACTTTAAGGTAGTTGACTGAAAGACATAGTTGCTATGGGTGGACAGTGGGACGCGTTGGCCCATGTGGGCCTAATGGTGGGACGAGCTAGCTCGTGACTCACAGCAAGACCGGTGGGCTATCTTTGGCCGCTTGTTTTAGAGCCTAGAGCTCGACCCAGCCTTGTTTTAGAGCCTAGAGCTCGACCCAGCCCACACGCAGTTTCAGGAACAAACGGGACGGGACGACCCACCCGTCTCACTATTATTTGGTTTGGTTTTTTTTATATGCTTTTATTTTGTAATAGTTTTCTAAGAATTGTTTAACACTTAAAATTTTCATATATTTAACAAACTAATGATCCAACCATCATAAAAAATAGAAAAAAAATAATTTTATTTAATAAAATTGTATATTTGTATAAATTGACAGAGGAAAATATCACAAACACATAGATTTAACATGGGTCAGAACAGGTTCTACGTCCACGAGCAATAACTAATTGCTCCAACAGTTTTTTTTAAAAGTACAAGAACAAAAAAAACTATAAGGGTTAGTTTCACAAAACCCCCCTTAACTTTAGAGTGGTGTTGCACATAACCCCCATAAACTTTGTTTATCTCACTTAACCCCCTGAACTATGGGGTGTCTCAAAAAACCTCTCCTGGACTTGAGCTTATCTCACCTAAACCCCCTGCCTATAGTTTGCCAATAACTAAAATATCTTTGGGTAAAAACTTTCCAAATTTTATAACATGTCAATTGAAGGCAACATACTCTTTTCCCTAAAGTTTGACTTTTTTCACAAGAAAATTTTAGCTATTTGCAAATTACATGCATGGGGTTAGTGATATAAACTGAAGTTCAGGGGATTTATGAGACATCCCATAGTTCAGGGTGATTAAGTGAGATAAACAAAGTTTAGGGGAGTTTTGTGCAACACCCCCAAAGTTTAGGGGGGTTTTGTGAAATTAACCCTTGTAGCAAGTGCAACACCCCCAAAGTTTAGGGGGGTTTTGTGAAATTAACCCTCGTAGCAAACTCCTCGCGCCTTTCTTCTCTCTGCTCCGCGGGAAACACTCGCCAATCCTTCTCCCGTGAGCTGCTCACCTCAATGGAATCTCTCTTTCGTCAGAGAATAACTGTTCACTTTCACCTCTCGTGATCTCTTCCCTTTCGTTTTTCTTTTCTCTCTCCAATCTTTCAGTTTTTGTGATTGAGGTGGCTCATCACTGAGATTGGATGGATTTTGCTGGATTTTAGATTCATGCTAATGAGAATGATTATTCATGCTGCAACTCTTGATGTGCGTTTTAGAAAGGTTGCCCATATGTTCTTCTGTGTTCATATTGTGCTGGTTCCGTTTATGATCTTTTTCTTCATTGCATTTGTTGTTTCTTTTACTTGATTGATGCAGGAGCTCAAATTTCTTTCTTCCAGTTTAGTATGCAATAATTCAATTTTTTTTAAGAGAAATAAAATGAATATATTTGTTTACTTCCGTCAAATGTAGTATTGTTCTATTTTTAAATCAATTAAAACTATTTATTTTGTTTTTATTGCAAGTAAAAACAGGTTGCAACTACAAGTGTAAGTTGCAAGTTTTCAAAGTTCTACCAAACAGCATACTGCATTCATCACAGAAAATTCAACTACAAGTGTAAGTTGCAATTAAATCTACATATTTTGTGTACATTGCAACTAAGTTCAGAGTGTGCCAGAATTTCTACCATGAGATGGAGTTACTAGAGAAGGCAACAAAACGTACGTAGTAAAGGTAGAAGAGGGTTAATGTGCATTATATAACTTATTTTCATTTTATAAAATTGTAACCTGAAAACTGAAATTTAGTGAGCTCCTGCATGCAAATGTTATACTTTGCATCCGCCTTCCCACTTCCCACCGTCATTTTTCCCATCAAAAACCAAAGTGCTAATCCAAATCTAAATCTATATATCAAAACTCTCTCGAACTCTCGCAAACTCAATCAAAGTTTAAAATCCAAAATGGAGGAGGATTTAGCCTTCCTCCTGATCGAAATGAGCAAACTGATCGATTCACAACGTGAGATTTTCGAAAACACTTATTTCGTTAATGACGACAATCTCCCGCCATCTCCACCTCCATCTCTGCTATTTGTCATCGGTGTCTCCTCGCCCGTGGAAATCCAAATCCAAACTGAATCCAAACGCAAGTTTAACCCGATCGGGTTAAAGAGAAGAGGGTGGTGACTGTCTAGTTCGATAATGAGTAGGAAACCTCTGCACCATCTTGCACCCACTTAAACATTTCCTCAAGCAGGTTAGCCGAGAGACAGATTTGGCACACCTTTTTTGTTACTTAGGGAGCTTGGGTACTGTTCGCAATTGTACTTGGGCACATGATGCTGGGTTATGCTAATAATAATAATAATAACTGTTGTGTTGTCTATAACTTTATGTACCGTATTGATTTCTGATGAATGTATGTGTGTGTATATATGTGTGTATCTTCGTTTGTTTGTTTCTTGATAAGGTTATCTTATTTGCAAGTAACATTCATTAGCACAAGTCAGGGAAAATTTAGCTCCTCTAGAGGTTGCTACTGGCTGCCCTGTTCCAAGCCTCCAACCTAACGTTTATTTTAGTTAAGACCCTGTTATATTGCTTATATGATAAAGTTCTAACATATGGCAATTCTTAAGTTGCAAAAAAGAAGGAAAATGATAAACCCGATTAGATTAATTTTTTCCAGTTTGTCCACCACCCCTTCCCTTTAACTTGATCGTATTAAGTTTAAATTCGGTCCAGTTTGGATTTGGATTTCCGGGGATGAGCAGAGATTGATGGTGGGCAGTGGAGATGGTGGGAGGGTGTCGTCATTCACGAAAGGAGTGTTTTCGAGAATTTTATGCCGTGAATTGGTTGACGCGCTCATTTCGATCAGGAGGAAGGCAAAATCCTCCTCCATTTTGAATTTTAAAATTGAAGTAAGTTTGTGAAAGCTCGAGATTGTATTGATAGATAGATCTAGGTGTGGATGTGTTTTTCGAATTTTGGAGAGAAAACTGATGAAGAGATGTGAGAAAACTAATGATGATTGATGTGATACCTGTCAAAAATTGAGGCTCGTGGGGCCCGTCATGGGGCCCGCCAAAAAAAAACAAAACGATGGCGGCTGCACCGAAAGCGAGACGCGATCGCCGCAAGAAAATCATCAGAAGAATCACCGCAAAGAATGCGAAAATATTATTATTATGTTTTAAATAGTGATTTTCCAAAAGCTATAAATAGTCCTAGAGTTCTTCTTCAGAAACTCATCCCAGAAACAACAACTCCTCTACATATAGAAGTGAGAGAAAATAATAGAGAGAGTATCTCCTTATAAAAGAGATATTGTAATCCTCCTAAGTTTTTCCTCATAGTGAATTTTTCTATCATTGCCCGTGGTTTTTACCCTAAATTCATTTAGGGGATTTTCCACGTAAATCTGTGTGTTCTTTATTACTTCTGCACTATTTTAGCTGCGACTCTGCTCTATTGGGTCCTGGGTTTGTCCCAACAATACCAAATAGATGTACTTTACGAACATGGCTGTTGTGGGCATTAAATGTTAAGTGAGCTTTGGGCTCACTTCTCATTAATGCATATTTTGTGACAACTAAAACTAGAAAGCTCTCAAGTTATGGGTGAGTTGTAAGTTATATTCTAACATTGTTGTACTTATGTGACATGTACATACGGTACATGCACATACCTGCATATCTGAAACACAAACTTCTAGATAAATCAATGGTAGGAGTTAACCCGTTAGCATATCATGTTTCATACAATGCATTGTAATGGTTTTGGAAAAAATCTCATCAGTCATGAACTACTTTCTTTCCTGCCTTTTTTTTGGCAGGGAATTGCTAGCATAATAATTATTTGCTATTGTGGTGTCTATTAGTTGACATAGCGTATTATTTCATATATATATATATATATATATATATATATATATATATATATATATATATATATAAGGTTCTATAAATTTAAGTTGATAGCGAGTGTCCACCAACTTTTATAACCATTGATCTTGCCTTGGGATCCGTGAAATCAAGATATGTACAAATCTCAAAGGTGGGCTTTATATCTTTCACGGATCCCAATGTAACATTAATGGATAGAAAAGTTGGTGGATGACTATTCCCTATCAACTTAATTTTATAGGAGCATTGCTCTATATATATATATATATATATATATATATATATATATATGTGTGTGTGTGTGTGTGTGTGTGTGTGTGTGTGTGTGTGTGTTTTTTTATTATCTATGTTTATTTGTTTGTTGATAAGTTTTCACAATTGCAAGCTAACAGTCATTCGCACAAGTCAGAGGACTATATTTTGATTTAAAGCCGGTTACATTGCGTATGATGAAGTTAGAACATATAGGGGGCGTTTGGTTACTTACAACTATAGTTGCAATGCAAGTGACACTTGCATGCAACTGAGACGTTGCAACTCTTCTTACATGCAACTACAGTTGCAATTGTTTAGTTCACAATTTAAATTTTACAACTTGCAGTTGCAGTTGTTTGATTTTGCTTGTAACTTTACATATGCAACTTATTTTTTACCATTAATAAATTATTAACTCTTTTCACACTTTTAAAATATTATTTTTAAAAATAATGGTTTTATTATTAAGTAAATTGACTTTTAAAATTTTAAAAAATTTCATAATATAATATTTTATTGAAATAATTATTTTAAAAATAATATATTTTATAAAATAAAATAATTTTTAAAATAACTCTTTTTGGTAAAAATACAGTTATGTAAATGAATTTCATTAAAAATAACTTTTATCATAATTCTTTTGAAATAAAGTAATTTTGAAAAATATTATTAAAATTTTTAAAAATAATTATTTAACAAAGTATAATAGTATTCCAGAAAATTTTATTTTTAGAAAAATAGTACTTCTCAATTATTTTTTCATATATTTTAAAATTTTAGATTTTTCAAAGAATTTTTCCAAAAAATATTTCTTCAAAAATAGTTTTTAAGAAATATTATTTTTAGAGATAATATTTTCAAAAATTAAATATTTTAAAAAATTTATTTTAGGAAAATATATTATTTTAAAAATATTATATTATTTTAAAAAATTTATTTTAGGAAAATATATTATTTTAAAAATATTATATTATTTTAAAAATAATATTTTACTTTAAAATGATATGTTATTTAAAAATATTATTTTAAAGAATAATATATTTTAGAAAAATGATATATTTTAGAAAAATAATATATTTTTCAAAAATAATTTTTAAAAATAATACTTTTGAAAAATATTATTTTATTAAAAAAATATGTTATGAAAAATAATATTTTCAAAAGAATAATATTTTTATTTTTAGAAAAATAATATTTTTTCAAATAATTATATTTAAAAAATTATTATTTTTAATCTTATAAAAATATTTTTAAGATATTACTTTTAGAAAAACATTTTTAAGAAAAATCTTTTAAAATAACTTTATTTTTTAAAACATTTCTTAAGAAATTATTGGAATAATATTTTTAAAATTATTTTAAATCTTTAATGAATTTCTTTTTTAAAATACTAAGTAACGATTTTAATTTTTAATAAATTTGGGTCAGTTGCAATTAAGTTGCAACTGTGACTTGCGGCCATTTTTAACGTAAGTCATATGTTGCAACTAAGGATTATTTTGCAACTGTGGTTGCAACTACAACTGTAAGTTGCAACAAAATAAATGCTTGTAACTGGATAAATTTGACCTAGTTACATGCAACTAGAGTTACAACCACTCCAGCTGCAAGCTACCAAACGCTTCCATAATAATTCTTAAGATACAAATGAAAAGGGAAATAACTACGAGGACAGATGTTCGCAGTGAAAGTTGGGATGATTGTCATTGCTTGAATTCGTTACAAACTTCGGTCACTTACAACGAGATTCAGAAAAAAAAAGACAGCCTTTTTATAAGGCTTTACAATGAACAATCAAAAAAGATTACAACTTTACTCCTTTTAAACAAACGTGGGATCCGTTTATCGGATCCTCATTTGCGTGGGTGTCTTTGCCTATGCCGGGGATTTCTTTTCCGTCCGTGGACCGCCGCGTGATCCGATCTAATGAAAGATCTACACGGTAAAAGGGGTTATTTCACGAAGGAAATAATAGCCCGAGCGAATGAAATCGACTAAGCGAGATCAAAGCTCTTCTCGGGATCAAAAAATAAGGTTTTGATCCGGAGGAAACGGTGTAGATCTGGCCGAGATCTCTCGAACTTTCGCAGGGGATTATCTCACGAAGGAGGATAATAGCCCTGGGGTTCGCTAAGATCTGGTTGTCGAAGATGATCGCCGAAGTTCCTCGTGGCTTTTCTCCGCTCCTCTTTCAATGCCAAGACACCATTTGGTGTCTCGGTTTCGCCGAAGTTCCTCGTGGCTTTTCTCCGCTCCTCTTTCAATGCCAAGACACCATTTGGTGTCTCGGTTTCGCCGAAGTTCCTCGTGGCTTTTCTCCGCTCCTCTTTCAATGCCAAGACACCATTTGGTGTCTCGGTTTCGCCGAAGTTCCTCGTGGCTTTTCTCCGCTCCTCTTTCAATGCCAAGACACCATTTGGTGTCTCGGTTTCGCCGAAGTTCCTCGTGGCTTTTCTCCGCTCCTCTTTCAATGCCAAGACACCATTTGGTGTCTCGGTTTCGCCGAAGTTCCTCGTGGCTTTTCTCCGCTCCTCTTTCAATGCCAAGACACCATTTGGTGTCTCGGTTTCGCCGAAGTTCCTCGTGGCTTTTCTCCGCTCCTCTTTCAATGCCAAGACACCATTTGGTGTCTCGGTTTCGCCGAAGTTCCTCGTGGCTTTTCTCCGCTCCTCTTTCAATGCCAAGACACCATTTGGTGTCTCGGTTTCGCCGAAGTTCCTCGTGGCTTTTCTCCGCTCCTCTTTCAATGCCAAGACACCATTTGGTGTCTCGGTTTCGCCGAAGTTCCTCGTGGCTTTTCTCCGCTCCTCTTTCAATGCCAAGACACCATTTGGTGTCTCGGTTTCGCCGAAGTTCCTCGTGGCTTTTCTCCGCTCCTCTTTCAATGCCAAGACACCATTTGGTGTCTCGGTTTCGCCGAAGTTCCTCGTGGCTTTTCTCCGCTCCTCTTTCAATGCCAAGACACCATTTGGTGTCTCGGTTTCGCCGAAGTTCCTCGTGGCTTTTCTCCGCTCCTCTTTCAATGCCAAGACACCATTTGGTGTCTCGGTTTCGCCGAAGTTCCTCGTGGCTTTTCTCCGCTCCTCTTTCAATGCCAAGACACCATTTGGTGTCTCGGTTTCGCCGAAGTTCCTCGTGGCTTTTCTCCGCTCCTCTTTCAATGCCAAGACACCATTTGGTGTCTCGGTTTCGCCGAAGTTCCTCGTGGCTTTTCTCCGCTCCTCTTTCAATGCCAAGACACCATTTGGTGTCTCGGTTTCGCCGAAGTTCCTCGTGGCTTTTCTCCGCTCCTCTTTCAATGCCAAGACACCATTTGGTGTCTCGGTTTCGCCGAAGTTCCTCGTGGCTTTTCTCCGCTCCTCTTTCAATGCCAAGACACCATTTGGTGTCTCGGTTTCGCCGAAGTTCCTCGTGGCTTTTCTCCGCTCCTCTTTCAATGCCAAGACACCATTTGGTGTCTCGGTTTCGCCGAAGTTCCTCGTGGCTTTTCTCCGCTCCTCTTTCAATGCCAAGACACCATTTGGTGTCTCGGTTTCGCCGAAGTTCCTCGTGGCTTTTCTCCGCTCCTCTTTCAATGCCAAGACACCATTTGGTGTCTCGGTTTCGCCGAAGTTCCTCGTGGCTTTTCTCCGCTCCTCTTTCAATGCCAAGACACCATTTGGTGTCTCGGTTTCGCCGAAGTTCCTCGTGGCTTTTCTCCGCTCCTCTTTCAATGCCAAGACACCATTTGGTGTCTCGGTTTCGCCGAAGTTCCTCGTGGCTTTTCTCCGCTCCTCTTTCAATGCCAAGACACCATTTGGTGTCTCGGTTTCGCCGAAGTTCCTCGTGGCTTTTCTCCGCTCCTCTTTCAATGCCAAGACACCATTTGGTGTCTCGGTTTCGCCGAAGTTCCTCGTGGCTTTTCTCCGCTCCTCTTTCAATGCCAAGACACCATTTGGTGTCTCGGTTTCGCCGAAGTTCCTCGTGGCTTTTCTCCGCTCCTCTTTCAATGCCAAGACACCATTTGGTGTCTCGGTTTCGGCCGAGTTCCTCGTGGCTTTTCTCCGCTCCTCTTTCAATGCCAAGACACCATTTGGTGTCTCGGTTTCGGCCGAGTTCCGCGTGGCTTTTCTCCGCTCCTCTTTCGCGTCCGGGGGGTTGATTCGCTTGCTTTCGAGCTTGATTTGATTCTGACCCGGTTGGATTTTTTCCATCGCTTGCACTCGATTTGTCGCTTTGCTGGCTTGAACTTCAAACGGCAGTATTGGGCTCAAGTAAGGAAACTCAATACAGAACCTGATGTATACCGTGGAGCTTCGGACGCCGCCGAACCGCCGGTCGCCCACTCCCGGACCACCCGGCTAGAGGCACGCCCTGGACCCCGGCTCCTTGTCGGGCGTGAGACCCCGAATACTCTGCGAAGCGCGACTAGATTAAGAAGTGCAAGTCGAGTGGGTTATCCCATCGCCGCGATGCGATTCGCCGCCACGACTTGAATGCCTCCCCGACTCGCTTCATGCGTTTCGTCGACTCACTTATCTGACTTGGACGTTTCGCTTTATGCGTTTGCGTCGCGGTCACTTGTCGTGTTGTCAACGGTTCGTTGTTATGTCGTCGTATGGCCCGTCGATCGTTATCTCATTGTCACGAGCTACGTTCGGAGACTTATAGGTAATTTTCAACGCCTACAACAGATATTGTATGTGAGCCTTGAGCTTTGAGCAATGCTTCAAATGAACCGCCAATCGATGCTACATGCGTGTACGTTGTACATGACACACATATGTCTCCACCCTTTTCCTTCCCAAGTAGGGGTGGTAAACGATCGAATCGAATCGAATACTAAGATGTTCGTATTTGTATTTATTTAAAATTATCGAATTAAAACCCAAATTCAATTATTTACATCCGAGTTTCTTGAATTAAATCGAATACTCAGATTTGTTAAATATTCATGAAAATTCATGAATACTTATTGAATATCAAAGTATATTTAGTGTGCTAAAGAATTTAAATTTCACATAGTATTTAAATTTATAAATGAAAATTATTCCTTTATATATATATATATATATATATTTAATTCAAATATTTTATTAGAAAATTGATTTAAGATTCTTTAAGTCTCTCAAAGTTAGTATATAGAACTTAAATAGAAAATGTAATGGGTTGAAAATGTAATATCATATTCGTACTACTATAAATTATAAGCAATCAAATTTTAAATGAATATTTGATAAGCAAACGGCTCAATTTACATCCGGTTAAATTCTATTCATTAATGAACTCGAATACTAAATATTATTTGTTTAATGTTAAATGAACTATCAAATCGAATATGATCAAATAGTTACTCGAACAATTAAGGAACTATTTGTTAATTATTTGGTTCATTTCCACCCCTATGAATCCCAAGATAGAGGTGTCCATTTGGGCCTTGGGCTCGACTCCCGCCCGTCGCCCTCGACCCGACCGCCCGGGTCAGTCCCGAAAATCGCCAAGCCGGGTCCGGCCGCTTCGCTTAGTCCGGACCGACCCGGCCTCGCTCGCCATAAACATGGCCAGAGTCAGTGTCCGCCGGCCCCGCTCAGCGACCACGCGCTACAAATCCCACCATTAATGATCGTTTAGCACTATTTTGACTGACTGTTTTGTGACCGTTGAGGCCGGTCCGGGGCCAATAACGGCCATTTTGGCCGTTTTGACCAAAATACCCCCAAAAATAGTCAAAAAAATCAAAATTTGAGAGTATTTTGGTCATTTGGCTAGGGGGCTGGTTCTATAAATAGAGGGGGGTTTTCATTCATTTTTCTCATCCAAAACTCATCTACTTCTCTCTAATACTCTCTAATACTCTCCACTACTCTCTAATTCTTGCTTTTACTCTCTAATCTTACAATCAAATGGCTTCCTCCTCCGATTATGATGCGCAAATGCAAACTCCCAATGTTGAAACAAGCCCAAATACTCCTACTACTGGGGCTACAGCTACTCCTACTACCGATGTTGATCCCGACTCCGGTGGCGACGATTCCACACCTAGAGCTCCTAAAAGACCGAGATCCGATGTGTGGAACTTCTTCGAAGATAGACGCCACCAGGATGCACACGGCCGGGCTTTCACCCGTATATTAAGCGGCGCAGCGCCGATTTTCCAAGCTCATCATAAAAGCGGCACCAACCACCTCAAACGCCATTTAGATAAGCACAACAAAAGTCCGGCAGCGTCTCAAGTTGATATCCGACAAAATTTACTCTCCCAATCCTCATCCTCCTGTAGTCTCGCTAGTTGGAACTATGACGCAATTATCACCAGAAAATGCGTCATCAGGTTTATTATTCTTAAAAACCTTCATTTTAAATTAGTAGAAGATGATGAATTTGAAGATATGATTACAGAAGGTTTTTATCCCGCATTAAAAAAAATTTCTCGTCAATCTTGTCAACGTGATATTATGAAATATTATCACACGGAACAAGAAAAATAATTTCTTATTTTTAAAGTTTAAACTGTAAATTTTTATTAACTTCGATATTTGTACATCTAGAGCACAAACCGCTATTTATGTATCACAACACATTGGATTGATAATGATTGGCAAATATTTAAAAGAGTTATTTCTTTTATTGCTTTTGAAGATTCACACACCGGTATTAATATTGCGAATTTAATAATAGAGGAACTTACAAAATTAGAAATTTCGAAAGAATATTTTCTTTCATTAGATAATGCAAGTAATAATAATGTAGTCAGAGCATATTAGATCATCTTTATTATTGCCATGTCATGATGATATTTTTCATATTAGATGTATGTGTCATATTTTAAATATAATTGTTCAAAGTGCATTTAATGAAATTAAACCCATGATAGAAAAGGTTAGGGATGTAACTTTGCTATTAATGCTTCAAAAAAGACTTAAAAGATGGAAACAATTGTGTAAAAGAAAAAATTTTAAACCAGTTAATTCCAAAAGATTTTGACCATAGATGGAATTCTACCTACTAATGTTAAATGTAGAAATAGAGTATAAAGAAATTATAAATGATTTTATTACTTTTATACTTCTAGTTCTAGCTCTAGTAGTATGTATGGAATAACCGAGGATGAATGGTCAGTTATATATAATGTAAAAGAGATGCTACAAGTTTTTATGATGCTACTATGCTATTATCCGTTGTTATTATCCAACTATTATTCAAGCCGCTATGCAAATTTTAAATATTCAAATTTTTTACTAATTATCGCCCTGATCCTTATTTTGGAGATATGATTTTTCAAATGGAAAGTAAATTTAATAAGTATTTTAGGCCTATTCCTATTATTTTTGGTTTGGGGGCTCTTATTGATCCATGTTTGAAGGATGTTGGCCTTCGAAATTTATTAAATTCTTTATATGGTAACATGATAATAGACACTGATGATGGTCAAACTATTACTGCTACTACTCATCATCAAACTATTAGAAATTATTTTCAAACTTTATATGATGAGTATGTAGCTAGATATGGTGTAGCTACATATCAGCAAATAGCTTATACTTCTACAAGTTCAAGTCGGAGTCGGGGCAAAGGTAAGAGTTTTGATAGGGAGCAAATGATAGCTCAACTAACTGGTGGATCATCTGGATCTGCATCAACAGAAGTTTCTGAAATTAATCAATATTTAACTCAATCTTTAACTAAAAATCAAAATAATAGTTTCGATATTTTACAATGGTGGAGAGTATATGGAACAGCTTTCATTTCTATATTTCCATCATGTTCTGCTGATTGCAAGTTTCGGCGGTAACCGAATCAGCATCGGGACGTTTGATCGATGACCACGGGACATCATTGGATCCGACTACCGTACAGGCGGTAATGTGCCTACAAGATCGGTGGAGATACGAGAAGAGAACTCAAAGCATCGACGGATGGCTAGCATTGAAGACAAACTTCAAGATTTGGGAATAGGAGATAGAGATAATATTGAGTAATTAATATGTAATTTTTATTTTTTGGATGAAAATTTGTAAATTATTTTGGAAAGAGTTGCAAATGATAGTGATATAGATGAATAGGTGTCAACCTAGTTGGGATGTATTCATCTATTGTGATGCGACAAATTCCAAAATAAATTTGTAATTGTTAGTGATTAATGGTTTAGTAATAAAGAATTTATTTTTATCATTTACTTTCTATGTTTTTGTATTTGTAAATTACATAATTACAAATTATTAATAATATTATTGATTTTATCAAAATTTTGGCTAATTTATTGTTATTTATACTCTTGAAAATTTTTAACAAAAAAAAACCGTAAAAAAAAAACAAAAAAAAGGAAATTTCCCGGTCCGGTCCGGCCCGGGCCCGGGCCCGGACCTGGCCCGGCCTGCCGGGGTCCGGGTCCGGGCTCGGGTTTTGCCCGGCAAACCGGGTCCGGGCCGACCCGAATGGACAGGCCTATCCCAAGATAAACCGCATTTTACATTAATTTTTGTTTTCTGAACACCAGGAAAAATCCACAGCAGTAACAAGTCGTTTTCTCGCTCACTTATCATCTCATCTCTTCCGAGAACCCAAAACAAGAAAAAATACCCATTAAGCATGAAGTCTTCAATTCATTTAGCTACTGAATGATCATTAAAGATGATCTCTCTTCAAATTCCAATCACCCTCCCCAGTCTCAGCAGCTTCTCTGCTGAACCCCACATCAAAAACAGAAAAAAGGTTGGAATTTTACAAAGAAATGGCTCCAAAGGGTGCACTCTGAAGTGTTTTGTAGAGAGACAATCTCTTGTGTTTGTGGGTTTTGAGAAAGATGGCATCTTGATGACGAGAAGAGGGAGGAAAGAGAGCTTGGTTGTGGTTAGAGCTAACCAAGGCTCTGGCTTTAATGGCGGCGGCGGCGGCGGTTGGGATAAGGGAAGTACAAATAGGGTTTTGGGGAATCTTGCTTTGGTGGTGGGCTTGACTTATCTGTCAATGACTGGGCAACTTGGTTGGATTCTTGACGCCATTGTCTCAATCTGGGTAACCTTTCCTCTTTTCTTCTCTATGTTTAATCTTAGTAAATTCCTGTTGTCTTAATTTATTTGTGTAAATCTCTTGTTCTTAGGATATGTTTGTGGGTTTTGAAAAAGATGGGATCTTGTTCTTAAGATTTGCTTCTAAATCTCCTGTTTGTTAGGGTTAGTTGCATGAGTTCACCTTCTATAAGAACTGCCCGCATGCGGCGGGCGGTTCTGTGCCCTTCGATGGAATGAATAAGGGGGCAAAATTGGATGTGTAGTGTAGTTGAACATAGAATGTTGCATATATTGCCACCAAGTTCAGAGCATGAAAAAATTCTACCATGAGAGGAAATTATCAGAGAAGGTAATGGAACATAGTAAAGATAAGTAAATGAGGGTTTAGAATAACACTCTTGGACTTAATGTTACTGCTATCTACTGTTTAACTATTAATCTACCCAGAACAATTGAGTCTGTTGGTTGGATCTGTAAAATTATTTTTATTAATGTTCTTAATGTACCATGGTATAACTTGTTTTCAGTATTTAAATATTCTAAATTGAAGTTGAAAATTAATAAGCACCTATTTTATGTGGAGATCCTGCATGCACATGTTGACAAGTAGTTTAATCTTTTGTTGCTAGTATATCATGCTTTTGCATGCTTCAACAGACTTAGATATGCCTCTGAGCCTCTTAGTTCAAGCTAAGAGGTTCTTTTGCACCAAACAACACTGCAATTGTATATTACAGTAAATATTGAAGTGATAAGATTTACATCTTGTGTTTTAAAGTCGGAAAAGATACACAAAATTTTATCTGCATAACCAACCTCCTAATGGTGGCAAACGGAACTATACTTGTTACTGACTGACTATATTATCGGCATTATTCGAATAGCTTGTTGTATTTTGAAATGGCCGTTATTAAGTATAGTTTGAGTTAAGATCCACTTTTTTTTAGCAGCGTACATGGTCAATTGTTACCATGGTTAACAACAAAAAATAATTATGGGCAGTGTAAGGGAACCTTAGTACTGCATATTACATAGATCTTCCATCTCCCGATGATTTTAGATTAAGAACTAGCATCAGCTGTTTATTGCTTCAACAGTTTTTTAAAGCACTCTTTTACTTATTTCTCATTCTAAATGTACTGATGTTGAGTTTAACAGCTCCTTGCAGTGCTTCTACCAATTGTGGGATTAGGGGTTTTCTTCTGGTATGCTGGACGAGACATAGTTCAAAGCAGTGTAAGGAATTTTTAGGTTCTGGCCGTTTATTTCTATCACCATTTTCCATGTTTATAATAGAACAAGTTTATTATCATGTTTAATTGTAGCTACATTATTTCATTAAGTTCAGCTGACAATTTCATTATTTCCAAGTATTGATAAATGTTCTTGCATCTATGTTTCTCTGATTATATCCTTCTTACATACTCTTTGCTTTGCATTTGCAGTGCCCCAATTGTGGAAATGACTTCCAGATACTCAAGTAAGACTGGTGCAAGATCTGTCTTTGAATAATTGAGTCACAACTTTATTTATAATTGCTATGCAATTGTTGATATTGACTTTTTGGTAATCGTGATCTTGTAGGTCTTCCTTGAATGATGGTGTACAGCTTTGTCCATTCTGCACCCAACCTTTTTCTGGTATGTTAACATCTTGTCCTAAAGTTTTTATATGATTTAATAATTCATAATGTGCACAGATATGCTTCCTTAAGATTTGATTATATATATGGAATATGGAGAAATGTGTAGTTATAGTAACATTGAACCAAGTTTTGATCAAACTTAAATCTGTCAAATGTTATTCTCTTCTTTTGTGAGATTTTAGCATGAAAAATATGAAACGTATCATCATTTGCGCATGAATTAACTTTCAAACTTCAGGCACATTTGGTTCTTTAGATTTGAACCAAATTCTCACGTTGAATCCAGGCTATAATTTATGTATTTATTCCTTGTCATCCGAACTTCATAGAATTTGTGTACTCTTGAGACGTGTTGCTGAAAAGATAAGGGGACTGCAGAAGCTCTTAACATCCTGATAAATTGCAGTGCAGGGGAACAAGTTCGTAAGGGAAGCCGCAAAATTCTCTTCTGGACGGCCAAATACATCTGAGCAGGTCTTCAATGGCTTTTCACGTCGCTCAGACAAAGGTATCTTGGTACTTGCTTATCTCGTCACTGCCTATATTTAGGGGAGATTGACGCATCTATTTATATATCTAGAAAAAAGATCTGTAAGGAGCAGAACATGAAATGTTATTTCAAGTATGACCTCTTAATGCCTGTATTTAAGATGTTATATTTTCTGCACTATTTGGAGTATGAAATGGGTAGTTAGTATTTCCTAGGTATTGAAACTGTGTTTGGCTGTGTTCCCTTAATTGTATTTGATGGGATGTGTCACATAATTATTCCTTTTGTAGGTGGTACTTGCATATGGACCATATAGTTATTACTTCGGTGATTGCACATGCATTAAGAATTTCCAATTAACTTTTGTTTTAAGACCTCATCGTTTCCTTTACATGAGACTATTAGAATTATTGAAGATAATTTACATGAGCTATAAGGTTACTAGGTCTAAGATATAAGCTGAATTATACTCTTCAGTATTTAAATTACTGTACATACTACATTGAAGTATTTTTCTTTTCTCCAGTCATGAAATGATATCAATCAAATCATATAATGCCATGTCTTGATCAATATTAATGATAGTATATAGATGAAAAATGCTTAGTGAAACATGGATGCCCTATAAGTAAGGCTGATTTTGCTCTCAAAGAAATTTTATTCTTGAGTTGAGTAAACTTGCAGGAAAGCACCATGGACAAGTTCATGCATTTAGTCTTCAGAAAATAAAACTATTAAACCAAGTGGCAAATTATTTATCATATTACATTTACATAATTGTCTCTTAGATGATAAGATAGCAGTGGAATTCCATGTCCAACAAAATGGAAGTAAGCTTTTACTGCTCTTCATTATTATATTGTCTTCTATTTAAGTATTTGTATAAAATCATTTTTGATCCAATCTAGTCTAAATGGATTTCATTTAGTCCCATATCCTTTACAATGTGCTTTTAAACCCTTGCACTTTTCATCAATTTCTTTTAACCCTTCTATTTCTAACTCTAACCAATAATCTGCTAATTCTAAAAAACTTGCTACTTCTGCATATACTGAAAATATAGGGTATTTGAATAGGAAGGAGTAACTTATGTGTTTCTTATGTATTTATGCACCACACAGACAGGGGCCCAAACAAATAACTAAAAACTTGTGTTTTTGTGCAGAGCACAGGTCAACTCCTAGTCCTTTTAGTGTTCAGAATTCAATTTATATTTCAGTTTCGACACGCCTAGATATATTTTGTTTGTTATTTGCATCCAAGTTTGCAACTGACTTCACAATTGAATTCAAAATCGATCTTTTACGTGGTCTTGTTCATTTTCATTTACACATTAAAATTACATTATAGCCGTCGGTTGTTTATCTTGTGTTTATATTATATATATATATATATATATATATATATATATATATATATATATATATATATATATATATATGTGTGTGTGTGTGTGTGTGTGTGTGTGTGTGTGTGTGTGTGTGTGAGGTCTTAGTGGATGGTTTCACATTTTCAGCATATGAATCCAGTTATAGTTATCTTGTATTAAATTGCACTTGCTCTGTTTATAATGTTGCTTATTTTGTAAGACAAAATCACGATATGCCTTCAATTTAATATGTGATGATCTATAAATGATTTTATCAGGCAAAGCTTCCTCCACAGGAGTTGTTGATATTGAAGCTGAAGTGAAGGACATAGAGTGAATAGTTGTATGCCTTAATTTGCGAGGTAAATAATTTTTCCGGTTTTACTGTACAATGAATTGGCATCCTTCAAGTTTTTTGTCCATTCTATGAGTATGGGCTTATCCCCATGGACCAACTCCTTAGTTATGTGAAGGATTTAGGATGTATTAAGTTTTGATTTCCATCTCATAGTTCAAACTCATAAAACATATAAAACGTTAATTTGCATCTAGGCTCTCTGTTGTGTCATATTTTTGAACTCATTTCCCAAATACTTTCATTTTGGCAGATAGCCCCCTGAGTGAAAATTTTATTACTTTTTTACCCTTAGTTATAATTGCTTCTGTGCTTTTACCCTGAGTGACATTGTTTTTTTACTTTCAGGGGTAAAAAAGAAAAAAAAATCACGGGGTAATTAGTTAAAAATGGGTACTTTCTGGGGTCATGTGCAATTAACCCAATTATAAATGGAAAAAAGAGTTTGCTGAAGTTTGCAATTGGAGATAAATATATGTAATGGATTGAATAATCATCTGATCGTATTCTTAAAAGATACATGTTCTTTAGGTCAAGAACTATCCAACATGGTAAAAAGAGTATGCTGAAGTTTGCAATTTGGAGATATTCGTAAAATATCTCATTACATATAAACATGGGCAAAAGAGTTTACTGAAGTTTACAATTGGAGATAAATATATGTTATGGATTGGATAATCATCTGATCGTATTCTTAAAAGATACATGTTCTTTAGGTCAAGAACTATCCAACATGGTAAAAAGAGTATGCTGAAGTTTGCAATTTGGAGATATTCGTAAAATATCTCATTACATATAAACATGGGCAAAAGAGTTTACTGAAGTTTACAATTGGAGATAAATATATGTTATGGATTGGATAATCATCTGATCGTATTCTTAAAAGATGCTTGTTCTTTAGGTCAAGAATATCCAACAACCGATTTACAAAATGGTTGGTATAACCACAGAGTGTGGTCCTGGTGATCTTGCAACTCTTTTGGTTGGGCAAGCAATAATATGATGTATGCTTATTATTTCTGTTAAATATCCCAAATTATAGTGTGTTTATCATGGTTTTCAAGTAAAGGCCATATCTGATGCAGTCGCAGTATATACCCTTTAAGATTTTTTTGATTGTTTTCTGCTGAAAATTTGGTTTAAGTCCCTAATTTATAAATCTATTTGGACAAAGCGCGTACTCAAAGAAGTTATGTGGTAATACCTCCGAGTGTCAGATGTGCAGTGATTAGATATCCAAGTAGAACACAGGGGTTCTATTGGAGTAAGGAGTGTTCTTTAGTTTATATTCGTGCCCGCTGAAAGCCGAGGGAGCTAAGGTGCTGGATCGAGAAAATTATAGAACAAATGAAGAGTATTGTTGAAATTTGCAGTGATTAGGTATTCAAGTAGAACACAGGGGTTCTATTGGAATGAGGAGTGTTGTTACTTCAGTTTAGATCTATGCCCGCTGAAAGCGAGAGGTCTAAGATGCTGGATCCAGAAAATTATTAAACAAACGAGTAGTATTGTTGAAGTTTAGTTCAACACAGATAAAAGCGAGGAGCAAGAGTGTTTGATCGAGTAATTTGTTTGACCAAAAGAGAGACTTATATAATCTCATTTTTTAGATCGGCGGTAGCAAAAGCCAAGGGGGCTAAGATGCAAAGTCGATATAAATCATTTGGTTGAAAAGGAAAGTATGTTGACAGCATAGATCAACATTGGCTAGGGCAAATGGTGCTACGATGCCAAGTTGACATAAATTGTTTAATGAAAGAGAGAAGTCCCAGTTTGGATCTCGAGTACGGGTAGGGACTAGAGTGCGAAGCCGCAATAACTGGATAACGGATAATTTAGAAAAAGCATGTTGACAATTTAGATCGACATTGGCTAGAGCAGAGGGTGGTAGAATACCAGGTTGGCATAAATTGTTTGTATGAAAGACGAAGTAGCATCTCAGATTGGATCATTCTCGTCTATGGTCAAGGGGTCTAGAGCGTGCATCCAAAAAACCTCAATTGTTTGCAACCCATTGAGTCTTTTAGATTAATTTTGTTCAGTTGTTTTTATTGAAGATACAAATATTATATGAGCTCTTCATGAGTTTCTGTTACTATGTTTGTAATCCTTTGGGTTTCCTTAATTTCTTATAAATGAAACACAGAAGGCTTCACCTCACTATTTTATCTTAAAAAAATAAAAAATAAAAAAAAAATAACTTCTGGTCTTGAGGAAATTGGAAACCCTTGAGGTTATTTTACCGGCATCTTAATATTGGGTTAATTTGGTTAATAGCACTTGGACCGTCTGCAGTATTGGTCATGCCACTTATTACTCATTAAGTTTGATTTTGGCATATAGACCCCCTAAGTGAGATGTTTTTTACTCTTTTATCCTCAAGGGATCATCTGTCAAAAAGAAAAAAAAATTTCTCCTCCATTCGTCTCTCTCGCCTTTTGATCCATCGATCCAACACCACCCTCTCTCTAATAGTGAAGACATGCATGCCTTTGTAGAGGCAGGGAGCCAAGCTTCTATGGATGTTATTGTAGACATGATAAAATAGCTTTCAATCCCAGTGGAAGAGGAAAGCAACATACATAAAATCACCCAGCTAAGAGAGCTAGTTGAGAAAAATCAATTAGTGAAAGAAAAAAAGTTATTATTGAAGAAAAGTTAAAGAGGGGATGCTAATTGAGATATCAATAAAGAGCTGGATCTGAGAATTAGCAACTCATCTGAAGCAGCCAAAATCATTGGATATCTCCCATTAAAATTGTATTTGCACTAGAAATAGATGAACATATAAGAATAAGAATCACCACCACCTTTAAACTAATTATTCTCTCTCGTCAAGACGCCAAACGAGAGGGAGGGAAAGAAAGTTGTAACTGTCCCTTTCTATACAAAGAACTTAAAGTATAGTTGGGTGGTTTTGGTTGAGGACAATTTGCAGCTACTAATTGATAACCATTGGCTGATTGATTTTTTTCCAGCTAGCTCTCTTCTATGGGTGAGTTTATATGTCTTGTATTCCTCTTTCACTAGGATTAGAAGCTTTTTTATAGTATCTACAATAATATTTATAGAAGTTTGGCTCTGTGCCTCTACAAAGACATAAATGTCCTAATTACCAAAGAGAACGGGCGGGTGTAGTTGGATAGATATGTGAAAAGTAAGGGGATTTGAGTGTGTGGATGGGTGAAAGGGAGGGAGAGGGGAGAAAGAAAATTGTTTTTGGCAGATAGATTCCAAAAGGTAAAAGAGTCAAAAGTATTTCACGCAGGGAGTCTATCTGCCAAAATCAAACTTGGGTTAATAAGTGACAACGCAATACCATAGGATCTATGAGCAATTAACCCTTTAACATTTATGCTAAAATGTGTGGATGGGTGAAAGGGAGGGAGAGGGGGAAAGAAAATTGTTTGTGGGAGATAGATTCCACAAGGTAAAAGAGTCAAAAGTATTTCACCAGGAGTCTATCTCCAAAATCAAACTTGGGTTAATAAGTGACAACGCAATACCATAGGATCTATGAGCAATTAACCCTTTAACATTTATGCTAAAATGTGTGGATGGGTGAAAGGGAGGGAGAGGGGGGAAAGAAAATTGTTTGTGGGAGATAGATTCCACAAGGTAAAAGAGTCAAAAGTATTTCACGCAGGGAGTCTATCTGCCAAAATCAAACTTATGGGTTAATAAGTGACAACGCAACACCATAGGATCTATGAGCAATTAACCCTTTAACATTTATGCTGAAATGTGTCATGTTTGTACATAGATAAGAATCTTATTTAAATTGAACAATACATAACCTCCTCCGAAATTAATTATAAGATAATGTGAAGAAATTGGTTTTATATATTTTAGAAAAACTATCGTGAAGGAGTATACAATGCATAATGATTTTTGAAACAAATGTTGGAGCTTAGTAATTTTAGTACATATACTTGTTGGTACATGACAACATTTTGCTTTACTATATATAATACTATGTTATTTTTGCACAATCGTACTATTTAATAGAAGTATAATGAAACATTTTACTTTCGCGATAAGCTGAGAAAAATGGAAAGGCGGATAAAAAGAGGGAGATGTAATAGGATTGGAGAGAAAAATTTTCTATGGATAAATTTTTTGAATTTTCCTACAAACCGTTAATTGAACAACAAGTATTTTGTGCAAAGTAATATTAAAATATGAGTAGTGATAACTACATTGCTATTCCTACACCATTTTTACACTACAATGGAGGAAAATGTGGGGTCTATTCTTTTTTTAACTTTTTTCAAAATTAATGAATCATCAAGGGAGCCCACACTCCTGAGTCCTCTCTCCTGTAATGTATAAGTAGTGTGGGAGAGAGTAGTATAATTATAATTATTCTTAAAACGTAGGTAAATGTTAGTGAATTTTTCCAACTACTTTTGGAACTCATTGATATAGCTCTGAAACTTCTTTGAACAAGGGCTTAATTAAAATATATTTATAAACAAGGGGCTTAAATTCAAATCCTCTATCTTTGTCTATTAACTTGTAATTATCATCGCGGTTGGGGGAAACCGTCTCTTAACGAAATGCTTGCCTCTATTTATTTCCTAATCTTTTTCATATCTACTGCTAGCAAATTTGGTTATCAGAATCAGGCAAGATCGATGCGAATGATTCCCTTGGGTTTCTACTATTCATTGTGTGGAAGCTGTGTTTTCTAAATTTCGACTTCAATATCCTGATATATTGCAGGAGAACTAACGCAGCTCAAATGTTCAAGTTCTGGCGATTTTCATACAGTTCAGGTCAACTATTGAAATTATTGCTGATGGCTTGGCCTCCTACCAACCTTGCATGTAACTTGTATATGATTATTAGTTTAGTTACCTTGGCATCGCTGTAGTTGGAATTGTATTCTGTAAATAATTTTGTTACAATCACCGATGATTCTGTAAATGAATTATTGGATGTAACGTTAAGTTGTGATTCTGTGTGATATGGATATGGTATGTGAGGATTGAGGATAAGAGCATGTTTGAGAACTTTGGATTTTAAGCCGCCTGGATTATAATCCACAAATGGATTATAATTCAATGAATTATAATCTAGAGTATTTGATAAATTTTGTAGATTATAATCCACTTTTAATAGTAGAGCGTTTGGCAAATGGTGGATTATAATCCATTATTATTGTCAAAATGACCAAAAAGAACATGGGGTTGGTGGTGAATTATTGAATAAGGCATTGGATTTTGTAAAATAGCCAAGTCTCATGGTTTATAAGCCACTAAAAAAAAATAAGCTAGGGGTATCCTATATTATTTTTTTATTGGATTAAATAGGTAAAATAAGTCATTTGCCAAACATGCTCCAACAAACTACAAAGAGCAAAGAAAAATTTACTGGAGTTTTAGCACACAGGCTTTAAAGATTTACGGATATATCTCATCGTTGTAGCGGCGAGATCAAATATCACGAACATCCATTTAAAAGAAAAAATTACTCGACATCACTAGTTTCCAGAGAGTACTCGTTTTCCTTTCTCCTTCATATTCTGTAAAGTTTTCTTGCGTGTAAAAAAGAAATCCACAAGTCCTGGATAATCTATTTTTACCTGTTCAAAAATAGATAAGCAAACAGTTAAAAGAGGCCTAACATACATACCCTGCCCCGTTATTTTTCTCTTTATACTTGTAACAAACCTATGGTCCTATGGATATTTTCCTTTTCTCATAATTATCATATCATCAACCAAAATCCAAATGTCGTTAAGGGGAATGCAAGTAAATTATTATTTGCAGTTTATGCATTGCAAGCTCTAAGAGCTATACAAGCATTTGCAGTACCATTCATGGCAACTCATCAAGGGGGAAAAAATCAGGGAGAAATTTTGGTTACATCAAAATACAATGCCAATACAACAAAGGAACAAAAAAAATATCAGCATCCCTTCATCCAGAGTTATGCATATAACACAACACAGTCGATGAACTGTAAAAGGTTTAAGGCATCTTCGGTATTTTGGCAAAAGGCTTATTTCTCAAATAATTCTTCGATAACGTCTTGCGACCACTAGAATTTAACTTGCAGCAGCTGGAATCACCTGTGACAATTGAAAGAAATAACTAAATTTGATATGAGGCTGAGAACAGCAACAAAACTTATAAAGCACATAATGAGATAGCAACAACAAAGATAGTTTGTAAACAACTCCCTTATATTATAAGATTAATTGCATATAGACCCCCTGCAGTATTGCTGTTCTCAACATACTACTTTTGTAGTTTCATTGTTCCAGATAAATCCCCTGGGTTAAATTTTTTTTACTCTTTAACCCTTCGTGAAATTTTGACAGATATTCCTTATGAGTAAAATTAGTGAGTGAATTTGAGGGTGAAAGAGTCAAAAAGTTAACCAAAGGGTCTGTCCGCTACAATGAAACTACAGGGGTGCTAAGTTCAAATCAGCGATAATACAGGTGTCTATGTGCAATAACCTATTACATATTCGCATAGCAGATAGCCCAATAAAGTTTGATCAAGGCAGTGTTGCATTAGGCAGTCCTTCAACACTTCAAGTAGGCCTACGTACTATGCAGCGACACTTAATCGTTCATGCAACCATTTCAACCTCCTTAAGACTAGAATTGCATCAAGACAAAAAGGGTAAGAGAAAATGTTTTCTATAGCAAATTATTCATCTCTTCATCCTGAAGGCTTATATGCTCCATATGGATACGTAAGACTTAAGACTGTCAAGAACAGGTGAAGCATGTTATAGTAAATATCGTCAAAAGGAAAAGAAAAAGGAAAACACTGTTGATGACAACATATGGAAGGAATGTGTAAAATGGCATCAAAATATTTAGTGTCGGAGACATCAAGAACCCAAAGATTTAAAGTGTCTGATCTCCAGGGCATTTGCTATCCATTTCAGCTGAGACTCATGCTTGCAACTAAAGCTAGTTAACTGTAAAAAAGATAACCTCATTCCAGTAATTTCCTAATTATTGCTATATAGATTAAGTATCAAGCAGAGAACCCAATTAGATCTTTTAATCACTTGTGAAGGTTCATAATTTCACCACATAGAGGACCTAAGACAGTTTCAAAGATCTAAAAAAGCAAGGTTCTACCAATAAAATTACTTCCATCTGCATTACTAATCATGCAGATTAGTGGGGGGAAAAATGCAGCTTCAAAGCTCAAGTTGAGATGCATACCTCATCTTTCTTGTCTTTCTTCCCACCAAATGCCTTGAATCCGCCATAAATTAGCAGACCCCATCCACTTAAACTGGCTAACACGAACTGCAAGAAATTTAAAATGACACATAATTGACTACCCATCACATTGTAAAAAGGCAAGTTTAAATTCAAAATGTATTAATAAAAACTATGAGAATAATGACTGAGTAACAATTATTAAATAAAGGGTTAAGTACAGATAAACCCTTTGTAGTCTCGCCTGATTGCAGATAAACTCCCTGTAGATCAATTTGTGCTGATAGACCCCCAATTGCTAATCTTTTTTTACTCTTAAAAGAGTCAAAAAAGAGCAATGAGGGGGTTTATCCGCACTTGGCCAAATACTACAGGGGCCTATCCGCACAAATAAAACTACAATGGCTCTATCTGCAAGTTGGCGATACTACAAGGGGTCTATTGCAATTAACCCTTAAACAAAAGAGGGGTTTCAATAGTTGCCATCCCTTCACAGAACTTCAATAGATAAGCTGAATACAAATTGCCCAAAAATAGAATGTAAAGGCTATTCGACAATTAATCTCTATTAACTTAAAGCAAGCTATGATGAACTTTTGTATATTGTCATCAATTCCAAGTAAGTTTACAGCTGCAAGTGGTAAAAACTGCCAAATGTTCTTAACTTTCAGACACCCTCCACAATCGATCATGTTTTAAAAGAAAGGAAAGGCGTCTATGATGATGACAATTAAACTTCGAGCAGGAAGATGCAAATGTAAATTAAAATCCAATGAATGACAAAGTAATATATTTCAAGCTTTCCAGTTAAACTCTATAATGTGCACATGCAACATGATGTAGCTTTCTGAACTGCGTTTATAGAGTCTGTAAAAGGAACTCCTACTTGTACCTTCACTGCGATGATATTGAAGGCAGTGAAACCCCGAGTGAGCTCCAAAAGTTTTGGAGCTGCAGCTTTTTCTGGGCAAGTATTTGAAGTTGGAGGACCCCAGTGTCCAACAGATATTTCTCTCTACAATTGTGGTTTACAAACTTACTCTTTCTCAAGTTTGTGTACTCATTTAGAAATGAAAGAAACCACAGTTTTACGTATATACTAACTCTAGCTTGCAACTTGTAAGCAACTCAAATTAAACCTAACTTCAAGGACCTTTGTTACCAAAGTAAGCTTTGTCTTCTGATGCATCACGCTCAGGAATTAAGCCTACCAGATAGGCAATGCATGCAGCTTAGGTAGCAGAAATTTTTAAACTGTTGTGTTAGTTGATGCTTCATATATGAAAATACTCATGAACCTTATCACTAGATAACTTTCACAGTTTAACATGCATATCTTTGAAAAGTTTTAAATAATATTACATCAGCTAGCTACATTCAATTGCAGGTGATACAGAGCTTTTTCAGGTCATAATTATCTGTGGATGAGAGCTTCTGGACCCCAGACAGCTGTATTGCACAAGTCCTTTATTTTCTGCTTAACCAGGTGCGAAGTTTCTGCCAGTTCTAGTATCACAATTTTCTGCATGATCCAATGGACCAATGCATTTACTCTCATGTTCTATTCTATATATACAGGGACACCCCCAACCACACATACACAAAAACACACACATGTAAATCCACATTCTGCAGCTAGTCATATATCATTTACTGATTTGGTGTCGCCAGGAGGTACGGTTAATAAAATTTGATCTTATAAGCGATGTCATCTGACATGTAGTATTAGTTCTTACATAACTCAAGGGGGCACCTCCTGTTACTTGGAGAGGGAAAATGACAAGCAAGCACTCTTCCACATGTTGAGATCCACACCTAGAAATCCTATATTGAAATGCATCCAGAAATAGTTCCTAACACACCCTTTGATTGTAGTTTGATTTTTCTCCGCAGTCTCAAAAAAAATTTGCTCACTTTTCACCAAAAGGATTTTGAAAAAGTTGAGGTGATGCGGCATTATAAGAGGTAAAAGTCACATTAATTTCACACCTTCTAACATATAAATTTAGTTTTTCAGACATGAAGCCTTTTCTGCAATTGAGTAACCAAACTCATAAATTAGTGTTGACATACATAACCGAAGGAAACAACACTTGCCCATGGAAAATAGATCTCTCTTAAGATTTAAATTATGCATGTAAAGGTTCAGAATGGATAAGGCACTGAAGGAAAATATTGAAAAACTGTAGAGGTTGATGAATGATACAAGATGAGGTGGAGATAATGTTAAAAATATCAAAGCGTGCAGCGGTGTTTTTGACTTCTCAATGGCTGAAAGTGTAAATATCATACTATATAGTATCTAGGTAAGCTGCATAGTTATTTACCTTAAGATAAGATAATAAAATAACATCCAACAAGAAAGCAGATAGGAAGTGTTAAAGATATTAAAAAATGATTTAAGTCACATTAATTTCACACCTTCTAACATATAAATTTAGTTTTTCAGACATGAAGACTTTTCTGCGATTGAGTGAGCAAACTCATATATTAGTGATGACATTCATCACTAAAGGGGTAAGACAACAACAGTTGTCCATGGAACATAGATCTCTCTTAAATTCTAAATTATGCATGCGAAGGTTCAGAATGGAAAGGGCACTATAGGAAAATATTGAAAACTGTAGAGGTTGATGAATGAAACAGCATGAGGTGGTGATAATGTTAAAAATATCAAAAGCGTGCAGCGGTTTTTTTTCGATTTCTCAATGGCTGAAAGTGTAAATATCATAATATATAGATGAGCTGCATAGTTATTTAGCTTTAAATAAGATAAATAAAAAAGCATCCAACAAGAAAGCAGATAGGAAGTGTTAAAGATATTAAAAAAATAATCTATGTTTCTTTAGTGGATCAAAACAAAGACGTATTCTGAACAATACACCAAAAACAAGTGGAAGAAGTATCATGTATGATATGGTGTCCACAAGACACGGTTTCATAATGGAAATGTCTATCCTTCAAAGGTATATAAGATTACCTTGTTGTTCCTGATTCACAGCGAAAGGCTCGCCACTTCAGGTTAAATTCCACGCGTGTAAACGTTTTCCTACTATTCTCAGATTAGCCAATTTAGTCATCTACATTCAACCTATGTGTAAAAGGATCCCAGTTAAGGCTGATGAATGTAGATTTCCTGATACATATTCACATATTCCACACCCATAGATGAACGATCTATTTGGCAATACTTATATTAGATTAAGACATTAAGTGGTTGCACCAAAGATTCTTCCTAAAAAAATATTATAAGCGCACGGATAATCCTTTTCCTTAGTTATAGCTCTAAGTGTTCAAACACTCATGCACAGGTTAGCAAAGCCTGCTAGTAGGGGTGAGCACAGTTTGGCTCACATGACTTAACCGACCAAACTGCCCGAACTTTGGCAGTTTGGTTTGGTTCTATATTGAATTCGGGTCAGTTTGGGTTGAACAAAATTCAACCCGTGCAGGCACCGACCAAGGTTTTCAAGGTGAATGGGATTTGGGTTATACAGTTATAGGGTTTTAAATAGTTATATCCAAACCCGATTGATTCTCATCCAATCACATTCAGATAATGTTTTCCTTTCATAACACAATTATGGTTTATTGAACTCCTAATTATTAGCAACAGATTGAGAAACCATTCGTCTTCCTCTCTTCTTCTCTGACGTCTTTTTGAGTCCCTGCGCATCTCATCATCTCCCACCATGTTCCCAATCCTTCGACATAGATTTGACTTCGGACCAAAACCAAAACCTAACCAATGTCAGAGCAACCCCTTCTCAACATACGTCTTCAACTTCATATGTGCTTGGTGGAGGTATAGAGCTTTTGTTGTGAGCAATTCCTTATCATCAATATTCATCACCATGCGTAATGAAATTATAAAACTTTTGTTCCTAAAGGACCTGGATGGAGTTTCTAAAGAGAAATAAGAAGGTGGAGTTAGTATTTGTTTCTATTTGCTTTCTTGAACTCAGATGGATTGGTTTTGGTATAGAGAGAATTATTTAAAATTCTGATTGAACGAAACAACTTAAGTGGTGGTTTTAGTGAGAACAGGTGTTGTCTCTATATAATTTCTTGAATAAAATATTTTTAAGGTGAATTTTATAGCGAGAAGACTTCTTTGCTTTTGTTCAATAGAATATTAAAATCTATATATCTTCAAGAATCACTAATCAAATACAATTAGAAATTGGTGCCATCAATTATAAGTAAGGTTTCTAATTTGTGGCTTTGAATTTGAGACATAATTTATATTTTAAAATCTTGGATTATGTATCACCATGTTGATTACATAATTTATATTTTAAAATCTTGGATTATGTATCACCATGTAGATTCATTGGTTTGGTTTGGTTTGCATAAAAAGTATCGTGAGAAACAACAGTAGTTGCTACATCGGGTGCTTGTCCCTTGGTGACCACCAATAAAATCAGATTGTTATATGCTGAGTTTGCTTTGCTAAATATAATGGATTGTAGTTTGACACGTCATATGCTTTAGCTTCTACCCAACTGATATAACCGAGTCCGCACTGACCGAACCGAACAGCTGCGGTTCGGTGCGGTTCTGAAGTCAAAGTCAGTTTTAGTTTGGCCAAGTTTGGCCAAAACCGAGCTGACCAACCGAATGCTCAGCCCTACCTGCTAGATAATCCCTAACAAGAAATTCCAAACTAGTTTAATCATTTGTCCCATTGGTTGGGTTTAAAGTACTGACTCTTGATTAAGAAGAATCCCAAAATGTTCCAACTCTTTACACAAGTATGGGACGATTGAGAGTAGTGCGAAAATCAAGGTGGATGAATAATAGATTACAATAAACAAGTTGTATTTATGGTATTTTCAAACCAAGAAAGCCTTTGGTCATTTAATCTTGATAGAGTTAGTCGTCTAACATGTAATGAATTACAGATGATGAACATTTTCTCAAAGTTCTCTTCAAATTTGATTCGGAAGAAATAGAAAATTACATTAAAAAATGGTGCCCATATATACATATTTTACAAAGCCATTTAGTCTAACTTCAAAAGCAATTTCCACTTAACTTAACCCTACTGCTCTATATTAAGAGCTTGAATGAATATAAATACGACAGGATGAAACAAATTGAAATCTCTAGCCTACTAATACTATTTATTTTTCAATTACCACAAATGAGTAGAATTACGTGAATTGAGAACTCTACAAAAGGAACCTGCTAGATCTTTTCCTCACAGAAAAAATCCATCATTACCGAGTTCCTGACAAACATAAAAGCTTTGGACACCGGGATATTAAAATGTTTGTTCAAAAAACTGGATGCACATATGTATACAAACGCCAAATAGTAATAATCTTGAATCTGTTCTTACTGAAAAATAATTCCCATTTCATGATTTGCTATATACAAATAACTGCAAAAACAAATAATTGAAAAAAAGGAGGGAAGAAATTTTTACATGCTCCTCTTTCCATTTGGATGGGCTCATTGGATCTTCCCAGATGTTAATCCTTGGGGGTCCATGATGATCTACCAAAAAAAAAAACACACAAATAAATTACCAAAAAAAGAAACCCTAAAACCTAAATTTATGATGATGATACCAAGAACTAATTCTAACTCATAAAATGTACTGGCGATCCAGCGAACAGCAGATCTTGTGATTGTAAGGACCTAAGTATCTCAATCAAGTCCCAGATCCAAGATAGAATTCTAATACAAAGTGAAAACATATGAAACGAAGATGGGTCTTTTAAGGAAATTGTTTTTGAAGCGGGGGCAAAATGGGTAATTTACCAGCGGCGCCGGCGAGGCCGCGACGAGCGGCGAGGTTGGCCGGCGGAGAGCGAGAAGAGAGGCGGGAGAGGGATGAAGCGAGCGCTGCACGTGCTGCTGCCATGGCTGCTCACGAATGAGATTGGTGATTGGGAAAACAATTGACCTGATCTTGGGATTTTTGCCTAATATTTGATTTTTGAGGAGATGGAGAATTTTGCATAGCTACCCCTATGCAATTCTCCTTTGGCTCAGAATTGTTTAATACATTTAGGGTGTGTTTGGCAACAAGTTAAAATTGGGCTGCGACTAAACCCTACCAATTTTTGTTGAATCATGTTTGTCAAACTTTGAGGTTAGACTTGGCCCCATTTTTTGAACTCAAATAGTGCCACTAAACTGGTTTTCTTTTGGACCAGGGGGGGCCTGGTCCAAACCAAAACCAGTTTAGTGCAAAACTGGGCTAGGACTGAACTGGCCCAATTTTTTGTTGAATCATGTTTGTCAAACTTTGAGGTTAGACTTGGCCCCATTTTTTGAACTCAAATAGTGCCACTAAACTGGTTTTGTTTTGGACCAGGGGGGGTGTGGTCCAAAGCAAAACCAGTTTAGCATAAAACTGGGCCAGGATCAGTCCCCACCCAGTTTCATTCTAAACTGGTTTTAGTTCGGATCGGGGTGTGGTCGAAACTAAAACCAGTTTAAGGGGCTTTTTTGGCTTACAAAAACTTAGCCAACATTAGCCCAGTTTTTTGCCAATCAAAAAAGCACTTAAAATTAGGTCAGGTTCAGTCCTAGCCCAGTTTTGAAGGTTTGCCAAACACACTCTTAGTATGTATGTCCTATCAAATCTTCAATTTATGCCTTTACTAGTCTACAAACCCGTGCAAAGCACGGCTGTAAATTATTATTTTTGAATATTCACCAAGGCCACTGTAGGAAATATTCTTTAGG
The DNA here is from genome assembly GCA_012295165.1 of Asparagus setaceus. NCBI lineage: Eukaryota > Viridiplantae > Streptophyta > Magnoliopsida > Asparagales > Asparagaceae > Asparagus > Asparagus setaceus. Next base: position 52,842,773 of record CM022706.1, on the reverse strand, counting down.
TTGGCAGGGCTTGAAATATTCTTTCCTCAATATTAAATAATATATATTTTCTTAAAAATAACAAATAATATATTTTTTCTTTCCTCAATATCCATTGCACAAATGAAATATTCTTTTAATAAATTATCAAAAATGCTACACATACAGATTTAGTGCCAACACACACACACACGCACACACGGATATTTGTTCACATGGAATAATTGGAATAATCAAATAAACATTGTTTGACTAAAATAAAAGTACTAATCTTAATCTAAGCAATATAAGCCCAATCGGGGATAGCCTCTGCAATTTTTTCTAACACTTTATTTAAGACTCTCGCATTTATTTCCCTCTTAATTTTAATCTTAGTGTCCGTCTCAGAATATTTTCCATATTTAGTCCTTCTTGTACATGAAGAGAACAAATATGTCACTACAAAGTGGAAAATTGCTTCTCTGTAATAGTGAATTCCTTCAAAAGACCATATGTCTTCTAGCTCTAAAGCCCATATACTACTGAGTTTGGATTGCAATTGAATGACCATTCCTTCTTCATTCAAGTGAAGGCCTGCATTAAAAATATCCTGCAGAAGGATATTTACCTCCTTTATCACCTGAACTGGATCAACTTCAACTGGAGGTTTGTACTTCTCTAGCTTTTCAACAATACTCCACCGGTTTTGTTCCATTTTCTTACCACACAGAAAGAAAAATATGGAGATACATATAGGAATTTAGTATATGGCATACTATAACAAAATTAGATAGGCATAATTCAAGTGTCAAATAACAACTTATCTCAATATTTATAAATGATACAAATAGCAATTAGGAAGATTTCAATTCAACATTTATGGTAAATAAAAATAGAGTCATAATCCATTATGTATGGACAACATAACAACTCAATTCAACACGAAAAGCTTCATAGAATATGAATTTCAGTTATTAATCTCAAGTTCTGACTACAACATTTTGAAAGATTTGAATGGATAAAGTTACTAAACCTGCAATAATTATCATGGTAAATGGGCAATGCTGCTCATGACTTGAAAGTGAATTTTGTGAAAAGCTATCCAAGATTACTTCATACCTCATAGTCCTATAGTACATATTACGGCATCAACTCCGAACTTCAAAAGATATTGCACTTGTTAAATGAATCTCATTAAAGGTCTAACAGAAGGTAATTCAATCCATCAGGATGCACATATTCATGTATAAAAATGCTTTATAAATTTAGAAAAATATAGATCACAGGAGAGCGAAGCTTAAAAATGAATGCATATAAATTGAATTAATCAACCTCATCTGTAGAATGCATATAAATGAATGAAACTTTTAACATTTTCAGAACATAAGTAAGAACATAAGTAAGTTTACTCCAGTAACTCGCTACTACCACATCTATACATCAAAGTGGAGAGAAATGGAACAGCTCTTTTATTGAAATTTTCCAAAAAAACTGGATGTATCAGATTTCTGCGGCATTAAGATTATATTTCTTTCAATAAACCTCAATCAAACACGAAATCATTCAGATATTACGATGAAATAGAAGGATAAGCTTCTGAATAATGACAGTACCAAGGATTTTTCGATGAATTTGGCGAGATCGCCTGAAAACCCTAGAGCCGTTGTGGGGAGAGAAAGAGTGAGTGTACGGAACTCCGATTTGTGAATGTTTATGAATGATTATGACTGTTCAGTTATTAATCTCACAAAAACTGAATCGTAACTCCCCATGATGTATTTAGTGGGGGACGGTTATCGAAAATGAATTTTTACGGCTCAGTTATCGCGGGGAAGAAGAGCAAGGAAAAAGTTAGTTAAGGAACCGAAGTTTCAGGAGGAAAATTTTGTTTTTAAATAAAAATTTTGAAATTTCTGTTAAAGAGTTATATTTGATAAAGTATAGTACAAATCGGATTTACTGTTCACATTTTTCTGTTCCATCCTTCTGCTTTTATAGATAAAGTAGTTGATTTGGGCTACTTGCTAATATAATAATAAACTTTCGAGTTCTAATAAAGTAATTACGATCCACAACTTCCACTATCGTTCAAGAATTGGAGTTTAGTTAAATTAGAATTGAGTTAAGATTTTTTTAACCTAAAAGGGCTTATTTAAGAGAACATTACAAGGGGGCGATATATGCTTGGAGCTCATATTTTTAGTTACGGATCCTCTCCAATAATGGTAGAAGATAGATTGGTTCTTCAATAATAATTGTCCATTTTTCATCTAAGAAACAATTATCATTTATTATTAACGGAAAACAGAAATGAATATTGTTTACGATATGCTAAGAATGAATCGCAAAATCATCAGAGTGATTAAGATCAGCAAATGATATTTCCACTGCAAAAGCAAAAGTGGCCAGGATCCATATCCCTGTCTACACCAAAACTTTAGTTTAGTTTAGTTTCATGTCAAAAATCAGTCAGAAATTCTTGCCATTCAATTTAGGATAAAATAATGATGGGTGGAGACTAAAAAGGGGGTGTCAATTAAGCCGGAGAAAATATACGATTGAGAGATTTTATTTGAATTATTGTGTCAGGTAGATGCTGATTGAATTAGAATGAGCAGGTATTCGAAGTAGGAACTTGGCCTGAATGTAGCCTGGCTTTGGGCTGAAGGATTATATCTGAACTTAAAAGTTATTTAGTTATTAAGTCAAATTTTAAGCTGAAAACAAAAATCCCGGTGGACTTGACTTGTAAAATTAAAGAGTAAAAATTTCCTTTTATTTTGCACTAACAACCTTAAGACCAAGACCCTTCAATTATGTCCACACTCTAATGGCATTCACACAAACCGATCAAAAGCTCCGCATAAAATCTTACATATTTTCTCTGCACGTTAATTATCCTTTATAATAATTCCTTTAAGAAAAAAAAGAAAGAAAAATAAAACAAAGATCAAGAATAAAAATGGGAATTGCAAGGTTGTAGGCATTGGGATACTCCTCATGATCGCCATTCTCATGATTGCATCGTAGTCTACAAGCAACCTTGGATGCAAAGGCAGAGCAACGTGCTCTCTTAGGGGGGCATGGTGCGCCCCAAATTTTTTAAAATTTACATTTATTATATGATCTTCATGAATGAAATAGCATATAAGTCGAGATCTAACAAAGGAGGAAAGAAAAGATGCTGGCCCTACTGTATATATTAATTGAGATAAGAGTGTTGCAGGTTGTCATAAGCGATGCAAGCCACTGAAGGGGACAAATTTTCAAATTCAACCCTTTTTCAAACTTAATTGTCAAATTCGACCTATTTTGTACTATTTATTTTATCTACCAAACCGGTCGAAATTGATAAATAAGTGTTATGAACTCTATGGGATTGAGAATCCCGTGGAGTTTGCAATTGCAGAAATCTCTGCGGGATTCTGAGTCCCGTGAAGTTTGAAAAACTCCATGTGATTCTTCAAACTCCAAAGGATTCAAAATCCCGTAGAGCTGCAGGGTTTCGCCACAGAGAGCTAACTCTTTGTGGTTTCAACCAACAACTTCAAGGGATTCCCAATCCCTTCAAACTCCATGGGATTCTTCAAACTGCACAGGATTCAGAATCCCGTAGAGCAGCAGGGTTTCACCATAGAGAGCTAACTATCTGTTGTTTCAGCAAATAACTTCAAGAGATTCCCAACCCCGTGAAGTTACTGAAAATGCAGAAACTTCAATTTGCTATCTGTCTCGTTCACAACCTGCTATATATACACAATCAACATATATCTAATCACATATACATCTATCTCTTTCGCAACCTGTTACATATACACAATCAACATATATCCAACCACATATACACGAAATCTCTTTCGCAACCTGTTATATATACACAATCAACATATATCCAACCATATTGAGGTGATACTCACGTGGATTGGTTAACGTAAGTTTGTGTAAGTTATTAATCAATCCATCAAAAGTACACGATTTGGATATAAACAACAGCTTCATTACACCTCCTTCATATACGACATGTTATTCTCAAGATAGTTAAGTTTCCCATCATACTAACAAATAATTAAGAATCGATCGTTCATCGTTACCTCGAGAAGTAAAAAATTCAATATCAACTAATATTACATAAAAATACTATAAATAATATTTAAAACTTTCAACAATTCAATTTCCTAATTTTCACAACTTTTCCTTAATTTTTAATACAAATTTCACAATTTCCTCCTAATGTAAATTTACAAATTCAACACGTTATTCTACAATATAAACTAGAATAAGCTCTAGGGATAAACATTAATCCAAATTCACAACATCAATTCAATTAATAATATTTTACATTATTTTCCTAATTTTCTTCAAATTTCATACAAATTTCCATAATTTTTCTTCACAAAATTTCAAAAAATCAAACATTAATCCAAAATCTAAACTAAAACAAGCTATTATGATGAAATAGTGAGAATATGTAAAAATTTAGGAAAAAATCTTTAAAAGTTTAAAGAATTTACCAAAAAATAGGTCAAAACCCTAAAATTTAGATCCGACGAACTCCGACAAACTCCGGTGAACTTCGACCCCTAGAAGGTCAGCGGTGGTAGGGGAAGGTGATCGGAGATGGTCGGAGTGTAGCGGGGGGCAAAGATGGTCAAGATCACAAGCCCTAAGGGGAGAGAGAGAGAGAGAGAGAGAAGTGAGAATTAGTGAGAGAGGGTGAAATATATAGTCGGGTGGGTCCAACGGGTGAATAAAAACAATTCCATGGGATCCCCAATCCCGTGGAGCTACATGGATCATTTTCTCTGGAATGATCCATGCAGCTCTGCGTGATTGGGAATCCCGTTGAAGTTTCTACGTATAGAAACTCCACGGGATTTATAATCCTATCAAGATTTTTGCAATTGCAAACTCCATGAGATTCTGAATCCCGTAGAGTTTGGTGCAGTTCTAAACTGCACGGGATAGAGAATTCCATATAGTTTAATTTTCTACTAAACTACACGGGATTCTTAATCCCGTGTAGTTCGTAGTACTTATTTACCAATTTCGACCCAGTTTCAGTCAGGTGGCTGAAACTAGGTCGAAATTGGCAAATAAGTACAAAGTAGGTCGCATTTGACAATTAAGTTTGAAAAAGGGTTGAATTTGAAAATTTATCCCCACTGCAGGAGGTAGCAAAAAGGTATGGGGCCCAGTCTAAAACAATATGTCAGTGTGTTTTATTCTCACTTTAATGAAAGATATTAATGAAGCTTTATTTCTACTCTATTATTATTTTATTTCTCTCACACGCGTGCATATATATATATATATATATATATATATATATATATATATATATATATATATATATATATATATATATATATATATATATATATATATATATATATATATAATGGGGCATTGTGAGTTCCTCCACAAACTTGGTTAGTGTGGCATTGATATGGTGCACATTCGAGTTGTGTAATCTAGGTGTGTCCATGAGATTGAATTGTAGTTGTTTGGATATATGTCATATCAGCAACAAATTAGCCAAAATCTCATAACATTTTGTTTAGTTTCCATTTAACCTGCCAAATCTCAAACATCACATTTTCTGGTCTGATTTCCAGTAAAATTGATGCAAAAGTTAACTTATCGTCACATAGCTCTCCCATGACTTCTTAATGAATAAAATTGCCTGGACTTTCAAATGGGTGGGAATGATAATAAAATATTTTAGAGGATACATTTACTATACCCTCATACAGGGGCGGATCTACAGTGTGTCAATTGTCCCGACTGATCTTGAAGGAGAAGGGAGCAGAAAGATCATCGATTTTTTAAAACATTTTTACGAAGGTGTCTATTGGGTTCACAAGAAAGAAAACAAGAGGAAGGAGGGGTTGAAGATGGATAGTAACGCACTTTTGTGGTGTTTGGTGTTTGAGAACTTAATTTAGTTATAAGTTTTTGTCTCTTTATGAAATTTAATTGATAACATTATTCAAGTTGGAGGCTTTGGTGTTGGCTATTTGCTTTGAAAAAGGTGGGAGCTTGGTTTTTTTTTCGTTGCCTTTGTCCTTTTTGTGAAAAATAATGGGCAACTTTAATTGATGAAAGGAAATAGTAAATTTAATTTGAATAGAGAATTAGATGACTAAAATTCATTTTAGAAACAAAATAAACTAAGAATTAAAAAAATAAAACAAAATAAAGATATAAGATACATATAAAAGATAAACTGGGATTAGAAGAGATTTTCTCAAAAAATCTCTAACCTTGGAAATTCGACTTAACGGCATCACACCATGATAAATCTCATGCCACCATGATAGAATTCATATGCTAAACTTTATAACTTTATTCATGATTTTTCTTATAGTCTAACTAGAAGGACAAACATAATCTATATTTATAGGATTTAAAATTCTATCTCTACTAAAATTTAAAAAGAAAGAAACTTTCATTCCAACTACAATTCAAACTAAAATATAACTCTATCATAAAATTGAAAATCAAATTAAAGTCCTAGAATTTAAGTTAATTAAACTAAACTCTAAAAAGTTCAGATATAAAAATTAGTTATACTCGTGGTCTTAGCCCCACTGACTAAAGTTTCTAGATCCGCCCCTGCCCTTATAGAACATAGTACAACACTTATCAATCTTATTAACAATAATGTGCATCAGTAATCTCACATTTTAAATATACAGAATTGTTGGATTTAACCAGGCTAGGCCCAAAAGATTACGGCCTATTGAGCTATAATAGCAACATCCAATCTAATGATTGTTTATAATTTACTACAGCTAGGAGTCTATGAGTAACCACCTGAATAAACTTTACAAACCCAAAGAGTACGACCCTTTCAATCAACAGAAACGAGCTTGATATATCTCTCAACAATCATATCCTGTGAAAAATCGGTGAAGTACCCTTTCTCTACCTTCAGGCCTTCTTGGGCCGCAATAAGCTTAACCCGGGCTTCAACCTGGTCTGCACTGACCCGTTTCGGGTCCAATAACATGCACGCAATCTCAACCGAGTCATCTCCGTGGACCAAACCGAGGGCTTGAACCGAGGGAAGCCCACCACCACGGGCACTTACGGATCGGGCTATCCTTTTTACAGTGGCTATATCGGTTGATAGAAATGGGATGTTAAAAGTATCGATCCATAGACTTGCTCCGATCACCGCTATTCCTCTGGCCCGATTAACGTTAACAGGCCCTTCGTCGGGTGTCATAGGGAGACTATCTGGGAGGCCACATCCGACCCATTGACTGCCCATGAAGTTGGGCCTGTAGTAGCCCAGCTCACGGCGAATTACATCCAAGGCCTTGTTTTCTGGGTGGGCTGCTTCGTACAAGAAAACTGGGACTACAACATTCAAGTAACAATCATATAAATAAAAAAATTCTTTATAGAATGTAGCAATAAGAGTGAGAATAAAGAAGAAAAGTAAAGACTTATTTTTTCCTTCTCTACCTTTTGTTAAGATGGACACACCAAAGTTACTTTTCACAATTTAATATCTTAAAGTTTCAATTACATTTCACTTTCACATTCTGTGCAGACTTCATTACATTTTTTTGTTAAAATTGTATAATGTGCTTAACGCGTGATACATCTAAACCAATTATACCCCATTGAAAGAATAATAATTTCTTCTGCCTGATTTCCATACTGAACTGCACAAAGTATTAGCAGGACAAGAGCTCATGCTAAATATAAAATACTCACAAATATTAAGGGATAATTATTTTTCATGAAAGGTGTATAAGTAGCCTAAATGTATCACGTGCTAATGCAAGTTAATCCATGAAATCAAAATAGGATTCATACATACCATGCAGCTCATTCCCTACATCAGAAGCAACCAATTTAGCCACCGCCGCCGCCTCCTCCAATGTTGCCTCCGCCAACGGGTGAAAACAAATATGATCCACAACCCCGAACCGTGGATGAGAGCCGAGATGCGTCTCCAGGTCCACCGCCGCATAAGCCGCCTCTGCCATTGCCAGCAGAGTCGGTCGTATGGGGCTGTACACTGTGCATGTGGCAGGATCGTGCACAATGTAGGATACGATGGTATAACGGACTCGGTTGTAAGGTCGGTCCTCAAACTTGTTCACGATCATTGTGTCTCGATCGAGCCTCGCCGCTCGCTCGATTGAGTCCAGGGCCGTCGTGTTGCGAGATTCAGAGATGTAGAGCTTGCAGCAGATTAGCTTGGAGTATTTCTTCTTAGCAATCTTTCTCTTCACAAAGAAAATTTTTGATTACATGCATGAGTTAACACAATAGTTATGGTTGAAAATCTTAAATTCTTCACTTTCACAAAAGTAAGAATTGCTGACTAGAGGAGGCTGCAAGAAAATTTTAATAAATCATGGTGCTTATAATAATTAGGGAGTGTTATTAGTTTGAGGTGCTAGGGATAAGTTTGGCAAACCCATCTTAAACAGGATTTTGAGACCAAACTAAACTAGTTTAAGAGCTAAGTTTTAAATTAAAAAGAAAATTTTAGCTCTTAACCAGGTTACTTTCACTGATCTGGTAAGTGAGAGAGTTGCCAAACAAACACTAATATTTGGATGTTATTTTAGTTTGATAAATGTAAAGAATAGAGAATTATAGACTCTTCCCAAGTATACAAAGGGGAGTAGAATTGTATGCTTTGGTTGTTTGTTTTCACGGATTTCTTAGAAATCTATATAAAATATGGGTTCCTTCAGTTATTGTTTCAGAAAAAAATCTAATAATCTAATGACAAAACTATTTGTTTTAAATGGAAAGAGAGATGGAGAAAAGAAATGAAATTTATTCAATATTTTGTAAATTTCAACATCAAAAATTCTTCTCTATACGGTAGGAGTTTACTAGGAAAATTAGGAGATGCGTACATAAAAAATAGTCATGTATCCCAACAACTCTTTTGATCTCACTTAACTACGAAGCAAACAATTTTAAGAAAAATTTGAGTTTTTGGATTTATTACAATGTCAGAATTTCAAATGTGATTCATGAAGCCCAAGGTTGATTTAGTTTTTAATTAACATAGAGCAGTATGTGAATGGGTTAATTTCACAAAACCCCCAGAGCTTTAGATGCCTTACAAAACCCTCTTGAAGTTTCAATTCTGCTCATCAGATCCACTCGTCTGTAATTGGCAAATAAGAAAAATATCCTTGAGAGGAAAAATCTTCAATTAGTGATAAGAGTATAGTTTGCTTGCAAATAGCGAATGACTAAATTAAAGAATTTTTTCTCTCAAAGATATTTTGGCTATTTATTAACTATAGGTGGGGGATCTGGTATAAAAAGTTGAAAGTCGTGAGCGGCATTGTGAGACACCAAAAAGCTAGGGGTATTTGCGTGGTAAAATATTCATCAGGGGGTTATGTGCAAAATCCCCCAAAGTTGAGAGGCGTCACTAGTGGAGATTCGATCATCCTAGATGGACGAAAAACCGTCTAGTATGTTTTATCATAGATGGATTTTAACCGTCTAAGAAAAACCGTCTAGAATACGCATATCCTAGATGGATTTGCCGTCTAAGAACGTATTCGAGACGGTTTAATTTTTTTTAAAAAATTGGGGCCCACTACCTAGACGGCTAAGCCATCTAGGATGTTGAAAAAAAAAATCCGAGTGGGACTTTTTTGGTGAAAATTGAAAAACGTTGTTGTTTTATCTTTTCACCCATTGTTTTCACTTTTCACCAGACCTGTTTTCACTTTTCACCGTAGCTCTTCACCCGCTCGTCGAAGTGGTCGAAGTTCGTTGTCGTAGTCGTCGGAGTCATCGAAGTTTGGTGCTTGTCGTCGAAGGTTGTCATGGAAGTCGTCAAATTCGTAGAAGGTTGCCGCTGCTCGTCGTCGAAGCTTGCCACCTCTTGCCGTCGAAGTTCGCCACCGCCGTTCGCTCAGTCGATCTCGTCGGCGTCCTCTCCTACTATATCAAATCTTGAAAAAGGTAAATCGTCAAACCCCTCCCCCCCTCACAATCATCACTCTTAACCCTAAATGAGTAATCCTTAACCAAGATCTAACCCTAATCAACTCTATTGACTAATCCTTACCTGAAATCTAACCCTAAATGGACTAATCCTTACCCAAAATCTAAACCTAACATTAATTATCCCTAAAACTAATTTAAAATCAGTAAACCTAGCCCTAATTATTTTAATTAGCCAAATTACCTAATAACCCTAACCCTAAGTGGACTAATCCTTAACCAAGATCTAACCCTAATCAACACTATTGACTAATCCTTGCAGAAATCTAACCCTAAATGGACTAATCCTTGCAGAAATCTAAATATGACATTAATTACCTCTAAAACTAATTTAAAATCAGTAAACCTAGCCTAATTATTGTAATTAGCCAAATTACCTAATAACCCTAACCCTAAACATTGCAACATAATTAATATATCTTGTTAACCTTAACTCTAAATATTAATTAATAAACCTAACCCTATGCTAGCTCCAATAAATGTAACTCTAATTATGCTAGCTTTAGGCTAATTACCCTATGCCTACCCCTAATCATAGAAACACTAATTACATATCTTTTAATTTCAAATTTAAACATTAATTCATGGAGACACTAATTACATAAACCTAACCCTAATTAATCCAATGAACCTAACCCTAATTAATCAAATAAACCTAACCCTAATTAGTGCAATAAACCTAACACTAATTATGATAGGCTTAGGCTAATTACCCTAATCCTACCCTTAATCATTGAAACACTAATTACATATCTTTTAATTCCAAATTTAAACATTAATTCATGGGCTAACCCTAACCCTAGCTAAGTCTAACACTAATTACATATCTTCTAATTAGAATAATAACTCTAATATGAGCCTAGCCCTAATCTATTGGGACGCTAATTACTTTATCTTGTTAAGGCAAAAAGTAAAATATTAATTGCTAAACCTAGTCCTAATTACCCTAAATATGCTAATTATCTTGCTAAGCCTAGTGTCAATAATTACTCTAGTCCTAGTTAATCAAATTAGGCTAATTACCATAACAATCCTTATGACATTAGACTAATTACTCTAATAATACTAATAATATTATTAAGACCAACTTAAGCCCTAATAACTCTAATAGCACTAATGACATTAAATAAAACTAACTTTAACCCTACTTACATAATCAACTATATATATGTGCTATATGTGTGTTTTATAAGTTTGTTTGTGATGTGTAAAAGCTGATTTAATCAAACAATGTTTTTCAAAATTAGTGTGATATATAACACAACAATGCTATATATATATCCAACATAGGGAATAAAAAATAAACATTATCCGTAGACTCCCATCCAATAATTACTGTAATTCATTTGGACTTGTAATATAAGATATACGACTCATTTTGGAAATGAAACTATGTTTTTTTAATCCAAAAAGGATCGTGTACGTTATGTTATAAGTAGAAGATGTGGGCATTTAAAATCATAATTATTGGATCTGTCCAGTTCGGACGGGTTAGGAATATAGTAGTGCGTCATCTATCTTTGTATACTTTGTGCATTTTTATTTCTAGAAAGTTTCGGCGGCACTTACTCATTGTTCTCCGTTTATAATAAGCGTATGTTATTCTGCGTTTCGGTCCAATGCCGTTTAGCATAATAACATCCGCACAATGCACTCGGAGAACAGCAAGTAGGTGCTGTTGAAATTTTCTAGATATAACAATGCACAAAGTTTATAAAGATAGATGTATGCGTTACTGTATTCTTAATGGGATAGAAGCCTTTCCTATGACAGCCGCTAGAGTGTTTAGATCAACCTAAGTTTTTTAAATTTAGAATTTTATTTGTCTTGATAAATTATGAGTGCATATAATGGATGCATGTATATATTATAATGAGAAGCTAATAATTTGACATAGTATATAGATGAGGATAATTCCAGATAAGACATGGATAAATATTCCTCGTGTTCAAAGATTTCGTGACAATCGATATAAGGATGGATGTGAGGCCTTCATGCAATTTGCCATGATGAATCCAAAGAATTTAAGTAATGGTGCGATGTATTACCCTTGTTGTACATGTAGAAATTTGACGTTGGTGCATAGTAGTGATATACGGAAGCCCTTAGCAAATTTAGGATTTGATGAGAGTTATAAATACTGGTCATTTCATGGGAAAGACTACATCGAAGAAGAATTGGATGTGCATACAGGTGCATCATATCATGGTAGGATAGATGATACAGAAACAATATTCAATGATATCTTAGCCATTCCTACGGAATATGATACCGAAGATGATATCGAAGATGATAACGAAGATAAAACTAACGATGCTGAAGAGGTTGAAGATCTAGAAGGTGCAGAAGATTTTGAAAATGTGCGCACTTCCGAGGATTTGAGTCGATAATAAAGCTATTAGAAGATAATGAAAAGGACTTGTATGACGGTTGTACTGAGTTCTCCAAGTTCTCATTTATGTTGCAACTCTTGCATATTAAAACATTTAGCAAAATGGCTAATGAATATTTTGAAATGCTTCTTGATTTGTTGCGGATGATAATTCTGGGAGGAAAGGATAGCATACCTGAAACAACTCGTGCGACTAAGAAGATTGTTTCCACTTTAGGTCTTGATTACAATAGAATCGATGCATGCCCCAATGATTGTATCCTCTACTATAAGGATAAAAAAGACGTTCAAAAATGTCCAACATGTGGAATTTCTCAGTGGAGACAGCGTACACACATTTCATCACTAAATGCAACAGAAAGCGAGGGAATGGAGAGTAAGATTATAGCAAAGGTGCTTCGTCATTTTCCCTTGGTCCCTAGATTGCAGCGATTTTATATGAACAAAGACACAGCTAAGAACATGAGGTGGCACAAGGAAGGTCGCGTTGATTATGATAAACTAAGACATCCCGCTAATGCAAAGGCTTGGAAACATGTTGATAAAACGTTTCCATGGTTTTCGCGTGAATGCAGAAATATCAGATTGGGTCTATCTAGTGATGATTTTAATCCATTTGAGCTTATGAGTTTGGGTTGGTCTACGTGGCCAGTTGTATTAATGCCTTATAATTTACCTCCATTGCTCTGCATGAAATAACCTTATATGATACTATTATTATTGATACCAGGCAAGCACGCACCGGAAAATGATATTGATGTTTACTTGGAGCCGCTTATTGATGAGCTAAAACAGCTGTGGTCAGAGGGTGTATTGACCTATGATGCCCATTCTAAGGAGTCGTTTAGACTACGTGCTATTCTCATGTGGACAATTAATGATTTTACAGTTTATGCTAATCTGTCTGGGTGGTCAACAAAAGACACGTATGCTTGTCCAGTATGTGGTCCAGAATTCGAAGCGATTCACTTACCGCATAGCCTAAAGTGTTGCTATTGGTTTAATAGACGATGGTTGCACTTGAGACAGATACAGAAAATTGTCTAATAAGTTTGATTGCATGGTGGAGAAGAGGAAGTCGCCACATATATTGAAAGGAGATGATATTGTGAAATTGCTTGAGAAGTTTCAAAATGTTAGGTTCGGGAAGAATCGTAATTCAAAGACCAGTCTACTGGGGGTAAAGAATAGAAATATTTTGAAGCGTAAGAGATCAGTTCAGAGGGTTGAAGATGAAACTAAAAAATTACCCACAGGTTGGACGAAATTTAGTATCTTCATCTAGCTACCTTATTGGCAAAAACTTAAAATCCGACATAACTTAGATGTCATGCATATTGAGAAAAATATTTATAACAATCTAGTGTCAACACTCCTACAAGATGCTAACAAATCGAAGGATGACCTTCGAGCTTGTCACGACCTGGTTGCATTGAATATCTGGGGAGATTTGCAACCACGTGAAGTTGGACCTAACAAATATGAGTTGTCTTGTTCTCGTATTACGATGTCAAAAGAGCAGATACAAAGATTTTGTGAAGTGCTCAAATCAGTGAAGTCGCCTGATGGATATTCTGCTAATATATCAAATAATATCCAGGTGCAAGAGAGGAAACTCTTAGGTCTGAAAACTCATGATTATCACATCCTTATTCATCAGTTGCTCCCGATTACACTTCGTAACAATATGGATAAAGAAGCCTCCAAGATTATAATTGAGTATTGTGGATTCTTCAGAAAATTATGCTCAAAAGTTATAGATGTGGCTCAATTTAAAAATCTTAAAGTAGAAGTGGCTGAAACTATGTGCAATGGAAAAACAACATGTCAAGCCCCGGTGAAGGAGAATAAAACTGTTGTTTATCCCAGATCTGAGTTGGATCAGGCTCATGTATTTATACTAGAAAATCTTGAAATGTTCGAAGTCTATCAAAGGTAATATAAAATTTATAATATGAAAAATTTTAAATTATTTAATTTTAATTTGCCAATCTAATCTCTGTTTCTGTTAATATTAGACGACATCTACAGAAGCTTAAGAATGAAATAGCTGGTAGAAAAACAGCACATGATATTAAAAAAAAGCATAGGAAGGATTTCCCTGATTGGGTTAGGAATGAAGTAAGTGTTTTTAAATTTTAATTTTCTAAACATTTTATAGTCTAAGTTAAATTATTATATGTGATTGATGCATGTTTGGTTTAGGTTAAAAAAGAGCTTCTCGACGGTGCCTCAGTATTAGAAGAAATTCAGATTCACACACAACATCCTTACTACGAAGTAAGATAATACAAATAATATCGCGTTAATGGATATAAATTTAGAATGCTAGAAAATGACGAGAATAGGGTAACCCAGAACTGCGGTGTCATGGGATGCTTCGCTCAAGATTATTTTTCAAACACAAGAGATCAAAATCCCGTTGAATCTGACATACTATATTATGGGCAATTGGAAGAAATTGTGGAGATATTTTACGGATATGGTAAAGAAAGCCAATGTAGTTACATGATGTTTAAGGTTCGGTGGTCTCTTGCAAAGCCGCGTCTGGATCATTATGGGTTTACACTTGTTAATCTTCATAAAGAAGTTTATGTAGATGAGAAGTTCATCTTTGCAGAACAAGCAGATCAATGTTTCTTGGTGAAAGATCCTAAGGTTGCAACTGACTGGGTTGCTTTGTACAAAGAGCCAAGGTCTGTTATTCTTCCTAATGATAACAAAGACACTGATGAGACCGAAGATGACAACAGCAATGAACCTACTGATTCATTTAATGAGGTTTGGCAAAACTACTCAAGAAGAAGGGACACGGTGCGAATAAGCCTAAAACAAAGGAACACCGAATGGACAAAAAGTTATTCTTGATTGGAGTAAAGCAGGGGTGCCAAACGGTACTTGGGCCACTAAACTCAATAACTATATTGGAGTTTTAGTATGGCGAGCAAATATTTGCAACCCATTTTTCACCTACCCTGAGCTTCCATGGTCAGCCTTCACTAAAATATGGGAGAAGCTCATGGTATATTATTATTAATTTACTCTTTCATTTATATTTATGTTGTGTATTTTAGTTACATGTATGTAAATTTATAGAAATGCTATTGCCTTGAGGACCATCCCAATGGATGGAACTATGTTTTTAGACCTGATGGGAAGGTTCCAGCTGCATTTAAACAGTGGAGACATGAATTGAAGCATAATGTATAGAAGAAATATGTACATGATTGGCAAAGGTTTTATGTTCTCGATCCTAGGGTGGATCAGTATCATTTCACAGCGCTTCTCATCTATTGGGACCCTAAAGTAGCAGAAGTAAGATTTTAGTTTTGTTAATTTTAACATTGTACTTTTATTATATGTATTTCTAATTTTTTTTCTACAGACAACAACTTTCAATGGACATGCTAATCGGATATGCCGCAAGTACGACCACCACACGGGTTCACGATCGTATGCTACTGTCGGGGGTCAATATTACCTATCTACGGTATAGAATATTTATAGTTTAGTATTCTTTAAATATTTATTACAACCACTTCTAATAGCTTTGTAATTCGCAGGGCAAAGCCTTCATGCTAGTCAATGAATTGGTGAAGGTCGCTTATGGTACATTCAAGAGTACATATGATAAGGAAGCCAAGAAGAAGGACAACCTCGAGTTCGTGGTAATGATTCTATTCCACATATGAAATTGCTATTTAGTCCCTAAAATCTTATTACTTCTTTCAATCAGTCCTTCCGTTAGTTATTCTGGCTAATTGCTAACTAACTTTGATTGGGCTAGTTCTTAGTTTGAAATAACTTAAACAAAGGGATATAACTAGATAGACATGACAAAAAGTTAGTTAAATAATTTGAGGGAATAAGCTAGCAATTTCAATAATTTGAGGGACTAATTTCAAAAATATATCAAGAAAACTGTATTCTTTGATCACTAAAGAAACTGTATATCCCTGCATTTATGTTTGCGCATGTGCATGTGCATGATGTGTGTAGGTGTGTTTACGCACGCATTTGTATGTTTGTGGTTTCTCTTTTGTATTACAACTATGTGATCATTGTTTCTGCTAACAAAACGGTAAGGTGCCTGCAGATACCACATGTAATTCATTTGAGCTGATGGTATTAATTTGAGCAACTGACTTGAGCGTTGCCCATTTACGTTTATTTGAGCAACAAAACTTGAGAGTTTGAACTCGTAATGAGGGAAGCTCAAGCTCACTGTTCACCTTCGTTTGTGCTTAAAATGTAAATGGGTTTAACTCAAGTTAGTCGTTTTGAATTTATCAAGCCAAAATTGAGCTGGTCTGGCTCGATCAATCTCGGTTCACTGACAACCCTGTAAATGGGTTTCATAGCTAGATGGATCAAATTTTGGAATAAATGGCTATGGAGCAGTTTGGTTGCTGATATTTTCATGGTTGCTGATTAGTTTCTTAAAGATGCTATTAGTAAACTAAACTCTAAGAACGGTGTGGCCATCAAATTTTGGACTGTTTAAAAAAACTCGACAACCCCGCAAGTTCTCATGTTAATTTGGACTACACATATATCAAGTTTGTACAATGTTATAATTTAATTAGTATTTAATAAATTGAATCATGCATTTCTCTATTATTTACAAAATCTTTGTATTGATATTGTATTTTCTTATTATTGGTTGTGATTTTAGGAGAGCTTTAATATGGACACATTCTATCGATGGAGGACAATGACAGGATCGTCACGACTATTACAGGAAATAAGCATAAGAGCAGATATCCATTACGGGGGGTTGGGGTTCGACGGTGCCATTACATGTCATCCTCCACAGCATCTATGGCGGCACCTTCGACTTTGATGGGACCTATGACACCGACATCAGCGCCACCTTCGTTTGTGCAACTACTTGTTGTGTCTCCAGGCTTGGATCGCATTAATTGTGTCACATGCTATTTGGTTGGTAAGATTGATCCGATACTATACCGCCAGGTGATGACGAAGTTATTCTCCATTTTGCCTCAGTCACAGTTGGAGGTTGTTCTACCTCACATTATATCTTCCGTGTCTGGTACGATTTCTGATGATTTATTTATAGAGATTGTACCTCAGTTTAGCTTGGGATCCAGATTTATGCAGACTGGTGCATAGGTATGTTTACATTAGCCTTCTTTGACTTTGATGATTGCTTTAGTGTAGGTAACTATTCTTTATTATCTTTACAGAAATTCGTTGAATCAACTTAACGTACATATTAACACTTTGATGATAGCTATATGCACAATTGTTTGGTTTGTTTTTGTTTGGTAATTTGCTCTTACTTAATCATGCATAGTGTCCTTATTCATGTATTGTTTTGTAGAATAAACCATGTACACAATAGAAAATATAAAATATGATGCTATGAACATGTACTAAACTGGATATCTTAGCTTCAAATGTGAAAATAAAAGTATAGTCTCCATATTTAACATATAGGATGAGGGTATAATATATATATATATATATATATATATATATATATATATATATATATATATATATATATATATATATATATATATATATATATATATATATATATATATATATATATATATATATATATATATTGTGTCGGTCCCAAGTTAACTCATTTAAATATGATATTCAATTTTTTGGAGTTATGCAAACTAATATTCAATTTTTAATTTTTGGAGTTATGCAAACTGGTTGAGTTTCTTGCTGTTGTTGTTGGAGGGTTTGAGAGGGGATGAGGGAGTAGAAGGCCTGGTGTGTTTTTGTTAGGTGATGTTCTTTTATGGGACATGGTTTATTATTAATTGTGAATCTTTGATTGTGGGTGAGCTGTTTCATTTGCTTATAGCTATAGTGTCTCTCTCTGTCTAGTTGACATATTTTGGAGATAACACTTATTTTATTGATTATTTGTGTATGTATTCCTTAATTTTGAGTTGTAAATGCAACTGGTTATTAATGGATAATTCTTCACTGATGAACAAGCGTCATTCAGAAGGAGATTTAGATGCTTGTGAGGCAATTGGCGATTCAACTGACAATATTGGATTTTTCTTCTAGACCAAAATTATCAGATAGGATTTTAATCTCTCTTCTATAGTTAGCAAGCTAAGGAAAACGCTAAGGTATTACTAGCATAGAAATGTGATCCATAGCAACTCATAAATTCTCTTTGCAATTTACGAAAGAAGATCTTACTTTTTTGTGTGTAGTAGTATAATAGTAGTATCATTCTTGTATGTAGTTATTACTACTCTAGCTAAAAGTTAGCAAACACTTAACTAATCATAGATATATGATGGAGGCAATTGTCGATAACCCAAAATATATTTAATGATTGTAATAGTTTTATTAGATGATGTTCTCGTGAGATTAATATAGTCTCATAAATGGTTTTCTTAAATAATAGTACAGATATATACATTATAATATTTTGTCAAATTTTGCGTGATTCTAATACATAGCTGTTTTATGCTAAGGTTGCGGATGCTGTGGGGAGCAATAGTGGCATGAATGAGAGGCACGCAGCTGACGAAGATGATCAGGAAGAGGAGGTTGAACTCGATATCTGACTATTTATTTTCTATCTTATCTGTCTTGTGTGTGTGAGACATTACATTATCCGTAGGAGCCATAAAACTTTGCTTGTATCATGTTTATTATGATTATGATGAATATCTCATGTCATGAGTTATTATCTCTGTGTGTATGATGGATTTATTGGGTTTTAAAACTATGTGTGAGATAATTGTTTAAGTGATGAAACATTGTGCGATAGTTATTTCAATATTTTGTTAGTTAGTGGATTGTGTTGTGAATATGTGGGATGTGAAATTTGAAATTATTCGATATTGTGTTGGATGTGGATATTGTTGGATGGAAATGTGATTGTGGTGCATATATTCTATCCTAGACGGGACAACCATCTAGGATGTTATCCTAGATGGGTTAGCCGCCTAGGATGCTTGAAAACACCCTCGACAGCATCACCGTGTGTGATAGTATCCTAGACGACCTAGCCATCGTTGATGTTTGTAAACATAATAGACGACTAGCCCGTCGAGGTTACTTCCTAGATGGCCTAGCCGTCTTGGATGTTTGAACACATCCACGACGGCACAACCGCCTAGGATGCTTGAAAACACCGACAAAGATCACCGTGTGTGATAGTATCCTAGACGACCTAGCCATCGTTGATGTTTGTAAACATAATAGACGACTAGCCCGTCGAGGTTACTTCCTAGATGGCCTAGCCGTCTTGGATGTTTGAACACATCCACGACGGCACAACCGTCTAGGATGCATTTGTACAACCTAGACGATATAGCCGTCTAAGATGTGTAGCCGTCTGCGAAGGGTACTATTGTAGACGGTGTTGCTGTCTGCGATGTGTCATCCTAGACGGATTTATCCCTGACGGCACATCCTAGACGGACAACCATCTACGATACGTATCTTAGACGGTTTGTTGCTCTATTCTAGACAGTTGTGGCTGTGTAGGATGGTCAGATCTCTACTAGTGCGTTTTATGAAAGTAACCAATGTAAATCCTATCACTAAACACTAATTTTACTATTTACGATGGCAGAGTCACAACATCAATTAAATTGCACTCTTTAATGAGTGAAGACAAGAGCCTCAAGAAGCAAGCCATTGTTTACTTAACAAAATAATAAGTACAATAAAAAGTATCATAAATAATTTCTTCATCTCATGTTATCTACTTCTGGCACATCCAAACAAACACCTCTATTTCAAAACCTACAAATTCTTTCATTTATGGTAAGCTAGGAAGTATTTAGGACTTTTTTTTATTTTTCAAAATTTTTTCAATGCCAATTCTCCTTTACTTCTCTAAAATATGGAAAAACTGTTAAAGACCACTTGGTTCTCCTCTTATATATTTCACGAGGACTAAAACAAGTGATGCATCAATAAGAACTAGCAAATATCTGATATAATAATCAAATGAAATCATGATAAGTTATTAAATAAGAGCTCATACCTTCTTGCTCGGTGTTGAAACTAATATCTTTTTGCTCAACATTAAACCCATCTCTCTCTCTCTCTCTCTCTCTCTCTCTCTCTCTCTCTCTCTCTCAAACCGATCTTAAGAGATATCCCGAGATGCTAATATATATAATAATAAGTTCTTTTTGTATACATAAATACTTTTAAATTATGCACATTTGTAAAATTACCTCTAATCTCGGTGTTTAATAAACAACCTCAAATCATCAACTTTGTTCCCAAAAAAAAGAAAAAGAAAAAGAAAAAGAAAAACCTAAAAGCAACAATCATCAACTTTTGATAGGCTAATCTATAACTATATTGTAAAATTGTCAATAAAATAGACAATTATTTACTTATTGTATCCAACAAAGTAGATGATTTGTCCATTTTGAGTATTTTCAAATTGATGATTTCGAATAGTTGCAAATATTGGGAATTTAGGAGGCGTTTGCAAATAGCATATACATAAGTTAAGCGGTTCATATAAAAGGATCCTATAATAATCTAATCTAATACTATTATATAAGTGTGTTGGATATTAAAATAATTTCTTCCAAAATGCCCTTTAAAACGCATACATTTGTCCATAAAACACATACATGCATACATTAATTACATACACACATGCATAAATTATATTCCCTCAAATCAAACACATACATACATACACAAGCATGCATACATAGACTATACCCCTTCAAATTCTTCTTACAATTTATCAAATTAAAAGGCATGATATTTTTAACTATATATAGTGTAATTATTATTTACAATAGTGGCTAGATATATCCATGTTATACTTAAAGTTAGCTATTAACAAATTTTATATCTATATTATATTATACATTATATTATATATAAAATTAGTGTGTAAATAAAAATTTATTATATATAATATAATAGTGGCTCATGTTTATAAAATAAGTATATAATTATTATTTACATTATATTATATAAAATATGCTACTCAAAGTATCATTTTTATAGAATTATTTAACAATTTTATATAATAAACATTATTTTCTAGTTGCAATGCCTTCTATTACTTAGATGCCATCAAATTGCATTCAATATTCCGCTAATCTTAGCCAAACCTTTGATAATCTTTCATATTCCCACTTATCAAGCTACACCATCAACTTTATTCCCGCTAATCTTAGCCAAACCTTTGATAATCTTTCATATTCCCACTTATCAAGCTACACCATCAACTTTGGTACTAAATGAATAATTCTTCATAACTTTGAGATTGTCACTTATCATTAAAAAAGATATTCGTACATATGAAAACCTTTGATACATTTGAAAAAAATCGACCCATATAATCTCACCCCTTCAAGCAAAATAACAATGTGGGTCTCACCAATTAAAAGAGAAAACCAAGAAGAACAAGATGCCTACGAGATCAAAGGTTTTCTTCAGTGGTATAATAACTATTATTTACTACATATCTTTCAGTTGTATCCCTTAATAAGATCCATAACCCGCCGGTAATAATACCTATTTATCAATTTCAATTACTATCATAACTCCACTCCCTTCAATTAATTTAATTAACTTTATATTTTATAACTCTATTAAATAATAGGCATTAAAGAAAATAAATTCCTCTAACAAATACATCATCCAACACTAAGAAAAACTCTATTAACAATACTCCTTCAAATCAAACACATACATACATACATAGACTATACCCTTCAAATTCTTCTTATAACCCCAATTTGAAAAGTGTGTTGGATGTTAAAATATTTGCTTCAAAAATGCTCTTCAATACATACATGCATCAATAAAACATGTACATACATACATAAAGCACATAGACATGTATAAATCATACTCCAATACAAACACATCTATACATACATAGACTATACACCTTCAAATTCTTCTTCTAACCCCAATTTCATCAAATTAAAAGACATATGATATTTTTAAAACTATATATAGTGTAATTATTATTTACTATAGTGGGTAGATATATCCATGTTATACTTAACTTTGGCAATTAATAAACTATATATCTATATTATATTATACATTATATTATATATAAAATAAGTATGTAAACAAAAATATATTATATATAATATAATAGTGTCTTTTATTTGATGAACCAATAAGGTAATATAAAATTTATGCTGCTCAAAAGTATCATTTTTATAGTATTATTTAACGATTTTATATAACTCATTTTCCACTTGTAATGCCCTCCATTACTTACATGCCATCAAATTGCATTCAATATTTCCATTAATCTCACCAAAACCTTTGATAATCTTTCATATTCCCACTTTTCAAAAGCTACACCATCAACTTTGATAATGAATGAATAGTTATTCATAACTTTGAGAATCCCACTCATCATTTCACAAAATGATATTCCTATCTACTGAAAACTTTTAATTTGGAAAAAATCGACTCATATAATCTCACACCCTTCAAGCAAAATGACAAAGTGGGCCCTACTTATTAAAAGAGAAAACCGTAAGAAACAAGATGCCTACAAGATTAAAGGTTTTCTTTTTAGAGGTGAGATTCTCACTTATTATTAAAGAAAAAGATATTCCTACATATGAAAACCTTTGATACCTATAAAAAAATCGACCCATATAATCTCACCCCTTCAAGCAAAATAACAATGTGGGTCTCACCCATTAAATGAGAAAACCGTAAGAAACAAGATGCCCACGAGATTAAAGGTTTTCTTTTTAGTGGTATAATAACTATTATTTACTACCTATCTTTTAGTTTTATCCCTTAATAAGATCCATAACCCGCCAATAATAATACCTATTTATCCATTTCAATTACTATCATAACCCCACTCCCTTCAATTAATTTAATTAACTTTATATTTTATAACTCTATTAAATAATACATATTAAAGAAAATCAATTTCTCTAACAAATACATCATCCAACAATAAGAAAAACTCTATTAACAATACTCCTTCAAATCAAACACATACATACATACGTAAATAGACTATACCCTTCAAATTCTTCTTATAACCCCCAATTTGAAAAGTGTGTTGGATGTTAAAATATTTGCTTCTAAAATGCTCTTTAATACATACATGCATCCATAAAACACGTACATACATACATAAATCACATACACATGCATAAATCGTACTCCTTCAATACGAACATATCCATACATACAAAGACTATACCCTTCAAATTCTCTTATAACCCCCAATTTTATCAAATTAAAAGGCATATGATACTTTTAAAACTATACATAGTGTAATTATTATTTACTATAGTGGGTACATATATTCATGTTATACTTAACGTTGGCTATTAATAAACTTCATATCTATATTATATTATACATTATATTATATATAAAATAAGTATGTATACAAAAATATATTATATATAATATAATAGTGTCTTTTATTTGATGAACCAATAAGGCAATATAAACTTTATGCTGGTCAAAAGTATCATTTTTATAGTATTATTTAGCAATTTTATAGAATAAACATCATTTCTTTGTAATTCCTCCATTACTTACATGCCATCAAATTGCATTCAATATTTCGCTAATCCCACCTGCACCTTTGATAATCTTTCATATTCCCACTCTTTAGAAGCTACACCATCAACTTTGGTACTAAATGAATAATTCTTCATAACTTTGAGAATCCCACTTATCATTTAACAAAATGATATTCCCATCTATGAAAACTTTTGATTTGAAAAAATCAGACTCATATAATCTCACCCTCTTCAAGCAAAATGACAAAGTGGGCCATACCTATTAAAAGAAAACCGGAAGGAACAAGATGCTTACAAGATCAAAGGTTTTCTTTTTAGTGGTATAATAACTAATATTTACTACCTATCTTTCAATTTTATCCCTTAATAAGATCCATAAACCGCCAATAATAATACCTATTTATCCATTTCAATTACTATCATAACCCCACTCCCTTCAATTAATTTAATTAACTTTATTTTTATAACTCTATTAAATAATACATATTAAAGCACACAAATTCCTCTAACAAATACATCATCCAACACTAGGAAAAACTCTATTAACAATACTTCAACGTAAATAGACTATACCCTTCAAATTCTTATTATAATCCCCAATGTGAAAAGTGTGTTGGATGTTAAGACATTTGCTCCTAAAAATGCTCTTCAATACATACATGCATCCATAAAACACGCACATACATACATACATAAAGCACATACATGCATACATTAATTATATACACACATGCATAAATCATATTTCTTCAAATCAAACACATACATACATACACATACATGAATATATAGACTATACCCTTCAATTCTTCTTATGACCCCAATGTTATCAAATTAAAAGACATGATATTTTTAACTATATATAGTGTAATTATTATTTACAATAGTAGCTAGATATATCCATGTTATGCTTAAATTTAGCTATTAACAAATTTTATATCTATATTATATTATACATTATATTATATAGAAAATAAGTATGTAAACAAAAATTTACTTAACAAAATAATAAGTACAATAAAAATATCATAAATAATTTCTTCATCTCATGTTATCTACTTCGGCACATCCAAACAAGCACCTCTATTTAAAACTACAAATTCTTTCATTTATGGTAAGCTAGGAAGTATTTAGGACTTTTTATTTTTCAAAATTTTTCAATGCCGATTCTCCTTTACTTCTCTAAAATATGGAAAACTGTTAAAGACCACTTGGTTCTCCTCTTATATATTTCACGAGGACTAAAACTAGTGATGCATCAATAAGAACTAGCAAATATCCGATATAATAATCAAATGAAATCATGATAAATTATTAAATAAGAGCTCATACCTTCTTGCTCGGTGTTGAAACTAATATCTTTTGCTCAACATTAAACCCATCTCTCTCTCTCTCTCTCTCTCTCTCAAACTGATCTTAAGAGATATCCTGGGAGAGATGTGTGGCTAGTATATATAATAATAAGTTCTTTTGTATACATAAATACTTTTAAATTATGCACATTTGTAAAATTACCTCTAATCTCGGTGTTTAATAAACAACCTCAAATCATCAACTTTGCACCCAAAAAAAAAAGAAAAACCGAAAATCAATAATCATCAACTTTGATAGGCTAATCTGTAACTATATTGTAAAATTGTCAATAAAATAGACAATTATTTACTTATTGTATCCAACAAAGTAGATGATTTGTCCATTTTAAGTATTTTGAAATTGATGATTTCAATAGTTACAAATATTGGGAATTTAGGAGGCAGCTTGCAAATAGCATATACATAAGTTAAGCGGTTCATATAAAAGGATCCTATAATAATCTAATCTAATACTATTATATAAGTGTGTTGGATATTAAAATAATTTCTTCCAAAATGCCCTTTAAAACGCATACATTTGTCCATAAAACACATACATGCATACATTAATTACATACACACATGCATAAATCATATTCCCTCAAATCAAACACATACATACATACACAAGCATGCATACATAGACTATACCCCTTCAAATTCTTCTTACAATTTATCAAATTAAAAGGCATGATATTTTTAACTATATATAGTGTAATTATTATTTACAATAGTGGCTAGATATATCCATGTTATACTTAAAGTTAGCTATTAACAAATTTTATATCTATATTATATTATACATTATATTATATATAAAATTAGTGTGTAAATAAAAATTTATTATATATAATATAATAGTGGCTCATGTTTATAAAATAAGTATATAATTATTATTTACATTATATTATATAAAATATGCTGCTCAAAGTATCATTTTATAGAATTATTTAACAATTCTATATAATAAACATTATTTTCTAGTTGCAATACCTTCTATTACTTAGATGCCATCAAATTGCATTCAATATTCCCGTTAATCTTAACCAAACGTTTGATAATCTTTCATATTCCCACTCTTTAGAAGCTACACCATCAACTTTGGTACTAAATGAATAATTACGCATAACTTTGAGATTGTCACTTATCATTAAAAAATTCCTACATATGAAAACCTTTGATACCTTTGAAAAAATCAGACCCATATAATTTTACCCCTTCAAGCAAAATGACAAAGTGGGCCATACCTATTAAAAGAAAAACCGGTAAGGAACAAGATGCCTACAAGATTAAAGGTTTTCTTTTTAGTGGTATAATAACTATTATTTACTACCTATCTTTCAATTTTATCCCTTAATAAGATCCATAAACCGCTCGGTAATAATACCTATTTATCCATTTCAATTACTATCATAACCCTCTCCCTTCAATTAATTTAATTAACTTTATATTTTATAACTCTATTAAATAATACACATTAAAGAAAATAAATTCCTCTAACAAATACATCATCCAACACTAAGAAAAACTCTATTAACAATACTCCTTCAAATCAAACACATACATACATACATACATAGACTATACCCCTTCAAATTCTTCTTATAACCCCAATTTGAAAAGTGTGTTGGATGTTAAAATATTTGCTTCAAAAATGCTCTTCAATACATACATGCATCCATAAAACATGTACATACATACATAAAGTACATATACATGTATAAATCATACTCCTTCAATACAAACACATCTATACATACATAGACTATACCCCTTCAAATTCTTCTTCTAACCCCAATTTCATCAAATTAAAAGGCATATGACATTTTTAAACTGTATATAGTGTAATTATTATTTACTATAGTGGGTAGATATATCCATGTTATACTTAACTTTGGCAATTAATAAACTATATATCTATATTATATTATACATTATATTATATATAAAATAAGTATGTAAACAAAAATATATTATATATAATATAATAGTGTCTTTTATTTGATGAACCAATAAGGTAATATAAAATTTATCTTTGCTCAAAAGTATCATTTTATAGTATTATTTAGCGATTTTATTTAACTCATTTTCCACTTGTAATGCCCTCCATTACTTACATGCCATCAAATTGCATTCAATATTTCCATTAATCTCACCAAAACCTTTGATAATCTTTCATATTCCAACTTTTCAAAAGCTACACCATCAACTTTGATAATGAATGAATATTCCCACTTTTCAAAAGCTACACCATCAACTTTGATAATGAATGAATAGTTATTCATAACTTTGAGAATCCCACTCATCATTTCACAAAAGATATTCCTATCTACGAAAACTTTTAATTTGGAAAAAATCGGACTCATATAATCTCACACCCTTCAAGCAAAATGACAAAGTGGGCCCTACTTATTAAAAGAGAAACCGGTAAGGAACAAGATGCCTACAAGATTAAAGGTTTTCTTTTAGAGGTGAGATTCTCACTTATTATTAAAAAAGATATTCCTACATATGAAAACCTTTGATACCTTTGAAAAAATCAGACCCATATAATCTCACCCACTTCAAGCAAAATAACAATGTGGGTCTCACCCATTAAATGAGAAAACCAAGAAACAAGATGCCTACAAAATTAAAGGTTTTCTTTTTAGTGGTACAATAACTATTATTTACTACCTATCTTTTAGTTTTATCCCTTAATAAGATCCATAACCCTCTCAATAATAATACCTATTTATCCATTTCAATTACTATCATAACCCTCTCCCTTCAATTAATTTAATTAACTTTATATTTTATAACTCTATTAAATAATACATATTAAAGAAAATAAATTCCTCTAACAAATACATCATCCAACACTAAGAAAAACTCTATTAACAATACTCCTTCAAATCAAACACATACATACATACGTAAATAGACTATACCCCTTCAAATTCTTCTTATAACCCCAATTTGAAAAGTGTGTTGGATGTTAAAATATTTACTTCTAAAATGCTCTTTAATACATACATGAATCCATAAAACACGTACATACATACATAAATCACATACACATGCATAAATCATACTCCTTCAATACAAACACATCTATACATACATAGACTATACCCCTTCAAATTCTCTTATAACCCCAATTTTATCAAATTAAAAGGCATATGATATTTTTAAAACTATACATAGTGTAATTATTATTTACTATAGTGGGTAGATATATTCATGTTATACTTAACTTTGGCTATTAATAAACTTCATATCTATATTATATTATACATTATATTATATATAAAATAAGTATGTATACAAAAATATATTATATATAATATAATAGTGTCTTTTATTTGATGAACCAATAAGGTAATATAAAATTTATGTTGCTCAAAAGTATCATTTTTATAGTATTATTTAGCAATTTTATATAACAAACATCATTTCCTTGTAATTCCCTCCATTACTTACATGCCATCAAATTGCATTCAATATTTCCATTAATCTCACCAAAACCTTTGATAATCTTTCATATTCCCACTCTTTAGAAGCTACACCATCAACTTTGATAATGAGCGAATAGTTATTCATAACTTTGAGAATCCCACTTATCATTTCACAAAATGATATTCCCATCTATGAAAACTTTTGATTTGAAAAAAATCGGACTCATATAATCTCACACCCTTCAAGCAAAATGACAAAGTGGGCCCTACCTATTAAAAGAGAAACCGGTAAGGAACAAGATGCCTACAAGATTAAAGGTTTTCTTTTAGTGGTATAATAACTATTATTTACTACCTATCATTCAATTTTATCCCTTAATAAGATCCATAACCCTCTCAATAATAATACCTATTTATCCATTTCAATTACTATCATAACCCCACTCCCTTTAATTAATTTAATTAACATTATTTTTATAACTCTATTAAATAATACATATTAAAGCACACAAATTCCTCTAACAAATACATCATCCAACACTAAGAAAAACTCTATTAACAATACTCCTTCAAATCAAACACATACATACATACGTAAATAGACTATACCCCTTCAAATTCTTATTATAATCCCCAATGTGAAAAGTGTGTTGGATGTTAAAATATTTACTTCTAAAATGCTCTTTAATACATACATGAATCCATAAAACACGTACATACATACATAAAGCACATACATGCATACATTAATTATATACACACATGCATAAATCATATTTCTTCAAATCAAACACATACATACATACATACATACATACATACATAGACTATACCCCTTCAAATTCTTCTTATAACCCCAATTTTATCAAATTAAAAGGCATATGATATTTTTAAAACTATATATAGTGTAATTATTATTTACTATAGTGGGTAGATATATCCATGTTATACTTAACTTTGGCAATTAATAAATTTTATATCTATATTATATTATACATTATATTATATAGAAAATAAGTATGTAAACAAAAATTTACTTAACAAAATAATAAGTACAATAAAAGTATCATAAATAATTTCTTCATCTCATGTTATCTACTTCGGCACATCCAAACAAACACCTCTATTTCAAAACCTACAAATTCTTTCATTTATGGTAAGCTAGGAAGTATTTAGGACTTTTTTTATTTTTCAAAATTTTTCAATGCCAATTCTCCTTTACTTCTCTAAAATATGGAAAAGCTGTTAAAGACCACTTGGTTCTCCTCTTATATATTTCACGAGGACTAAAACAAGTGATGCATCAATAAGAACTAGCAAATATCGATATAATAATCAAATGAAATCATGATAAGTTATTAAATAAGAGCTCATACCTTCTTGCTCGTGTTGAAACTAATATCTTTTTGCTCAACATTAAACCCATCTCTCTCTCTCTCTCTCTCTCTCTCTCAAACTGATCTTAAGAGATATCCCGAGAGATGTGTCTAGTATATATAATAATAAGTTCTTTTTGTATACATAAATACTTTTAAATTATGCACATTTGTAAAATTACCTCTAATCTCTGTTTAATAAACAACCTCAAATCATCAACTTTGTTCCCAAAAAAAAGAAAAACCTAAAAGCAACAATCATCAACTTTGATAGGCTAATCTATAACTATATTGTAAAATTGTCAATAAAATAGACAATTATTTACTTATTGTATCCAACAAAGTAGATGATTTGTCCATTTTGAGTATTTTCAAATTGATGATTTCAATAGTTGCAAATATTGGGAATTTAGGAGGCAGGCAAATAGCATATACATAAGTTAAGCGGTTCATATAAAAGGATCCTATAATAATCTAATCTAATACTATTATATAAGTGTGTTGGATATTAAAATAATTTCTTCCAAAATGCCCTTTAAAACGCATACATTTGTCCATAAAACACATACATGCATACATTAATTACATACACACATGCATAAATTATATTCCCTCAAATCAAACACATACATACATACACAAGCATGCATACATAGACTATACCCTTCAAATTCTTCTTATAACCCCAATTTGAAAAGTGTGTTGGATGTTAAAATATTTACTTCTAAAATGCTCTTTAATACATACATGAATCCATAAAACACGTACATACATACATAAATCACATACACATGCATAAATCATACTCCTTCAATACGAACACATCCATACATACAAAGACTATACCCTTCAAATTCTCTTATAACCCCAATTTTATCAAATTAAAAGGCATGATATTTTTAACTATATATAGTGTAATTATTATTTACAATAGTGGCTAGATATATCCATGTTATACTTAAAGTTAGCTATTAACAAATTTTATATCTATATTATATTATACATTATATTATATATAAAATTAGTGTGTAAATAAAAATTTATTATATATAATATAATAGTGGCTCATGTTTATAAAATAAGTATATAATTATTATTTACATTATATTATATAAAATATGCTGCTCAAAGTATCATTTTATAGAATTATTTAGCAATTCTATATAATAAACATTATTTTCTAGTTGCAATGCCTTCTATTACTTAGATGCCATCAAATTGCATTCAATATTCCCGCTAATCTTAGCCAAACCTTTGATAATCTTTCATATTCCCACTTATCGAAGCTACACCATCAACTTTGGTACTAAATGAATAATTCTTCATAACTTTGAGATTGTCACTTATCATTAAAAAAAGATATTCCTACATATGAAAACCTTTGATACCTT
Organism: Asparagus setaceus; assembly: GCA_012295165.1. Taxonomy (NCBI): domain Eukaryota; kingdom Viridiplantae; phylum Streptophyta; class Magnoliopsida; order Asparagales; family Asparagaceae; genus Asparagus; species Asparagus setaceus. The sequence goes on along the minus strand of CM022706.1, from coordinate 52,811,340 downwards.
TGAAAAAAATCAGACCCATATAATCTCACCCCTTCAAGCAAAATAACAATGTGGGTCTCACCAATTAAAGAGAAAACCGTAAGAAACAAGATGCCTACGAGATCAAAGGTTTTCTTCAGGGTATAATAACTATTATTTACTACATATCTTTCAGTTGTATCCCTTAATAAGATCCATAACCCGCCAATAATAATACCTATTTATCAATTTCAATTACTATCATAACCCCACTCCCTTCAATTAATTTAATTAACTTTATATTTTATAACTCTATTAAATAATACATATTAAAGAAAATAAATTCCTCTAACAAATACATCATCCAACACTAAGAAAAACTCTATTAACAATACTCCTTCAAATCAAACACATACATACATACACAAGCATGCATACATAGACTATACCCCTTCAAATTCTTCTTATAACCCCAATTTGAAAAGTGTGTTGGATGTTAAAATATTTACTTCTAAAATGCTCTTTAATACATACATGAATCCATAAAACACGTACATACATACATAAAGCACATAGACATGTATAAATCATACTCCTTCAATACAAACACATCTTTACATACATAGACTATACCCCTTCAAATTCTTCTTCTAACCCCAATTTCATCAAATTAAAAGGCATATGATATTTTTAAAACTATATATAGTGTAATTATTATTTACTATAGTGGGTAGATATATCCATGTTATACTTAACTTTGGCAATTAATAAACTATATATCTATATTATATTATACATTATATTATATATAAAATAAGTATGTAAACAAAAATATATTATATATAATATAATAGTGTCTTTTATTTGATGAACCAATAAGGTAATATAAAATTTATGCTGCTCAAAAGTATCATTTTTATAGTATTATTTAGCGATTTTATATAACAAACATCATTTTCCACTTGTAATGCCCTCCATTACTTACATGCCATCAAATTGCATTCAATATTTCCATTAATCTCACCAAAACCTTTGATAATCTTTCATATTCCCACTTTTCAAAAGCTACACCATCAACTTTGATAATGAATGAATAGTTATTCATAACTTTGAGAATCCCACTTATCATTTCACAAAATAATATTCCTATCTATGAAAACTATTAATTTGAAAAAAATCGGACTCATATAATCTCACACCCTTCAAGCAAAATGACAAAGTGGGCCCTACTTATTAAAAGAGAAAACCGTAAGGAACAAGATGCCTACAAGATTAAAGGTTTTCTTTTAGAGGTGAGATTCTCACTTATCATTAAAAAAAGATATTCCTACATATGAAAACCTTTGATACCTATAAAAAAATCAGACCCATATAATCTCACCCCTTCAAGCAAAATAACAATGTGGGTCTCACCCATTAAAAGAGAAAACCGTAAGAAACAAGATGCCTACAAGATTAAAGGTTTTCTTTTAGTGGTATAATAACTATTATTTACTACCTATCTTTTAGTTTTATCCCTTAATAAGATCCATAACCCGCTCAATAATAATACCTATTTATCCATTTCAATTACTATCATAACCCCACTCCCTTCAATTAATTTAATTAACTTTATATTTTATAACTCTATTAAATAATACATATTAAAGAAAATCAATTTCTCTAACAAATACATCATCCAACACTAAGAAAAACTCTATTAACAATACTCCTTCAAATCAAACACATACATACATACGTAAATAGACTATACCCTTCAAATTCTTCTTATAACCCCAATTTGAAAAGTGTGTTGGATGTTAAAATATTTGCTTCTAAAATGCTCTTTAATACATACATGCATCCATAAAACACGTACATACATACATAAATCACATACACATGCATAAATCATACTCGTTAATACATACACATCCATACATACAAAGACTATACCCTTCAAATTCTCTTATAACCCCAATTTTATCAAATTAAAAGGCATATGATACTTTTAAAACTATACATAGTGTAATTATTATTTACTATAGTGGGTACATATATTCATGTTATACTTAACTTTGGCTATTAATAAACTTCATATCTATATTATATTATACATTATATTATATATAAAATAAGTATGTATACAAAAATATATTATATATAATATAATAGTGTCTTTTATTTGATGAACCAATAAGGTAATATAAAATTTATTTGCTCAAAAGTATCATTTTTATAGTATTATTTAGCAATTTTATAGAATAAACATCATTTCTTTGTAATTCCCTCCATTACTTACATGCCATCAAATTGCATTCAATATTTCTATTAATTTCACCCAAACCATTGATTATCTTTCATATTCCCACTCTTTAGAAGCTACACCATCAACTTTGATAATGAGCGAATAGTTATTCATAACTTTGAGAATCCCACTTATCATTTCACAAAATGATATTCCCATCTATGAAAACTTTTGATTTGAAAAAAATCAGACCCATATAATCTCACCCTCTTCAAGCAAAATGACAAAGTGGGCCCTACCTATTAAAAGAGAAAACCGTAAGGAACAAGATGCCTACAAGATTAAAGGTTTTCTTTTTAGTGGTATAATAACTATTATTTACTACCTATCTTTCAATTTTATCCCTTAATAAGATCCATAATCCGCTCAATAATAATACCTATTTATCCATTTCAATTACTATCATAACCCCACTCCCTTTAATTAATTTAATTAACTTTATTTTTATAACTCTATTAAATAATACATATTAAAGCACACAAATTCCTCTAACAAATACATCATCCAACACTAAGAAAAACTCTATTAACAATACTCCTTCAAATCAAACACATACATACATATTTACCCCTTCAAATTCTTATTATAATCCCCAATGTGAAAAGTGTGTTGGATGTTAAGACATTTGCTCCTAAAAATGCTCTTCAATACATACATACATACATACATACATACATACATACATACATAAAGCACATACATGCATACATTAATTATATACACACATGCATAAATCATATTTCTTCAAATCAAACACATACATACATACACATACATGAATATATAGACTATACCCTTCAATTCTTCTTATGACCCCAATGTTATCAAATTAAAAGGCATGATATTTTTAACTATATATAGTGTAATTATTATTTACAATAGTAGCTAGATATATCCATGTTATGCTTAAATTTAGCTATTAACAAATTTTATATCTATATTATATTATACATTATATTATATAGAAAATAAGTATGTAAACAAAAATTTACTTAACAAAATAATAAGTACAATAAAAGTATCATAAATAATTTCTTCATCTCATGTTATCTACTCGGCACATCCAAACAAACACCTCTATTTCAAAACCTACAAATTCTTTCATTTATGGTAAGCTAGGAAGTATTTAGGACTTTTTTTATTTTTCAAAATTTTTCAATGCCGATTCTCCTTTACTTCTCTAAAATATGGAAAAGCTGTTAAAGACCACTTGGTTCTCCTCTTATATATTTCACGAGGACTAAAACTAGTGATGCATCAATAAGAACTAGCAAATATCTGATATAATAATCAAATGAAATCATGATAAATTATTAAATAAGAGCTCATACCTTCTTGCTCGGTGTTGAAACTAATATCTTTTTGCTCAACATTAAACCCATCTCTCTCTCTCTCTCTCTCTCTCTCTCTCTCTCTCTCTCTCTCTCAAACCGATCTTAAGAGATATCACGGGAGAGATGTGTGGCTAGTATATATAATAATAAGTTCTTTTTGTATACATAAATACTTTTAAATTATGCACATTTGTAAAATTACCTCTAATCTCTGTTTAATAAACAACCTCAAATCATCAACTTTGCACCCAAAAAAAAAGAAAAACCGAAAATCAATAATCATCAACTTTTGATAGGCTAATCTGTAACTATATTGTAAAATTGTCAATAAAATAGACAATTATTTACTTATTGTATCCAACAAAGTAGATGATTTGTCCATTTTAAGTATTTTGAAATTGATGATTTGAATAGTTACAAATATTGGGAATTTAGGAGGCGTTTGCAAATAGCATATACATAAGTTAAGCGGTTCATATAAAAGGATCCTATAATAATCTAATCTAATACTATTATATAAGTGTGTTGGATATTAAAATAATTTCTTCCAAAATGCCCTTTAAAACGCATACATTTGTCCATAAAACACATACATGCATACATTAATTACATACACACATGCATAAATCATATTCCCTCAAATCAAACACATACATACATACACAAGCATGCATACATAGACTATACCCCTTCAAATTCTTCTTACAATTTATCAAATTAAAAGGCATGATATTTTTAACTATATATAGTGTAATTATTATTTACAATAGTGGCTAGATATATCCATGTTATACTTAAAGTTAGCTATTAACAAATTTTATATCTATATTATATTATACATTATATTATATATAAAATTAGTGTGTAAATAAAAATTTATTATATATAATATAATAGTGGCTCATGTTTATAAAATAAGTATATAATTATTATTTACATTATATTATATAAAATATGCTACTCAAAGTATCATTTTATAGAATTATTTAACAATTCTATATAATAAACATTATTTTCTAGTTGCAATACCTTCTATTACTTAGATGCCATCAAATTGCATTCAATATTCCGTTAATCTTAACCAAACGTTTGATAATCTTTCATATTCCCACTTATCGAAGCTACACCATCAACTTTGGTACTAAATGAATAATTACGCATAACTTTGAGATTGTCACTTATCATTAAAAAATTCCTACATATGAAAACCTTTGATACCTTTGAAAAAATCAGACCCATATAATTTTACCCCTTCAAGCAAAATAACAATGTGGGTCTCACCCATTAAAAGAGAAAACCGGTAAGAAACAAGATGCCTACAAGATTAAAGGTTTTCTTTTTAGTGGTATAATAACTATTGTTTACTACATATCTTTCAGTTGTATCCCTTAATAAGATCCATAACCCGCCAGTAATAATACTTATTTATCAATTTTAATTACTATCATAACCCCTCTCCCTTCAATTAATGTAATTAACTTTATATTTTATAACTCTATTAAATAATACACATTAAAGAAAATAAATTCCTCTAACAAATACATCATCCAACACTAAGAAAAACTCTATTAACAATACACCTTCAAATCAAACACATACATACATACATTACATAGACTATACCCCTTCAAATTCTTCTTATAACCCCCAATTTGAAAAGTGTGTTGGATGTTAAAATATTTGCTTCAAAAATACTCTTCAATACATACATGCATCCATAAAACATGTACATACATACATAAAGTACATATACATGTATAAATCATACTCCTTCAATACAAACACATCTATACATACATAGACTATACCCCTTCAAATTCTTCTTCTAACCCCAATTTCATCAAATTAAAAGGCATGATATTTTTAACTATATATAGTGTAATTATTATTTACTATAGTGGGTAGATATATCCATGTTATACTTAAAGTTAGCTATTAACAAATTTTATATCTATATTATATTATACATTATATTATATATAAAATAAGTATGTAAACAAAAATATATTATATATAATATAATAGTGTCTTTTATTTGATGAACCAATAAGGTAATATAAAATTTATGCTGCTCAAAAGTATCATTTTTATAGAATTATTTAACAATTCTATATAATAAACATTATTTTCTAGTTGCAATACCTTCTATTACTTAGATGCCATCAAATTGCATTCAATATTCCGTTAATCTTAACCAAACGTTTGATAATCTTTCATATTCCCACTTATCGAAGCTACACCATCAACTTTGATAATGAATGAATAGTTATTCATAACTTTGAGATTGTCACTTATCATTAAAAAATTCCTACATATGAAAACCTTTGATACCTTTGAAAAAATCAGACCCATATAATTTTACCCCTTCAAGCAAAATAACAATGTGGGTCTCACCCATTAAAAGAGAAAACCGGTAAGAAACAAGATGCCTACAAGATTAAAGGTTTTCTTTTTAGTGGTATAATAACTATTGTTTACTACATATCTTTCAGTTGTATCCCTTAATAAGATCCATAACCCGCCAGTAATAATACTTATTTATCAATTTTAATTACTATCATAACCCCTCTCCCTTCAATTAATGTAATTAACTTTATATTTTATAACTCTATTAAATAATACACATTAAAGAAAATAAATTCCTCTAACAAATACATCATCCAACACTAAGAAAAACTCTATTAACAATACACCTTCAAATCAAACACATACATACATACACAAGCATGCATACATAGACTATACCCGTTCAAATTCTTCTTATAACCCCCAATTTGAAAAGTGTGTTGGATGTTAAAATATTTGCTTCAAAAATACTCTTCAATACATACATGCATCCATAAAACATGTACATACATACATAAAGTACATATACATGTATAAATCATACTCCTTCAATACAAACACATCTATACATACATAGACTATACCCCTTCAAATTCTTCTTCTAACCCCAATTTCATCAAATTAAAAGGCATATGACATTTTTAAAACTGTATATAGTGTAATTATTATTTACTATAGTGGGTAGATATATCCATGTTATACTTAACTTTGGCAATTAATAAACTATATATCTATATTATATTATACATTATATTATATATAAAATAAGTATGTAAACAAAAATATATTATATATAATATAATAGTGTCTTTTATTTGATGAACCAATAAGGTAATATAAAATTTATGCTGCTCAAAAGTATCATTTTTATAGTATTATTTAGCGATTTTATTTAACTCATTTTCCACTTGTAGTGCCCTCCATTACTTACATGCCATCAAATTGCATTCAATATTTCCATTAATCTCACCAAAACCTTTGATAATCTTTCATATTCCCACTTATCGAAGCTACACCATCAACTTTGATAATGAATGAATATTCCCACTTTTCAAAAGCTACACCATCAACTTTGATAATGAATGAATATTCCCACTTTTCAAAAGCTACACCATCAACTTTGATAATGAATGAATATTCCCACTTTTCAAAAGCTACACCATCAACTTTGATAATGAATGAATATTCCCACTTTTCAAAAGCTACACCATCAACTTTGATAATGAATGAATATTCCCACTTTTCAAAAGCTACACCATCAACTTTGATAATGAATGAATATTCCCACTTTTCAAAAGCTACACCATCAACTTTGATAATGAATGAATAGTTATTCATAACTTTGAGATTGTCACTTATCATTAAAAAATTCCTACATATGAAAACCTTTGATACCTTTGAAAAAATCAGACCCATATAATTTTACCCCTTCAAGCAAAATAACAATGTGGGTCTCACCCATTAAATGAGAAAACCGGTAAGAAACAAGATGCCTACAAGATTAAAGGTTTTCTTTTTAGTGGTATAATAACTATTGTTTACTACATATCTTTCAGTTGTATCCCTTAATAAGATCCATAACCCGCCAGTAATAATACTTATTTATCAATTTTAATTACTATCATAACCCCTCTCCCTTCAATTAATGTAATTAACTTTATATTTTATAACTCTATTAAATAATACACATTAAAGAAAATAAATTCCTCTAACAAATACATCATCCAACACTAAGAAAAACTCTATTAACAATACACCTTCAAATCAAACACATACATACATAGACTATACCCCTTCAAATTCTTCTTATAACCCCCAATTTGAAAAGTGTGTTGGATGTTAAAATATTTGCTTCAAAAATACTCTTCAATACATACATGCATCCATAAAACATGTACATACATACATAAAGTACATATACATGTATAAATCATACTCCTTCAATACAAACACATCTATACATACATAGACTATACCCCTTCAAATTCTTCTTCTAACCCCAATTTCATCAAATTAAAAGGCATATGACATTTTTAAAACTGTATATAGTGTAATTATTATTTACTATAGTGGGTAGATATATCCATGTTATACTTAACTTTGGCAATTAATAAACTATATATCTATATTATATTATACATTATATTATATATAAAATAAGTATGTAAACAAAAATATATTATATATAATATAATAGTGTCTTTTATTTGATGAACCAATAAGGTAATATAAAATTTATGCTGCTCAAAAGTATCATTTTATAGTATTATTTAGCGATTTTATTTAACTCATTTTCCACTTGTAGTGCCCTCCATTACTTACATGCCATCAAATTGCATTCAATATTTCCATTAATCTCACCAAAACCTTTGATAATCTTTCATATTCCAACTTTTCAAAAGCTACACCATCAACTTTGATAATGAATGAATATTCCCACTTTTCAAAAGCTACACCATCAACTTTGATAATGAATGAATAGTTATTCATAACTTTGAGAATCCCACTCATCATTTCACAAAAGATATTCCTATCTGAAAACTTTTAATTTGGAAAAAATCAGACTCATATAATCTCACACCCTTCAAGCAAAATGACAAAGTGGGCCCTACTTATTAAAAGAGAAAACCGGTAAGGAACAAGATGCCTACAAAATTAAAGGTTTTCTTTTTAGAGGTGAGATTCTCACTTATTATTAAAAAAAAGATATTCCTACATATGAAAACCTTTGATACCTATAAAAAAAATCAGACCCATATAATCTCACCCACTTCAAGCAAAAATAACAATGTGGGTCTCACCCATTAAATGAGAAAACCGGTAAGAAACAAGATGCTCACGAGATTAAAGGTTTTCTTTTTAGTGGTACAATAACTATTATTTACTACCTATCTTTTAGTTTTATCCCTTAATAAGATCCATAACCCTCTCAATAATAATACCTATTTATCCATTTCAATTACTATCATAACCCCACTCCCTTCAATTAATTTAATTAACTTTATATTTTATAACTCTATTAAATAATACATATTAAAGAAAACAAATTTCTCTAACAAATACATCATCCAACACTAAGAAAAACTCTATTAACAATACTCCTTCAAATCAAACACATACATACATACGTAAATAGACTATACCCCTTCAAATTCTTCTTATAACCCCCAATTTGAAAAGTGTGTTGGATGTTAAAATATTTACTTCTAAAAATGCTCTTTAATACATACATGAATCCATAAAACACGTACATACATACATAAATCACATACACATGCATAAATCATACTCCTTCAATACGAACACATCCATACATACAAAGACTATACCCCTTCAAATTCTCTTATAACCCCCAATTTTATCAAATTAAAAGGCATATGATATTTTTAAAACTATACATAGTGTAATTATTATTTACTATAGTGGGTAGATATATTCATGTTATACTTAACTTTGGCTATTAATAAACTTCATATCTATATTATATTATACATTATATTATATATAAAATAAGTATGTATACAAAAATATATTATATATAATATAATAGTGTCTTTTATTTGATGAACCAATAAGGTAATATAAACTTTATCTTTGGTCAAAAGTATCATTTTATAGTATTATTTAGCAATTTTATATAACAAACATCATTTCCTTGTAATTCCCTCCATTACTTACATGCCATCAAATTGCATTCAATATTTACGCTAATCCCACCCGGACCTTTGATAATCTTTCATATTCCCACTCTTTAGAAGCTACACCATTAATTTTGATAATGGACGAACATTTATTCATAACTTTGAGAATCCCACTTATCATTTCACAAAATGATATTCCCATCTATGAAAACTTTTGATTTGAAAAAAAAATCAGACTCATATAATCTCACCCTCTTCAAGCAAAATGACAAAGTGGGCCCTACCTATTAAAAGAGAAAACTGGTAAGGAACAAGATGCCTACAAGATTAAAGGTTTTCTTTTTAGTGGTATAATAACTACTATTTACTACCTATCATTCAATTTTATCCCTTAATAAGATCCATAACCCGCTCAATAATAATACCTATTTATCCATTTCAATTACTATCATAACCCCACTCCCTTTAATTAATTTAATTAACATTATTTTTATAACTCTATTAAATAATACATATTAAAGCACACAAATTCCTCTAACAAATACATCATCCAACACTAAGAAAAACTCTATTAACAATACTCCTTCAAATCAAACACATACATACATACACATACATGAATATATAGACTATACCCCTTCAAATTCTTCTTATAATCCCCAATGTGAAAAGTGTGTTGGATGTTAAGACATTTGTCGCTAAAAATGCTCTTCAATACATACATCGTCAATAAAACACGTACATACATACATAAATAAAGCACATACATGCATACATTAATTATATACACACATACATAAATCATATTTCTTCAAATCAAACACATACATACATACACATACATGCACATATAGACTATACCCCTTCAATTCTTCTTATGACCCCAATGTTATCAAATTAAAAGACATATGATATTTTTAACTATATATAGTGTAATTATTATTTACAATAGTAGCTAGATATATCCATGTTATGCTTAAATTTAGCTATTAAAAATTTTATATCTATATTATATTATACATTATATTATATAGAAAATAAGTATGTAAACAAAAATTTATTATATATAATATAATAGTGGCTCATGTTTGTTGGACCAATAGGGTAACATAAAATATGCTGCTCAAAGTATCATTTTATAGAATTATTTAGCAATTCTATATAATAAACATTATTTTCCGTTGCAATGCCTTCTATTACTTAGATGCCATCAAATTGCATTCAATATTCCCGCTAATCTTAGCCAAACCTTTGATAATCTTTCATATTCCCACTTATCGAAGCTACACCATCAACTTTGGTACTAAATGAATAATTCTTCATAACTTTGAGATTGTCACTTATCATTAAAAAATTCCTACATATGAAAACCTTTGATACCTTTGAAAAAATCGACCCATATAATCTCACACCCTTCAAGCAAAATAACAATGTGGGTCTCACCCATTAAAAGAGAAAACCGGTAAGGAACAAGATGCTTACAAGATCAAAGGTTTTCTTTTTAGTGGTATAATAACTAATATTTACTACCTATCTTTCAATTTTATCCCTTAATAAGATCCATAAACCGCTCAATAATAATACCTATTTATCCATTTCAATTACTATCATAACCCCACTCCCTTTAATTAATTTAATTAACTTTATTTTTATAACTCTATTAAATAATACATATTAAAGCACACAAATTCCTCTAACAAATACATCATCCAACACTAGGAAAAACTCTATTAACAATACTTCAACGTAAATAGACTATACCCCTTCAAATTCTTATTATAATCCCCAATGTGAAAAGTGTGTTGGATGTTAAGACATTTGCTCCTAAAAATGCTCTTCAATACATACATCGTCAATAAAACACGTACATACATACATAAAGCACATACATGCATACATTAATTATATACACACATGCATAAATCATATTTCTTCAAATCAAACACATACATACATACACATACATGAATATATAGACTATACCCCTTCAATTCTTCTTATGACCCCAATGTTATCAAATTAAAAGACATATGATATTTTTAACTATATATAGTGTAATTATTATTTACAATAGTAGCTAGATATATCCATGTTATGCTTAAATTTAGCTATTAAAAATTTTATATCTATATTATATTATACATTATATTATATAGAAAATAAGTATGTAAACAAAAATTTATTATATATAATATAATAGTGGCTCATGTTTATAAAATAAGTATATAATTATTATTTACATTATATTATATAAAATATGCTGCTCAAAGTATCATTTTATAGAATTATTTAACAATTCTATATAATAAACATTATTTTCTAGTTGCAATACCTTCTATTACTTAGATGCCATCAAATTGCATTCAATATTCCGTTAATCTTAACCAAGCGTTTGATAATCTTTCATATTCCCACTTATCGAAGCTACACCATCAACTTTGGTACTAAATGAATAATTACGCATAACTTTGAGATTGTCACTTATCATTAAAAAATTCCTACATATGAAAACCTTTGATACCTTTGAAAAAATCAGACCCATATAATTTTACCCCTTCAAGCAAAATAACAATGTGGGTCTCACCCATTAAAAGAGAAAACCGTAAGAAACAAGATGCCTACGAGATCAAAGGTTTTCTTTTTAGTGGTATAATAACTATTGTTTACTACATATCTTTCAGTTGTATCCCTTAATAAGATCCATAACCAGCTCAGTAATAATACTTATTTATCAATTTTAATTACTATCATAACCCCTCTCCCTTCAATTAATGTAATTAACTTTATATTTTATAACTCTATTAAATAATACACATTAAAGAAAATAAATTCCTCTAACAAATACATCATCCAACACTAAGAAAAACTCTATTAACAATACACCTTCAAATCAAACACATACATACATACATACATAGACTATACCCGTTCAAATTCTTCTTATAACCCCAATTTGAAAAGTGTGTTGGATGTTAAAATATTTGCTTCAAAAATACTCTTCAATACATACATGCATCCATAAAACATGTACATACATACATAAAGTACATATACATGTATAAATCATACTCCTTCAATACAAACACATCTATACATACATAGACTATACCCCTTCAAATTCTTCTTCTAACCCCAATTTCATCAAATTAAAAGGCATATGACATTTTTAAAACTGTATATAGTGTAATTATTATTTACTATAGTGGGTAGATATATCCATGTTATACTTAACTTTGGCAATTAATAAACTATATATCTATATTATATTATACATTATATTATATATAAAATAAGTATGTAAACAAAAATATATTATATATAATATAATAGTGTCTTTTATTTGATGAACCAATAAGGTAATATAAAATTTATCTTTGCTCAAAAGTATCATTTTATAGTATTATTTAGCGATTTTATTTAACTCATTTTCCACTTGTAGTGCCCTCCATTACTTACATGCCATCAAATTGCATTCAATATTTCCATTAATCTCACCAAAACCTTTGATAATCTTTCATATTCCAACTTTTCAAAAGCTACACCATCAACTTTGATAATGAATGAATATTCCCACTTTTCAAAAGCTACACCATCAACTTTGATAATGAATGAATAGTTATTCATAACTTTGAGAATCCCACTCATCATTTCACAAAAGATATTCCTATCTACGAAAACTTTTAATTTGGAAAAAATCAGACTCATATAATCTCACACCCTTCAAGCAAAATGACAAAGTGGGCCCTACTTATTAAAAGAGAAACCGGTAAGGAACAAGATGCCTACAAAATTAAAGGTTTTCTTTTTAGAGGTGAGATTCTCACTTATTATTAAAAAAGATATTCCTACATATGAAAACCTTTGATACCTATAAAAAAATCAGACCCATATAATCTCACCCACTTCAAGCAAAATAACAATGTGGGTCTCACCCATTAAATGAGAAAACCAGTAGAAACAAGATGCTCACGAGATTAAAGGTTTTCTTTTTAGTGGTACAATAACTATTATTTACTACCTATCTTTTAGTTTTATCCCTTAATAAGATCCATAACCCTCTCAATAATAATACCTATTTATCCATTTCAATTACTATCATAATCTCACTCCCTTCAATTAATTTAATTAACTTTATATTTTATAACTCTATTAAATAATACATATTAAAGAAAACAAATTTCTCTAACAAATACATCATCCAACACTAAGAAAAACTCTATTAACAATACTCCTTCAAATCAAACACATACATACATGCATAGACTATACCCCTTCAAATTCTTCTTATAACCCCAATTTGAAAAGTGTGTTGGATGTTAAAATATTTACTTCTAAAAATGCTCTTTAATACATACATGAATCCATAAAACACGTACATACATACATACATAAATCACATACACATGCATAAATCATACTCCTTCAATACTGAACACATCCATACATACAAAGACTATACCCCTTCAAATTCTCTTATAACCCCAATTTTATCAAATTAAAAGGCATATGATATTTTTAAAACTATACATAGTGTAATTATTATTTACTATAGTGGGTAGATATATTCATGTTATACTTAACTTTGGCTATTAATAAACTTCATATCTATATTATATTATACATTATATTATATATAAAATAAGTATGTATACAAAAATATATTATATATAATATAATAGTGTCTTTTATTTGATGAACCAATAAGGTAATATAAACTTTATCTTTGGTCAAAAGTATCATTTTTATAGTATTATTTAGCAATTTTATATAACAAACATCATTTCCTTGTAATTCCCTCCATTACTTACATGCCATCAAATTGCATTCAATATTTCTGTTAATCCCACCCAGACCTTTGATAATCTTTCATATTCCCACTCTTTAGAAGCTACACCATTAATTTTGATAATGGACGAACATTTATTCATAACTTTGAGAATCCCACTTATCATTTCACAAAATGATATTCCCATCTATGAAAACTTTTGATTTGAAAAAAATCAGACTCATATAATCTCACCCTCTTCAAGCAAAATGACAAAGTGGGCCCTACCTATTAAAAGAGAAAACCGTAAGGAACAAGATGCCTACAAGATTAAAGGTTTTCTTTTTAGTGGTATAATAACTACTATTTACTACCTATCATTCAATTTTATCCCTAATAAGATCCATAACCCGCTCAATAATAATACCTATTTATCCATTTCAATTACTATCATAACCCCACTCCCTTTAATTAATTTAATTAACATTATTTTTATAACTCTATTAAATAATACATATTAAAGCACACAAATTCCTCTAACAAATACATCATCCAACACTAAGAAAAACTCTATTAACAATACTCCTTCAAATCAAACACATACATACATACATTAAATAGACTATACCCCTTCAAATTCTTCTTATAATCCCCAATGTGAAAAGTGTGTTGGATGTTAAAATATTTACTTCTAAAATGCTCTTCAATACATACATGCATCAATAAAACATGTACATACATACATAAATAAAGCACATACATGCATACATTAATTATATACACACATACATAAATCATATTTCTTCAAATCAAACACATACATACATACACATACATGCACATATAGACTATACCCTTGAATTCTTCTTATGACCCCAATGTTATCAAATTAAAAGACATATGATATTTTTAACTATATATAGTGTAATTATTATTTACAATAGTAGCTAGATATATCCATGTTATGCTTAAATTTAGCTATTAAAAATTTTATATCTATATTATATTATACATTATATTATATAGAAAATAAGTATGTAAACAAAAATTTATTATATATAATATAATAGTGTCTTTTATTTGATGAACCAATAAGGTAATATAAAATTTATCTGCTCAAAAGTATCATTTTTATAGAATTATTTAGCAATTCTATATAATAAACATTATTTTCTAGTTGCAATGCCTTCTATTACTTAGATGCCATCAAATTGCATTCAATATTCCGCTAATCTTAGCCAAACCTTTGATAATCTTTCATATTCCCACTTATCGAAGCTACACCATCAACTTTGGTACTAAATGAATAATTCTTCATAACTTTGAGATTGTCACTTATCATTAAAAAAGGGATTCGTACATATGAAAACCTTTGATACCTTTGAAAAAAATCAGACCCATATAATCTCACCCCTTCAAGCAAAATAACAATGTGGGTCTCACCAATTAAAAGAAAACCGGTAAGAAACAAGATGCCTACGAGATCAAAGGTTTTCTTTTTAGTGGTATAATAACTATTATTTACTACCTATCTTTCAATTGTATCCCTTAATAAGATCCATAACCCACTCAATAATAATACCTATTTATCAATTTCAATTACTATCATAACCCCACTCCCTTCAATTAGTTTAATTAACTTTATATTTTATAACTCTATTAAATAATACATATTAAAGAAAATAAATTCCTCTAACAAATACATCATCCAACACTAAGAAAAACTCTATTAACAATACTCCTTCAAATCAAACACATACATACATACATTACATAGACTATACCCCTTCAAATTCTTCTTATAACCCCAATTTGAAAAGTGTATTGGATGTTAAAATATTTGCTTCAAAAATGCTCTTCAATACATGCATGCATCCATAAAACACGTACATACATACATAAAGCACATACACATGCATAAATCATACTCCTTCGATACAAACACATCTTTACATACATAGACTATACCCCTTCAAATTCTTTTTATAAACCCCAATTTCATCAAATTAAAAGGCATATGATATTTTTAAGCTATATATATATAGTGTAATTATTATTTACTATAGTGAGTAGATATATCCATGTTATACTTAACTTTGGCTATTAATAAACTTTATATCTATATTATATTATACATTATATTATATATAAAATCAGTATGTATACAAAAATATATTATTATATATAATATAATAATGTCTTTTATTTGATGAACCAATAAGGTAATATAAAATTTATGCTGCTCAAAAGTATCAATTTTATTGTATTATTTAGCGATTTTATATAACAAACATCATTTTCCACTTGTAATGCCCTCCATAACATACATGCCATCAAATTGCATTCAATATTTCTATTAATTTCACCCAAACCATTGATTATCTTTCATATTCCCACTTGTCGAAACTACACTATGAACTTTGATAATGAACGAATAGTTATTCATAACTTTGAGAATCCCACTTATCATTTCACAAAATAATATTCCTATCTATGAAAACTATTAATTTGAAAAAAAAATCAGACTCATATAATCTCACCCCCCTTCAAGCAAAATGACAAAGTGGGCCCTACCTATTAAAAGAGAAAACGGTAAGGAACAAGATGCCTACAAGATTGAAGGTTTTCTTTTTAATGGTGAGATTCTCACTTATCATTAAAAAAAAAAGATATTCCTACATATGAAAATCTTTGATAACTTTGAAAAAAAATCAGACCCATATAATCTCACCCCCTTCAAGCAAAATAACAATATGGGTCACACCCATTAAAAGAAAACGGTTAGAAACAAGATGCCCACTAGGCTAAAGGTTTTGTTTTTAGTGGTATAATAACTATTATTTACTACCTATCGTTCAATTTTATCCCTTAATAAGATCCATAATCCGGCTCAATAATAATACCTATTTATCCATTTCAATTACTATCATAACCCCACTCCCTTCAATTAATTTAATTAGATTTATTTTTATAACTCTATTAAATAATACATATTAAAGCAAACAAATTCCTCTAACAAATACATCATCCAACACTAAGAAAAACTCTATTAACAATACTCCTTCAAATCAAACACATACATACATATTTACCCCTTCAAATTCTTATTATAATCCCCAATTTGAAAAGTGTGTTGGATGTTAAAATATTTACTTCGAAAATGCTCTTCAATACATACATGCATCTGTAAAATACATACATACATACATAAAGCACATACACGTTCATAAATCATACTCGTTAATACATACACATCCATACATACATAGACTATACCCTTCAAATCTCTTATAACCCCAATATTATCAAATTAAAAGGCATATGATATTTTTAAAACTATATATAGTGTAATTATTATTTACTATAGTGAATAGATATATCCATGTTATACATAACTTTGGCTATTAATAAACTTTATATCTATATTATATTATACATTATATTATTTATAAAATAAGTATGTATACAAAATGTATTATATATAATATAATAGTGTCTTTTATTTGATGAACCAATAAGGTAATATAAAATTTATCTTTGCTCAAAAGTATCATTTTTATAGTATTATTTAGCGATTTTATATAACATACATCATTTTCCAGTTATAATGCCCTCCATTACTTACATGCCAACAAATTACATTCAATATTTCTGTTAATCTCACCTAAACCTTTGATAATCTTTCATATTCCCACTTATCGAAGCTACACCATCAACTTTGATAATGAGCGAATAGTTATTCATAACTTTTGACATTCCCACTTATCATTTCACAAAATGATATTCCTATCTATGAAAACTTTTGGTTTGAAAAAAATCAGACTTATATAATCTCACCCCTTCAAGCAAAATGACAAAGTGGGTCCTACCTATTAAAAGAGAAAACTGGTATGGAACAAGATGCCTACAAGATTAAAGGTTTTCTTTTTAGTGGTATAATAACTATTATTTACTACATATCTTTCACTTGTATCCATAAATAAAATCTCTAAGCCCATCAATAATAATACCTATTTATCCATTGAACTCCTATCATAATCTCACTCCCTTCAATTAATTTAATTAATTTTATTTTTATAACTCTATTAACAATAATATATATTAAAGCAAACAAATTCCTCCAATAAATACATTATCCAACACTTAGAGAAACAATATTAACATTTTTTTGAAGGTAAAAATAGGGCGAGATGCCCTGTTCAAAATTTCATTGACATAGCTAACTTCACCTAGATTAAGTAAGACTAAGAGTAGTAGTGAACAAATAATTCATACACATGAGTAGGGAGCGGACCATTGTCGTCACCTACAACATAAGTCATAGATGTTTGATTAAAACTAACTTAGCCAAAACTTATAGGAAATCTAGAGAAAACAAAGTCCAACTACAAAAGTTTTAGAGCTAGTACCAGCTCGTCCATATATACAAGTAATACACAACCAAAATAAAAACTGAAATGATTGAGATTAGTGTCTTAAAAATAAAAGGAGAGCGTTGATCTAGCAGAAGCTGTCATATTCATCAATCTGATAGTCTGTACCACCCATCTATAGAGCTGTTAGTCGTCGTTCCTCTGCTAAAGCTCGTAAGGTAGCTGCTCTTTTAGAAGAGAATGAAGTGTGCAATATTAGTAGCAAGCTTAGAAGTAGATGTTGATATATTATTGAAAATAAGGTTGTTCCTTGCTCTCCAAATGCATCAGCAAAGAGTAGTGAAGAGAATTGACCATAACTTTCTGCTTCCTCTATCTTTTATCAAAGAACCATATGTCTCAATAACATTACACCAATTTCGAGGTAGAGTGGGTAACTTGAGAATAGGCAAGAAAAGGTTCCAAACTTCCAAAGCAAAAGGGCATTGAATAAACAAGTGCACATCACTTTCTGTTTGGCCAGAGTAAAAAGAATAAGCTGTGTCTCCAATCCATCCTTTAGACTCAAGATTGGCTTTTGTATGGAGTCTCCTCTTTGAAAGAAGTCATAAGAAGATTTTAGCTTTGGATGGGAGAATAGAATTCTAGATGAAGTTGAAACCATTAAAAGAAGTGTCACTACTGTTTAGCAAGGTGTATAGATTCTTGACTGTGAAGCTCCCTGAAGGATGATATGGCCACCAGACCTCATCTTTATTGTTATTTGGAGTGATAGAGAGGCAATGGAGGAAATCTTTCAATTTGGTCACTTGTTCTCTATCTTGGACAGTACTTAGCCTTCAAATCAGAGGTTGCCACCTTCGTTAGTTGTTGTGAAAGATCCTCTGAGATCTAACACTAACATTGCTAAAGAAGGAAAATTATAGGCTAGGGAAAAAAGAGATGCCAAAGAGTTATATCCTGACCATTTTTCCTTCCAGAATCTTAGATGAGAACCCTCACCTAATTTCCATAAAACCAGAATCTTTAAAGCTTGACTACTAGAGAAAATGTCATGCCACAATTTAGAGGCAAAGCTACTAGGTGGTGTGCAATTAGGGTTTGAATAACCAGATGAGTATAATAAAGAAAGAACATTACCGACAAAAGAATTATTTTGGCTCTCCTTCCACATCCATTTGGATAGAAGAGCAAGATTAAAATTAGAGAAATTCATAATACCCAAACCCCCTTCCCTTTTGGATTTACCTACCACTTCCCATTTCATAAGAGACTTGCCTCTAAAATCATTTGCATTTCCACCCCCACCCCCACCCCCCATAAGAAGTTTCTTCTAATTCTCTCCATTGCCTTAATAAACCAAATAAGGAGTTTGAAAAATGATAAATAATATAAAGATAGAGAGGATAAAATAGAGTTTATGAGAGTTAAACGTCCCCCAATAGATAATTGTTTGCTTTTCTACATGAAAAGTCTCTTAGAAAGTTTATACAAGAGAGGTTGCCAATCATCTTTGGTGAGAGAACCTTTCTCCATAGAAAAACCAAGATATTTGGCAAACAAGGCACCTTTAGTAGAGGATTTTCCAAAATAAAAAAGGCTAGTTTTAGCATAATTAATTCCTAACCCTGACACGTCCTCAAACATATAGAAAATGGACTTTAACACAACAAAGTCAAAAGAGATGGCTCTACTCATGATAATAGTGTCATCAGCAAACTGCAGAGATATGATATTATTTAACTCACCCTTAATATGTAACTCTAACAAATCCCCAGTAGTTATACTTGAAGTGAGCATCTTGTTGAGGACATCCGCAACAAGGATAAAAAGCATAGGTGAGAGAAGGTCACCTCACTTTAAGCCTCTAGAACAGTTGAAATACTTAGATGGGGATCCACTAATAAGAATAGCTGACTTGGAGGACTGAAGGATATGTCCAATCCATTAACACCACTTGACCCTAAAGCCTCTGGATTTGAGCATCTCAAGGATTAAAGACCAATTAACACAATCAAAGGCCTTCATTAAATCAACTTTGATCATATAAATTTCCTTTCTCTTGCTGGAGCAAGTGTGAAGGAGTTCATGAGCAATGACACATGAATCAAGTGTAGATTTGCCACTTTGAAAAGCAAATTGAGTAGGATCAACAAGGTCTGAAAGAAAAGGAGCAAGTCTGTTTGCCAGAACCTTAGTAGAAATTTTAAAAATGCAATTCAAAAGACTTGTAGGTCTAAATTTTTAACATAACAAGCTCCTTCTATTTTAGGAATGAGGGAGATAGAGAAAAGTTAATATTGTTGGGGATCATGGTAAACTACATCAAAAACACAAAAGATATCATCTTTGATAATTTCTCAAAATTCTTAGTAAAAGAGAATCAGATAACCATCAGGTCCAGGACACTTATCAGGATAAAGATCAAACATAGCATTCTTGATCTCTTCATAAGAAAATTGATGGTCAAGAGATTGGAGATCAATGATGTGGTTAGGGTATAAGGAGTCCCAATCCAGGGAAAAAGAGGAGGGACCCTTAGCTGAGAACATGGAGGAGAAAAAAAATCTAGAAATCCCTTATGTTTACACTGCTCAGATGAGACAATTTAATCATTGATGATGAGGTTGGGAATGAAGGTTTTCCTTCTAGTAAAGGAGCAGTTTTGTGGAAACAAGAAGTGTTGTTATCACCTTCTTTCAGCCACGTAATTCTAGATCTTTAGCACCAATGAATCTCTTCTTCCTGACAATGAAGCTAAGTTCAAACTTAAAATTTCTTCTAGCAAAAGATTCCTAATCAGTAAGGGGTCAGTTCTCTTTAAGGAGGTTAAGAGAAGTAATAGAAGAGAGTTTTTCTCTTGGAAGAGGCTATGGATCCAAAGATGCTTTTTCCACCATTTGATTCTTTTTTTCAAAAGTTTGAGTTTGGAACTAAAAGCAAGAACATGATTACCTATGCAAGAGAAGGAACTCTAACATTAAGCAATAAAGTTTTTAAAGGATGAGTGAGAGAGCCACACTTTCTCAAATCTAAAAAGATGAGAAGATAGAGGTCCACTTGAGTCCAAAATGATAGGAGTATGATCTGAGCAAGATGAAGGGAAGGAATACTGGACTAAGGAAGGAAAGTAAAATTCAAAATCAGACTTGATGAGGAATCTGTCAAGCCTAGCTAGACTTGGATCCTCTCTCATGTTGGACCAAGTAAATTATCTACCACTGTTATGTCATCATATAACCTAAGTGCTAATCCTCCCCATGGAGCCGACACGTATCCCAGATTATTGGGGCCTTATCGCTACTCGACCCTAGGCAGGACGAGTCCATTGAGTCATCACTCTACAAGGCCGGGTTGATAACTTTCAATGCCGACTAGAAAGGCGATACTTATCGGCCCACTCACAGAGCCGAGTCGAGAGGCGATTTGTCCTCGAACCCCTCGCCGATAGCTGGTGAGCATCATCATTGCTTCTGCCACGCGAGTCTCCATGACTCATCGCCCTCCATCAGAACCACGCCTCCTTAGTCACCATCACATCAAGCTCAAAGGTGACTCAGCTCATCAATAGTTGACACCTGTAGACTATCTGTGGATTTAGCTATTTTCCTAGACTTGGCCAAAATTACATTTACGCCCCTTTCAGCTGGGTATAAATAGGCTCATTGCCTACTAACCAAAGGGGGGCAATCTCTGACCAGAGTAACGCAATTTCTGCACACTTAACTTAGAACTTGTTTAGTTCATTGATCTCCTTCTCCACTCAAGCTTAATACTGACTTGATCGTCAGAGAAATCACCGAAGAACCCAACTCCGATTATCTAACGTGTTATCATTTTGCAGAACTCTCATCCTATCAGGGGATCGGCCACCAAAGGGGATGAAGGGACCCACAACATCTTCAAAATCGACTCTAAACCCCGCTGTTGAGAACTTTGACATCAACACTGGCGCCCACCGTGGAGCCTCTTCATCTCTTTTTGAGAAGGTAGTTGATCCCCTGTGTTCGGAGCCTAGGAATAACAAGTTGCCATCGTCGTTTAACGTTTAAAGCTCTACGGCAGTCACGAAATTCTATCCAAGATTAAATAAAGAGTAAAGGCAAGACGACAGGTTTGTCATAAAGCATAAGTATAAACTAGTTCGGGGGATACCTCCCCAAAGTATAGTCAACTGAAGAAGATCCTTCCATAAATAAGAGATATTTTTTGCTGTGTACTAACCTGCATGTAGTCTTCACCATGCAATCTTCATCAACTCAGCACACACCCAAGACCTTGGTATCATTTTGAGTAAACACAAGGCAAGGGGTTGAGTCGCCCCCAACACGGTTGAATTTAACACATAAGACCTTGGTACCCATTCGGGATAAAATCACAACACATCATCAAATTCTATCATCTTTGACTCAAAAGACCTTGGCATCATTTTCATAAGCCCAAGGCACGTACCAAAGACCTTGGTGTCATTGCGAATAAACCCAAGGCACGAGGTCGAGTCGTCCCCAGCACAAGGCACAAAGCCGAGTCACTTCGACCCAGGAATATCTGAAAGCAAACTTGTACTCGATCAAAGAAGATTACAAACTCTTAAAACACGTAAGAACGTAATCACAAAGGTACACAGTTCAGAATTGACAAAAGTAAATCCTTTTTCATTCATATATTCTAAATATTTACAAGTACAAAAAAAGTACTAACAAAAAAGAGAGAAAATACATATGAGCCCCTAAGGGGCCGGACTCGGAGAAGGCATAGGTCTTGGAGATGGAGTGACACTGGAACTCTGAGCAGGCTTGGAAGGATGGGCTCTAGGACCAGGAGCAGGAGTCGAGCATGAAGCGGTAGCGTCAGTGGAAGTTGACGGAGGAATCGGCTGAAGTATAGACCCGGCCACTTCGCCCCCTTCCTCTCCTAGCAAGCTCACCCAACTTTCATCATCTTCATCCCTACTCTCAGCATCGAGCATGAGCCCCCCTCCTTTCTTCTCTATCTCCTGTAGAGTGCCAAGGCAGTTAGCTACTCGAGGAGGGTAATAGAATCACTCAGGATTGGTTTTGAGCTCGGTCAGAAGCTGCATATCCAACTAGTCGAAGCCGGCTTGCAAGTGAGTGCCACCTCCACCTTCCTGAGAGTACCATTCCAGTAGTCCTCAACAATCTCGAACCAGTAGGCCTCGAACTCCAGATGAGCAAGGTGACCCTGCAATGCCTGTATTTCAGCTGGAGATGACTCATGTTGTCTCTCAGCCTCCAAGGCTGCTCAGGTGGTCTCCTACCTTAGCTTTTCATGAGCGATCTGCTCCTCCTTCAGCTGATCCTACAGAATCTCAGCGTTCTAGTGAGCCAACCGAGCTCGCTCATAGGCATTGGCACTTTCTTGCCTTTTGACCTCAACCTTCTCGGTCAAGTGTCTTATCTTCTCTCGGAGCTCATGCTTGAGATGGCCGAGATCTTCTTGGAGCCTACTGATCTCGATCGACTTCTTGCTATTGGACGCCTTTAGGCCCTTAACCATGTTGTCCCGCGTCTCCACTTCCTGGTGCCATTTGCCGTCACTTCTTCTCCAGGCTACCAGTTCCTCCTCCTTGGCAGCCAGATTCAGGAGAGTCATCTCGTGGGCCACCTTTTGAGCTTCCAACTCTTCTTGGTGCTTGAGGTAGAGGTTCTGTGTATGCTCGAACTGAGAAAATAGTTCCTACTCTACCAAAGCCCCCCAAAGCATGTAACCCTTGAGGGACTGATGGAGGCCGACACCTAGCATAGCTGCGAGGATCTCGTCATCTCGAGGCAAGAAGAACTGCTCCAAAGCCTTAGTCTAGGTGAGCAGAGACTCCATAACCGACCCCCTCCTATCAAGATGCCGCCTAGGCTCAAATTTGAACTCCTCGAACGGCTCTTTATCATAGCAAGGGCCAACTCTGGAGGAACCCATCAACAGCATCTTTAGTTCACCCCATTTCTCCACGTCGAGCTCATTGATGTAGTGGGGGGAAAGGCCATCTGAATCCCAAAGCAGGGGATGCCCCTTTAGCTATCAGCTCATTTCCATGCCAATGGGCCGACTCAGCAGGCATGTCAGGGGCCACCTCCTTCTCCATTGGAGCCTCGACCCCTTTGGCCTCGGCCGTCAGGATCTCGGTCCCCCTTTCTTTAGCAGGGGACCTATCATCGATGAAGACGACATCTAGTAGCAGTGGAGCCATAGAAGCTTCTTGGGTAGGGATGGTAGGTGCGTCGTCCCCTATAGCTTCCTGAGGAGCGGGATCTCATTTGGTGGTTGGCTTGCTACACCCCTCTGAGCAGCAGAGGGAGTACCCGCCTCCCTCCCAGCTTCAGCCTTGTCTTTAAGAGCTTCAGCACTCTCAGAGGGACCTCGGCTGCCCACCTTCTTTAGTCATCTCTTCTTCTTTTCAGACCTCTTGGCCTGAACTGTGGCAGAACTCGACCCGGCCAGTCAAGATGCTATCTCGGCTGCATTGGCCTGTACTCTCTTGGCCTCCTCAGGGGCCAAGTCAGAGCGGAGGAGCTTCTTTGGCCTCATTGAGGGCCCTCCCCAAGTTCGAGCGGGTGGGGCCGCTAGCACCATCTCAGTCTCCTCCGAGCCCAGTGTCAACACGGCTGATCGTGTTTCATCATCCGCAGTTGGAGGAACTAAAGAGATGTCGATAACTCGTAGTACTGAGTTGTCGAAGAGGTTCTCACTTCGGTGGGAACTAGTACAGGCCTTGATCATGTCGAGTGCTCGCTTCTCATCGCTCGATAGTAGACCCAACCTCAGCACATCTTTGTTGATTTCGAGCCACAAGGAGTAGGCCAAGATAGTGTTGCCTCCAAAGACCCACACGAACCTCTCCTTCCAATCCTTATTGGACTCGGGGGTGTTGGACACAATCTTGAGACCCCCAAAGATCTAGAGGTAATAGTGGCCCTCCTGCTGATTTACTTTCACACAGACGAGGTGGCCGGGAATTCTCAGAGTCGGCTCGACTCCTAGCCAATGGCACATAATAACAAACCCCACCAGAGTGACGATGGAATTCGACTTCATCTGTGACGGCGACACTCCCAAAGCTTCAAAGACTCAGCGGAGGAAGGGGTGGAGTGGCAGACGCAGCCCATACTCTAGATGCTTTAGATACACCAGAGCTATGTTGTTGCCATGGTCGAACACCGCCTGCATACGTGCCGGTGTCGACAGGGCGAACGCCCTAGGGATATCATATTTATCATAAAGAGTCTCTAGCAGTGACGACGACATCTTCAAATGAAACTTCTAAAGTAGTTGATCTGAGCCTCATTCCGAGCCATTGAAGATGAAGATGCCATTAGATCAAATGATCGCCGGAGAAGAAGGCAAGAAAGGATCGGAAATCGCTCAAGGAAGAAAGAGATCTGAGCATTTTTTGAAGTAGCAACTCATCCCATCTCAGAACGGTTGTACTTATAGGCAGAAGAGCCGACATGTGGTGAGATCACAACAGCCGACCCAGTCATTGACGGACGGCTGGGATCAATCTCAGAATTTGAGGCGACCGCTCCAAAACCAAAGCGCTGCTCGCCTTGATTAGCTCGCAATCTTTGCTTAGGAACTGAGGTGATGGTAGCTCAAGATTTTCGCTCTATAAGGCTGAGTCGACAACTTTTGAGGCTGACTAGAAGGCGATACTTATCGACCCACTCACAGAGCCGAGTCGAGAGGTGGTTTGTCCTTAAACCCCTCGCCGACAGCTGGTCAGCATCATCATTGCTTCTGTCACGTGAGTCTCCATGACTCGTCACCCTCCATCAGCACCACGCCTCCTTAGTCACCATCACATCAAGCTCATAGGTGACTCATCTCATCTGCAGTTGACAATTATAGACTATCTATTGATTCAGCTATCTGCCTGGACTTGGCCAAAATTATATTTACACCACTTTTTAGCTTGGTATAAATAGGCTCATCGCCTACTAACCAAAGGGGGGCAATCTCTAACCAGAGTAATGCAATTTCTGTACACTTAACTTAGAACTTGTTCAGTTCATTGATCTTCTTCTCCACTCAAGCTTAATACTGACTTAATCGTTGGAGGAATCACCGGAGAATCCAACTCCGGTCCTCTAACGTGTTGTCATTTTGCAGAACTCTCACCTTATCAAGGGATCGGCCATCAAAGGAGACGAAGGGACCCCCAACATCTTCAATATCGACTCTAAACCCCGCTGTTGAGCACTTGGACATCAACCACCACTAAGAGGGATATCCATGAGAAAAAGAGAATTAACTAAGCTTTTGAAGGAGTTAATATCTCTTATAGAGCTAGTTTTATCACTCATTTCCCTTATATTAAGCGTGACATTAAAATCTCTAAAAATGGCCCAAGACAATGGAAAGAGGGAGCTAATTCTTTGAATTTCCCACCAACACACCTCGCTTTCATCTCTCTCACAGGGAGCATAGATAGAAGTGACAATAAACTTTCACTTAGAGAGTTTGTGATAAAGAACAGTAGAAACAGAAAAGATCCATATGTAGAAGCCAATATATTCATAAAGGTTATCATTCCACCCTAGCAACACACCACTCTAGCCTCTATAGCCTCTAAGCTTAACCATGCAATAATTCTCTGTCCACCCAAAGCTTTAAGGGATCTAGGTTTAACAGAGTTTAGTTTAGATTTTTGAAGACCATAATGTCAACCTTAGAGAATAAGATGCAATATCTGACTAACCTTATTTTGACTAGGTTGTTTAACCCTCTAACATTCCACGATCCAATCGTCATGAAACTAAACATGGCAACCAGACTCCACAACTAAAAACCACAGATCCAACCTATGGTCTAAGAGCTCAGGTTGGCTCTTTCAACCTCTAGGGATTTCAGATTGCAAAGAGCCTTTTCATTTAAGGGCTCCTTAATACCACAATTAGCAGCAATGTTTGAAAGAACCTCTCCAGATAAAGAATTAATTGGCAAAGGAGGTGTAGAAGTAGAAGAGGACTAACCCTTTCTATGGAGAGGAGGTAGGGATTTCCTGAGCCTGCCATGAAATGCTGGTAGGGCTTGTGGCAGAGTGATAATGGTGTAATCCGACGCCGTCTCTGTCTGATTAGCCTCTCAAAACCTAGCGGCTGAGCTGAGCAGGAGATAACATCTGGAGAGTTCTTAAAAAGAAGATGAGGAAGAGGTGTCTGAGCTTTTATAGCCTACCGATGGAGCTTTCCTGGATGGGCCTGCTTCAGGGCCTTTCTGAAGATTAGAATAAAAGGCTTTCGACTTTCTCCTCGGTTAAATCACGGTTTTACCATCAAAATTAACCTTCACCATATCTAAAAAGTTAATAACGGGGAAACTTTTGGAGTGCCCCGAATCTTGTGATTGTAGGATCTACGGTTTCCTTAAGTACTTCCATATTTCCCGCTGAATTTGAATTGTTGTCAATTACATTTTTACCCTTTTCATCAATTCTAGCCTAGTTCTTCTCAATGTTCGACTGTTGCTCAGGTGGGTCATCAGAGGAAAATAGCCACTGAACCTCGGAGTCTATCTCTTGCCATATCGCTCCCAAATCTTTCCAGGAGAACTGTGTAGAAGAATCTCCTTCTCTCAAGACGAATTATGTCCCTTTCTTAGTTTTTAGCTTCTCCTCAGGAATTGGATGTCCTAGGATTTCTATCATTGCTCTACCCTCCATGAGCGATCCACTAACAAGAGACACATAATGAAAGATGATAGATTTTGGGATGTCTCGAGTACATTTGACTTTTAAGAGCACTTTGCAGGCTGAGATTTCTTCCATGAATAACACATCCCGCGATCATTCAAAGAGTTCACCAATGTCGTTAAGCAGATTGGAAAGAAAATCACTGTCTCACAAGTGAAGAGGGAAGTTGGACAATTTTATCCATACTAACTCTGGCTTAGGAAAAACCTCCATGCCTTTAGTTTCTGTCCACTTGCAGAAGGTTCCACCAAAGGACCCCATGTCTATGTACCCTGACTTTACAGCTTGGTCAGGAAAAAGAGGATTTGGAAATTGAACTAAGAAAGAAACTTTGTCCGACTGAAGGATTTGATGAGGCTAATCCTTGCCATTGAAATGGTACTCTAGCATTTCCTTGAGTTCTTTAACGGAAGGAGAACCCATACCCATGGATAGAATTCCAAAAGATGACAGCTTTACTATTTTATCCTTTACCGATGATGGTGTGGGGATAATAGGAATGTTGATTTGTGTCGGAGCCACCGGTGGCTAGTAAGAGGGGCATGCACGAGATGCATGCCCTAGGCCCTTACATTTGAAACACTGAACAGAACCCAACTTGCAAAATCTCGCCATATGAGATCGATCACCACAAAAAGCACCTTTTTGATAGGGGAAGATTGGATCTCCTTGCATGACCTGCTCATGCCCTCGCATCTCTCTTCTTGTTAATAACGGTAGTCTAACCAGCATCTTGTAGGGGGATGATACCCATAGGAAGAGGAAGGATACCTTTATCCTTGTCTGACCACGGAGCAGTAGTCTTGAAGAGGTCGGCGAAGGAAGCAAACGTTGGAGGAGGGGAGGATTTGGGAATTGGGATTTTCAAAAATAGGGATATGAAGGGTTTTGGAGGATGATGGAAATGATGTGATGGCTCGGAGCCACGTGGATAAAGAGGGGGATATGAGGAGTTGGTTACCTTCTTAATGGAGATTTCTTCATAAATAAATCTCACGTGCCGCCTCGGGGAGCGCGCCACCACTCCCAATCGCCCTCCTAATCTCTCTATTTGAAACAATATTAACATTACCCCTTCAAATCAACACATACATACATACCCCTTCAAATTCTTCTTATAACCCCCAATTTGAAAAGCGTGTTGGATGTTAAAATAGTTACTTCTAAGAATACTCTTGAACACATACATGCATTCATAAAACACATACATGCATACATAAATCACATGCACATGCATAAATCATACTCCTTCAAATCAAACACATCCATACATACATAGACTATACCCCTTCGAATTAGTCTTATAGCCTAATATTATCAAATTAAAGGCATATTATTTTTTTAACTATATTTAGTGTGATTATTATTTACTATAGTGGCTAGATATATCCATGTTATACTTAACTTTAGCTATTAATAAACTTTATATCTATATTATAGTATACATTATGTCATATATAAAATAAGTATGTACACAAAAAATTATTATATATAATATAGTAGTGGCTTTTGTTTGATGAACCAATAAGGTAATATAAAATATGTTGTTCAAAAGTATCATTTTACAGTATTATCTAGCAATTTTGTATAACAAATATTATTTCCCACTTGCACTGTCATCCATTACTTACATGCCATCAAATTGCATTCAATTGTTGAAATTAATTTTTATTTAAATAATAAAATATTATAAGGGTTTCTTTGAATAATGCAATGATGGGTGAAGAGATGGCCAAAAGATAGAGTCAAGCTAATTGTTTGAATTTGAATTTATCTAACAAAATCAAATTCTTATCCAATCCCCACCTAAGTCCCCATCCTATATAATCCCTACACCAAAACCTAAGCGACAAAAAAAAAAAAGAAACCCCAGCAAAAAAGAAAAGAGGAAAGGCTAGCAACAAAAAGCTCCATAGCAAAAAAAAAAAAAAGCATCAGCCTAAAAACTTCCCCTTCTCATAAATCCGTGACCATCATCAACCAAAAATAGGCATAGGTATATGCTTTTTCTGTAGGCTATGTTTAGATTGGGTATTATTTGTAGGTAATAACCCTTTATCCTTTAAAATGAAATAGTAAGGTATTTGATTTAAAATTTTAGGAGGAATTAGGTTGGACTAATTAGTCCTTTAAATTGAAATAGTCCAGAGATTTTGGACTAAATAAAGGAGGGGAAGGGGGTGTTATTATAGTCTTGGTATTATTATCCTATTGGGATTATACCTAAAATGACTATATTACTCCTTAACACTTACCAAAAAAAAGGGGTTTCAATAATTCTTTCACCCACATTCTTTTTGTAGCATTTTATTTCTCCCTCCCTCCCTCCCTCATCCTCTCATGCATCTTTCTGAATTCTCCCTCGTCATCTCTCCTAAATGTGATTGAAACATCCTGTCTCCCTCCCTCTCTCCATCCCTCTCTCCCTCTCTCTCTCTCTATACATTTCTTAGTCCTCTCATGCATCTCTCTGAATCCTCTCTCGTCATCTCTCCTAAATATACGTGAGAACATATGATTGAAGCATAAAACTATTTGCGTCTAAAATAAATGGGAAGAAATTTATCTCAAATAATAAAAAATTATCGGTTCACTATAATATTAATAAAAAATTTATGTCTAACATAATTGAGAAGAAAGTCAGACACCCAAAACTCGAGGTTATTTTGTTTGTTACACCATTAAGAAGCTATAATTCACTCTTGGTAGGAAGAATGACAATTTTGATATTTATTGTTATTTCATAATCCTATACACCTTTACAATGACAAGTTCCAAACATGTCATTGGTATTAGATGTGTTAATAACAAATGGAGCCAAATAAATTATTAAAAATTTAACTCACTATAGTCTTCTTGATTATATATCCCAGGATTATAGTGAGTTAAATTAGTCCCAGGATAAAACAAATCCCTAATCTAAATATGGCCTTAGTATACCTCTCTCCAACTTCAAGCGGTCACCAAAATTGCAAATCGCCCCCCCCTTTCACACCTCCCATCTCCGGCAAATAACGACAAAATCATAGCACCTCATCCGAGCCACCGTGCTCAACACGAGTCACCGTCCTCACCCGAGGCACCGTCCTCACCCGAGCCACCGTGCTCAACACGAGTTACCGTACTCACCCGAGGCACCGTCCTCATCTGAGCCACCGTGCTCAACACGAGTCACCATACTCACCCGAGCCACCGTGCTCAACCCCGAGCCACTGATGGGGACTAAATGATGTCCTATAGTTGCAAGTATACAACTTATCAAGTTATAGTATATAAGCTTATCGATCCCTCGAGGAACGGGAAGTAGGAAGAGTTTTGTTCAAGTTTTGGTTCTCAAATTTTGCTCAAGACAATTAGGAGTTTATGTACATGGTGAAAGGGGTCATGAAAAAAAGTAGAGAGTGGATTGTGGATTATGTGCAAATAAAAGAAAAACGAAAGTGAAAGTGAGGAGATTAGAGAATGAAAACGGATGTATGTAAATAAACCAAAATGAGAATGAGAGAGTGTGAGAAGTAAAAAGGAAGTGAAATCAAGACCAAGAAAATAAAATCAATAAAGCAAAGATGATGGATTCAATTAGAGATATGAAGGAATCTAGAATTGAATCCACTAGCTAATCTTACTTATAAGATATGAACCATTCTCTTTTATCACATTTCATTTTAGATTTATTAAGCATAGACTATCAAACCACTTAAGGAAAGCATAACCTATCAAATTATCACCTAAATGAAATCAATACTCATGAGGAGAATAACAACAAGATAGTAATCCTAGAATTCATAAGCATAACCTATCAAACCACTTAAGGAAAGCATAGACTATCAAATTCCTCTTCTACCGATTAGTTCTCTAGTTGATTAGCCTAAACATGATCTTTTTAAGCATAAGAGAGCGATTCACAAATATAAGAGAGAAATTAGACTAGTTTCATGCAAAACTAGATCCCCACAAGAGGTTTAGTTCCACATCTTAGAAAAATAAAAGAAATCAAGAGAGGGAGGAGGAAAAATAAACATAATTACAAGAATAAAAAAGAGCAAGAAATAAAGAAAAAGAAAAGAAAATTGCAATGAAAGTAAATCTAATCTATGAATTAAAGACAAGACATGAAAGTAAATTGCATGGAATTAAATTGCATGAAAGTAAATTGCATGAAAGTAAATCTATTCTACAAACAAGAAAATAAAGAAGAGAAAAGAAATAAAAGAGAAACCCACAACTCCTGATCTTAATCTAATCCTCCTTTTGGTCCTTGGATTAGAAGAAGAGAAAGGAAATTGAAGGGGTGAAAAATTTCATTTATTGTGTAACAAAAGTTATAATTTTTGGAAGGTCTTCTCAATTAAGAGTAACCCTCCTCTCCAAATGGAGTTTTTACAAAATATTTCACACTCAAACCTCTCCCCCTCAACCCCTATTTATAGCCTACAGCAATGCACATGAACCATTGGATGAAACTTGGGCTTCAAGGATCAAATTTTAGCCACAAATCGAGTTAGTTACGGACCAATCGATTGGCCAATCGGTTAGCCAATCGGTTGGCCAACCGATTGGCCAATTAGTTGGTGAACCGATTGGAATTTGAAAAAACTAAAAATACAGTTAGCTCCGTCTCGTCGAGATAGGCGATTTTCATATATTATATGTTAAATTCCGCCTTCCGGATTGAGAGATATCGCCATTTCTTTGTGGCTAACATCTTGAACATTATTTTTATTTGATTTCTTTTTATATTTGATCCTTGCATCTTCGGCTTCTGTAGATTGCTCGGCTTGATCTCCGGCTTCAGTAAAAGGTTAAAAAATGAGAAAATTTGAGTTCTCTTTTTAGCCTTTATTCATTAATTCTTCACTAACCTGCAAATTAAGATAAAAATAGTTATTAGTAGGATATTTATTTATATAAAATAGGTAATGAGGGTATAAATTTGTAATTAAAATGTGATAATCAAATACCCCCACACCTAAACTTTTGCTAGTCCTCTAGCAAATAAAATAAAAGAAAACCTAACACACTTTCAAGAGAATCGCGGTTGTATTTAAGCATACAACAAGCCTTTAAACCCCTAGGTTACCCTAGTGGACGAAGTTGTAGTCTCGTGAGGGTTTGCAGTGAATATACCCACAAAATTCAGTCAACTTGCCAATTTAAAGAAGTTAATAAAATAATTAATTCATTTGATATCTTCAAACATTCCAATTGAAGTTGGTTAATACTCAAGAAAACGTTTTATCATAACTCCAATATAATTTTCTTAAAAAATCCTTCCATTATAATTATACAAAACCAAGTTTAACTCAAAATTTTAATTTAAAAGTTTTGAAAAGAACATGCTAACTCTTTGTTTTAAACAAACTTCAAGTCTTTTAATCCATTTAATTCTTCAAGAACATATACAAATATAACTATATATAAAAACATGGTTAGTATGATTTTTTTAATTTTTTTATTTACTCTTTATTCCTTGGTAGTTTTGTTCTTTTTAATCGGCTTTCTAAGTGACCATTTAGCGAGTTTTGGGCCAATGAATCCCAACCCAATTGGGCTTAGGTCATTAAGCATAGAAATACTCCTCGGGCTTAATTACTCACCAACTTAGGCTTAGTAAAATAGAACCACCAATTATTTTAAGAGAAATTTTTCTTCTTTTGTTAAGTTAGTATAATATTTATATGTGTATATGTATATATATTCTGAACAATATTTGGATCAAGACAACTTGAAAAATTATTTTCAACTCTAAGTTAGGCATGCAAAAATTTCATTACATTAATTAAAAATCTAAGTTAAAACTTAAGTAAAGTATACTACTTTGAAAATTATTTCTTAAGAAATTTATTTGGAGTTATCATAAAAGGTAAACTTGAGTATAGAACTAACTAAGGATTAGAAGACTTAAATTCTATCAAATAGATCAATTATTAATCAACTCTATTAAGTTGGCAAGTGACTTTTTTTATGAAAAGAGAAAAAATGACATAAATAGAAAAAAATGGTAAGAAAATAAGGAAAAATGACTAAGATAAAGAGCAAAATGACTAATTCCCACCCCACACCTAAATTTTGCATTGTCCTCAATGTAAATTCTATTATGTACAAAGTAAAACAGATAATAATTGAAGCACTTACATTTATTCTGGCTAGCTTCAACAATGATAAAATTCTGCAAATACCTTAAAGATAAGGGGGTGAAGCCAAAATTTATTCTCTTTTTTTTTGAAATAAAGAACAACAAGAAACTCTCACATGAGAGAAGAATAATTTTTTATTATTATGAGACAAAAAATAAAAATGTAGAATAAAACATGAAACATGAGAAGCTCACATTCTACATTAAATTCTACCTTATTGCTTAAAATTCTACCCCAAAATTTAAAGAATTTCAAAATGATATAATCACTGATGTGCTTAAATTCCAAAATTTTAGGGTTTTAGTGATGTTTGCAAAGAATGGAAGGTAGGTATTAATGGTTGTATGCTTTTGAACTTAGATTCATTATTAAAAAATTCATCAAATATAAAATCTTGTTGTTTTCTATTTTTCAAAATCTAAGTTCATTGACAAAGGGTTCTTCAAATGTTGGCTTCAAGATGCATGTATTCAACATAATTCTTTCGCTCAAGGACTTGATTATTAACCCGTTATTTCCATCGTTGTGAATGGATTGCATTCACTTGATCTTGAAAAGTTAAACTTGACCTGCGTTCCTTGGATTGGTCACGGGTTGACTCGAAATGATCCTTTCTCTCTCACTTATAGCACTAGCTAGTTGACCAAGCTGGGTTTCTAATCTAGCTATGGCTTGAGTGTTGGAGTTTAGAATTTGTCCTGTTGATTGCATAAAGGAGTTCATCGTGCTAGATATTTGAGTCAACAAGTTCGTGGTCTGTGTAGAGGTTTTAATCAAGGCTTCCAAACCCCTTTCCAAAATATTAAGACGTTTCTCAACATTTGAAGGAATATAATTTATAGATTGATGATGAGGAAACTGATTTGGAAATGGCTGATTTGATTGTGAAAAATTAGTTTGAGAACTGAAAGAAACTGCGTTGCCCCTAGGGAATTGTTGGTTTGAAGAGGGAGTGAAATTTTAATTTCCCGAGAAATTACCCTGATTCCATACAAAATTCGGATGATTTCTCCAACCTGGATTGTAGGTTGGAGAAAATGGATCATTAATCGGATGTGGAATGCAAGATTCATCCATTCTAGAGATTGAGTATTTCCTAAGAGTGGACATTGCTTTGAAGCATGGGTCGAGAAAGACGCTATGACAACCTCGAGGCGTAAACTTGATTGATTTGTGCCGAGCTCGTTCTTTGGTTTCTAAAGTTTCTAACTGCGTAGAATTGTAGCCATCTTAGCTTCAGAGGCTATGTTTGACTCTAAGGAAGGACCTCTAGAACTGGATTGGGGAATCGATGAATCACGTTGTTCCCATCGCATGGTTTTCTGATAAATTCTCTAAAAGTCCCAAGCTTTGTCGCTTTCCTTCATGAAATCCCCTTGACACATTGACTCTAAGGAAGTTTTGAAGAATAATCCAATCCTTCATAAATGATTTGGCATAATCGCCACTTTTCAAGACCATGGTGAGGACATTGGATAAGAAGATCTTTGAATTTATCAAAATACTTTCAAAAGGTTCTCCGAGACAATTTTAAAATTTTGAATGTCTGTTTCTAAGCTTGACTATTTTGTGGATAGGAAAGAATTTTTCGAAAACTGCTACAAATTCACCCCAAGTTGAGATGGAATCGTGGGCAAGCTATCTGACCATTTTTGGCTTTGTCCTTAAGGGCAAATGGAATAAATAGGAGTTTGATCGCATCTTCTGCTAAGTCCCTCATCTTGATCATGAGGCAAACTTCTTCAAATTAGGAGATGAAAATGTAAGCGCCTTCGGTTTTACTCCTAGAAATTTGGGAAGCATGTTAATAAAATGCGGTCTAAGTTCAAATTTGCACCATTGACCTCGGGAGTTTTATGCAAGAGGGATTGCATTTCTAGTGGGGTAACAAACATCTTGAAGAACAGGTGAGTTGGTATTGGCCATTTCGCTTGGTTCAAAAGATGGATCAAAACTAATTAAACGATTGGTATTATCCCTAACCCAAGTTTGCATACACCAAAATCAAATTTTTTTTATTTTTATGATAAAGGACAAGAGAAAAAGTTAAGAAGATGATGAGAAAAAAAGAAAAAGGAAAAACTAACTAAAAGCAAATCAAGGCAATTACTTTTCAATCACCCTAACTCTAGGATTAAGCCTAAACTTGACTTAGACCAGCTCCTAACCAAAAATTCCCTTAGTGAAAAGATTAAAGTTTACTCAGGTAATTAGCCAGGTAAGGATAGTACTAGAGGGAGATCAAAGATTAATTAAGTACCTCTTTCCTTACGGAGCGCCTTACGCAACCCCTAAACCTTGTCTTAGACACCAATTAATCCAGATAAACTTGGGCCGGTTCATTTAAGGATTTCTTGTTCCTTAATGAGCTCAAATCCTTAGGGGCCAACGTCTAATCAAATTTTAAGAGGCTTGGGTAAGTATAGTGAGGAATTAGTGATTTTTGGGCTAAGGAAAGGGTGATGAAATCCCTTACCTTATCTTGATTAATGGGTTTTGCCCTTAAGATATTTTCAAGTGTGTGCCAAATCAAGATGCTCAAATCACTTGGTGAATTCCTACTATTATATGAAATGCAACCCTAGGAAATTAAAAGCAACTAAAAAGGATGCAAAAATAAAAATCTTTTCATTTTTTATTATGGTCGACAATCAAAGAAATGAAGTTTATTAGGGTCGACAAGGGTAAAAATCTTTTTTTTTATTTTTATTTTATTATTTTTTTTATCCTAATTGTCTCTAATGTGAATGAACTATCTAAAGGGTGGAATTGAGAATACTAGAAAGAAGAGTTACCCACGCAATCGCTATCCAAAGCCTCGTTGGAGGCAATTCTTCAATCTTGAGTCTTCAACTCTTGATCTTCAAGCTTCAAGTTTCTACACAAAAGAAAACACACAAAATAAGGAACCAAAGTCAATAAAAATCCTACTTATGCACCGTTCCCCGGCAACGGCGCCAAAAACATGATGGGAAATAAATGATGTACTTATCGTTGCAAGTATACAACTTATCAAGTTATAGTATATAAGCTTATCGATCCCTCGAGGAACGGGAAGTAGGAAGAGTTTTGTTCAAGTTTTGGTTCTCAAATTTTGCTCAAGACAATTAGGAGTTTATGTACATGGTGAAAGGGGTCATGAAAAAAAGTAGAGAGTGGATTGTGGATTATGTGCAAATAAAAGAAAAACGAAAGTGAAAGTGAGGAGATTAGAGAATGAAAACGGATGTATGTAAATAAACCAAAATGAGAATGAGAGAGTGTGAGAAGTAAAAAGGAAGTGAAATCAAGACCAAGAAAATAAAATCAATAAAGCAAAAGATGATGGATTCAATTAGAGATATGAAGGAATCTAGAATTGAATCCACTAGCTAATCTTACTTATAAGATATGAACCATTCTCTTTTATCACATTTCATTTTAGATTTATTAAGCATAGACTATCAAACCACTTAAGGAAAGCATAACCTATCAAATTATCACCTAAATGAAATCAATACTCATGAGGAGAATAACAACAAGATAGTAATCCTAGAATTCATAAGCATAACCTATCAAACCACTTAAGGAAAGCATAGACTATCAAATTCCTCTTCTACCGATTAGTTCTCTAGTTGATTAGCCTAAACATGATCTTTTAAGCATAAGAGAGCGATTCACAAATATAAGAGAGAAATTAGACTAGTTTCATGCAAAACTAGATCCCCACAAGAGGTTTAGTTCCACATCTTAGAAAAATAAAAGAAATCAAGAGAGGGAGGAGGAAAAATAAACATAATTACAAGAATAAAAAGAGCAAGAAATAAAGAACCACCAATTATTTTGGGCCAATGAATCCCAACCCAATTGGGCTTAGGTCATTAAGCATAGAAATACTCATCGGGCTTAATTACTCAGTCAACTTAGGCTTAGTAAAATAGAACCACCAATTATTTTAAGAGAAATTTTTCTTCTTTTTGTTAAGTTAGTATAATATATATATGTGTATATGTATATATATTCTGAACAATATTTGGATTAAGACAACTTGAAAAATTATTTTCAACTCTAAGTTAGGCATGCAAAAATTTCATTACATTAATTAAAAATCTAAGTTAAAACTTAAGTAAAGTATACTACTTTGAAAATTATTTCTTAAGAAATTTATTTGGAGTTATCATAAAAGGTAAACTTGAGTATAGAATTAACTAAGGATTAGAAGACTTAAATTCTATCAAATAGATCAATTATTAATCAACTCTATTAAGTTGGCAAGTGACTTTTTTTATGAAAAGAGGAAAAATGACATAAATAGAAAAAAAATGGTAAGAAAATAAGGAAAAAATGACTAAGATAAAGAGAAAAATGACTAATTCCCACCCCACACCTAAATTTTGCATTGTCCTCAATGTAAATTCTATTATGCACAAAGTAAAACAGATAATAATTGAAGCACTTACATTTATTGGCTAGCTTGAACAATGATAAAAATTCGCAAATACCTTCAAGATAAGGGGTGAAGCCAAAATTTATTCTCTTTTTTTGAAATAAAGAACAACAAGAAACTCTCACATGAGAGAAGAATAATTTTTTATTATTATGAGACAAAAAATAAAAATGTAGAATAAAACATGAAACATGAGAAGCTCACATTCTACATTAAATCCTACCTTATTGCTTAAAATTCTACCCCAAAATTTAAAGAATTTCAAAATGATATAATCACTGATGTGCTTAAATTCCAAAAATTTTAGGGTTTTAGTGATGTTTGCAGAATGGAAGGTAGGTATTAATGGTTGTATGCTTTTGAACTTAGATTCGTTATTAAAAAAATTCATCAAATATAAAATCTTGTTGTTTTCTATTTTTCAAAATCTAAGTTCATTGACAAAGGGTTCTTCAAATGTTGGCTTCAAGATGCATGTATTCAACATAATTCTTTCGCTCAAGGACTTGATTATTAACCCGTTATTCGATTGTGAATGGATTGCATTCACTTGATCTTGAAAAGTTGAACTTGACCTGCGTTCCTTGGATTGGTCACGGGTTGACTCGAAATGATCCTTTCTCTCTCACTTATAGCACTAGCTAGTTGACCAAGCTGGGTTTCTAATCTAGCTATGGCTTGAGTGTTGGAGTTTAGAATTTGTCCTGTTGATTGCATAAAGGAGTTCATCGTGCTAGATGTTTGAGTCAATAAGTTCGTGGTCTGTGTAGAGGTTTTAATCAAGGCTTCCAAACCCCTTTCCAAAATATTAAGACGTTTCTCAACATTTGAAGGAATATAATTTGTAGATTGATGATGAGGAAACTGATTTGGAAATGGCTGATTTGATTGTGAAAAATTAGTTTGAGAACTGAAAGAAACTGCGTTGCCCCTAGGGAATTGTTGGTTTGAAGAGGGAGTGAAATTTTAATTTCCCGAGAAATTACCTTGATTCCATACAAAATTCGGATGATTTCTCCAACCTGAATTATAGGTTGGAGAAAATGGATCATTAATCAGATGCTGGAATGCAGCATTCATCTGTTCTAGAGATTGAGTATTTCCTAAGAGTGGATATTGCTTTGAAGCATGGGCTGTAGAAAGACAGTTATGACAACCTGAGGCAGAAACTTGATTGATTTGTGCCGGAGCTCGTTCTTTGGTTTCTAAAGTTTCTAACCCGCGTAGAATTGTAGCCATCTTAGCTTCAGAGGCTATGTTTGACTCTAAGGAAGGACCTCTAGAACTGGATTGGGAACCGATGAATCACGTTGTTCCCATCGCATGGTTTTCTGATAAATTCTCTAAAAGTCCCAAGCTTCACAATTTTTCTTCATGAAATCCCCTTGACACATTGACTCTAAGGAAGTTTTTGAAGAATAATCCAATCCTTCATAAATGATTTGGCATAATCGCCACTTTTCAAGACCATGGTGAGGACATTGGATAAGAAGATCTCTGAATTTATCAAAATACTTCCAAAAAGGTTCTCCCGGGACAATTTTAAAATTTTGAATGCTGTTTCTAAGCTTGACTGTTTTGTGGATAGGAAAGAATTTTTTCAGAAAAACTGTTACAAATTCACCCCAAGTTGAGATGGAATCTGTGAGCAAGCTATACAGCCAATTTTTGGCTTTGTCCTTAAGGGCAAATGGAATAAATCGAAGTTTGATCTCATCTTCGGTTTAGTCCCTCATCTTGATCATGAGGCAAACTTCTTCAAATTCGGAGATGAAAATGTAAGCGTCTTCGGTTTTTACTCCTAGAAATTTGGGAAGCATGTTAATAAAATGCGGTCTAAGTTCAAAATTTGCACCATTGACCTCGGGGAGTTTTATGCAAGAAGGGATTGCATTTCTAGTGGGGTAACAAACATCTTGAAGAACAGGTGGGTTGGTATTGGCCATTTCGTTTGGTTCAAGAGATGGATCAAAACGAATTAAATGATTGGTATTATCCCTAACCCAAGTTTGCATACACCAAAATCAAATTTTTTTTTATTTTTATGAAAAAGGACAAGAGAAAAATTTAAGAAGATGATGAGAAAAAAAGAAAAAGGAAAAACTAACTAAAAGCAAATCAAGGCAATTACTTTTCAATCACCCTAACTCTAGGATTAAGCCTAAACTTGACTTAGACCAGCTCCTAACCAAAAATTCCCTTAGTGAAAAGATTAAAGTTTACTCAGGTAATTAGCCAGGTAAGGATAGTACTAGAGGAAGATCAAAGATTAATTAAGTACCTCTTTCCTTACGGAGCGCCTTACGCAACCCCTAAACCTTGTCTTAAACACCAATTAATCCAGATAAACTTGGGCCGGTTCACTTAAGGATTTCTTGTTCCTTAATGAGCTCGAATCCTTAGGGGCCAACGTCTAATCAAATTTTAAGAGGCTTGGGTAAGTATAGTGAGGAATTAGTGATTTTTGGGCTAAGGAAAGGGTGATGAAATCCCTCACCTTATCTTGATTAATGAGTTTTGCCCTTAAGATATTTTCAAGTGTGTGCCAAATCAAGATGCTCAAATCACTTGGTGAATTCCTACTATTATATGAAATGCAACCCTAGGAATTAAAAGCAACTAAAAAGGATGCAAAAATAAAAATCTTTTCATTTTTTATTATGGTCGACAATCAAAGAAATGAAGTTTATTAGGGTCGACAAGGGTAAAAAACTTTTTTTTTTATTTTTTATTATTATTTTTTTATCCTAATTGTCTCTAATGTGAATGAACTATCTAAAGGGTGGAATTGAGAATACTAGAAAGAAGAGTTAAGCACGCAATCGCTATCCAAAGCCTCGTTGGAGGCAATTCTTCAATCTTGAGTCTTCAACTCTTGATCTTCAAGCTTCAAGTTCCTACACAAAGAAAACACACAAAATAAGGAACCAAAGTCAATAAAATCCTACTTATGCACCGCTCCCGCAAGAACGGCCAAAACTTGATGGGAAATAAATGATGTACTTATCGTTGCAAGTATACAATTTATCAAGTTATAGTATATAAGATTATCGATCCCTCGAGGAACGGGAAGTAGGTAGAGTTTTGTTCAAGTTTTGGTTCTCAAATTTTGCTCAAGACAATTAGGAGTTTATGTACATGGTGAAAGGGGTCATGAAAAAAAGTAGAGAGTGGATTGTGAATTATGTGCAAATAAAAGAAAAACGAAAGTGAAAGTGAGGAGATTAGAGAATTGTAGGGTCGAAAAAATGTTTATTGATTGAATGAACGGGTTACAATCAAATTCTCTCGATTACAGAGGAAGAGAAGGTTGATTCGACTTCTCTTTTAAGGTGGGTTCTCGGCAGCGATAGGATGCTTCTCTCGATGCTCACGTCGAGATTGCTTCCCGTTGACGATCAGAACAAGGCTGCAGATGATCTTGAGATTGCTGATGAAGAGTTCGATCTCACTTGTGCGCGAGTGTTGATCTTCTAAAAAAAATCCCCAAAAGCCTTCTCTCCCTTTTTCTTTTTCCAGCCCCCTTTCTCCCGTTGGGCTTTTAGCTATTTATTAGAGCTGCCGCAGAATCGGGTGGTCCGCTACAAGAACGCTGCTGCTACAAGAACGCGGCGTGGACCTCGCCGACTCGTGCCGCATGCAGCCTCGCGGCTTCACCGCGGGCTAACCGCCCGTCACCACCGGCAGCGCAGCCTTGTCACACTTTGATGCTCATGTAA
Source organism: Asparagus setaceus (assembly GCA_012295165.1). Lineage (NCBI taxonomy): Eukaryota > Viridiplantae > Streptophyta > Magnoliopsida > Asparagales > Asparagaceae > Asparagus > Asparagus setaceus. Next base: position 52,768,648 of record CM022706.1, on the reverse strand, counting down.
AGATCGAACTCCGCTCCACGCGGCGAACCTTGTATTGAGGTCGAAGTCTCGCCTCTTGAGCAAGTCTCGCTTTTGAAGCTGCAATCGGTCTAGCCTCGGTTGAATGTCGAGGTTCATCGCTATAGGCGAACCTCGGTTGAATGTCGAGGTTCATCGCTATAGGCGAACCTCGGTTGAGTGTCGAGGTTCACCGCTGTAGGCTAACCTTGGTTGAGTGTCGAGGTTCATCGCTATAGGCGAACCTCGGTTGAATGTCGAGGTTCACTGCTGTAGGCGAACCTCGGTCGAGCGGAGAGTTTCGCTGCTTGGCGATCCTCGTTTGACTTTGATGCTGCGGGCGAGCCTCGTCAAACTTTGACGTTGTGGGCGAGCCTCACAAACTTTGACGTTGTGGGCGAGCCTCGTCAAACTACTGTTGTGGCGAGCCTCGTCAAACTTTGGCGTTGTGGGCGAGCCTCGTCGAACTTTGACGCTAGGGCGAGCCTCGTCAAACTTTGACGCTAGGGCGAGCCTCGTCAAACTTTGACGTTGTGGGCGAACCTCGGTTGAATGTCGAGGTTCATCGCTATAGGCGAACCTCGCCGACCATTGTTGAGCTTCATTTCTCGTGCGAACCTCGTGTTAAGATCAAACTCCGCTCCACGTACGAACCTCGGTTGAATGTCGTGCCTCGCAGCCAGGGCGAACCTCCTCTTTTGTCTCTTAGCATTTTCTAAGGCTTACATGAGAACATGCTACGACTAACAGTCGTAATTTTCAAGCCGCAACGCCGAATTGGACGAATTATATATGAAAATCGACTATCTCGACGAGACGGAGCCAATTGTTTCAGTCATTTTGCCCAATTCCTTCCGGTTCGAGAGATCAGCACTTTTGTCTATTTTGTAAAGTCAAGCATTCAGTGAACTTAACCTTTAGGCGGACTCGACTTCATTCAGATGGACCCTTAAGCTTTTTGCTCATTCCGAAGTTGTCGTAGGGATTAAGGCAATTTTATTGCCTACAAAACCCTCCAAAGTTTTCGACTTGAATGTGGTTGAATGGAGTCCGAACACTTTGGATATGAAGACTTGTAAAATGGTCGCCGTGCGTGCGGAGCGAGGAACCTTCTAACTAACACGGTAAATTTGAATTCTTCACTTGCAGCTAATGATCGCCTCTAGGATTTTTAGCAAACCCCGCCTATCAACGGATTTGATGTGCCTTTACCGACACCGCTTGAATCGGCTAGCCATACTTTTCCCCTCAAGATGGTGAGTTTGCGAGGAGTTTCTTTTAGGCTTAGTGCTAAAATCTCCCTCTATCCTTAGCCGCTCAAGGCTGGATTAAAAGATAAGGGCAAATCGCCGGTAGGCCATCATGTGGAAATGATCGAATCGCTCGCTGACATAAAAGTATAACGATCGCGATCAAAAAGCAATCAAGTTGTTGTTGACATAGGAGTATAACAACATTGATTACGAACAAAATCATTTAGAGGAATGATCATGTGGGAGTAGTCAAGTCGTTCGGTGACATGGGAGTATAACGACTATGGTCAAATAACGCACATCGCCGGTAGGCCATCATGTGGAAATGATCGAATCGCTCGCTGACATAAAAGTATAACGATCGCGATCAAAAAGCAATCAAGTTGTTCGACGGAGAGTATAACAATAGTGATTACGAACAAAATCATTTAGAGGAATGATCATGTGGGAGTAGTCAAGTCGCTCGCTGACATGGGAGTATAACGACTATGGTCGAAATAAAGGCACATGGCATGGTAGGCCATCATGTGGAAATGATCGAATCGCTCAATTGACATAAAAGTATAACGATCGTGATAAAAAGCAATCAAGTTGTTCGCTGACGGAGAGTATAACAATAGTGATTACGAACAAAATCATTTAGGAAATGACTCGTGGGGTTAATGAGTCGCTCAAAGGACATAAGAGTATAACGACTATGGTTAAAATAGAGGCACATCGCATGGTAGGCCACTATTCGTGAGGGAGCCGATAGGGTATATCGCTTGGTTAACCACTATCTAACATAAAGTCACTCGGACAAGTGACGATATGGAAATGATCAGTCGCTCGACATAGAAGTGTAACGATCGCGGATCGAAAACAATCAAGTTGTTGTTGACATAGAAGTATAACAACTATGATAGGGTAGTAGATATCGTTTGTGGTAATTTGACAAACTGGCACAACACTTGGTAGGCCACTACCAAATGACAATGTGGAATTGATCAAATCGTTCAGTGACACGGAAGTATGACGACATATGACCAAGAAGAATCTAGTTGTTCAGTAACTCGGAAGTACAACAACTATGATGGGAATAGGGTATGACGACTTGATTGGACAACGTCATTTGCGGGAATGACGGTGCGGACTATCAGACGTGATTGTTAACATGATAGTTACGTGGGCCCGCCATCCTGTTGACAAGGATTGGAAGGGGAGTTTGTCAAAGGTGATTGTTAACCCGACAAGAATTTGTTGCGATTGGGGCAACTTTGAGGACTCACCATCCCATTGAAGAGGATTAGTAAGTTAATTTGCCAGAGGTAAAATGTTGACATGACAAGATTGTCGCGACGGAGCGACTTTGAGGACTTACCATCCCATTGAAGAGGATTGGTAAGTTGATTTGTCAAAGGTGTAATGCTAACATGACAGGATTGTCGCGATCGGAGCGACTTTGAGGACTTACCATCCTATTGACGAGGATGAGTAAGTTGATTTTGTCAGAGGTGTAATGTTAACATGACAGGATTGTCGCGATCGGAGCGACTTTGAGGACTTACCATCCTATTGACGAGGATGAGCAAGTTGATTTTGTCAGAGGTGTAATGTTAACGTGACAGTGGGAGTGGTCCTGTCATCCTATTGGAGAGGATCGACGGAGAAAATCTGGCGGGAACTATTCAGAGGTGATTGTTAACATGATAGTTTAGGGGAGTTTGAAGGAAGACTACGGGTAGTACTTCCTCAAGATATTGGTCCTCCAACATTGACGATATAAGCATCAACGATCATCTTTGGCCGATAGTAGCCAAGTCTTCACAGTCGATCTCATAGCTTGGTTCCGCATTGGCGAGCTCCGCAGACGCCATCAGGGGCTTACTTGAAAAGAGTTTTGATGAGGAAGCGGTCGCCACCACTAAGGTATCTTGGTCGTCACCTCCTCGAAATTCAAATAGCTCTTCAACCTCCATACGCTTGAGCACGCCTCGACTTGTTCTCCTTGGCGGTTAAGTCTTTCCACGAGCGAAGCCACGACGGCCATATTAGACAAAATGTTGATGGAGAGATTATTCTGACACATCTCGATGAGAGTGGCCTCGGAAATCTGATCACGGGCACGCAGCGATCGTATGAGTTTCTCACAGCAACAATGAGATTGCATTTGACTGGCATCACGCTTGCGAGTGAGATAATCACGGAGATCAGAAGTGGGTGTACCCCCAGTTGATTCTGAAAAATGAGCCTCATATGAGAGAGACTCTTTGAATCGAGTTTGGCGAACCTGGCGAGGTTGCCGCTTCCTTTGGTTCTGGCGGCGAGGTTCGCCATGTGGACGAGGTTCGCCGCCTCGCCGAGGTTCGGCCCTATTTAGAGGAGACCTCATGTTGGCGGTTCGTTGCTTGGACGAGGTTCATCCCTTTAGAGGGGACCTCATGTTGTTGGCGAAATTTGCCACTCGGACTAGGCTCATCTCTTTTCAAGAGGACCTCATATTGTTGGCGAGGTTCGCCACTTTGACGAGGCTTATCCCATTTTGAGGGGATCTCACGTTGACGGCGAGGTTCACCACTTGGACGAGGTTCGCAGTTGGGGCGACATTTGTCTTGTTTTAAATGAACCCCCTGATGATGACGAGGTTTGTTGTTTGAACGAGGTTCATCTTGTTTAGAATGGACCTCATGTTGTTGGGTAGGTTCATAATGACGAGGTTCGTCATTCTGACGCTTCCTACGACGAGATTCGTCCACTGAGCGAGCTTCGTCTTGATTTGATGACACCCCATGTCGAGGTTCATCACTTTGACGCTTGCTATGACGGGTTCGCCAACGAGCGATGTTTGTATGGTTTTGATGGAACCTCATGTTGTTGGCGAGATTCGCCACTCAGGCGAGGCTCATCTCTTTTCAAGGAGACCTCACATTGTTGGCGAGGTTCGCCACTTGGACGAGGTTCGTCATGTTTCAAGCGGACTTCGTGTCGTTGTCGAGGTTCGCCACTTTGACGAGGCTCATCCCTTTGGAGGGGACTCACATTGACGGCGCAGGTTCGCCATGTGGACGAGGTTCGCGAATCGGGCGACGCTCGCCTTGTTTTAAATGAACCCCCTGATGATGACGAGGTTCGTTGTTTGAATGAGGTTCATCTTGTTTAGAATGGACCTCATGTTGTTGGGTAGGTTCATAATGACGAGGTTCGTCATTCTGGACGCTTCCTACGACGAGATTCGCCCACTGAGCGACGCCGTCTTGATTTGATGACACCCCATGTCGAGGTTCATCACTTTGACGCTTGCTATGACGAAGTTCGTCAACAGAGCGATGTTTGTATGGTTTTGATGGAACCTCATGTTGTTGGCGAGATTCGCCACTCAGGCGAGGCTCATCTCTTTTCAAGGAGACCTCACATTGTTGGCGAGGTTCGCCACTTGGACGAGGTTCGTCATGTTTCAAGCGGACTTCGTGTTGTTGTCGAGGTTCGCCACTTTGACGAGGCTCATCCCTTTTGGAGGGGACCTCACATTGACGGCGAGGTTCGCCATGTGGACGAGGTTCGCAGCTGGGGCGACGTTCGTCTTGTTTTAAATGAACCCCCTGATGATGACGAGGTTCGTTGTTTGAACGAGGTTCATCTTGTTTAGAATGGACCTCATGTTGTTGGGTAGGTTCATAATGACGAGGTTCGTCATTCTGACGCTTCCTACGACGAGATTCGTCCACTGAGCGAGCTTCGTCTTGATTTGATGACACCCCATGTCGAGGTTCATCACTTTGACGCTTGCTATGACGAAGTTCGTCAACAGAGCGATGTTTGTATGGTTTTGATGGAACCTCATGTTGTTGGCGAGATTCGCCACTCAGGCGAGGCTCATCTCTTTTCAAGGAGACCTCACATTGTTGGCGAGGTTCGCCACTTGGACGAGGTTCGTCATGTTTCAAGCGGACTTCGTGTCGTTGTCGAGGTTCGCCACTTTGACGAGGCTCATCCCTTTTGGAGGGGACCTCACATTGACGGCGAGGTTCGCCATGTGGACGAGGTTCGCAGCTGGGGCGACGTTCGTCTTGTTTTAAATGAACCCCCTGATGATGACGAGGTTCGTTGTTTGAACGAGGTTCATCTTGTTTAGAATGGACCTCATGTTGTTGGGTAGGTTCATAATGACGAGGTTCGTCATTCTGACGCTTCCTACGACGAGATTCGTCCACTGAGCGAGCTTCGTCTTGATTTGATGACACCCCATGTCGAGGTTCATGATGACGAGGTTCGTCATTTTGATGCTTGCTATGACGAGGTTCGTCAACAGAGCGATGTTCGTCTGGTTTTGATGGAACCTCATGTTGTTGGCGAAATTTGCCACTCAGACTAGGCTCATCTCTTTTCAAGAGGACCTCATATTGTTGGCGAGGTTCGCCACTTGGACGAGGCTCGTCGTGTTTCGAGCGGACTTCGTGTTGTTGTCGAGGTTCGCCACTTGGACAAGGCTCATCCCTTTTGGAGAGGACCTCACGTTGACGGCGAGGTTCGCCATGCGGACGAGGTTCGCAACTGGGGCGACGTTCATCTTGTTTTGAATGAACCCTTAGATGAAGACGAGGTTCACGACTTGGGGTGCAATGACGAGGTTCGTGACGTTCCTCATCAGCCTCACCCTCGCTCGCTTGGCCATCTTTTGAGGGGACCTCACATTGACGGCGCAGGTTCGCCAACGAAGCCAAAGTTTGGCTAATGGCCTCCGAGGTTGGGTTGGGCTGCTTAACCACCCACTTCTTAGCCTGTTGGCTAGCTTTGGAGCCTCTCGAGACATAGGCTGGTTCTCGAGATTCGCCGAGAAGATTCAACGTGAGCCACGGGCTGAAGTCTCATACGAGACTCGCCGACACTTCGTCTTCACCGGCTAGATGCCCCAGAGGAGAGGAACTCCTCATACTTACTCTGATCAAACTCAATGACCAAGGTTTGAACCTCGGTTCCAACTGCAACCTTGTCTGATTGCGCCACCACCAGTTCATCGGAATGAATGGTTACTCCCACTGTGATCGCCATCTTCTGTAGGGTCGAAAAAATATTTATTGATTGAATGAACGGGTTACAATCAAATTCTCTCGATTACAGAGGAAGAGAAGGTTGATTCGACTTCTCTTTTAAGGTGGGTTCTCGGCAGCGATAGGATGCTTCTCTCGATGCTCACGTCGAGATTGCTTCCCGTTGACGATCAGAACAAGGCTGCAGATGATCTTGAGATTGCTGATGAAGAGTTCGATCTCACTTGTGCGCGAGTGTTGATCTTCTAAAAAAAATCCCCAAAAGCCTTCTCTCCCTTTTTCTTTTTCCAGCCCCCTTTCTCCCGTTGGGCTTTTAGCTATTTATTAGAGCTGCCGCAGTAATCGGGGCGGTTCTCATGCTAACGCTGGCCGCTACAAGAACGCTGATCAGCATAAAGAACGCTGCCGCTACAAGAACGCTGGCCGCTACAAGAACGCTGGCAAGTGGACCTCGCCGGACTCGTGTCGCGGGCGAAGCCTCGCGGCTTCACCGTTGTGGGCAAACCTCGCCGACCATCGACGCCGCAGCGAAGCCTTGTCACACTTTGATGCTCATGTAAAGATCGAACTCCTCTCCACGCGGCGAACCTCATATTGAGGTCGAGTCTCGCCTCTTGAGCAAGTCTCGCTTTGAAGCCGCAATCGGTCTAGCCTCGGTTGAATGTCGAGATTCACCGCTGTAGGTGAACCTCGGTTGAATGTCGAGGTTCACCGCTGTAGGTGAACCTCGGTTGAGTGTCGAGGTTCACCGCCGTAGGTGAACCTCGGTTGAGTGTCGAGGTTCACCGCCGTAGGTGAACCTCGGTTGAATGTCGAGGTTCACGTCAGAGGCGAACCTCGGTCGAGCCGAGAGTTTCGGGCCAAGCATCCTCGTTTGACTTTGATGCTGCGGGCGAGCCTCGTCAAACTACTGTTGTAGGCGAGCCTCGTCAAACTACTGTTGTAGGCGAGCCTCGTCGAACTTTGACGTTGTGGGCGAGCCTCGTCAAACTTCGACGTTGTGGGCGAGCCTCGTCAAACTTCGACGTTGTGGGCGAGCCTCGTCAAACTTTGACGTTGTGGGCGAAAGGCAGCATCGCCGCTGTAGGCGAACCTCGTCGGACCATTGTTGAGCTTCGCCGTGCGAACCTCGTGTTAAGATCGAACTCCGCCCACGCACGAACCTCGTTGAATGTCGGCTCGCACCTGTGGCGAACCTCCTCTTTGTCTCTTAGCATTTTCTAAGGCTTACATGAGAACATGCTACTAACGAACAGTCGTAACTTTCAAGTCGTGCGTGGAATTGACGAATTATATATGAAAATCGACTATCTCGACGAGACGGAGCCAATTGTTTCAGTCATTTTGCCCAATTCCTTTCAGTTTGAGAGATATAAGTACTTTTGTCTATTTTGTAAAGTCAAGCATTCAGGTGAACTTAACCTTTAGGCGGACTGACTTCATTCAGATGGACCCTTAAGCTCTTTTGCTCATTCCGAAGTTGTAGTAGGATTAAGGCAATTTTATTGCCTACAAGAATGAAAACGGATGTATGTAAATAAACCAAAATGAGAATGAGAGAGTGTGAGAAGTAAAAAGGAAGTGAAATCAAGACCAAGAAAATAAAATCAATAAAGCAAAGATGACAGATTCAATTAGAGATATGAAGAAATCTAGAATTGAATCCACTAGCTAATCTTACTTATAAGATATGAACCATTCTCTTTTATCACATTTCATTTTAGATTTATTAGGCATAGACTATCAAACCACTTAAGGAAAGCATAACCTATCAAATTATCACCTAAATGAAATCAATACTCATGAGGAGAATAACAACAAGATAGTAATCCTAGAATTCATAAGCATAACCTATCAAACCACTTAAGGAAAGCATAGACTATCAAATTCCTCTTCTACGATTAGTTCTCTAGTTGATTAGCCTAAACATGATCTTTTAAGCATAAGAGAGTGATTCACAAATATAAGAGAGAAATTAGACTAGTTTCATGCAAAACTAGATCCCCACAAGAGGTTTAGTTCCACATCTTAGAAAAATAAAAAGAAATCAAGAGAGGGAGGAGGAAAAATAAACATAATTACAAGAATAAAAAGAGCAAGAAAATAAAGAAAAAAAAAAAGAAAATTGCAATGAAAGTAAATCTAATCTATGAATTAAAGACAAGACATGAAAGTAAATTGCATGGAATTAAATTGCATGAAAGTAAATTGCATGAAAGTAAATCTATTCTACAAACAAGAAAATAAAGAAGAGAAAAGAAATAAAAGAAACCCACAACTCCTGATCTTAATCTAATCCTCCTTTTGGTCCTTGGATTAGAAGAAGAGAAAGGAAATTGAAGGGTGAAAAATTTTATTTATTGTGTAACAAAAGTTATAATTTTGGAAGGTCTTCTCAATTAAGAGTAACCCTCCTCTCCAAATGGAGTTTTACAAAATATTTCACACTCAAACCTCTCCCCCTCAACCCCTATTTATAGCCTACAGTAATGCACATGAACCATTGGATGAAACTTGGGCTCCAAGGATCAAATTTTAGCCACAAATCGAGTTAGTTACGGACCAATCGATTGGCCAATCGGTTAGCCAATCGGTTGGCCAACCGATTGGCCAATCGGTTGGTGAACCGATTGGAATTTGAAAAAACTAAAAATACAGTTAGCTCCGTCTCGTCGAGATAGGCGATTTTCATATATTATATGTTAAATTCCGCCTTCCGGATTGAGAGATATTGCCATTTCTTTGTGGCTAACATCTTGAACATTATTTTTATTTGATTTCTTTTTATATTTGATCCTTGCATCTTCGGCTTCTGTAGATTGCTCGGCTTGATCTCCGGCTTCAGTAAAAGGTTGAAAAATGAGGAAATTTGAGTTCTCTTTTTAGCCTTTATTCATTAATTCTTCACTAACCTGCAAATTAAGATAAAAATAGTTATTAGTAGGATATTTATTTATATAAAATAGGTAATGAGGGTATAAATTTGTAATTAAAATGTGATAATCAAATACCCCTACACCTAAACTTTTGCTAGTCCTCTAGCAAATAAAATAAAAAGAAAACCTAACACACTTTCGCAGGAATCGCGGTTGTATTTAAGCATACAATAAGCCTTTAAACCCCTAGGTTACCCTAGTGGACGAGTTGTAGTCTCGTGAGGGTTTGCAGTGAATATACCCATAAAATTCAGTCAACTTGCCAATTTAAAGAAGTTAATAAAATAATTAATTCATTTGATATCTTCAAACATTCCAATTGAAGTTGGTTAATACTCAAGAAAACGTTTTATCATAACTCCAATGTAATTTTCTTAAAAAATCCTTCCATTATAGTTATACAAAACCAAGTTTAACTCAAAATTTTAATTTAAAAGTTTTGAAAAGAACATGCTAACTCTTTGTTTTAAACAAACTTCAAGTCTTTTAATCCATTTAATTCTTCAAGAACATATACAAATATAACTATTTATAAAAACATGGTTAGTATGATTTTTTTAATTTTTTATTTACTCTTTATTCCTTGGTAGTTTTGTTCTTTTAATCGGGCTTTCTAAGTTACCATTTAGCGAGTTTTGGGCCAATGAATCCCAACCCATTGGGCTTAGGTCATTAAGCATAGAAATACTCCTCGGGCTTAATTACTCACCAACTTAGGCTTAGTAAAATAGAACCACCAATTATTTTAAGAGAAATTTTTCTTCTTTTGTTAAGTTAGTATAATATATATATGTGTATATATATATATATTCTGAACAATATTTGGATCAAGACAACTTGAAAAATTATTTTCAACTCTAAGTTAGGCATGCAAAAATTTCATTACTTTAATTAAAATCTAAGTTAAAACTTAAGTAAAGTATACTACTTTGAAAATTATTTTAAGAAATTTATTTGGAGTTATCATAAAAGGTAAACTTGAGTATAGAACTAACTAAGGATTAGAAGACTTAAATTCTATCAAATAGATCAATTATTAATCAACTCTATTAAGTTGGCAAGTGACTTTTTTATGAAAAGAGGAAAAATGACATAAAAAGAAAAAAAATGGTAAGAAAAAGAGGAAAAATGACTAAGATAAAGAGCAAAAATGACTAATTCCACCCCCACACCTAAATTTTGCATTGTCCTCAATGCAAATTCTATTATGCACAAAGTAAAACAGATAATAATTGAAGCACTTACATTTATTCGGCTAGCTTCGAACAATGATAAAAATTCTGCAAATACCTTCAAGATAAGGGGGGTGAAGCCAAAAATTTATTCTCTTTTTTTGAAATAAAGAACAACAAGAAACTCTCACATGAGAGAAGAATAAATTCTTTTATTATTATGAGACAAAAAATAAAAATGTAGAATAAAACATGAAACATGAGAAGCTCACATTCTACATTAAATCCTACCTTATTGCTTAAAATTCTACCCCGAAATTTAAAGAATTTCAAAATAATATAATCACTGATGTGCTTAAATTCCAAAAATTTTAGGGTTTTTAGTGATGTTTGCAGCAATGGAAGGTAGGTATTAATGGTTGTATGTTTTTTGAACTTAGATTCGTTATTAACAAAAATTTCATCAAAAATAAAATCTTGTTGTTTTCTATTTTTCAAAAATCTAAGTTCATTGACAAAGGGTTCTTCAAATGTTGGCTTCAAGATGCATGTATTCAACATAATTCTTTCGCTCAAGGACTTGATTATTAACCCGTTACTCGATTGTGAATGGATTGCATTCACTTGATCTTGAAAAGTTGAACTTGACCCCGCGTTCCTTGGATTGGTCACGGGTTGACTCGAAATGATCCTTTCTCTCTCTCACTTATAGCTAGCTAGTTGACCAAGCTGGGTTTCTAATCTAGCTATGGCTTGAGTGTTGGAGTTTAGAATTTGTCCTGTTGATTGCATAAAGGAGTTTATCGTGCTAGATGTTTGAGTCAACAAGTTCGTGGTCTGTGTAGAGGTTTTAATCAAGGCTTCCAAACCCCTTTCCAAAATATTAAGACGTTTCTCAACATTTGAAGGAATATAATTTGTAGATTGATGATGAGGAAACCGATTTGGAAATGGTGATTTGATTGTGGAAAATTGGTTTGAGAACTCGAAAGAAATCTAAGGTTCTAGGGAATTGTTGGTTTGAAGAGGGAGTGAAATTTTGATTTCTCGAGAAATTACCTTGATTCCATGCAAAATTCAGATGATTTCTCCAACCTGGATTATAGGTTGGAGAAAATGGATCATTAATCGGATGCTGGAATGCAGCATTCATCTGTTCAAGAGATTGAGTATTTCCTAAGAGTGGACATTGCTTTGAAGCATGGGCTGTAGAAAGACAGTTATGACAACCTGAGGCAGAAACTTGATTGATTTGTGCCGGAGCTCGTTCTTTGGTTTCTAAAATTTCTAACCTGCGTAGAATTGTAACCATCTTAGCTTCAGAGGCTATGTTTGACTCTAAGGAAGGACCTCTAGAACTGAATTGGGGAACTGATGAATCACAGTGTTCCCATCGCATGGTTTTCTGATAAATTCTCTAAAAGTCCCAAGCTTTGTCGTTGCTTTTCTTCATGAAATCACCTTGACACATTGACTCTAAGGAAGTTTTTGAAGAATAATCCAATCCTTCATAAATGATTTGGCATAATCGCCACTTTTCAAGACCATGGTGAGGACATTGGATAAGAAGATCTTTGAATTTATCAAAATACTTTCAAAAAGGTTCTCCCGGGATAATTTTAAAATTTTGAATGCTGTTTCTAAGCTTGGCTATTTTGTGGATAGGAAAGAATTTTTCGAAAACTGCTACAAATTCACCCCAAGTTGAGATGGAATCTGTGGGCAAGCTATACAGCCATTTTTTTGGCTTTGTCCTTAAGGGCAAATGGAATAAACCGGAGTTTGATCGCATCTTCGGTTAAGTCCCTCATCTTGATCATGAGGCAAACTTCTTCAAATTCAGAGATGAAAATGTAAGCGTCTTCGGTTTCTACTCCTAGAAATTTGGGAAGCATGTTAATAAAATGCGGTCTAAGTTCGAAATTTGCTCCATTGACCTCGGGAGTTTTATGCAAGAGGGATTGCATTTCTAGTGGAGTAACAAACATCTTGAAGAACGTGGGTTGGTATTGGCCATTTCGTTTGGTTCAAGAGATGAATCAAAACGAATTAAACGATTGGTATTATCCCTAACCCAAGTTTGCATACACCAAAATCAAATTTTTTTTTATTTTTATGTAAAAGGACAAGAGAAAAAGTTAAGAAGATGATGAGAAAAAAAGAAAAAGGAAAAACTAACTAAAAGCAAATCAAGGCAATTACTTTTCAATCACCCTAACTCTAGGGTTAAGCCTAAACTTGACTTAGACCAGCTCCTAACCAAAAATTCCCTTAGTGAAAAGATCAAAGTTTACTCAGGTAATTAGCCAGGTAAGGATAGTACTAGAGGGAGATCAAAGATCAATTAAGTACCTCTTTCCTTACGGAGCGCCTTACGCAACCCCTAAACCTTGTCTTAGACACCAATTAATCCAGATAAACTTGGACCGGTTCACTTAAGGATTTCTTGTTTCTTAATGAGCTCGAATCCTTAGGGGCCAACGTCTAATCAAATTTTAAGAGGCTTGGGTAAGTATAGTGAGGAATTAGTGATTTTTGGGCTAAGGAAAGGGTGATGAAATCCCTCACCTTATCTTGATTAATGGGTTTTGCCCTTAAGATATTTTCAAGTGTGTGCCAAATCAAGATGCTCAAATCACTTGGTGAATTCCTACAATTATATGAAATGCAACCCTAGGAATTAAACGCAACTAAAAAGGATGCAAAAATAAAAATCTTTTCATTTTTATTATGGTCGACAATCAAAGAAATGAAGTTTATTAGGGTCGACAAGGGTAAAAATCTTTTTTATTTTTATTTTTATTTTTTATCCTAATTGTCTCTAATGTGAATGAACTATCTAAAGGGTGGAATTGAGAATACTAGAAAGAAGAGTTACCCACGCAATCGCTATCCAAAGCCTCGCTGGAGGCAATTCTTCAATCTTGAGTCTTCAACTCTTGATCTTCAAGCTCCAAGTTCCTACACAAAAGAAAACACACAAAATAAGGAACCAAAGTCAATAAAATCCTACTTATGCACCGTCACTGCAACGGCCAAAAACATGATGGGAAATAAATGATGCACTTATCGTTGCAAGTATACAACTTATCAAGTTATAGTATATAAGATTATCGATCCCTCGAGGAACGGAAGTAGGAAGAGTTTTGTTCAAGTTTTGGTTCTCAAATTATGCAAGACAATTAGGAGTTTATGTACATGGTGAAAGGGTCATGAAAAAAGTAGAGAGTGGATTGTGGATTATGTGCAAATAAAAGAAAACGAAAGTGAAAGTGAGGAGATTAGAGAATGAAAACGGATGTATGTAAATAAACCAAAATGAGAATGAGAGAGTGTGAGAAGTAAAAAGGAAGTGAAATCAAGACCAAGAAAATAAAATCAATAAAGAAGATGACGGATTCAATTAGAGATATGAAGAAATCTAGAATTGAATCCACTAGCTAATCTTACTTATAAGATATGAACCATTCTCTTTTATCACATTTTATTTTAGATTTATTAAGCATAGACTATCAAACCACTTAAGGAAAGCATAACCTATTAAATTATCACCTAAATGAAATCAATACTCATGAGGAGAATAACAACAAGATAGTAATCCTAGAATTCATAAGCATAACCTATCAAACCACTTAAGGAAAGCATAGACTATCAAATTCCTCTTCTACCGATTAGTTCTCTAGTTGATTAGCCTAAACATGATCTTTTAAGCATAAGAGAGCATTCACAAATATAAGAGAGAAATTAGACTAGTTTCATGCAAAACTAGATCCCCACAAGAGGTTTAGTTCCACATCTTAGAAAAATAAAAGAAATCAAGAGAGGGAGGAGGAAAAATAAACATAATTACAAGAATAAAAAGAGCAAGAAATAAAGAACCACCAATTATTTTGGGCCAATGAATCCCAACCCAATTGGGCTTAGGTCATTAAGCATAGAAATACTCATCGGGCTTAATTACTCACAACTTAGGCTTAGTAAAATAGAACCACCAATTATTTTAAGAGAAATTTTTCTTCTTTTGTTAAGTTAGTATAATATATATATGTGTATATGTATATATATTCTGAACAATATTTGATTAAGACAACTTGAAAAATTATTTTCAACTCTAAGTTAGGCATGCAAAAATTTCATTACATTAATTAAAAATCTAAGTTAAAACTTAAGTAAAGTATACTACTTTGAAAATTATTTCTTAAGAAATTTATTTGGAGTTATCATAAAAGGTAAACTTGAGTATAGAATTAACTAAGGATTAGAAGACTTAAATTCTATCAAATAGATCAATTATTAATCAACTCTATTAAGTTGGCAAGTGACTTTTTTTATGAAAAGAGGAAAAATGACATAAATAGAAAAAAAAAATGGTAAGAAAATAAGGAAAAATGACTAAGATAAAGAGAAAAATGACTAATTCCCACCCCACACCTAAATTTTGCATTGTCCTCAATGTAAATTCTATTATGCACAAAGTAAAACAGATAATAATTGAAGCACTTACATTTATTCGGCTAGCTTCAACAATGATAAAAATTCCGAAATACCTTCAAGATAAGGGGTGAAGCCAAAAATTTATTCTCTTTTTTTTTGAAATAAAGAACAACAAGAAACTCTCACATGAGAGAAGAATAATTTTTTTTTATTATTGAGACAAAAATAAAAATGTAGAATAAAACATGAAACATGAGAAGCTCACATTCTACATTAAATCCTACCTTATTGCTTAAAATTCTACCCCAAAATTTAAAGAATTTCAAAATGATATAATCACTGATGTGCTTAAATTCCAAAATTTTAGGGTTTTAGTGATGTTTGCGGAAGGTAGGTATTAATGGTTGTATGCTTTTGAACTTAGATTCGCTATTAAAAAAATTCATCAAATATAAAATCTTGTTGTTTTCTATTTTTCAAAATCTAAGTTCATCGAAAGGGTTCTTCAAATGTTGGCTTCAAGATGCATGTATTCAACATAATTCTTTCGCTCAAGGACTTGATTATTAACCCGGTTCGACTGTGTGAATGGATTGCATTCACTTGATCTTGAAAAGTTGAACTTGACCCTCGCTCCTTGGATTGGTCACGGTTGACTCGGAAATGATCCTTTCTCTCTCTCACTTATAGCACTAGCTAGTTGACCAAGCCGGGTTTCTAATCTAGCTATGGCTTGAGTGTTGGAGTTTAGAATTTGTCCCGTTGATTGCATAAAGGAGTTCATCGTATAGATGTTTGAGTCAATAAGTTCGTGGTCTCGTAGAGGTTTTAATCAAGGCTTCCAAACCCCTTCCAAAATATTAAGACGCTTCTCAACATTTGAAGGAATATAATTTGTAGATTGATGATGAGGAAACCGATTTGGAAATGGCCGATTTGATTGTGAAAAATTAGTTTGAGAATCGAAAGAAACTGCTGTCCCTAGGAATTGTTGGTTTGAAGAGGAGTGAAATTTTAATTTCAGAAATTACCTTGATTCCATACATTGATGATTTCTCCAACCCGAATTATAGGTTGGAGAAAATGGATCATTAATCGATGCCGAATGATTCATCCGTTTCTAGAGATTGAGTATTTCCTAAGAGTGGATATTGCTTTGAAGCATGTCAGAAAGATTATGACAACCCGAGGCGTAAACTTGATTGATTTGTGCCGAGCTCGTTCTTTGGTTTCTAAAGTTTCTAACCCACAGAGAATTGTAGCCATCTTAGCTTCAGAGGCTATGTTTGACTCTAAGGAAGGACCTCTAGAACCTGATTGGGGAACTCGATGAATCACAGTGTTCCCATCGCATGGTTTTCTGATAAATTCTCTAAAAGTCCCAAGCTTCACGCTTGCTTCTTCATGAAATCCCCTTGACACATTGACTCTAAGGAAGTTTTGAAGAATAATCCAATCCTTCATAAATGATTTGGCATAATCGCCACTTTTCAAGACCATGGTGAGGACATTGATAAGAAGATCTCAATTTATCAAAATACTTCCAAAAGGTTCTCCGACAATTTTAAAATTTTGAATGTCGCTTCTAAGCTTGACTGCTTTTGTGGATAGGAAAGAATTTTTCGTAAAAAAACAAATTCACCCCAAGTTGAGATGGAATCGTGAGCAAGCTATACACCAATTTTGGCTTTGTCCTTAAGGGCAAATGGAATAAATCAAGTTTGATCTCATCTTCTGTTTAGTCCCTCATCTTGATCATGAGGCAAACTTCTTCAAATTCGGAGATGAAAATGTGCCTTCGGTTTTACTCCTAGAAATTTGGGAAGCATGTTAATAAAATGCGGTCTAAGTTCAAAATTTGCACCATTGACCTCGGGAGTTTTATGCAAGAAGGGATTGCATTTCTAGGGGTAACAAACATCTTGAAGAACGTGGGTTGGTATTGGCCATTTCGCTTGGTTCAAGAGATGGATCAAAACTAATTAAATGATTGGTATTATCCCTAACCCAAGTTTGCATACACCAAAATCAAATTTTTTATTTTTATGAAAAAGGACAAGAGAAAAATTTAAGAAGATGATGAGAAAAAAGAAAAAGGAAAAACTAACTAAAAGCAAATCAAGGCAATTACTTTTCAATCACCCTAACTCTAGGATTAAGCCTAAACTTGACTTGACTTAGACCAGCTCCTAACCAAAAATTCCCTTAGTGAAAAGATTAAAGTTTACTCTGTAATTAGCCGTAAGGATAGTACTAGAGGAAGATCAAAGATTAATTAAGTACCTCTTTCCTACTTGAGCCTTTACGCAACCCCTAAACCTTGTCTTAAACACCAATTAATCCAGATAAACTTGGGCGGTTCACTTAAGGATTTCTTGTTCCTTAATGAGCTCTCAATCCTTAGGGGCCAACGCCTAATCAAATTTTAAGAGGCTTGGGTAAGTATAGTGAGGAATTAGTGATTTTGGCTAAGGAAAGGGTGATGAAATCCTCACCTTATCTTGATTAATGAGTTTTGCCCTTAAGATATTTTCAAGTGTGTGCCAAATCAAGATGCTCAAATCACTTGGTGAATTCCTACTATTATATGAAATGCAACCCTAGGAATTAAAAGCAACTAAAAGGATGCAAAATAAAAATCTTTTCATTTTTATTATGGTCGACAATCAAAGAAATGAAGTTTATTAGGGTCCATAAGGGTAAAAACTTTTTTTTATTTTATTATTATTTTTTTATCCTAATTGTCTCTAATGTGAATGAACTATCTAAAGGGTGGAATTGAGAATACTAGAAAGAAGAGTTAAGCACTAATCGCTATCCAAAGCCTCGTTGGAGGCAATTCTTCAATCTTGAGTCTTCAACTCTTGATCTTCAAGCTTCAAGTTCCTACACAAAGAAAACACACAAAATAAGGAACCAAAGTCAATAAAATCCTACTTATGCACCGCCCGCAACGCGCCAAAACTTGATGGGAAATAAATGATGTACTTATCGCTGCAAGTATACAATTTATCAAGTTATAGTATATAAGATTATCGATCCCTCGAGGAACGGAAGTAGGTAGAGTTTTGTTCAAGTTTTGGTTCTCAAATTTTGCTCAAGACAATTAGGAGTTTATGTACATGGTGAAAGGGTCATGAAAAAGTAGAGAGTGGATTGTGAATTATGTGCAAATAAAAGAAAACGAAGTGAAAGTGAGGAGATTAGAGAATTGTATCGAAAAATGTTTATTGATTGAATGAACGGGTTACAATCAAATTACGCAGGAAGAGAAGGTTGATTCGACTTCTCTTTAAGGTGGGTTCGGCATGATAGGATGCTTCTCTCAATGCTCACGCCGAGATTGCTTCCCGCTGACGATCGTAACAAGGCCGCAGATGATCTTGAGATTGCCGATGAAGAGTTCGATCTCACTTGTGCGAAGTGTTGATCTTCTAAAAAATCCCCAAAAGCCTTCTCCCTTTTTCTTTTTCCAAATTTCTCTCCCGCTGGGCTTTTAGCTATTTATTAGAGCCGCCGCAGAATCGTGGCTACATGCGAATTGCTAAAGAACGCTGCCGCTAAAGAACGCTGCTGCACAAGAACGCGGGCGCGGACCTCGCCGACTCGGTGCCGCGGGCGAGCTTCCTCGCGGTTCAGGGCTTAACTCGCCGCACCATCGACGCCGCAGCGAGCCTTGTCACACTTTGATGCTCATGTAAAGATCGAACTCCGCCCACGGCGTAACCTTGTATTGAGGTCGAAGCCTCGCCTGAGCAAGTCTCGCTTTGAAGCTGCAATCGGTCTAGCCTCGCTGAATGTCGAGATTCACCGCTGTAGGTGAACCTCGTTGAATGTCGAGGTTCATCGGCCGGGCTTAACCTCGGTTGAGTGTCGAGGTTCACCGCTGTAGGCTAACCTTGGTTGAGTGTCGAGGTTCATCGCTATAGGCTAACCTCTGCTGAATGTCGAGGTTTGTCGCCGAGGCTTAACCTCGGTCGAACGGAGAGTTTCGCCGCTATGCATCCTCGCTTGACTTTGATGCCGGGCAGCCTCGCAAACTACCGTTGTAGGCGCAGCCCCGCCAAACCATCGCTAGAAGCAGCCTCACAACCATCAAGGCGAGCCTCGTCGAACTTTGACGCTGGGCGAAGCCTCGCCAAACTTCGACGCTAGGGCGAGCTCACAAACTTTGACGTTGTGGGCGAAGCCCCAGACCGCCGCAGGCTAACCTCGCCGACCATTGTTGAGCTTCATTTCTCGTATGAACCTCGTGTTAAGATCAAACTCCGGCCCACGCACGAACCTCGGTTGAATGTCGTGCCTCGCAGCTGTGGCTTAACCTCCTCTTTGTCTCTTAGCATTTTCTAAGGCTTACATGAGAACATGCTACGCATCAACGTGTCGTAATTTCGCCGCACGCCGGAATTGGACTAATTATATATGAAAATCGACTATCTCGACGATCGGAGCCAATTGTTTCAGTCATTTTGCCCAATTCCTTCCGGTCGAGAGAGATCAGCACTTTTGTCTATTTTGTAAAGTCAAGCATTCAGGTGAACTTAACCTTTAGGCGGACTCGACTTCATTCGATGGACCCTTAAGCTTTTTGCTCATTCCGAAGTTGCGTGGTAGGATTAAGGCAATTTTATTGCTACAAACCCCTCCAAAGTTTTTTTCGACTTGAATGTGGTTGAATGGAGTCCGGAACACTTTGGATATGAAGACTTGTAAAATGGTCGCCGTAAAGTGGAGGCAGGAACCTTCTAACTAACACGGTAAATTTGAATTCTTCACTTGCAGCTAATGATCTCTAGGATTTTTAGCAAACCCCGCCTATCAACGGATTTGATGTGCCTTTACCGACACCGCTTGAATCGGGCTAGCCATACTTTTCCCTCAAGATGGTGAGTTTGCGAGGAGTTTCTTTTAGGCTTAGTGCTAAAATCTCCTCTATCCTTAGCCGCTCGCTGGATTAAAAGATAAGGGCAAATCGGTAGGCCATCATGTGGAAATGATCGAATCGCTCTGACATAAAAGTATAACGATCGCGATCAAAAGCAATCAAGTTGTTCGACATAGGAGTATAACAACATTGATTACTTAACAAAATCATTTAGAGGAATGATCATGTGGGAGTAGTCAAGTCGTCTCGCTGACATGGGAGTATAACGACTATGGTCAAATAACGCGACATCACCGGTAGGCCATCATGTGGAAATGATCGAATCGCTCGACATAAAAGTATAACGATCGCATCAAAAAGCAATCAAGTTGTTCGTGACGGAGAGTATAACAATAGTGATTACTTAACAAAATCATTTAGGAAATGACTCTGTTAGCCGAGTCGCTCAATGACATGGGAGTATAACGACTATGGTCAAATAAAGGCACATGGCATGGTAGGCCATCATGTGGAAATGATCGAATCGCTCAATGACATAAAAGTATAACGATCGGATAAAAAGCAATCAAGTTGTTCGACGGAGAGTATAACAACAAGGATTACTTAACAAAATCATTTAGGAAATGACTCGTTAGCCGAATCGCTCAGGACATAAGAGTATAACGACTATGGTTAAAATAGAGGCACATCGCATGGTAGGCCACTATTCCGTGAGGGAGCTGATAGGGTATATCGCTTGGTTAACCACTATCTAACATAAAGTCACCTGACAAGTGACGATATGGAAATGATCGTGTCGCTCGACATAGAAGTGTAACGACCTGATCGAAAACAATCAAGTTGTTCGACACAGAAGTATAACAACTATGATAGGGTAGTAGATATCGCTTGTGGTAATTTGACAACCGGCACAACACTTGGTAGGCCACTACCAAATGACAATGTGGAATTGATCAAATCGCTCAGACACTAAGTATGACGACATATGACCAAGAAGAATCTAGTTGTTCAAGAACTCGAAGTACAACAACTATGATGGGAATAGGGTATGACGACTTGATTGGACAACGCCATTTGCGGAATGACGGCTGCGACTATCGACGATTGTTAACATGATAGTTACGGGCCCCATCCCTGACAAGGATTGAAGGAGTTTGTCAAAGGTGATTGTTAACCGACAAGAATTTGTTGCGATTGGGGCAACTTTGAGGACTCACCATCCCATTGAAGAGGATTAGTAAGTTAATTTGCCAGAGGTAAAATGTTGACATGACAAGATTGTCGCGACGGAGCGACTTTGAGGACTTACCATCCCATTGAAGAGGATTGGTAAGTTGATTTGTCAAAGGTGTAATGCTAACATGACAGATTGTCGCATCGAGCGACTTTGAGGACTTACCATCCTATTGACGAGGATGAGTAAGTTGATTTTGTCAGAGGTGTAATGTTAACATGACAGGATTGTCGCGATCGGAGCGACTTTGAGGACTTACCATCCTATTGACGAGGATGAGCAAGTTGATTTTGTCAGAGGTGTAATGTTAACGTGACAGTGGGAGTGGTCCTGTCATCCTATTGGAGAGGATCGACGGAGAAAATCTGGCGGGAACTATTCAGAGGTGATTGTTAACATGATAGTTTAGGGGAGTTTGAAGGAAGACTACGGGTAGTACTTCCTCAAGATATTGGTCCTCCAGCGATTGACGCATATAAGCATCAACGATCATCTTTGGCCGATAGTAGCCAAGTCTTCACAGTCGATCTCATAGCTTGGTTCCAGATCATGAAGCTCCCGCCATCGTGGGCTTACTTGAAAAGAGTTTTGATGAGGAAGCGGTCGCCACCACTAAGGTATCTTGGTCGCCACCTCGAAATTCAAATAGCTCTTCAACCTCCATTGGAGCACGCCTCGACTTGTTCTCCTTGGCGGTTAAGTCTTTCCACGAGCGAAGCACGACGGCCCATATTAGACAAAATGTTGATGGAGAGATTATTCTCGACACATCTCGATGAGAGTGGCCTCGAAACGATCACGCACGCAATGATCGTATGAGTTTCTCACAAAGAACAATGAGATTGCATTTGACCGCATCACGCTATGCAGTGAGATAATCACGAGATCGAAGTGGGTGTACCCCCGCTGATTCTCAAAAATGAGCCTCATATGAGAGAGACTTTGAATCGAGTTTGGCGAACCCGCAGGTTGCCGCCTTTGGTCTCCGCGCGAGGTTCATATTGGCGAGGTTCACGCCTCGCCGAGGTTCGCCCTATTTAGAGGAGACCTCATGTTGGCTGTTTGCTTGGACGAGGTTCATCCCTTTAGAGGGGACCTCATGTTGTCGGGCGAGATTCGCCACTCAAACGAGGCTCATCCTTCAAGGGACCTCAAGGGCGAGGTTCGCCACTTTGACGAGGCTTATCCCATTTTGAGGGGATCTCACGCTGACGGCGCAGGTTCACCACTTGGACGAGGTTCAGTAGCTGGCGACATTTGTCTTGTTTTAAATGAACCCCCGATGATGACGAGGTTTGTTGTTTGAACGAGGTTCATCTTGTTTAGAATGGACCTCATGTTGTTGGGTAGGTTCACGAGGTTCATTCGGACGCTTCCTACGACGAGATTCGCCCACCCGAAGCGAAGCCTTTGATTTGATGACACCCCATGTCGAGGTTCATCACTTTGACGCTTGCTATGACGGTTCGCCAACGAGCGATGTTTGTATGGTTTTGATGGAACCTCATGTTGTTGGCAGATTCGCCACTCAGCGCAGGCTCATCTCTTTCAAGGAGACTCACATTGTTGGCAGGTTCGCCACTGGACGAGGTTCGCCATGTTTCAAGCGGACTTTGTCGTTGTCGAGGTTCGCCACTTTGACGAGGCTCATCCCTTTGGAGGGACCTCACGACGGCGCAGGTTCGCCATGTGGACGAGGTTCGGGCCGACGCTCGCCTTGTTTTAAATGAACCCCGATGATGACGAGGTTCGTTGTTTGAATGAGGTTCATCTTGTTTAGAATGGACCTCATGTTGTTGGGTAGGTTCATAATGACGAGGTTCGCCATCGACGCTTCCTACGACGAGATTCGGCCCACCGAGCAGCTTCGCCTTGATTTGATGACACCCCATGTCGAGGTTCATGATGACGCAGGTTCGCCTGATTTTGATGCTTGCATGACGAGGTTCGCCAACGAGCGATGTTCGCCTCGGTTTTGATGGAACCTCATGTTGTTGGCTTATTTGCCACTCGGACTAGGCTCATCTCTTTTCAAGAGGACTCATATTGTTGGCGCAGGTTCGCCACTTGGACGAGGCTCGCCGTGTTTCGAAAGGACTCTGTTGTTGTTGTCGGGTTCGCCACTTGGACAAGGCTCATCCCTTTGGAGAGGACCTCACGCTGACGCGAGGTTCATGGCGCGGACGAGGTTCGCGAATCGGGCGACGCTCGCCTTGTTTTGAATGAACCCTTAGATGAAGACGAGGTTCACGACTTGGGGTGCAATGACGAGGTTCGTGACGCTCCTCATCAGCCTCGATTCCCAGCCTTTGGCCATCTTTGAGGGACCTCACATTGACGCGCAGGTTCGCCACGTAAGCCAAAGTTTGGCTAATGGCCCGAGGTTGGGTTGGGCTGCTTAACCAACTTCTTAGCCTGTTAGCTTTTGGAGCCTTCTCGACATAGCCGGTTCTCGAGATTCGCCGAAGATTCAACGGAGCCACGGGCTCAAGACGAGACTCGCCGACACTATGGTCTTCACGGGCTAGATGCCCCGGAGGAGAGGAACTCATACTTACTCGATCAAACTCAATGACCAAGGTTTGAACCTCGTTCCAACCGCAACCTTGTCGATTCGCCACCACCGCCATCGAATGAATGGTTACTCCCACCGCGGATCGCCATCTTCGTAGGGTCGAAAAATATTTATTGATTGAATGAACGGGTTACAATCAAATTCTCTTACAGAGGAAGAGAAGATCGACTTCTTTTTAAGGTGGGTTCTGCAGCATAGGATGCTTCTCTCGATGCTCACGCCGATTGCTTCCCGCTGACGCATCGCAAGGCCGCGATGATCTTGAGATTGCCGATGAAGAGTTCGATCTCACTTGCGCTGAAATGTTGATCTTCTAAAAAATCCCCAAAAGCCTTCTCCCTTTTTCTTTTTCCAACTTTCTCCCGCTGCTTTTAGCTATTTATTAGAGCCGCCGCAGAATCGGGCGGTTCGCGCGAACGCTGCTGCCAGCGCTGATCAATAAGAACGCTGCCGCATAAAGAAGCGCACCTGCTACAGAACGGCGCTGGACCTCGCCGACTCGGTGTCGCTGGGCGCAGCCTCGTTCACCATCATAGGGCAAACTCGTCGACCATCGGACGCAGCAGAAGCCTTGTCACACTTTGATGCTCATGTAAAGATCGAACTCCTCCACGCATGCGAACCTCATATTGAGGTCGAGTCTCGCCTCTGAGCAAGTCTCGCTTTGAAGCTGCAATGGTCTAGCCTCTTGAATGTCGAGATTCACTCGCGTAGGTGAACCTCGGTTGAATGTCGAGGTTCCCGCCGTGGGCTTAACCTCGGTTGAGTGTCGAGGTTCACCGCCAGAGGCTAACCTTGGTTGAGTGTCGAGGTTCACCGCCGTAGGTGAACTGTTGAATGTCGAGGTTCTGCCGTAGGCTAACCTCGGTCGAAGCGAGAGTTTCGCCGCCGCATCCTCGCTTGACTTTGATGTCAGGGCGCAGCCTCCTCCAAACCATCTAGGCGCAGCCTCACAAACTACCGTGTAGCCTCTCGAACTTTGACGCGTGGGCGAGCCTCGCCAAACTTCGGCGTGGGCAGCCTCACAAACTTCGACGTAGGGCGCCACAAACTTTGACGCGGTGGGCGAGCCTCCTGCACCAGGCTAACCTCGCCACCATTGTTGAGCTTCGCTTCTCGCGAACCTCGTGTTAAGATCGAACTCCGCCCACGTCACGAACCTCGGTTGAATGTCGTGCCTCGCGACCTGTGGCTTAACCTCTTTTGTCTCTTAGCATTTTCTAAGGCTTACATGAGAACATGCTACTACCGAACGTGTCGTAACTTTCAAGCCGTGACGCCGAATTGGACGAATTATATATGAAAATCGACTATCTCGACGGAGACGGAGCCAATTGTTTCAGTCATTTTGCCCAATTCCTTTCAGTTTGAGAGATATAAGTACTTTTGTCTATTTTGTAAAGTCAAGCATCAGTGAACTTAACCTTTAGGCGGACTCGACTTCATTCAGATGGACCCTAAGCTCTTTTGCTCATTCCGAAGTTGTTGTAGGGATTAAGGCAATTTTATTGCCTACAAGAATGAAAACGATGTATGTAAATAAACCAAAATGAGAATGAGAGAGTGTGAGAAGTAAAAAGGAAGTGAAATCAAGACCAAGAAAATAAAATCAATAAAGCAAAAGATGACGGATTCAATTAGAGATATGAAGAAATCTAGAATTGAATCCACTAGCTAATCTTACTTATAAGATATGAACCATTCTCTTTTTATCATTTCATTTTAGATTTATTAGGCATAGACTATCAAACCACTTAAGGAAAGCATAACCTATCAAATTATCACCTAAATGAAATCAATACTCATGAGGAGAATAACAACAAGATAGTAATCCTAGAATTCATAAGCATAACCTATCAAACCACTTAAGGAAAGCATAGACTATCATTCCTCTTCTACCGATTAGTTCTCTAGTTGATTAGCCTAAACATGATCTTTTAAGCATAAGAGAGTGATTCACAAATATAAGAGAGAAATTAGACTAGTTTCATGCAAAACTAGATCCCCACAAGAGGTTTAGTTCCACATCTTAGAAAAATAAAAGAAATCAAGAGAGGAGGAAAAATAAACATAATTACAAGAATAAAAAAGAGCAAGAAATAAAGAAAAAAAAAGAAAATTGCAATGAAAGTAAATCTAATCTATGAATTAAAGACAAGACATGAAAGTAAATTGCATGGAATTAAATTGCATGAAAGTAAATTGCATGAAAGTAAATCTATTCTACAAACAAGAAAATAAAGAAGAGAAAAGAAATAAAGAGAAACCCACAACTCCTGATCTTAATCTAATCCTCCTTTGGTCCTTGGATTAGAAGAAGAGAAAGGAAATTGAAGGTGAAAAATTTTATTTATTGTGTAACAAAAGTTATAATTTTGGGAAGGTCTCTCAATTAAGAGTAACCCTCCTCTCCAAATGGAGTTTTTACAAAATATTTCACACTCAAACCTCTCCCCTCAACCCCTATTTATAGCCTACAGAATGCACATGAACCATTGGATGAAACTTGGGCTCCAAGGATCAAATTTTAGCCACAAATCGAAGTTAGTTTGACCAATCGATATTGTTGCCAATCGGTTGGCCAATCGATTGGCCAATCGGTTGGTGAACCGATTGGAATTTGAAAAACTAAAATACAGTTAGCTCCGCTCGTCGAGATAGGCGATTTTCATATATTATATGTTAAATTCACTTCCGATTGAGAGATATTGCCATTTCTTTGTGGCTAACATCTTGAACATTATTTTTATTTGATTTCTTTTTATATTTGATCCTTGCATCTTCTTCCAGATTGCTCGGCTTGATCTCCTTCAGTAAAAGGTTGAAAAATGAGGAAATTTGAGTTCTTTTTAGCCTTTATTCATTAATTCTTCACTAACCCTAAATTAAGATAAAAATAGTTATTAGTAGGATATTTATTTATATAAAATAGGTAATGAGGGTATAAATTTGTAATTAAAATGTGATAATCAAATACCCTACACCTAAACTTTTGCTAGTCCTCTAGCAAATAAAATAAAAGAAAACCTAACACACTTTCGCAGAATCGCTGTTGTATTTAGCGATACAACAAGCCTTTAAACCCCTAGGTTACCCTAGTGGACGAAGTTGTAGTCTCGTGAGGGTTTGCAGTGAATATACCCATAAAATTCAAACTTGCCAATTTAAAGAAGTTAATAAAATAATTAATTCATTTGATATCTTCAAACATTCCAATTGAAGTTGGTTAATACTCAAGAAAACGTTTTATCATAACTCCAATGTAATTTTCTAAAAAATCCTTCCATTATAGTTATACAAAACCAAGTTTAACTCAAAATTTTAATTTAAAAGTTTTGAAAAGAACATGCTAACTCTTTGTTTTAAACAAACTTCAAGTCTTTTAATCCATTTAATTCTTCAAGAACATATACAAATATAACTATTTATAAAAACATGGTTAGTATGATTTTTTTTTAATTTTTTATTTACTCTTTATTCCTTGGTAGTTTTGTTCTTTTAATCGGGCTTTCTAAGTTACCATTTAGCTTTTGGGCATAATGAATCCCAACCCAATTGGGCTTAGGTCATTAAGCATAGAAATACTCCTCAGCTTAATTTACTCACCAACTTAGGCTTAGTAAAATAGAACCACCAATTATTTTAAGAGAAATTTTTCTTCTTTTGTTAAGTTAGTATAATATATATATGTGTATATATATATATATATATATATATATATATATATATATATATATATATATATATATATATATATATATATATATATATATATATATATATATACATATATATATATATATATATATATATATATATATATATATATATATATATATATATATATATATATATATATATATATATATATATATATATATATATATATATATATATATATATATATATATATGAATATTTTGATCAAGACAACTTGAAAAATTTTCAAGTTAGGCAGAAAATTTCATTACTTTAATTAAAAATCTAAGTTAAAACTTAAGTAAAGTATACTACTTTGAAAATTATTTCTAAGAAATTTATTTGAGTTATCATAAAAGGTAAACTTGAGTATAGAACTAACTAAGGATTAGAAGACTTAAATTCTATCAAATAGATCAATTATTAATCAACTCTATTAAGTTGGCAAGGACTTTTTTTATGAAAAGAGGAAAAATGACATAAAAAGAAAAAAAAATGGTAAGAAAAAGAGGAAAAATGACTAAGATAAAGAGCAAAATGACTAATTCCCACCCCACACCTAAATTTTGCATTGTCCTCAATGCAAATTCTATTATGCACAAAGTAAAACAGATAATAATTGAAGCACTTACATTTATTCTACTAGCTTCAACAATGATAAAAATGCAAATACCTTCAAGATAAGGGGTGAAGCCAAAAATTTATTCTCTTTTTTTTTGAAATAAAGAACAACAAGAAACTCTCACATGAGAGAAGAATAAATTCTTTTTATTATTATGAGACAAAAATAAAAATGTAGAATAAAACATGAAACATGAGAAGCTCACATTCTACATTAAATCCTACCTTATTGCTTAAAATTCTACCCCTAAATTTAAAGAATTTCAAAATAATATAATCACTGATGTGCTTAAATTCCAAAATTTTAGGGTTTTAGTGATGTTTGCAGAATGGAAGGTAGGTATTAATGGTTGTATGTTTTTGAACTTAGATTCGTTATTAACAAAAATTTCATCAAAAATAAAATCTTGTTGTTTTCTATTTTTCAAAATCTAAGTTCATTGACAAAGGGTTCTTCAAATGTTGGCTTCAAGATGCATGTATTCAACATAATTCTCTCATTCTCAAGGACTTGATTATTAACCCGTTATTCGATCGCAGAATGGATTGCATTCACTTGATCTTGAAAAGTTGAACTTGACCCCGCTTCCTTGGATTGTCACACGTTGACTCTAAATGATCCTTTCTCTCTCACTTATAGCTAGCTAGTTGACCAAGCTGGGTTTCTAATCTAGCTATGGCTTGAGTGTTGGAGTTTAGAATTTGTCTGTTGATTGCATAAAGGAGTTCATCGTGCTAGATATTTGAGTCAACAAGTTCGTGGTCTGTGTAGAGGTTTTAATCAAGGCTTCCAAACCCCTTTCCAAAATATTAAGACGTTTCTCAACATTTGAAGGAATATAATTTATAGATTGATGATGAGGAAACTGATTTGGAAATGGTGATTTGATTGTGAAAAATTAGTTTGAGAACTGAAAAGCTGCGTTGCCCTAGGGAATTGTTGGTTTGAAGAGGGAGTGAAATTTTAATTTCAGAAATTACCCTGATTCCATACAAAATTCGGATGATTTCTCCAACCTGGATTGTAGGTTGGAGAAAATGGATCATTAATCGGATGCTGGAATGCAAGATTCATCCATTCTAGAGATTGAGTATTTCCTAAGAGTGGACATTGCTTTGAAGCATGGGTAGAAAGACGATTATGACAACCCGAGGCGTAAACTTGATTGATTTGTGCCGAGCTCGTTCTTTGGTTTCTAAAGTTTCTAACTGCGTAGAATTGTAGCCATCTTAGCTTCAGAGGCTATGTTTGACTCTAAGGAAGGACCTCTAGAACTGGATTGGGGAATCGATGAATCACGTTGTTCCCACTGCATGGTTTTCTGGATAAATTCTCTAAAAGTCCCAAGCTTTGTCGGCTTTTCCTTCATGAAATCCCCTTGACACATTGACTCTAAGGAAGTTTTGAAGAATAATCCAATCCTTCATAAATGATTTGGCATAATCGCCACTTTTCAAGACCATGGTGAGGACATTGGATAAGAAGATCTTTGAATTTATCAAAATACTTTCAAAAAGGTTCTCCCGAGACAATTTTAAAATTTTGAATGCTGTTTCTAAGCTTGACTATTTTGTGGATAGGAAAGAATTTTTCGAAAAACTGCTACAAATTCACCCCAAGTTGAGATGGAATCGTGGGCAAGCTATCTGACCATTTTTGGCTTTGTCCTTAAGGGCAAATGGAATAAATAGGAGTTTGATCGCATCTTCGGTTAAGTCCCTCATCTTGATCATGAGGCAAACTTCTTCAAATTCGGAGATGAAAATGTAAGCGTCTTCGGTTTTTACTCCTAGAAATTTGGGAAGCATGTTAATAAAATGCGGTCTAAGTTCGAAATTTGCACCATTGACCTCGGGGAGTTTTATGCAAGAGGGGATTGCATTTCTAGTGGGGTAACAAACATCTTGAAGAACAGGTGAGTTGGTATTGGCCATTTCGTTTGGTTCAAAAGATGGATCAAAACGAATTAAACGATTGGTATTATCCCTAACCCAAGTTTGCATACACCAAAATCAAATTTTTTTTATTTTTATGATAAAGGACAAGAGAAAAAGTTAAGAAGATGATGAGAAAAAAAGAAAAAGGAAAAACTAACTAAAAGCAAATCAAGGCAATTACTTTTCAATCACCCTAACTCTAGGATTAAGCCTAAACTTGACTTAGACCAGCTCCTAACCAAAAATTCCCTTAGTGAAAAGATTAAAGTTTACTCGTGTAATTAGCCGTAAGGATAGTACTAGAGGAGATCAAAGATTAATTAAGTACCTCTTTCCCACGAGCCTTTACGCAACCCCTAAACCTTGTCTTAGACACCAATTAATCCAGATAAACTTGGTCGGTTCATTTAAGGATTTCTTGTTCCTTAATGAGCTCAAATCCTTAGGGGCCAACGTCTAATCAAATTTTAAGAGGCTTGGGTAAGTATAGTGAGGAATTAGTGATTTTGGGCTAAGGAAAGGGTGATGAAATCCCTTACCTTATCTTGATTAATGGGTTTTGCCCTTAAGATATTTTCAAGTGTGTGCCAAATCAAGATGCTCAAATCACTTGGTGAATTCCTACTATTATATGAAATGCAACCCTAGGAAATTAAAAGCAACTAAAAGGATGCAAAATAAAAATCTTTTCATTTTTATTATGGTCGACAATCAAAGAAATGAAGTTTATTAGGTCGACAAGGGTAAAAATCTTTTTTTATTTTTATTTTATTATTTTTTATCCTAATTGTCTCTAATGTGAATGAACTATCTAAAGGGTGGAATTGAGAATACTAGAAAGAAGAGTTACCCACTTAATCGCTATCCAAAGCCCGCTTGGAGGCAATTCTTCAATCTTGAGTCTTCAACTCTTGATCTTCAAGCTTCAAGTTTCTACACAAAAGAAAACACACAAAATAAGGAACCAAAGTCAATAAAATCCTACTTATGCACCGCCACCGCAACGCCAAAAACATGATGGGAAATAAATGATGTACTTATCGTTGCAAGTATACAACTTATCAAGTTATAGTATATAAGCTTATCGATCCCTCGAGGAACGGGAAGTAGGAAGAGTTTTGTTCAAGTTTTGGTTCTCAAATTTTGCTCAAGACAATTAGGAGTTTATGTACATGGTGAAAGGGGTCATGAAAAAAAGTAGAGAGTGGATTGTGGATTATGTGCAAATAAAAGAAAAACGAAAGTGAAAGTGAGGAGATTAGAGAATGAAAACGGATGTATGTAAATAAACCAAAATGAGAATGAGAGAGTGTGAGAAGTAAAAAGGAAGTGAAATCAAGACCAAGAAAATAAAATCAATAAAGGAAGATGATGGATTCAATTAGAGATATGAAGGAATCTAGAATTGAATCCACTAGCTAATCTTACTTATAAGATATGAACCATTCTCTTTTATCACATTTCATTTTAGATTTATTAAGCATAGACTATCAAACCACTTAAGGAAAGCATAACCTATCAAATTATCACCTAAATGAAATCAATACTCATGAGGAGAATAACAACAAGATAGTAATCCTAGAATTCATAAGCATAACCTATCAAACCACTTAAGGAAAGCATAGACTATCAAATTCCTCTTCTACCATTAGTTCTCTAGTTGATTAGCCTAAACATGATCTTTTAAGCATAAGAGAGCGATTCACAAATATAAGAGAGAAATTAGACTAGTTTCATGCAAAACTAGATCCCCACAAGAGGTTTAGTTCCACATCTTAGAAAAATAAAAGAAATCAAGAGAGGGAGGAGGAAAAATAAACATAATTACAAGAATAAAAAGAGCAAGAAATAAAGAACCACCAATTATTTTGGGCCAATGAATCCCAACCCAATTGGGCTTAGGTCATTAAGCATAGAAATACTCATCTTAATTACTCAATAACTTAGGCTTAGTAAAATAGAACCACCAATTATTTTAAGAGAAATTTCTTCTTTTGTTAAGTTAGTATATATATATATGTGTATATGTATATATATTCTGAACAATATTTGGATTAAGACAACTTGAAAAATTATTTTCAACTCTAAGTTAGGCATGCAAAAATTTCATTACATTAATTAAAAATCTAAGTTAAAACTTAAGTAAAGTATACTACTTTGAAAATTATTTCTTAAGAAATTTATTTGGAGTTATCATAAAAGGTAAACTTGAGTATAGAATTAACTAAGGATTAGAAGACTTAAATTCTATCAAATAGATCAATTATTAATCAACTCTATTAAGTTGGCAAGTGACTTTTTTATGAAAAGAGGAAAAATGACATAAATAGAAAAAAAATGGTAAGAAAATAAGGAAAAAATGACTAAGATAAAGAGAAAAAATGACTAATTCCCACCCCCACACCTAAATTTTGCATTGTCCTCAATGTAAATTCTATTATGCACAAAGTAAAACAGATAATAATTGAAGCACTTACATTTATTGGCTAGCTTCGAACAATGATAAAAATTCGCAAATACCTTCAAGATAAGGGGTGAAGCCAAAAATTTATTCTCTTTTTGAAATAAAGAACAACAAGAAACTCTCACATGAGAAGAATAATTTTTTTTATTATTATGAGACAAAAAATAAAAATGTAGAATAAAACATGAAACATGAGAAGCTCACATTCTACATTAAATCCTACCTTATTGCTTAAAATTCTACCCCAAAATTTAAAGAATTTCAAAATGATATAATCACGATGTGCTTAAATTCCAAAATTTTAGGGTTTTAGTGATGTTTGCGAATGGAAGGTAGGTATTAATGGTTGTATGCTTTTGAACTTAGATTCGTTATTAAAAAAATTCATCAAATATAAAATCTTGTTGTTTTCTATTTTTCAAAAATCTAAGTTCATTGACAAAGGGTTCTTCAAATGTTGGCTTCAAGATGCATGTATTCAACATAATTCTTTCGCTCAAGGACTTGATTATTAACCCGTTATTCGATTGTGAATGGATTGCATTCACTTGATCTTGAAAAGTTGAACTTGACCCCGCCTTGGATTGGTCGGGTTGACTCGAAATGATCCTTTCTCTCTCACTTATAGCACTAGCTAGTTGACCAAGCCGGGTTTCTAATCTAGCTATGGCTTGAGTGTTGGAGTTTAGAATTTGTCCTGTTGATTGCATAAAGGAGTTCATCGTGCTAGATGTTTGAGTCAATAAGTTCGGTCTCGTAGAGGTTTTAATCAAGGCTTCCAAACCCCTTTCCAAAATATTAAGACGCTTTCAACATTTGAAGGAATATAATTTGTAGATTGATGATGAGGAAACCGATTTGGAAATGGTCGATTTGATTGTGAAAATTAGTTTGAGAACTGAAAGAAACTGCGTCTTCTGGGAATTGTTGGTTTGAAGAGGAGTGAAATTTTAATTTCCAGAAATTACCTTGATTCCATACAAATTGATGATTTCTCCAACCTGAATTATAGGTTGGAGAAAATGGATCATTAATCGATGCCGGAATGCAAGATTCATCCGTTTCTAGAGATTGAGTATTTCCTAAGAGTGGATATTGCAAGCATGGGCGTAGAAAGACAGCTTATGACAACCTGAAAGTAAACTTGATTGATTTGTGCCGAGCTCGTTCTTTGGTTTCTAAAGTTTCTAACCTCAGAATTGTAGCCATCTTAGCTTCAGAGGCTATGTTTGACTCTAAGGAAGGACCTCTAGAACCTGGATTGGGAACTGATGAATCACAAGGTTCCCACCGCATGGTTTTCTGATAAATTCTCTAAAAGTCCCAAGCTTCACAATTTTTCTTCATGAAATCCCCTTGACACATTGACTCTAAGGAAGTTTTGAAGAATAATCCAATCCTTCATAAATGATTTGGCATAATCGCCACTTTTCAAGACCATGGTGAGGACATTGGATAAGAAGATCTCTAATTTATCAAAATACTTCCAAAAGGTTCTCCGGACAATTTTAAAATTTTGAATGCTGTTTCTAAGCTTGACTGCTTTGTGGATAGGAAAGAATTTTTCGAAAACTGCTACAAATTCACCCCAAGTTGAGATGGAATCGTGAGCAAGCTATACAACCAATTTTGGCTTTGTCCTTAAGGGCAAATGGAATAAATCAAGTTTGATCTCATCTTCGTTTAGTCCCTCATCTTGATCATGAGGCAAACTTCTTCAAATTCGGAGATGAAAATGTAAGCGCCTTCGGTTTTACTCCTAGAAATTTGGGAAGCATGTTAATAAAATGGTCTAAGTTCAAATTTGCACCATTGACCTCGGGAGTTTTATGCAAGAAGGGATTGCATTTCTAGTGGGGTAACAAACATCTTGAAGAACAAGGGGTTGGTATTGGCCATTTCTTGGTTCAAGAGATGGATCAAAACTAATTAAATGATTGGTATTATCCCTAACCCAAGTTTGCATACACCAAAATCAAATTTTTTATTTTTATGAAAAGGACAAGAGAAAAATTTAAGAAGATGATGAGAAAAAGAAAAAGGAAAAACTAACTAAAAGCAAATCAAGGCAATTACTTTTCAATCACCCTAACTCTAGGATTAAGCCTAAACTTGACTTAGACCAGCTCCTAACCAAAAATTCCCTTAGTGAAAAGATTAAAGTTTACTCTCGTGTAATTAGCCGTGTGATGGGGTACTAGAGGGAAGATTTTTTTACCTCCCCCAACCCCGCCCCACCAACACCATTAATCCAGATAAACTTGGCCGGTTCACTTAAGGATTTCTTGTTCCTTAATGAGCTCGAATCCTTAGGGGCCAACGCCTAATCAAATTTTAAGAGGCTTGGGTAAGTATAGTGAGGAATTAGTGATTTTGGGCTAAGGAAAGGGTGATGAAATCCCTCACCTTATCTTGATTAATGAGTTTTGCCCTTAAGATATTTTCAAGTGTGTGCCAAATCAAGATGCTCAAATCACTTGGTGAATTCCTACTATTATATGAAATGCAACCCTAGGAATTAAAAGCAACTAAAAGGATGCAAAATAAAAATCTTTTCATTTTTATTATGGTCGACAATCAAAGAAATGAAGTTTATTAGGTCTACAAGGGTAAAACTTTTTTTTATTTTTATTATTTTTTATCCTAATTGTCTCTAATGTGAATGAACTATCTAAAGGGTGGAATTGAGAATACTAGAAAGAAGAGTTAAGCACGCAATCGCTATCCAAAGCCTCGTTGGAGGCAATTCTTCAATCTTGAGTCTTCAACTCTTGATCTTCAAGCTTCAAGTTCCTACACAAAGAAAACACACAAAATAAGGAACCAAAGTCAATAAAATCCTACTTATGCACCGCTCCCGCAAGAACGGCCAAAACTTGATGGGAAATAAATGATGTACTTATCTTGCAAGTATACAATTTATCAAGTTATAGTATATAAGATTATCGATCCTCGAGGAACGGAAGTAGGAAGAGTTTTGCTCAAGTTTTGGTTCTCAAATTTTGCTCAAGACAATTAGGAGTTTATGTACATGGTGAAAGGGTCATGAAAAAGTAGAGAGTGGATTGTGGATTATGTGCAAATAAAAGAAAAACGAAAGTGAAAGTGAGGAGATTAGAGAATGAAAACGGATGTATGTAAATAAACCAAAATGAGAATGAGAGAGTGTGAGAAGTAAAAAGGAAGTGAAATCAAGACCAAGAAAATAAAATCAATAAAGAAGATGACGATTCAATTAGAGATATGAAGAAATCTAGAATTGAATCCACTAGCTAATCTTACTTATAAGATATGAACCATTCTTTTATCACATTTCATTTTAGATTTATTAGGCATAGACTATCAAACCACTTAAGGAAAGCATAACCTATCAAATTATCACCTAAATGAAATCAATACTCATGAGGAGAATAACAACAAGATAGTAATCCTAGAATTCATAAGCATAACCTATCAAACCACTTAAGGAAAGCATAGACTATCAAATTCCTCTTCTACCATTAGTTCTCTAGTTGATTAGCCTAAACATGATCTTTTAAGCATAAGAGAGTGATTCACAAATATAAGAGAGAAATTAGACTAGTTTCATGCAAAACTAGATCCCCACAAGAGGTTTAGTTCCACATCTTAGAAAAATAAAAGAAATCAAGAGAGGGAGGAGGAAAAATAAACATAATTACAAGAATAAAAAGAGCAAGAAAATAAAAGAAAAAAAAGAAAATTGCAATGAAAGTAAATCTAATCTATGAATTAAAGACAAGACATGAAAGTAAATTGCATGAAAGTAAATTGCATGAAAGTAAATTGCATGAAAGTAAATCTATTCTACAAATAAGAAAATAAAGAAGAGAAAAGAAATAAAATAGAAACCAACAACTCCTGATCTTAATCTAATCCTCCTTTTGGTCCTTGGATTAGAAGAAGAGAAAGGAAATTGAAGGTGAAAAATTTCATTTATTGTGTAACAAAAGTTATAATTTTGGAAGGTCTTCTCAATTAAGAGTAACCTCCTCTCCAAATGGAGTTTTACAAAATATTTCACACTCAAACCTCTCCCTCAACCCCTATTTATAGCCTACAGCAATGCACATGAACCATTGGATGAAACTTGGGCTTCAAGGATCAAATTTTAGCCACAAATCGAAGTTAGACGGACCAATCGACATTAATCGGTTAGCCAATCGGTCCAACCGATTGGCCAATCGGTTGGTGAACCGATTGGAATTTGAAAAACTAAAAATACAGTTAGCTCCGTCTCGTCGAGATAGGCGATTTTCATATATTATATGTTAAATTCGCTTCCGGATTGAGAGATATCGCCATTTCTTTGTGGCTAACATCTTGAACATTATTTTATTTGATTTCTTTTTATATTTGATCCTTGCATCTTCGCTTGTAGATTGCTCGGCTTGATCTCCGGCTTCAGTAAAAGGTTAAAAATGAGAAAATTTGAGTTCTCTTTTAGCCTTTATTCATTAATTCTTCACTAACCTGCAAATTAAGATAAAAATAGTTATTAGTAGGATATTTATTTATATAAAATAGGTAATGAGGGTATAAATTTGTAATTAAAATGTGATAATCAAATACCCCACACCTAAACTTTTGCTAGTCCTCTAGCAAATAAAATAAAAGAAAACCTAACACACTTTCAAGAGAATCATGGTTGTATTTAGCGATACAACAAGCCTTTAAACCCCTAGGTTACCCTAGTGGACGAAGTTGTAGTCTCGTGAGGGTTTGCAATGAATATACCCAAAATTCAACTTGCCAATTTAAAGAAGTTAATAAAATAATTAATTCATTTGATATCTTCAAACATTCCAATTGAAGTTGGTTAATACTAGAAAACGTTTTATCATAACTCCAATATAATTTTCTTAAAAAATCCTTCCATTATAATTATACAAAACCAAGTTTAACTCAAAATTTTAATTTAAAAGTTTTGAAAAGAACATGCTAACTCTTTGTTTTAAACAAACTTCAAGTCTTTTAATCCATTTAATTCTTCAAGAACATATACAAATATAACTATATATAAAAACATGGTTAGTATGATTTTTTAATTTTTTTATTTACTCTTTATTCCTTGGTAGTTTTGTTCTTTTAATCGGCTTTCTAAGTGACCATTTAGCGAAGTTTTGGGCCAATGAATCCCAACCCAATTGGGCTTAGGTCATTAAGCATAGAAATACTCCTAAGCTTAATTACTCTCACCAACTTAGGCTTAGTAAAATAGAACCACCATTTTAAGAGAAATTTTTCTTCTTTTGTTAAGTTAGTATAATATATATATGTAGTATATATATATATATATATATATATATATATATATATATATATATATATATATATATATATATATATATATATATATATATATATATATATATATATATATATATATATATATATATATATATATATATATATATATATATATATATATATATATATATATATATATATATATATATATATATATATATATATATATATATATATATATATATATATATATATATATAAATAGATAGATAGAAATTAATATTTGATTGGTGATAATGAATTTAAAGAAGTATGGATGGAATGGTGATTATGGAATGGAATGGAGGAATTAATTAATGGACAAGACCAAGGAGTTTTTTATGAAAAGAGAAAAAATGACATAAATAGAAAAAAAATGGTAAGAAAATAAGGAAAAAATGACTAAGATAAAGAGCAAAATGACTAATTCCCACCCCCACACCTAAATTTTGCATTGTCCTCAATGTAAATTCTATTATGTACAAAGTAAAACAGATAATAATTGAAGCACTTACATTTATTCGTAGCTTCGAACAATGATAAAAATTCCAAATACCTTCAAGATAAGGGGTGAAGCCAAAAATTTATTCTCTTTTTTTTGAAATAAAGAACAACAAGAAACTCTCACATGAGAGAAGAATAATTTTTTATTATTATGAGACAAAAAATAAAAATGTAGAATAAAACATGAAACATGAGAAGCTCACATTCTACATTAAATTCTACCTTATTGCTTAAAATTCTACCCCAAAATTTAAAGAATTTCAAAATGATATAATCACTGATGTGCTTAAATTCCAAAATTTTAGGGTTTTAGTGATGTTTGCAAAGAATGGAAGGTAGGTATTAATGGTTGTATGCTTTTGAACTTAGATTCATTATTAAAAAATTCATCAAATATAAAATCTTGTTGTTTTCTATTTTTCAAAAATCTAAGTTCATTGACAAAGGGTTCTTCAAATGTTGGCTTCAAGATGCATGTATTCAACATAATTCTCTATTCAAGGACTTGATTATTAACCTGGTTATTCGACCATGAATGGATTGCATTCACTTGATCTTGAAAAGTTAAACTTGACCTGCGTTCCTTGGATTGGTCACGGGTTGACTCTGAAATGATCCTTTCTCTCTCACTTATAGCACTAGCTAGTTGACCAAGCTGGGTTTCTAATCTAGCTATGGCTTGAGTGTTGGAGTTTAGAATTTGTCCTGTTGATTGCATAAAGGAGTTCATCGTGCTAGATATTTGAGTCAACAAGTTCGTGGTCCGTGTAGAGGTTTTAATCAAGGCTTCCAAACCCCTTTCCAAAATATTAAGACGCTTTCAACATTTGAAGGAATATAATTTATAGATTGATGATGAGGAAACCGATTTGGAAATGGCCGATTTGATTGTGAAAAATTAGTTTGAGAACTGAAAGAAATCGCTGCCCTAGGGAATTGTTGGTTTGAAGAGGGAGTGAAATTTTAATTTGAGAAATTACCCCGATTCCATACAAAATTGATGATTTCTCCAACCCGATTGTAGGTTGGAGAAAATGGATCATTAATCTGGATTGAATGCAAAGATTCATCCGTTTCTAGAGATTGAGTATTTCCTAAGAGTGGACATTGCTTTGAAGCATGGGTCGTAGAAAGACGCTATGACAACCGAAAGTAAACTTGATTGATTTGTGCCGAGCTCGTTCTTTGGTTTCTAAAGTTTCTAACTCACAGAATTGTAGCCATCTTAGCTTCAGAGGCTATGTTTGACTCTAAGGAAGGACCTCTAGAATGAATTGGGGAATCGATGAATCACGTTGTTCCCACTGCATGGTTTTCTGATAAATTCTCTAAAAGTCCCAAGCTTTGTCGCTTTTCCTTCATGAAATCCCCTTGACACATTGACTCTAAGGAAGTTTTGAAGAATAATCCAATCCTTCATAAATGATTTGGCATAATCGCCACTTTTCAAGACCATGGTGAGGACATTGGATAAGAAGATCTTTGAATTTATCAAAATACTTTCAAAAAGGTTCTCCCGAGACAATTTTAAAATTTTGAATGCTGTTTCTAAGCTTGACTATTTTGTGGATAGGAAAGAATTTTTCAAAAACTGCTACAAATTCACCCCAAGTTGAGATGGAATCTGTGGGCTTATACATACCATTTTTGGCTTTGTCCTTAAGGGCAAATGGAATAAATAGAGTTTGATCGCATCTTCTGCTAAGTCCCTCATCTTGATCATGAGGCAAACTTCTTCAAATTAGGAGATGAAAATGTAAGCGTCTTGGTTTTACTCCTAGAAATTTGGGAAGCATGTTAATAAAATGCGGTCTAAGTTGAAATTTGCACCATTGACCTCGGGAGTTTTATGCAAGAGGGATTGCATTTCTAGTGGGGTAACAAACATCTTGAAGAACGTGGGTTGGTATTGGCCATTTCGCTTGGTTCAAAAGATGGATCAAAACTAATTAAACGATTGGTATTATCCCTAACCCAAGTTTGCATACACCAAAATCAAATTTTTTATTTTTATGATAAAGGACAAGAGAAAAAGTTAAGAAGATGATGAGAAAAAAGAAAAAGGAAAAACTAACTAAAAGCAAATCAAGGCAATTACTTTTCAATCACCCTAACTCTAGGATTAAGCCTAAACTTGACTTAGACCAGCTCCTAACCAAAAATTCCCTTAGTGAAAAGATTAAAGTTTACTCGTGTAATTAGCCGTAAGGATAGTACTAGAGGGAGATCAAAGATTAATTAAGTACCTCTTTCCTTACTTCTGAGCCTTACGCAACCCCTAAACCTTGTCTTAGACACCAATTAATCCGGATAAACTTGGGCGGTTCATTTAAGGATTTCTTGTTCCTTAATGAGCTCAAATCCTTAGGGGCCAACGCCTAATCAAATTTTAAGAGGCTTGGGTAAGTATAGTGAGGAATTAGTGATTTTGGGCTAAGGAAAGGGTGATGAAATCCCTTACCTTATCTTGATTAATGGGTTTTGCCCTTAAGATATTTTCAAGTGTGTGCCAAATCAAGATGCTCAAATCACTTGGTGAATTCCTACTATTATATGAAATGCAACCCTAGGAAATTAAAAGCAACTAAAAGGATGCAAAATAAAAATCTTTTCATTTTTATTATGGTCGACAATCAAAGAAATGAAGTTTATTAGGGTCGACAAGGGTAAAAATCTTTTTTATTTTTATTTTATTATTTTTTATCCTAATTGTCTCTAATGTGAATGAACTATCTAAAGGGTGGAATTGAGAATACTAGAAAGAAGAGTTACCCACTAATCGCTATCCAAAGCCTCGTTGGAGGCAATTCTTCAATCTTGAGTCTTCAACTCTTGATCTTCAAGCTTCAAGTTTCTACACAAAAGAAAACACACAAAATAAGGAACCAAAGTCAATAAAATCCTACTTATGCACCGTTCAACGCGCCAAAAACATGATGGGAAATAAATGATGTACTTATCGTTGCAAGTATACAACTTATCAAGTTATAGTATATAAGCTTATCGATCCCTCGAGGAACGGAAGTAGGAAGAGTTTTGTTCAAGTTTTGGTTCTCAAATTTTGCTCAAGACAATTAGGAGTTTATGTACATGGTGAAAGGGTCATGAAAAAAAGTAGAGAGTGGATTGTGGATTATGTGCAAATAAAAGAAAAACGAAAGTGAAAGTGAGGAGATTAGAGAATGAAAACGGATGTATGTAAATAAACCAAAATGAGAATGAGAGAGTGTGAGAAGTAAAAGGAAGTGAAATCAAGACCAAGAAAATAAAATCAATAAAGCAAAGATGATGGATTCAATTAGAGATATGAAGGAATCTAGAATTGAATCCACTAGCTAATCTTACTTATAAGATATGAACCATTCTCTTTTATCACATTTCATTTTAGATTTATTAAGCATAGACTATCAAACCACTTAAGGAAAGCATAACCTATCAAATTATCACCTAAATGAAATCAATACTCATGAGGAGAATAACAACAAGATAGTAATCCTAGAATTCATAAGCATAACCTATCAAACCACTTAAGGAAAGCATAGACTATCAAATTCCTCTTCTACCGATTAGTTCTCTAGTTGATTAGCCTAAACATGATCTTTTAAGCATAAGAGAGCGATTCACAAATATAAGAGAGAAATTAGACTAGTTTCATGCAAAACTAGATCCCCACAAGAGGTTTAGTTCCACATCTTAGAAAAATAAAAGAAATCAAGAGAGGGAGGAGGAAAAATAAACATAATTACAAGAATAAAAAGAGCAAGAAATAAAGAACCACCAATTATTTTGGGCCAATGAATCCCAACCCAATTGGGCTTAGGTCATTAAGCATAGAAATACTCATCGGGCTTAATTACTCAGTCAACTTAGGCTTAGTAAAATAGAACCACCAATTATTTTAAGAGAAATTTTTCTTCTTTTGTTAAGTTAGTATAATATATATATGTGTATATGTATATATATTCTGAACAATATTTGGATTAAGACAACTTGAAAAATTATTTTCAACTCTAAGTTAGGCATGCAAAAATTTCATTACATTAATTAAAAATCTAAGTTAAAACTTAAGTAAAGTATACTACTTTGAAAATTATTTCTTAAGAAATTTATTTGGAGTTATCATAAAAGGTAAACTTGAGTATAGAATTAACTAAGGATTAGAAGACTTAAATTCTATCAAATAGATCAATTATTAATCAACTCTATTAAGTTGGCAAGTGACTTTTTTTATGAAAAGAGGAAAAATGACATAAATAGAAAAAAATGGTAAGAAAATAAGGAAAAAATGACTAAGATAAAGAGAAAAATGACTAATTCCCACCCCACACCTAAATTTTGCATTGTCCTCAATGTAAATTCTATTATGCACAAAGTAAAACAGATAATAATTGAAGCACTTACATTTATTAGGCTAGCTTGAACAATGATAAAAGTGCAAATACCTTCAAGATAAGGGGTGAAGCCAAAATTTATTCTCTTTTTTTTGAAATAAAGAACAACAAGAAACTCTCACATGAGAGAAGAATAATTTTTTATTATTATGAGACAAAAATAAAAATGTAGAATAAAACATGAAACATGAGAAGCTCACATTCTACATTAAATCCTACCTTATTGCTTAAAATTCTACCCCAAAATTTAAAGAATTTCAAAATGATATAATCACTGATGTGCTTAAATTCCAAAAATTTTAGGGTTTTTAGTGATGTTTGCAGCAATGGAAGGTAGGTATTAATGGTTGTATGCTTTTTGAACTTAGATTCATTATTAAAAAAAATTCATCAAATATAAAATCTTGTTGTTTTCTATTTTTCAAAAATCTAAGTTCATTGACAAAGGGTTCTTCAAATGTTGGCTTCAAGATGCATGTATTCAACATAATTCTTTCGTTCTGAAGGACTTGATTATTAACCTGGTTACCTTACTGTTGTGAATGGATTGCATTCACTTGATCTTGAAAAGTTGAACTTGACCCTGCGTTCCTTGGATTGGTCACGGGTTGACTCGGAAATGATCCTTTCTCTCTCTCACTTATAGCACTAGCTAGTTGACCAAGCTGGGTTTCTAATCTAGCTATGGCTTGAGTGTTGGAGTTTAGAATTTGTCCTGTTGATTGCATAAAGGAGTTCATCGTGCTAGATGTTTGAGTCAATAAGTTAAGTGAGTGCGTGTAGAGGTTTTAATCAAGGCTTCCAAACCCCTTTCCAAAATATTAAGACGTTTCTCAACATTTGAAGGAATATAATTTGTAGATTGATGATGAGGAAACTGATTTGGAAATGGCTGATTTGATTGTGAAAAATTAGTTTGAGAACTGAAAGAAACTGCGTTGCCCCTAGGGAATTGTTGGTTTGAAGAGGGAGTGAAATTTTAATTTCCCGAGAAATTACCTTGATTCCATACAAAATTCGGATGATTTCTCCAACCTGAATTATAGGTTGGAGAAAATGGATCATGTCGAATCTTTGGAATCGGCATTCATCATTCTAGAGATTGAGTATTTCCTAAGAGTGGATATTGCTTTGAAGCATGGGTCGTAGAAAGACAGATTATGACAACTGGTGAGAAACT
This sequence comes from Asparagus setaceus, assembly GCA_012295165.1. NCBI lineage: Eukaryota > Viridiplantae > Streptophyta > Magnoliopsida > Asparagales > Asparagaceae > Asparagus > Asparagus setaceus. The sequence goes on along the minus strand of CM022706.1, from coordinate 52,725,031 downwards.
TGATTGATTTGTGCGGAGCTCGTTCTTTGGTTTCTAAAGTTTCTAACCAGCGTAGAATTGTAGCCATCTTAGCTTGAGAGGCTATGTTTGACTCTAAGGAAGGACCTCTAGAAGCTGGATTGGGAAGCGATGAATCCGCAGTGTTCCCCTGCATGGTTTTCTCGGATAAATTCTCTAAAAGTCCCAAGCTTACGGCGTTTTTCTTCATGAAATCCCTTGACACATTGACTCTAAGGAAGTTTTTGAAGAATAATCCAATCCTTCATAAATGATTTGGCATAATCGCCACTTTTCAAGACCATGGTGAGGACATTGGATAAGAAGATCTCTGAATTTATCAAAATACTTCCAAAAGGTTCTCGGGACAATTTTAAAATTTTGAATCTTGTTTCTAAGCTTGACTGCTTTGTGGATAGGAAAGAATTTTTCAAAAACTGCTACAAATTCACCCCAAGTTGAGATGGAATCGTGAGCAAGCTATCTGACCAATTTTGGCTTTGTCCTTAAGGGCAAATGGAATAAATCGAAGTTTGATCTCATCTTCGGTTTAGTCCCTCATCTTGATCATGAGGCAAACTTCTTCAAATTCGGAGATGAAAATGTAAGCGTCTTCGGTTTTTACTCCTAGAAATTTGGGAAGCATGTTAATAAAATGCGGTCTAAGTTCAAAATTTGCACCATTGACCTCGGGGAGTTTTATGCAAGAAGGGATTGCATTTCTAGTGGGGTAACAAACATCTTGAAGAACAGGTGGGTTGGTATTGGCCATTTCGTTTGGTTCAAGAGATGGATCAAAACGAATTAAATGATTGGTATTATCCCTAACCCAAGTTTGCATACACCAAAATCAAATTTTTTTTTATTTTTATGAAAAAGGACAAGAGAAAAATTTAAGAAGATGATGAGAAAAAAAGAAAAAGGAAAAACTAACTAAAAGCAAATCAAGGCAATTACTTTTCAATCACCCTAACTCTAGGATTAAGCCTAAACTTGACTTAGACCAGCTCCTAACCAAAAATTCCCTTAGTGAAAAGATTAAAGTTTACTCAGGTAATTAGCCAGGTAAGGATAGTACTAGAGGAAGATCAAAGATTAATTAAGTACCTCTTTCCTACGGAGCCTTTACGAACCCCTAAACCTTGTCTTAAACACCAATTAATCCAGATAAACTTGGGCCGGTTCACTTAAGGATTTCTTGTTCCTTAATGAGCTCGAATCCTTAGGGGCCAACGTCTAATCAAATTTTAAGAGGCTTGGGTAAGTATAGTGAGGAATTAGTGATTTTTGGGCTAAGGAAAGGGTGATGAAATCCCTCACCTTATCTTGATTAATGAGTTTTGCCCTTAAGATATTTTCAAGTGTGTGCCAAATCAAGATGCTCAAATCACTTGGTGAATTCCTACTATTATATGAAATGCAACCCTAGGAATTAAAAGCAACTAAAAGGATGCAAAATAAAAATCTTTTCATTTTTATTATGGTCGACAATCAAAGAAATGAAGTTTATTAGGGTCGACAAGGGTAAAAACTTTTTTATTTTTATTATTATTTTTATCCTAATTGTCTCTAATGTGAATGAACTATCTAAAGGGTGGAATTGAGAATACTAGAAAGAAGAGTTAAGCACGCAATCGCTATCCAAAGCCTCGTTGGAGGCAATTCTTCAATCTTGAGTCTTCAACTCTTGATCTTCAAGCTTCAAGTTCCTACACAAAAGAAAACACACAAAATAAGGAACCAAAGTCAATAAAAATCCTACTTATGCACCGTTCCCCGGCAACGGCGCCAAAAACTTGATGGGAAATAAATGATGTACTTATCGTTGCAAGTATACAATTTATCAAGTTATAGTATATAAGATTATCGATCCCTCGAGGAACGGGAAGTAGGTAGAGTTTTGTTCAAGTTTTGGTTCTCAAATTTTGCTCAAGACAATTAGGAGTTTATGTACATGGTGAAAGGGGTCATGAAAAAAAGTAGAGAGTGGATTGTGAATTATGTGCAAATAAAAGAAAAACGAAAGTGAAAGTGAGGAGATTAGAGAATTGTAGGGTCGAAAAAATGTTTATTGATTGAATGAACGGGTTACAATCAAATTCTCTCGATTACAGAGGAAGAGAAGGTTGATTCGACTTCTCTTTTAAGGTGGGTTCTCGGCAGCGATAGGATGCTTCTCTCAATGCTCACGTCGAGATTGCTTCCGCTGACGATCGTAACAAGGTCTGCAGATGATCTTGAGATTGCCGATGAAGAGTTCGATCTCACTTGTCTTGTGAGTGTTGATCTTCTAAAAAATCCCCAAAGCCTTCTCTCCCTTTTCTTTTCCGGCCCCTTTCTCCGTTGGGCTTTTAGCTATTTATTAGAGCCAAACTACCGTTGTAGGCGAGCCTCGTCAAACTCTTGTTGTGGCGAGCCTCGTCAAACTCTTGTTGTGGCGAGCCTCGTCGAACTTTGGCGTTGTGGGCGAGCCTCGTCAAACTTTGGCGTTGTGGGCGAGCCTCGTCAAACTCTTGTTGTGGCGAGCCTCGTCGAACTTTGGCGTTGTGGGCGAGCCTCGTCAAACTTTGGCGTTGTGGGCGAGCCTCGTCAAACTTTGGCGTTGTGGGCGAGCCTCGTCAAACTTTGGCGTTGTGGGCGAGCCTCGTCAAACTCTTGTTGTGGCGAGCCTCGTCAAACTTTGGCGTTGTGGGCGAGCCTCGTCAAACTTTGGCGTTGTGGGCGAGCCTCGTCAAACTTTGGCGTTGTGGGCGAGCCTCGTCGAACTTTGGCGTTGTGGGCGAGCCTCGTCAAACTTTGGCGTTGTGGGCGAGCCTCGTCAAACTCTTGTTGTGGCGAGCCTCGTCAAACTCTTGTTGTGGCGAGCCTCGTCAAACTTTGGCGTTGTGGGCGAGCCTCGTCAAACTTTGGCGTTGTGGGCGAGCCTCGTCAAACTTTGGCGTTGTGGGCGAGCCTCGTCGAACTTTGGCGTTGTGGGCGAGCCTCGTCAAACTTTGGCGTTGTGGGCGAGCCTCGTCAAACTCTTGTTGTGGCGAGCCTCGTCGAACTTTGGCGTTGTGGGCGAGCCTCGTCAAACTTTGGCGTTGTGGGCGAGCCTCGTCAAACTTTGGCGTTGTGGGCGAGCCTCGTCGAACTTTGGCGTTGTGGGCGAGCCTCGTCAAACTTTGGCGTTGTGGGCGAGCCTCGTCAAACTTTGGCGTTGTGGGCGAGCCTCGTCAAACTTTGGCGTTGTGGGCGAGCCTCGTCAAACTTTGGCGTTGTGGGCGAGCCTCGTCAAACTTTGGCGTTGTGGGCGAGCCTCGTCGAACTTTGGCGTTGTGGGCGAGCCTCGTCAAACTTTGGCGTTGTGGGCGAGCCTCGTCAAACTTTGGCGTTGTGGGCGAGCCTCGTCGAACTTTGGCGTTGTGGGCGAGCCTCGTCAAACTTTGGCGTTGTGGGCGAGCCTCGTCGAACTTTGGCGTTGTGGGCGAGCCTCGTCAAACTTTGGCGTTGTGGGCGAGCCTCGTCGAACTTTGGCGTTGTGGGCGAGCCTCGTCGAACTTTGGCGTTGTGGGCGAGCCTCGTCGAACTTTGGCGTTGTGGGCGAGCCTCGTCAAACTTTGGCGTTGTGGGCGAGCCTCGTCAAACTTTGGCGTTGTGGGCGAGCCTCGTCGAACTTTGGCGTTGTGGGCGAGCCTCGTCAAACTTTGGCGTTGTGGGCGAGCCTCGTCGAACTTTGGCGTTGTGGGCGAGCCTCGTCGAACTTTGGCGTTGTGGGCGAGCCTCGTCAAACTTTGGCGTTGTGGGCGAGCCTCGTCGAACTTTGGCGTTGTGGGCGAGCCTCGTCAAACTTTGGCGTTGTGGGCGAGCCTCGTCAAACTTTGGCGTTGTGGGCGAGCCTCGTCGAACTTTGGCGTTGTGGGCGAGCCTCGTCAAACTTTGGCGTTGTGGGCGAGCCTCGTCGAACTTTGGCGTTGTGGGCGAGCCTCGTCGAACTTTGGCGTTGTGGGCGAGCCTCGTCAAACTTTGGCGTTGTGGGCGAGCCTCGTCGAACTTTGGCGTTGTGGGCGAGCCTCGTCGAACTTTGGCGTTGTGGGCGAGCCTCGTCAAACTCTTGTTGTGGCGAGCCTCGTCGAACTTTGGCGTTGTGGGCGAGCCTCGTCAAACTTTGGCGTTGTGGGCGAGCCTCGTCGAACTTTGGCGTTGTGGGCGAGCCTCGTCGAACTTTGGCGTTGTGGGCGAGCCTCGTCAAACTCTTGTTGTGGCGAGCCTCGTCAAACTTTGGCGTTGTGGGCGAGCCTCGTCGAACTTTGACGTTGTGGGCGAGCCTCGTCAAACTACTGTTGTAGGCGAGCCTCGTCGAACTTTGACGTTGTGGGCGAGCCTCGTCAAACTTTGACGTTGTGGGCGAGCCTCGTCGAACTTTGACGTTGTGGGCGAGCCTCGTCGAACTTTGGCGTTGTGGGCGAGCCTCGTCGAACTTTGGCGTTGTGGGCGAGCCTCGTCAAACTTTGGCGTTGTGGGCGAGCCTCGTCGAACTTTGGCGTTGTGGGCGAGCCTCGTCGAACTTTGGCGTTGTGGGCGAGCCTCGTCGAACTTTGGCGTTGTGGGCGAGCCTCGTCGAACTTTGGCGTTGTGGGCGAGCCTCGTCAAACTCTTGTTGTGGCGAGCCCGTCAAACTCTTGTTGTGGCGAGCCTCGTCAAACTACTGTTGTAGGCGAGCCTCGTCAAACTACTGTTGTAGGCGAGCCTCGTCGAACTTTGACGTTGTGGGCGAGCCTCGTCAAACTTTGACGTTGTGGGCGAGCCTCGTCAAACTTTGACGTTGTGGGCGAGCCTCGGCAGACCACCGTTGTAGGCGAACCTCGTCAGACCATTGTTGAGCTTCATTTCTCGTGCGAACCTCGTGTTAAGATCAAACTCCGCTCCACGTACGAACCTCGGTTGAATGTCGTGCCTCGCAGCCAGGGCGAACCTCCTCTTTTGTCTCTTAGCATTTTCTAAGGCTTACATGAGAACATGCTACGACGAACAGGTCGTAATTTTCAAGCCGTACGTCGGAATTGGACGAATTATATATGAAAATCGACTATCTCGACGAGACGGAGCCAATTGTTTCAGTCATTTTGCCCAATTCCTTCCGGTTCGAGAGAGATCAGCACTTTTGTCTATTTTGTAAAGTCAAGCATTCAGGTGAACTTAACCTTTAGGCGGACCTGACTTCATTCAGATGGACCCTTAAGCTTTTTTGCTCATTCCGAGTTGCTGTGTAGGGATTAAGGCAATTTTTATTGCCTACAAAACCCCCTCCAAAGTTTTCAGACTTGAATGTGGTTGAATGGAGTCTGGAACACTTCTAACGAACACGGTAAATTTGAATTCTTCACTTGCAGCTAATGATCGCCCTCTAGGATTTTTAGCAAACCCCCAGCTATCAACGGATTTGATGTGCCTTTACCGATTACCGTTTGAATCGGGCTAGCCATACTTTTCCCCTCAGTATGGTGAGTTTGCGAGGAGTTTCTTTTAGGCTTAGTGCTAAAATCTCCCCTCTATCCTTAGCCGTTCAAGGCGTTGGATTAAAAGATAAGGGCAAATCGCCTGGTAGGCCATCATGTGGAAATGATCGAATCGTTCAGTGACATAAAAGTATAACGATCGCGATCAAAAAGCAATCAAGTTGTTCAGTGACATAGGAGTATAACAACATTGATTACGAACAAAATCATTTAGAGGAATGATCATGTGGGAGTAGTCAAGTCGTTCGATTGACATGGGAGTATAACGACTATGGTTAAAATAGAGGCACATCGCATGGTAGGCCATCATGTGGAAATGATCGAATCGTTGATGACATAAAAGTATAACGATCGCGATCAAAAAGCAATCAAGTTGTTGATGGCGTGAGAGTATAACAATAGTGATTACGAACAAAATCATTTAGGAAATGACTCGTAGGGTTGGTAATTAGTTGTTGACATAGAAGTATAACGACTATGGTGAAATAAAGGCACATGGCATGGTAGGCCATCATGTGGAAATGATCGAATCGTTGATGACATAAAAGTATAACGATCGTGATAAAAAGCAATCAAGTTGTTGATGGCGTGAGAGTATAACAACGGTGATTACGAACAAAATCATTTAGAGGAATGATCATGTGGGAGTAGTCAAGTCGTTCGATGACATAAAAGTATAGCGACTATGGTTAAAATAGAGGCACATCGCATGGTAGGCCACTATTCGGTGAGGGAGCCGATAGGGTATATCGCTTGGTTAACCACTATCTAACATAAAGTCACTCGGACAAGTGGCGATATGGAAATGATCGAATCGTTCGATGACATAAAAGTATAACGATCGCGATCAAAAAGCAATCAAGTTGTTCAGTGACATAGAAGTATAACAACTATGATAGGGTAGTAGATATCGTTTGTGGTAATTTGACAAACTGGCACAACACTTGGTAGGCCACTACCAAATGACAATGTGGAATTGATCAAATCGCTCGCTGACACGGAAGTATGACGACATATGACCAAGAAGAATCTAGTTGTTCATAACTTCGGAAGTACAACAACTATGATGGGAATAGGGTATGACGACTTGATTGGACAACGCCATTTGCGGAATGGCGGTGCGGACTATCGAGCGTGATTGTTAACATGATAGTTACGTGGGCCCCATCCCGCTGACAAGGATTGGAAGGAGTTTGTCAGAGGTGTAATGTTAACATGACAGGATTGTCGCGATCGGAGCGACTTTGAGGACTTACCATCCTATTGACGAGGATGAGTAAGTTGATTTTGTCAGAGGTGTAATGTTAACATGACAGGATTGTCGCGATCGGAGCGACTTTGAGGACTTACCATCCCATTGAAGAGGATTGGTAAGTTGATTTGTCAGAGGTGTAATGTTAACATGACAGATTGTCGCGATCGGAGCGACTTTGAGGACTTACCATCCTATTGGCGAGGATGAGTAAGTTGATTTTGTCGAGGTGTAATGTTAACATGACAGATTGTCGCGATCGGAGCGACTTTGAGGACTACCATCCTATTGGCGAGGATGAGCAAGTTGATTTTGTCGGAGGTGTAATGTTAACGTGACAGTGGGAGTGGTCCTGTCATCCTATTGGAGAGGATCGACGGAGAAAATCTGGCGGGAACTATTCAGAGGTGATTGTTAACATGATAGTTTAGGGGAGTTTGAAGGAAGACTACGGGTAGTACTTCCTCAAGATATTGGTCCTCCAGCGATTGACGCATATAAGCATCAACGATCATCTTTGGCCGATAGTAGCCAAGTCTTCACAGTCGATCTCATAGCTTGGTTCCGCATTGGCGAGCTCCGCAGACGCCATCAGGGGCTTACTTGAAAAGAGTTTTGATGAGGAAGCGGTCGCCACCACTAAGGTATCTTGGTCGTCACCTCCTCGAAATTCAAATAGCTCTTCAACCTCCATACGCTTGAGCACGCTCTCGACTTGTTCTCCTTGGCGGGTTAAGTCTTTCCACGAGCGAGCTACGACGGCGCCCATATTAGACAAAATGTTGATGGAGAGATTATTCTGACACATCTCGATGAGAGTGGCCTCGAAATCGATCACCGCACGCAATGATCGTGATGAGTTTCTCACAAAGAACAATGAGATTGCATTTGGCTGGCATCACGCTTGCGAGTGAGATAATCACGGAGATCAGAAGTGGGTGTACCCCCAGTTGATTCTGAAAAATGAGCCTCATATGAGAGAGACTCTTTGAATCGAGTTTGGCGAACCTGGCGAGGTTGCCGCTTCCTTTGGTTACGGCGAGGTTCACCACTTGGACGAGGTTCGCCATGTGGACGAGGTTCGCCACTTGGACAAGGCTCATCCCTTTGGAGGGACCTCACATTGTTGGCGAGGTTCGCCACTTGGACGAGGTTCATCCCTTTAGAGGGGACCTCATGTTGCCGGGCGAGATTCGCCACTCAAACGAGGCTCATCCCTTTGGAGGGACCTCACATTGTTGGCGAGGTTCGCCACTTTGACGAGGCTTATCCCATTTTGAGGGGATCTCACGTTGACGGCGAGGTTCACCACTTGGGCGAGGTTAGCGGTTAGGCGACATTTGTCTTGTTTTAAATGAACCCCCTGATGATGACGAGGTTTGTTGTTTGAACGAGGTTCATCTTGTTTAGAATGGACCTCATGTTGTTGGGTAGGTTCATAATGACGAGGTTCGTCATTCTGACGCTTCCTACGACGAGATTCGGCCCACCGAGCGAAGCCGCCTTGATTTGATGACACCCCATGTCGAGGTTCATCACTTTGACGCTTGCTATGACGGTTCGCCAACGAGCGATGTTTGTATGGTTTTGATGGAACCTCATGTTGTTGGCGAGATTCGCCACTCAGCGCAGGCTCATCTCTTTCAAGGAGACCTCACATTGTTGGCGCAGGTTCGCCACTTGGACGAGGTTCGCCATGTTTCAAGCGGACTTCGTGTTGTTGTCGAGGTTCGCCACTTGGACGAGGCTCATCTCTTTTCAAGGGGACCTCACATTGACGGCGAGGTTCGCCATGTGGACGAGGTTCGCAGCTGGGGCGACGTTCGTCTTGTTTTGAATGAACCCCCTGATGATGACGAGGTTCGTTGTTTGAATGAGGTTCATCTTGTTTAGAATGGACCTCATGTTGTTGGGTAGGTTCATAATGACGAGGTTCGTCATTCTGACGCTTCCTACGACGAGATTCGTCCACTGAGCGAGCTTCGCCTTGATTTGATGACACCCCATGTCGAGGTTCATGATGACGAGGTTCATCATTTTGACGCTTGCTATGACGAGGTTCGTCAACAGAGCGATGTTCGTCTGGTTTTGATGGAACCTCATGTTGTTGGCGAAATTTGCCACTCAGACTAGGCTCATCTCTTTTCAAGAGGACCTCATATTGTTGGCGCAGGTTCGCCACTTGGACGAGGTTCGCACCGGGCGACGCTCGCCTTGTTTTAAATGAACCCCGATGATGGCGAGGTTTGTTGTTTGAACGAGGTTCATCTTGTTTAGAATGGACCTCATGTTGTTGGGTAGGTTCATAATGACGAGGTTCGCCATTCTCGACGCTTCCTACGACGAGATTCGGCCCACCGAGCGAAGCCGCCTTGATTTGATGACACCCCATGTCGAGGTTCATGATGACGAGGTTCGTCATTTTGATGCTTGCTATGGCGAGGTTAGATCAGCAGGCGATGTTTGTATGGTTTTGATGGAACCTCATGTTGTTGGCGAAATTTGCCACTCGGACTAGGCTCATCTCTTTTCAAGGAGACCTCACATTGTTGGCGAGGTTAAGCCACTTGGGCGAGGTTCGTCATGTTTCAAGCGGACTTCGTGTTGTTGTCGAGGTTCGCCACTTTGACGAGGCTCATCCCTTTTGGAGGGACCTCACATTGTGGCGAGGTTCGCCATGTGGACGAGGTTCGCCACTTGGGCGAGGTTAGCGGTTAGGCGACATTTGTCTTGTTTTAAATGAACCCCCTGATGATGACGAGGTTCGTTGTTTGAACGAGGTTCATCTTGTTTAGAATGGACCTCATGTTGTTGGGTAGGTTCATAATGACGAGGTTCGTCATTCTGACGCTTCCTACGACGAGATTCGTCCACTGAGCGAGCTTCGTCTTGATTTGATGACACCCCATGTCGAGGTTCATGATGACGAGGTTCGTCATTTTGATGCTTGCTATGACGAGGTTCGTCAACAGAGCGATGTTCGTCTGGTTTTGATGGAACCTCATGTTGTTGGCGAAATTTGCCACTCAGACTAGGCTCATCTCTTTTCAAGAGGACCTCATATTGTTGGCGAGGTTCGCCACTTGGACGAGGCTCGTCGTGTTTCGAGCGGACTTCGTGTTGTGGGCGAGCCTCGTCAAACTTTGGCGTTGTGGGCGAGCCTCGTCAAACTTTGGCGTTGTGGGCGAGCCTCGTCAAACTTTGGCGTTGTGGGCGAGCCTCGTCAAACTTTGGCGTTGTGGGCGAGCCTCGTCAAACTTTGGCGTTGTGGGCGAGCCTCGTCAAACTTTGGCGTTGTGGGCGAGCCTCGTCAAACTTTGGCGTTGTGGGCGAGCCTCGTCAAACTTTGGCGTTGTGGGCGAGCCTCGTCAAACTTTGGCGTTGTGGGCGAGCCTCGTCAAACCGGCGTTGTGGGCGAGCCTCGTCAAACTTTGGCGTTGTGGGCGAGCCTCGTCAAACTTTGGCGTTGTGGGCGAGCCTCGTCAAACTTTGGCGTTGTGGGCGAGCCTCGTCAAACTTTGGCGTTGTGGGCGAGCCTCGTCAAACTTTGGCGTTGTGGGCGAGCCTCGTCAAACCGGCGTTGTGGGCGAGCCTCGTCAAACTTTGGCGTTGTGGGCGAGCCTCGTCAAACTTTGGCGTTGTGGGCGAGCCTCGTCAAACTTTGGCGTTGTGGGCGAGCCTCGTCAAACTTTGGCGTTGTGGGCGAGCCTCGTCAAACCGGCGTTGTGGGCGAGCCTCGTCAAACCGGCGTTGTGGGCGAGCCTCGTCAAACTTTGGCGTTGTGGGCGAGCCTCGTCAAACTTTGGCGTTGTGGGCGAGCCTCGTCAAACTTTGGCGTTGTGGGCGAGCCTCGTCAAACTTTGGCGTTGTGGGCGAGCCTCGTCAAACTTTGGCGTTGTGGGCGAGCCTCGTCAAACCGGCGTTGTGGGCGAGCCTCGTCAAACTTTGGCGTTGTGGGCGAGCCTCGTCAAACTTTGGCGTTGTGGGCGAGCCTCGTCAAACTTTGGCGTTGTGGGCGAGCCTCGTCAAACTTTGGCGTTGTGGGCGAGCCTCGTCAAACTTTGGCGTTGTGGGCGAGCCTCGTCAAACTTTGGCGTTGTGGGCGAGCCTCGTCAAACTTTGGCGTTGTGGGCGAGCCTCGTCAAACTTTGGCGTTGTGGGCGAGCCTCGTCAAACTTTGGCGTTGTGGGCGAGCCTCGTCAAACTTTGGCGTTGTGGGCGAGCCTCGTCAAACTTTGGCGTTGTGGGCGAGCCTCGTCAAACTTTGGCGTTGTGGGCGAGCCTCGTCAAACTTTGGCGTTGTGGGCGAGCCTCGTCAAACCGGCGTTGTGGGCGAGCCTCGTCAAACTTTGGCGTTGTGGGCGAGCCTCGTCAAACTTTGGCGTTGTGGGCGAGCCTCGTCAAACCGGCGTTGTGGGCGAGCCTCGTCAAACTTTGGCGTTGTGGGCGAGCCTCGTCAAACTTTGGCGTTGTGGGCGAGCCTCGTCAAACTTTGGCGTTGTGGGCGAGCCTCGTCAAACTTTGGCGTTGTGGGCGAGCCTCGTCAAACTTTGGCGTTGTGGGCGAGCCTCGTCAAACTTTGGCGTTGTGGGCGAGCCTCGTCAAACTTTGGCGTTGTGGGCGAGCCTCGTCAAACCGGCGTTGTGGGCGAGCCTCGTCAAACCGGCGTTGTGGGCGAGCCTCGTCAAACTTTGGCGTTGTGGGCGAGCCTCGTCAAACTTTGGCGTTGTGGGCGAGCCTCGTCAAACTTTGGCGTTGTGGGCGAGCCTCGTCAAACTTTGGCGTTGTGGGCGAGCCTCGTCAAACTTTGGCGTTGTGGGCGAGCCTCGTCAAACTTTGGCGTTGTGGGCGAGCCTCGTCAAACTTTGGCGTTGTGGGCGAGCCTCGTCAAACTTTGGCGTTGTGGGCGAGCCTCGTCAAACTTTGGCGTTGTGGGCGAGCCTCGTCAAACTTTGGCGTTGTGGGCGAGCCTCGTCAAACTTTGGCGTTGTGGGCGAGCCTCGTCAAACTTTGGCGTTGTGGGCGAGCCTCGTCAAACTTTGGCGTTGTGGGCGAGCCTCGTCAAACTTTGGCGTTGTGGGCGAGCCTCGTCAAACTTTGGCGTTGTGGGCGAGCCTCGTCAAACTTTGGCGTTGTGGGCGAGCCTCGTCAAACTTTGGCGTTGTGGGCGAGCCTCGTCAAACTTTGGCGTTGTGGGCGAGCCTCGTCAAACTTTGGCGTTGTGGGCGAGCCTCGTCGAACTTTGGCGTTGTGGGCGAGCCTCGTCAAACTTTGGCGTTGTGGGCGAGCCTCGTCAAACTTTGGCGTTGTGGGCGAGCCTCGTCAAACTTTGGCGTTGTGGGCGAGCCTCGTCAAACTTTGGCGTTGTGGGCGAGCCTCGTCGAACTTTGGCGTTGTGGGCGAGCCTCGTCAAACTTTGGCGTTGTGGGCGAGCCTCGTCAAACTTTGGCGTTGTGGGCGAGCCTCGTCGAACTTTGGCGTTGTGGGCGAGCCTCGTCAAACTTTGGCGTTGTGGGCGAGCCTCGTCAAACTTTGGCGTTGTGGGCGAGCCTCGTCGAACTTTGGCGTTGTGGGCGAGCCTCGTCGAACTTTGGCGTTGTGGGCGAGCCTCGTCAAACTTTGGCGTTGTGGGCGAGCCTCGTCAAACTTTGGCGTTGTGGGCGAGCCTCGTCAAACTTTGGCGTTGTGGGCGAGCCTCGTCAAACTTTGGCGTTGTGGGCGAGCCTCGTCAAACTTTGGCGTTGTGGGCGAGCCTCGTCAAACTTTGGCGTTGTGGGCGAGCCTCGTCAAACTTTGGCGTTGTGGGCGAGCCTCGTCAAACTTTGGCGTTGTGGGCGAGCCTCGTCAAACTTTGGCGTTGTGGGCGAGCCTCGTCAAACTTTGGCGTTGTGGGCGAGCCTCGTCAAACTTTGGCGTTGTGGGCGAGCCTCGTCGAACTTTGGCGTTGTGGGCGAGCCTCGTCGAACTTTGGCGTTGTGGGCGAGCCTCGTTAAGCCATTGTTGTGGGCAAACCTCGCCGGACCATCGACGCCGCAGCGAAGCCTTGTCACACTTTGATGCTCATGTAAAGATCGAACTCCTCTCCACGTGCGAACCTCATATTGAGGTCGAGTCTCGCCTCTTGAGCAAGTCTCGTTTTGAAGCGTGCACTGGTCTAGCCTCGGTTGAATGTCGAGATTCACTGCTGTAGGTGAACCTCGGTTGAATGTCGAGGTTCACTGCTGTGGGCGAACCTCGGTTGAGTGTCGAGGTTCACTGCTGTAGGCGAACCTTGGTTGAGTGTCGAGGTTCACTGCTGTAGGTGAACCTCGGTTGAATGTCGAGGTTCGCTGCTGTAGGCGAACCTCGGTCGAGCGGAGAGTTTCGCTGCTTGGCGATCCTCGTTTGACTTTGATGCTGCGGGCGAGCCTCGTCAAACTACTGTTGTAGGCGAGCCCCGTCAAACTACTGTTGTAGGCGAGCCTCGTCAAACTACTGTTGTAGGCGAGCCTCGTCGAACTTTGACGTTGTGGGCGAGCCTCGTCAAACTTCGACGTTGTGGGCGAGCCTCGTCAAACCGACGTTGTGGGCGAGCCTCGTCAAACTTTGACGTTGTGGGCGAGCCTCGTCAAACTTTGACGTTGTGGGCGAGCCTCGGCAGACCGCCGTTGTAGGCGAACCTCGTCAGACCATTGTTGAGCTTCGTTTCTCGTGCGAACCTCGTGTTAAGATCGAACTCCGCTCCACGTACGAACCTCGGTTGAATGTCGTGCCTCGCAGCCAGGGCGAACCTCCTCTTTTGTCTCTTAGCATTTTCTAAGGCTTACATGAGAACATGCTACGACGAACAGGTCGTAACTTTCAAGCCGTACGTCGGAATTGGACGAATTATATATGAAAATCGACTATCTCGACGAGACGGAGCCAATTGTTTCAGTCATTTTGCCCAATTCCTTTCAGTTTGAGAGATATAAGTACTTTTGTCTATTTTGTAAAGTCAAGCATTCAGGTGAACTTAACCTTTAGGCGGACCTGACTTCATTCAGATGGACCCTTAAGCTCTTTTGCTCATTCCGAGTTGCTGTGTAGGGATTAAGGCAATTTTTATTGCCTACAAGAATGAAAACGGATGTATGTAAATAAACCAAAATGAGAATGAGAGAGTGTGAGAAGTAAAAAGGAAGTGAAATCAAGACCAAGAAAATAAAATCAATAAAGCAAGATGACAGATTCAATTAGAGATATGAAGAAATCTAGAATTGAATCCACTAGCTAATCTTACTTATAAGATATGAACCATTCTCTTTTATCACATTTCATTTTAGATTTATTAGGCATAGACTATCAAACCACTTAAGGAAAGCATAACCTATCAAATTATCACCTAAATGAAATCAATACTCATGAGGAGAATAACAACAAGATAGTAATCCTAGAATTCATAAGCATAACCTATCAAACCACTTAAGGAAAGCATAGACTATCAAATTCCTCTTCTACCGATTAGTTCTCTAGTTGATTAGCCTAAACATGATCTTTTAAGCATAAGAGAGTGATTCACAAATATAAGAGAGAAATTAGACTAGTTTCATGCAAAACTAGATCCCCACAAGAGGTTTAGTTCCACATCTTAGAAAAATAAAAGAAATCAAGAGAGGGAGGAGGAAAAATAAACATAATTACAAGAATAAAAAGAGCAAGAAAATAAAGAAAAAAAGAAAATTGCAATGAAAGTAAATCTAATCTATGAATTAAAGACAAGACATGAAAGTAAATTGCATGGAATTAAATTGCATGAAAGTAAATTGCATGAAAGTAAATCTATTCTACAAACAAGAAAATAAAGAAGAGAAAAGAAATAAAAGAAACCCACAACTCCTGATCTTAATCTAATCCTCCTTTGGTCCTTGGATTAGAAGAAGAGAAAGGAAATTGAAGGGGTGAAAAATTTTATTTATTGTGTAACAAAAGTTATAATTTTGGAAGGTCTTCTCAATTAAGAGTAACCCTCCTCTCCAAATGGAGTTTTACAAAATATTTCACACTCAAACCTCTCCCCTCAACCCCTATTTATAGCCTACAGTAATGCACATGAACCATTGGATGAAACTTGGGCTCCAAGGATCAAATTTTAGCCACAAATCGAGTTAGTTCTGGACCAATCGATTGTGTCGGTTAGCCAATCGGTTGGCCAACCGATTGGCCAATCGGTTGGTGAACCGATTGGAATTTGAAAAAACTAAAAATACAGTTAGCTCCGTCTCGTCGAGATAGGCGATTTTCATATATTATATGTTAAATTCGCCTTCCGGATTGAGAGATATTGCCATTTCTTTGTGGCTAACATCTTGAACATTATTTTTATTTGATTTCTTTTATATTTGATCCTTGCATCTTAAACTACGTAGATTGCTCGGCTTGATCTCGGCTTCAGTAAAAGGTTGAAAAATGAGGAAATTTGAGTTCTCTTTTAGCCTTTATTCATTAATTCTTCACTAACACGCAAATTAAGATAAAAATAGTTATTAGTAGGATATTTATTTATATAAAATAGGTAATGAGGGTATAAATTTGTAATTAAAATGTGATAATCAAATACCCCTACACCTAAACTTTTGCTAGTCCTCTAGCAAATAAAATAAAAAGAAAACCTAACACACTTTCAGAATCGCGGTTGTATTTAGCGATACAACAAGCCTTTAAACCCCTAGGTTACCCTAGTGGACGAGTTGTAGTCTCGTGAGGGTTTGCGATGAATATACCCATAAAATTCAGTCAACTTGCCAATTTAAAGAAGTTAATAAAATAATTAATTCATTTGATATCTTCAAACATTCCAATTGAAGTTGGTTAATACTCAAGAAAACGTTTTATCATAACTCCAATGTAATTTTCTTAAAAAATCCTTCCATTATAGTTATACAAAACCAAGTTTAACTCAAAATTTTAATTTAAAAGTTTTGAAAAGAACATGCTAACTCTTTGTTTTAAACAAACTTCAAGTCTTTTAATCCATTTAATTCTTCAAGAACATATACAAATATAACTATTTATAAAAACATGGTTAGTATGATTTTTTAATTTTTTATTTACTCTTTATTCCTTGGTAGTTTTGTTCTTTTAATTGGGCTTTCTAAGTTACCATTTAGCGAGTTTTGGGCCAATGAATCCCAACCCAATTGGGCTTAGGTCATTAAGCATAGAAATACTCCTCGGGCTTAATTACTCATCAACTTAGGCTTAGTAAAATAGAACCACCAATTATTTTAAGAGAAATTTTTCTTCTTTGTTAAGTTAGTATATATATATATATATGTATATATATATATATATATATATATATATATATATATATATATATATATATATATATATATATATATATATATATATATATATATATATATATATATATATATATATATATATATATATATATATATATATATATATATATATATATATATATATATATATATATATATATATATATATATATATATATATATATATATATATATATATATATATATATATATATATATATATATATATATATATATATGAACAATATTTGGATCAAGACAACTTGAAAAATTATTTTCAACTCTAAGTTAGGCATAAAAATTTCATTACTTTAATTAAAAATCTAAGTTAAAACTTAAGTAAAGTATACTACTTTGAAAATTATTTCTTAAGAAATTTATTTGGAGTTATCATAAAAGGTAAACTTGAGTATAGAACTAACTAAGGATTAGAAGACTTAAATTCTATCAAATAGATCAATTATTAATCAACTCTATTAAGTTGGCAAGTGACTTTTTTATGAAAAGAGGAAAAATGACATAAAAAGAAAAAAATGGTAAGAAAAAGAGGAAAAATGACTAAGATAAAGAGCAAAATGACTAATTCCCACCCCACACCTAAATTTTGCATTGTCCTCAATGCAAATTCTATTATGCACAAAGTAAAACAGATAATAATTGAAGCACTTACATTTATTCGGCTAGCTTCAACAATGATAAAATTCTGCAAATACCTTCAAGATAAGGGGGTGAAGCCAAAAATTTATTCTCTTTTTTTTTGAAATAAAGAACAACAAGAAACTCTCACATGAGAGAAGAATAAATTCTTTTATTATTATGAGACAAAAATAAAAATGTAGAATAAAACATGAAACATGAGAAGCTCACATTCTACATTAAATCCTACCTTATTGCTTAAAATTCTACCCTAAATTTAAAGAATTTCAAAATAATATAATCACCGATGTGCTTAAATTCCAAAAATTTTAGGGTTTTAGTGATGTTTGCAGAATGGAAGGTAGGTATTAATGGTTGTATGTTTTTGAACTTAGATTAGTTATTAACAAAAATTTCATCAAAAATAAAATCTTGTTGTTTTCTATTTTTCAAAAATCTAAGTTCATTGACAAAGGGTTCTTCAAATGTTGGCTTCAAGATGCATGTATTCAACATAATTCTCTCATTCTGAAGGACTTGATTATTAACCTGGTTACCTGACTGTTGTGAATGGATTGCATTCACTTGATCTTGAAAAGTTGAACTTGACCCCCGCGTTCCTTGGATTGGTCACGGGTTGACTCGAAATGATCCTTTCTCTCTCACTTATAGCTAGCTAGTTGACCAAGCCGGTTTCTAATCTAGCTATGGCTTGAGTGTTGGAGTTTAGAATTTGTCCTGTTGATTGCATAAAGGAGTTTATCGTGCTAGATGTTTGAGTCAACAAGTTCGTGGTCTGTGTAGAGGTTTTAATCAAGGCTTCCAAACCCCTTTCCAAAATATTAAGACGTTTCTCAACATTTGAAGGAATATAATTTGTAGATTGATGATGAGGAAACTGATTTGGAAATGGTGATTTGATTGTGGAAAATTGGTTTGAGAACTGAAAGAAACTGCGTTGCCCCTAGGGAATTGTTGGTTTGAAGAGGGAGTGAAATTTTGATTTCTCGAGAAATTACCTTGATTCCATGCAAAATTCAGATGATTTCTCCAACCTGGATTATAGGTTGGAGAAAATGGATCATTAATCGGATCTTTGGAATCGGCATTCATCATTCAAGAGATTGAGTATTTCCTAAGAGTGGACATTGCTTTGAAGCATGGGTCAGAAAGACAGCTATGACAACCCGAGGCGGAAACTTGATTGATTTGTGCCGGAGCTCGTTCTTTGGTTTCTAAAATTTCTAACCTGCGTAGAATTGTAACCATCTTAGCTTCAGAGGCTATGTTTGACTCTAAGGAAGGACCTCTAGAACTGAATTGGGGAATCGATGAATCACGTTGTTCCCATCGCATGGTTTTCTGATAAATTCTCTAAAAGTCTCAAGCTTGGCTTTTTCTTCATGAAATCACCTTGACACATTGACTCTAAGGAAGTTTTTGAAGAATAATCCAATCCTTCATAAATGATTTGGCATAATCGCCACTTTTCAAGACCATGGTGAGGACATTGGATAAGAAGATCTTTGAATTTATCAAAATACTTTCAAAAAGGTTCTCCCGGGATAATTTTAAAATTTTGAATCTTGTTTCTAAGCTTGGTTGTTTTGTGGATAGGAAAGAATTTTTCGAAAACTGCTACAAATTCACCCCAAGTTGAGATGGAATCATGGGCAAGCTATCTGACCATTTTTTGGCTTTGTCCTTAAGGGCAAATGGAATAAACCGAGTTTGATCGATCTTCTGTTAAGTCCCTCATCTTGATCATGAGGCAAACTTCTTCAAATTCAGAGATGAAAATGTAAGCGTCTTCGGTTTCTACTCCTAGAAATTTGGGAAGCATGTTAATAAAATGCGGTCTAAGTTCGAAATTTGCTCCATTGACCTCGGGGAGTTTTATGCAAGAGGGGATTGCATTTCTAGTGGAGTAACAAACATCTTGAAGAACAGGTGGGTTGGTATTGGCCATTTCGTTTGGTTCAAGAGATGAATCAAAACGAATTAAACGATTGGTATTATCCCTAACCCAAGTTTGCATACACCAAAATCAAATTTTTTTTTATTTTTATGTAAAAGGACAAGAGAAAAAGTTAAGAAGATGATGAGAAAAAGAAAAGGAAAAACTAACTAAAAGCAAATCAAGGCAATTACTTTTCAATCACCCTAACTCTAGGGTTAAGCCTAAACTTGACTTAGACCAGCTCCTAACCAAAAATTCCCTTAGTGAAAAGATCAAAGTTTACTCAGGTAATTAGCCAGGTAAGGATAGTACTAGAGGGAGATCAAAGATCAATTAAGTACCTCTTTCCTTATGAGCCTTTACGCAACCCCTAAACCTTGTCTTAGACACCAATTAATCCAGATAAACTTGGACCGTTCACTTAAGGATTTCTTGTTTCTTAATGAGCTCAATCCTTAGGGGCCAACGCCTAATCAAATTTTAAGAGGCTTGGGTAAGTATAGTGAGGAATTAGTGATTTTGGGCTAAGGAAAGGGTGATGAAATCCCTCACCTTATCTTGATTAATGGGTTTTGCCCTTAAGATATTTTCAAGTGTGTGCCAAATCAAGATGCTCAAATCACTTGGTGAATTCCTACAATTATATGAAATGCAACCCTAGGAATTAAAAGCAACTAAAAGGATGCAAAAATAAAAATCTTTTCATTTTTATTATGGTCGACAATCAAAGAAATGAAGTTTATTAGGGTCGACAAGGGTAAAAATCTTTTTTATTTTTTTTTTTTTATCCTAATTGTCTCTAATGTGAATGAACTATCTAAAGGGTGGAATTGAGAATACTAGAAAGAAGAGTTACCCACGCAATCGCTATCCAAAGCCTCGTTGGAGGCAATTCTTCAATCTTGAGTCTTCAACTCTTGATCTTCAAGCTCCAAGTTCCTACACAAAAGAAAACACACAAAATAAGGAACCAAAGTCAATAAAAATCCTACTTATGCACCGTTCCCCGGCAACGGCGCCAAAAACTTGATGGGAAATAAATGATGCACTTATCGTTGCAAGTATACAACTTATCAAGTTATAGTATATAAGATTATCGATCCCTCGAGGAACGGGAAGTAGGAAGAGTTTTGTTCAAGTTTTGGTTCTCAAATTATGCGCAAGACAATTAGGAGTTTATGTACATGGTGAAAGGGGTCATGAAAAAAAGTAGAGAGTGGATTGTGGATTATGTGCAAATAAAAGAAAAACGAAAGTGAAAGTGAGGAGATTAGAGAATGAAAACGGATGTATGTAAATAAACCAAAATGAGAATGAGAGAGTGTGAGAAGTAAAAAGGAAGTGAAATCAAGACCAAGAAAATAAAATCAATAAAGAAGATGACGGATTCAATTAGAGATATGAAGAAATCTAGAATTGAATCCACTAGCTAATCTTACTTATAAGATATGAACCATTCTCTTTTATCACATTTTATTTTAGATTTATTAAGCATAGACTATCAAACCACTTAAGGAAAGCATAACCTATTAAATTATCACCTAAATAAAATCAATACTCATGAGGAGAATAACAACAAGATAGTAATCCTAGAATTCATAAGCATAACCTATCAAACCACTTAAGGAAAACATAGACTATCAAATTCTTCTTCTACCGATTAGTTCTCTAGTTGATTAGCCTAAACATGATCTTTTAAGCATAAGAGAGCCATTCACAAATATAAGAGAGAAATTAGACTAGTTTCATGCAAAACTAGATCCCCACAAGAGGTTTAGTTCCACATCTTAGAAAAATAAAAGAAATCAAGAGAGGGAGGAGGAAAAATAAACATAATTACAAGAATAAAAAAGAGCAAGAAAATAAAGAAAAAGAAAAAGAAAATTGCAATGAAAGTAAATCTAATCTATGAATTAAAGACAAGACATGAAAGTAAATTGCATGGAATTAAATTGCATGAAAGTAAATTGCATGAAAGTAAATCTATTCTACAAACAAGAAAATAAAGAAGAGAAAAGAAATAAAGAAAAAGAAAAAGAAAATTGCAATGAAAGTAAATCTAATCTATGAATTAAAGACAAGACATGAAAGTAAATCTAATCTATGAATTAAAGACAAGACATGAAAGTAAATTGCATGAAAGTAAATTGCATGGAATTAAATTGCATGAAAGTAAATTGCATGAAAGTAAATTGCATGGAATTAAATTGCATGAAAGTAAATCTAATCTATGAATTAAAGACAAGACATGAAAGTAAATTGCATGTAGGCCCGAAACTACAAAACAACTCGAATTTGCGCTTACACCCTAGAGAAAATGCGTAAATCGTACTTCAACCCATTTTTGTAATCTAGTCTAGAAATTACTTGTTTAGCCCTTGGAAAATCCAGAAAATTGTAAATCAGTCCAGAAATTGCATTTCACTCCTGGAAAATCTAGAAAATTGCAAATCAGTCTAGAAATTACTTGTTTAGCCCTTGGAAAATCCAGAAAATTGTAAATCAGTCCAGAAATTGCATTTCACTCCTGGAAAATCTAGAAAATTGCAAATCAGTCTAGAAATTACTGCTTAGCCCTTGGAAAATCCAGAAAATTGTAAATCAGTCCAGAAATTGCATTTCACTCCTGGAAAATCTAGAAAATTGCAAATCAGTCTAGAAATTACTGCTTAGCCCTTGGAAAATCCAGAAAATTGTAAATCAGTCCAGAAATTGCATTTCACTCCTGGAAAATCTAGAAAATTGCAAATCAGTCTAGAAATTACTTGTTTAGCCCTTGGAAAATCCAGAAAATTGTAAATCAGTCCAGAAATTGCATTTCACTCCTGGAAAATCTAGAAAATTGCAAATCAGTCTAGAAATTACTTGTTTAGCCCTTGGAAAATCCAGAAAATTGTAAATCAGTCCAGAAATTGCATTTCACTCCTGGAAAATCTAGAAAATTGCAAATCAGTCTAGAAATTACTTGTTTAGCCCTTGGAAAATCCAGAAAATTGTAAATCAGTCCAGAAATTGCATTTCACTCCTGGAAAATCTAGAAAATTGCAAATCAGTCTAGAAATTACTTGTTTAGCCCTTGGAAAATCCAGAAAATTGTAAATCAGTCCAGAAATTGCATTTCACTCCTGGAAAATCTAGAAAATTGCAAATCAGTCTAGAAATTACTGCTTAGCCCTTGGAAAATCCAGAAAATTGTAAATCAGTCCAGAAATTGCATTTCACTCCTGGAAAATCTAGAAAATTGCAAATCAGTCTAGAAATTACTTGTTTAGCCCTTGGAAAATCCAGAAAATTGTAAATCAGTCCAGAAATTGCATTTCACTCCTGGAAAATCTAGAAAATTGCAAATCAGTCTAGAAATTACTGCTTAGCCCTTGGAAAATCCAGAAAATTGTAAATCAGTCCAGAAATTGCATTTCACTCCTGGAAAATCTAGAAAATTGCAAATCAGTCTAGAAATTACTGCTTAGCCCTTGGAAAATCCAGAAAATTGTAAATCAGTCCAGAAATTGCATTTCACTCCTGGAAAATCTAGAAAATTGCAAATCAGTCTAGAAATTACTTGTTTAGCCCTTGGAAAATCCAGAAAATTGTAAATCAGTCCAGAAATTGCATTTCACTCCTGGAAAATCTAGAAAATTGCAAATCAGTCTAGAAATTACTTGTTTAGCCCTTGGAAAATCCAGAAAATTGTAAATCAGTCCAGAAATTGCATTTCACTCCTGGAAAATCTAGAAAATTGCAAATCAGTCTAGAAATTACTGCTTAGCCCTTGGAAAATCCAGAAAATTGTAAATCAGTCCAGAAATTGCATTTCACTCCTGGAAAATCTAGAAAATTGCAAATCAGTCTAGAAATTACTTGTTTAGCCCTTGGAAAATCCAGAAAATTGTAAATCAGTCCAGAAATTGCATTTCACTCCTGGAAAATCTAGAAAATTGCAAATCAGTCTAGAAATTACTGTTTAGCCCTTGGAAAATCCAGAAAATTGTAAATCAGTCCAGAAATTGCATTTCACTCCTGGAAAATCTAGAAAATTGCAAATCAGTCTAGAAATTACTGTTTAGCCACTGGAAAATCTAGAAAATTGCAAATCAGTCTAGAAATTACTGTTTAGCCCTTGGAAAATCCAGAAAATTGTAAATCAGTCCAGAAATTGCATTTCACTCCCTGGAAAATCTAGAAAATTACAAAAATAGCCCAGAATTTGTAAAAAACCCCCTGATCTACCCAGTTTTGCGAAACAGTCCAGATTTTGCAGAAAACCCACTAATCTGCCTTGACTTTTGCGAGAAAACCCCTAATCCGCCCATTTTTGCAAAACAGTCGAACTTTGCGTTTTCACCCGAAATAATTACGAAATTGCATGTAGGCCCGAAACTACAAAACAACTCGAATTTGCGCTTACACCCTAGAGAAAATGCGTAAATCGTACTTCAACCCATTTTTGTAATCTAGTCTAGAAATTACTTGTTTAGCCCTTGGAAAATCCAGAAAATTGTAAATCAGTCCAGAAATTGCATTTCACTCCCTGGAAAATCTAGAAAATTACAAAAATAGCCCAGAATTTGTAAAAAACCCCCTGATCTACCCAGTTTTGCGAAACAGTCCAGATTTTGCAGAAAACCCACTAATCTGCCCAGCTTTTGCAGAAAACCCCCTAATCTGCCCATTTTTTGCAAAACAGTCTGAACTTTGCAGTTTTCACCCTGAAATAATTACAGAAATTGCATGTAGGCCCAGAAACTACAAAACAACTCAGAATTTGCAGTTTACACCCTAGAGAAAATGCAGAAATCGTACTTCAACCCATTTTTGTAATCTAGTCTAGAAATTACGGTTGGGTCCCTCGAAATGTTGAAAATCAAAAGACAAATTCAAATCATCAAACTTGGCAACAGACCTCTATGTCCCTAAACTAGATAAAAAAAAATTGGCGTAGAAAGAAAACACCAAATCGGACCGCTACGTCCCTAAACTAGATGAAAGAATATTTTGTGCAAAAGAAACGCACTCGAAATAACCTGGTGTAAAAACATGCGCCAAGAGGTTTAAGATCAAATGGTTTCAATTATGACGACCCCTAAGTCGTTAAACTAGTCCAAATACACAACCCAAAACAAAATTCTAAATCTCACCTCTACGTCATTAAACTTGAACAAATTTCCAAATTCGACCTCTACGTCATTAAACTAGAATAAATTCCAAATATGACCTCCACGTCTCTAAACTGGATCAAATTCCAAATTCAACCTCTACGTCGTTAAACTGGGCCAAATTCTAAATTTGACCTCTATGTCGTTAAACTGGAATAAATTCTAACTCTGACCTCTATGTCGTTAAACTAGACCCCAAATCAAACTCGACCTCCATGTCACTAAACTGGGCCAAACCAAGTTCAACCACTACGTCATTAAACTGAACAAATTTCCAAATTCGACCTCTACGCCATTAAACTTGAACAAATTTCCAAATTCGACCTCTACGCCATTAAACCGAACAAATTTCCAAATTCGACCTCTACGTCATAAACTAGGCCAAATTCTAAATTTGACCTCTATGTCGTTAAACTAGAATAAATTTCAAATTTGACCTCTAAGTCATTAAACTGGAGGAAATTCTAAATTTGACTACCATGTCATTTAAAGCTGGAGCAAATTCCAAACTTGACCTCTACGTCGTTAAACTGGGCCAAATTCTAAATTTGACCTCTATGTCGTTAAACTGGAATAAATTCTAACTCTGACCTCTATGTCGTTAAACTAGACCCCAAATCAAACTCGACCTCCATGTCACTAAACTGGGCCAAACCAAGTTCAACCACTACGTCATTAAACTGGAACAAATTTCCAAATTCGACCTCTACATCATTAAACTAGAATAAATTCCAAATATGACCCCTACGTCTCTAAACTGGATCAAATTCCAAATTCGACCTCTACGTCGTTAAACTAGGCCAAATTCTAAATTTGACCTCTATGTCGTTAAACTAGAATAAATTTCAAATTTGACCTCTAAGTCATTAAACTGGAGGAAATTCTAAATTTGACTACCATGTCATTTAAACTGGAGCAAATTCCAAACTTGACCACTATGTCGTTAAACTGGAACAAAATACCAAATTGACCCCTAAGTAGTTAAAATGGAAAAACACTAAATTCGACATCCACGTCATTAAACTGGAGGAAATTCCAAAAGTTGACCTCTATGTCGTTAAACTGGGCCAAATTTCAAAATTGACCTCTACGTCGTTAAACTGGGCCAAACACCAAATTTGATCTCTACGTTGTTAAACTGGGCTGAATACCAAAATTGACCTCTACATCGTTAAACTGGGCCAATGTTCGCAAGGAAAATTTTGGGAGAAAACTATAAAACAAATGTTATTCCTTCTAATCGACTTTAAAGAAAGAATAAATACAATTCTCTCAATAAGTAATCTCTCTCTCTCACTGATTTGAAAAGAAAGAAAGAAATTTTGGGAGCTTGAATCTTGTATCCCGTGGACGATCCGACCTTCTTGCTCATGGAATCACGTCGAAAAGAACTTGCAAGGCAAGTTTAAGAACTCGCAAAGCAAGTTTAAGAACTCGCAAAGCAAATTTATAACTCTAACGAGTTTGTTAACTCAAAGAATGAGTTTTGTAACTTTGTTCGAGTTTGCAAACCAAGCCAAGCTGAAGAAGAACCGGCGTCGAAGTAGCTCAAACTTTCTCCTAAGTCGATTCACTCCTCAAGTGCTCAACTCTCCAATCTTTTTTTCCTCTTTTGACTGAAAAGTCTCCGATCTCAAAAAAAATCTTCCCCCCCTTTCTTCAGCTGATTCTTCAGCTATTTATAGAGGCTTATGGGGGTGTAATTGACCCCTTAGAATGAGGATTCGTGGCCCTCAAATCGTGAAAAATAGTTTTGGAACCGTTTAGGTCGTGTTTGAACGAGTCAAAACGCGAAAGATCCGTGATTTTAGATGACCCCTGCGTCTCTGGCTTAGAACTGGGACGCGGGGGTTGAGACCCGTGTTTTAGGCTTTGAACGCGGCCGTATGCTCCGCGTTTTGGGACTTAAACGCGGCGATAAGCTCCGCGTTTTGAGCTTTGAACGCGGTCATGATGCTCCGCGTTTTGAGCTTGGACGCGGCTGAGAGCTCCGCGTTTTGAGCTTTGAACACGGCTGAGAGCTCCGCGTTTTGAGCTTGGACACGATGCTAAGCTCCTTGGTTTGTTCTGAAGAGATTATTCTCTTGTAATCTCTTGGTTGGATCTTATAAGGATTTGTCAAGTTGTAATCCCTGTGTTTGTAACTCTACTCTGTCGCCGTAGAAGCCTTCAAATTGTAACTTCATTTAACAGTATTTAGTGAGTTGTAGCTTATCAGTAGTAAAAGTTTTTGACAGCCTACAGAACCCCTCCAAAGTTTTCGAAAGTTCACGGTTAACTAGGACAGACTTTCGGAATACTTTGGATATTTTCTTTGTCTGATTTTGAAAGGGTACTGCTCCTCGTTAAGGGAATTGCGCGCTGGTCCTTTACTTTTTGAATGTGAAAGCAGATGGTGGCATTTTACTTTTGAACTGTGAGGGTGACTTAGGCATTTTGCTTTTGAAACGCGGGGCTAAGTTTCGCGTTTGATGCTTGAAATGCGAGGCAAAACCCTCGTATAGTGAACTTGAAACGCGGGGATGATCTCCGCGTTTTGACCCTGAACGTGACGATGAGGTCCGCATTTTGGAGTTTGGACGTGGTGTTGAAGTCAAACTGACTTGAACGCGAAGTTGACGTCGAACTGATTTGAACTTGAACGCGGGGCTGAATCGACTTGGGCTCGAACGCGAGGCTGAAGTCCAACCGACTTGGTTAAGAACGCGGGGATCACGTTCGGGCGGGATTTCTTGCCTAAAATCTCATGGAGATTTGATAGGCTGGCGGCCTTATAAATAGACCCTTGGGTCTAATTAAAAGTCTTACAGACTTCTTATCAAGAAAATTTTCTTCCTTAATTCTCCGCCGAACGTCTCCGCTCTCAGATCTTCCAACGAACTTCTTCAGTTCTTCCTCGACAAGAATGTCTCCCAAGAGGTCAGCAGTCAAACCCAAGAAGACCGTTGTGGCTTCTTCGAAAAGCGCCGGCGACCGAATCACGGCGGCACTTCACCGAGCCCCCATACCGCGACACCCCTTGATCAGTGGTAGGTTTTGACCTCTGATAATAACTTGTTTCGACAAGTTTTCTTCCTCGTGGAGCAACAGAAACGACGAACGAAGCTCGCGCTTAGAACATGGGGCTGACGCCTCTGTTTTTTAGTATGAAACGCGAGGCACATCCTCAAGCAGTAAATGAAACGCGGGGTCGACATCAGATTTTGAATGAAACGCTGCCGAAGCTTCGCTCGACATTGGAACGCCGGGTTGGCATCCACGCTTTATACTTAAAACGCTGGGATGACCTCGCCCGAGGTTTAATTTTCTCAAACTTGTGTTTATTTTCCTCTGTAATAATTGCTTTTTATCCTCTTGTACAGTGCGCTACTCAAGTGACCCTCTCACTTTTAATAGTCATTTTGGCCATGAAGGAGGTGAAGATCCAGAGGTAATCTTCAGTTTGCGCCAAAAGCTTCCCATCGCTCAAGACAAGGATGAAGATCGACTAAAGTTCGCCACCGGCTAGCTTACCAGAGTCGTACATCGTCACATATCTCAAAATCAAGACGCTGGACCGAAAGCCTCTTAAGAAGCCCGCATTTCTCTTTGGGGACCCCGTGACACTTGATGCTAAGATCTTCTACGACGGAATTACAAGATGTCGACATGTGTTGATGACCGATTCCTTTTCCTTCCCAACATGGAGCGCATGTATCCACTCTCTTATCTACCGCTTCCATCCCGAGGCATATGGATTGGGATCTTGTTAAGAGTCAAAATGGGGTATCGCTGGGATGTTGACCCATCAAGGTGTAAGGCCCCTGGCCATCGATAGTGACGGCTTTGAGGCCGACTTGGTCACTGAGAGTATCCAAATACGAGGTGCCCACTCGCTAATATTTTTGCTCACAATTCATCATCAGAAGGGGAGTTTCGCCAAGACTTCGTGGCACCGGATGGGTGCATTCAACCGATGGAATGTGGTGGACCCGTCTTGTGAATTTCGTAATGGATGAGCTACAAGATTCATTGACTCTCTCCGGTTTGGGCACTCCAGTCTTGGCTATGCGACATGGTATCGCGCAGAATCCTTACAACCTTTTTGCTATGCTGGAGAAGTATAACCCGGAGACTTGTACATTCTTTACACTTGTCGGAGAGCTGGGTTTTGCTCTTCATGAGATGTACGAAGTCTCGGGCTTGCCTTTTGGGGAGCTGCCATATGAGGAGTTTATCCCCGGAACTGAAGAGTTGGCCATCTTGAGAGCAGCCAGTCCTGACATCTACGAGACTTTTAGGAAGTGATGTGTCACTTCCAAACTTGTGCTTAGCTGACAGGGTTACGTGGAGGCAGAGTCAAGCAGGCGTCTTGGGTTGACTATTTATTCAAGAATTTGCATACCAAGGATGCTGATGTGGTTCGTCTTGCTGCGAGCTCGTCTGAAGAAGTTAAAGATCATATCGGGAATGCCTCCTCTCATTATACCAATGAAGCCCAAGAGGACGTTTTCCCGCCATTCACAGAGTTCGAGAGTTTTCATTACCAAACTCTGACCCCTATTTCTGACATGGCTCTGTTTGCTGGCTTCCTAATGTTATGGCTGAAGCGATGCGTGGTGCCCTCCAGGCCCACTGAGTCTATTGCCGCCGAGGTCATTTACCCAGCAGTTCTTCTTGCTCATGGAAGACCAATCAACCTTCTTTCTGTAATGACATGCCGTTTACAGAGCGGCTTGAGGGAATTATGCTCTGACTTTACCCAAGTCAAGGCAGTTGGCACCGGTGAGAAGAAGACTCTGAAGTTTCCCAACCCACGCGTGCCTTTACCATATACCTATTTGGTGGCCTGGTTTATTTTTCATTGCCCATCTTTGATGTCTACCGCGGCTTCTTGCGGTGACTCTTTCGTTCCGTGGGTTCAACGGTTAGGGCTGTCTCGATGGGAGGGCTGGTACATGGTCATGGTCCGGCAAATTTTATCAAGGGACCTCAACTACCATATCTTCAGATGCTTTCCCGATTTTGAGGGAGGCGGATATGGGGAGATGTATCAGGATACTAAAGGCTCCAACTCTTTCACCCAATTGAATGGGGGTGTCTTTCGTTGGCTGATCAACATCAGGCCTGGCTACTTAATCTTCCACCAAGCTGGGAAATGTTACATTGAGCCTTATCAGCCTTTTCGCTTCGCTCGACAATTCGGATACGACCAGCTGTACGTTGGGAATCCCAATCCCCAACTTGCGCTCATCGGGAACTTATATGAAGGTGCCATCGCTATTACTCAGAGCGGACCGGGCTAAATTTACACTTCCTCATAAGATGCCCAACAGTTATACGACTATGGGTTTTTGCAACTGGCACCAATCCGCTTCCGCATCCCCAATACAAATTGAACTCGTCTTGTTTAAGAGAGATCAGAAAAATGTATGAGGCGAAGAGGAATTCTAAGGCACCCCGCGTGAGAGGGTTTGAAGAATATTTAGCTTGTGAGCCAGGGGCTGGTGCTGAGGGAGAAGCTGAAGCTACCACGGTTGGGCCTACTGGGCCTACTCTGGCTGAGACCCGTGAGGAAAGAGCTGCAGTAAACGCCGCTGTTCAGAAGGACACGCGCCGCCAAGGCAAGCGGGCTCGCCGACAGCCACCACTGCACTTCCCGCCTCCTGTGGGGTCAAGCTAATACAGGATGCGTTTAGAGCTGCTCCTCTAAAGCCCTCGGTGGAAGAAGAAGAACCCCAGGAGTCATTGGTTACGGGGATTTCCCACCAACGGGTCTCCGCTCAACCGGGCCAGCCTTTAAGAGGTTCTCGCTTTCACCAATCTTCTGAGGAAGAAGGTGGAGATGAATCACTTCGTGAGGATGCGAGTCTATCCCAACCGTAGAGCCTCTTGACATGATAATTCCGTGCCAAACTTCGACGCCGCCCTGTGGCAATCAAGAGGAGGCTCAAGCGGAAAGGGTTGAAGCTTCTGTACCTGTAAGATATTCATCTCCTGCTTCTTCGGTGCTCATGCCTACAACAGGGGCTGAGAGGCCTAGTCCTACAACTGGACTATTTCCTAAGTCGACCGCAGCTACAAGTTCCCCACATCCTTCAGAGATGACGAGGAGAAGGTGTCGTATGGGTACTCTGCAGAGTACGATGACCTTCTCGACGACCTCCCAAAACACTGAAGGCTACCCAGAGCTATTTCCTTCTGCAAACATTATTCATTTTGAATTTTGATTCTTTGTTTCCTACATGTCTTTTGATAAAAAATTTATGCATGTTCGCCGGTGAGGGCAACTCAAGAGATTGCGGCAAAGAATGGCTCAGAAGTCTGCATCAAAGAACTTCTCCTTCTGAGTCAGTTCCAGAGGTTTCAGTAGTAGCAGTTTCTCCTCTGACAAAATCAACTCCTCTTAGGATTTCTCTTAGGACTGGGAAGGATGCTGGTGCCTCCCATTCAACTCAAGCACTATCACCTACGACTCCTTCTCAGGGTCTCGTGACTCAACATGAGCTGGTATTGTCTCCCGCAGTTTCTATGGAGTCGGCCGTTGTGCCTAATTTACTTCAAAAATACATCGGTCATTTGGAAGCTGAGATGCAAGATGCCGTGAGGATCATTGTCGCTGGAAAGAGCACCTTTGCAGCTTTCAGGCCTATTTTAATGAATTATTTGAATAACATCAGGTACTTGGGCGACACTGAATGCATCCAATGCTGTACCGATGAGATATCTCGCCTGGTGGAGAGCTTGAAAAGCTTTGAGGAGTTGAATCATGTTGATCTGGAGGCTCAGATTGAGTCAACTCTCGCTGACATTTATGCCCAAGCGATGCATCAATATGAAGTTGTCCGTAAAAACTTGGGCGAAGGAAATACAAGTTGCATTCCTAAAACTCAATGGAATCATTGGCAACACGAATTGACTTCCACGACCTCTATTATGTGCCACTGCTAATCAATTGCTACCATCGAGGAGACCATCACTCAACTCAAGCGGAGTTGGCTCAGAGGAAGCCGATGTGAAGGATCGCACTCGTAAGAGTGTAGAAACATACAATGATTATCGTGGAGGAATTGCGCACTCGAGGAGATTAAAAGAGGCGCCATCGCCGCGCTGCACAAGGAGGGACTAAGAAGAGAGGCCACAGCGATGGTGCGGGCCGCCATGAGAAGGACGCTGTCGGCCAAATCCCGCCTAAGGCCCATCACGCTTAGGGGACCATAGGCTTACTTTTGTGTTCACTCCTAGTCTCTTTTTTTTCTTTTTTTTTTTTTGAATGGCACTCTTTTGTATCATCCTTTAGTGATTTGAATAAAAATGATACAATTTTGCCTTTTCATCGTTGCTTATTATGATTTCTCATTTCAAACATAATACTTATAGGATTTTTGGCAAACCCTCAGCCGTCAATAGATTTGATGAGCCTTTACCGACTACCGTTTGAATCGGCTAGCATGGATTATCTAAGCCCGCTTCAAGACGTGACGCTGTGCTAAAAGAATGAAACTCTTTTAGGCTTGATGCTATGATGTTGAATTCATAGGCTTCGCTCTTTCTCACTGAATAGACTACCCGCTAATGTATTAGATGTAGGCTTATCCTTACTTAGGCTTAGGGCTTGTGGTGTGAACAAGGCTTTAGGCTTGTGGTGTGAACCAGGCTTTAGACTTGTGGTGTGAACAAGACTTTAGGCTTGTGGTGTGAACAAGGCTTTAGGGCTTGTTGTGTGAACAAGGCTTTAGGGCTTGTGGTGTGAACAAGACTTTAGGCTTGCGGTGTGAACAAGGCTTTAGGGCTTGCGGTGTGAACAAGGCTTTAGGGCTTATCATCCTATTGAGCAGGGTTGATTGATAAGCTGATTGCGGTTTAAGCAAATTTATGGATCTATCATCCTATTAAAGAGGATTGATAGATTGGTTGCGATTTAAGTAAATTTGAGGACCTATCATCCTATTAAAGAGGACTGATAAGTTGGTTGCTCGAAGCTTGTTAGGCTGAAGTCGGGTTTCAATAGTTTAATGATTCCTTGTCAAAGGAGTTACTAAGTCCAAAATTGGCTAAGTGTTGGACTCAGAACGCGTGGGTTGTGACCCGCGTTTGAAATTTAAAACGCGTAGGTGAGCTTCGCGTTTTAGCTTTAGAACGCAGAGGTGAACCTCGCGTCTGGGGGTTTAAAACGCGGAGATGAGCCTCGCGTTTGGGGATAAAACGCGGAGGTGAGCCTTGCGTTTGGGGATAAAACGCGGAGGTGAGCCTCGCATTTGGAAATGGAACGCGGAGGTGACTCACGCGTTTGAAAGTTGAACCGCCTTATCTTAGGTAGTTGTGTTTAACCGCCTTAGCTGAGGTGGTTGAAGATCTTAAATAAAGATCTTCTTTTTAATCTTTGTATAAACAAACCCTTTTGGGTAAAAATTAAAAATTTTACCTAGGGTGAAAATCATGAATTTTTCATCTCCTTTGTGGTTTCAAAAGGTTTCGCGGTCACCAAACTCTTTCTCGAAGTTTTTCCCCATCTTAGATCCGCAAGATTTCTTCAATGGCTCCAAAGAAAGTCATTTATAAGATCAAGGGCGCCGCTCGCTTACTCCAAGCACAACGCCGCCGAGATCTCGAGTGGCCCTTCGGTTTCGGCGATGCCGCCACCGCAAACCCCACACATTGAGGTATACTAGGTTTCAACTCGCTTTAATGGGTTCAAACTCAAAATTGAACTCGCTTCAACGCCGAGTTGATGTTGATGATGGAGACGCTGGGTCGACCCTCGTTTTAAATTTAGAACGCGGGATGATCTTCACATTTCAGAGTTGGAACGCTGAGTTATTCTTCGCTTTACGCTTGAACGCAATGACCCTCGCTTATAACTAGAACGCGGGGCTGACCCTTGCATTTTCATCTTGGGCCATCTTAGGCTCTCTTGTAATTTTTCTTTCTGATGTTTTTATCTTCTCTTGTCTGCAGTTCTCTATGCTGATAGGCCGCTTTCCCTTAGACATCACTTCGGTCATTCGGGTTGGATGGACCACGATGTTGCCTTTGGTCTTCGCCGAGCTTCCATCGACCTCGATAATTGAGTGGAAAGAACGATGATGATCCATCGGGTCAACCTTCCACCTTTAGGGCCATCCCATGATATGAATTTTGTGGTGCCAGAAGGCCACGATCAAATCGAGAAGCCCATGTTCTTTTTCGGAGATCGTATCGAGGCAGATGATGACATGGACTACACTGAGGAATCCAAAATGCTACATCAAGCTAACGATCGCTTCCTCTTCCTTCCTGGCATGAAGCGGATGCATCCACTTTCTTATTTTCAAAGCATCTCTTGCTGCAGGCATTTGGACTGGGATTTAGTCGAGGAAAGGGGCAGGGTGTCTGTTGGGGTTTTAACTCACCAAGAGATTCGTCTTTTGGGAAGTGACTATAAGGTGAAGGGCTTAAGGCCAGGAGAGTTTCGCAGAGTAGGTCCCAATCAGGAGAGGGCCACTCCGGCCAATACTTTTATTCACCGATTCATTGCTGCTCAAGGCGAATTTCTTGCTCAAGAATTTAGGACTCCTGGATGGGTGTATTCTCCTGATGATGGATGGTAGGTTCGTATGGTAGACTTCATTATAAATGAACTGTGAACGCCACTCACTTTATCCGGGATAGAGATTCCTATGAGGGCCACGCCAGACGGCATCATCCAACTCCTACGCTTTGCCATCCCGAGAGTATAATCCGATACTTGCACTTTTTCACACCGTTGGGGAGTTAGGTTTTGCTCTCCGTGAGATGTATGCGATCGGGTCCGCCATTTGGTGAATTGCCGTGATGAGGAATTTGTTCCTAGCACCGCCGAAGCTTATTTTGGCGGAGGGAATATCCGGATGTCTACGCCACCTTCTCGGGAGGTCATGTGTCACTTCCATATCTCAGGTGCGAGACTGGTTACGACGGGCGGCGCAATAAGCCGCCTTAGGCTAAATACTTATTCCAAAATCAGATAGCAAGAATGCATGGTGACTCGTTTCATCGTGAGTTCCTCCAAGGTCGCCACACGCCAATATGTCAACGGCTTAGAAGATATCTTTCCCTCTGGCACGAAGTTTGAGAGTTTCCATTACCAAGCGGAGATTCCTATCTCCGATACGGTTCTGATGATCTGGCTGAAGCGTTGTGTGGTTCCCTCCAAGCCCATCGAATCCATCTTGATCCAGGTGGTATACCCTGCAGTTCTTTTGGCCCATGGGAGGCCGATAAGTATTCTTTCAACTATGGCAGGTTGCCTGCAATATGGCTTACGGGAACTGACTTCAGAGTTCTCAGATGTAAAAAAGATTGGGCCGAAGGAAGATAGAAGATTAAAGACTCCCCAGTCACGCGTACCAGTACCGTATACCTATTTGGTGGCCTGGTTTGTCATGCATTGCCCCTCATTAATGACGGGGGTTAGTGATGTCAACTCTTTCTTCATTTCCTTTATACAACGGCTTGGGTCAGCTAAATTGGCACACCGGTACATAGTCCCGATCAATGCATTTTGTCAAGGAGGATAACTATCGAAGCCTTTTGTTGTCCTCCTGATTTTGGTGGAGTAGAAGAGCGATGCCAGGTGTTCCTGGATGTGGCACCTGGTAGCTTCACATCACTGCCGGAGGGCATCTTCTGGTGGCTCATTACCATCAGGCCTGGGTATTTGGTCTTCCGCTTGGGTGACCGGTGTATCATCGAGCCTTACTTGCCTAGCTGGTTTGCTCGACAATTTAGGTATGACCAACTATATGTTGGAAACCCTAACCCTAAGCTGGCCATCGTTGGGAACTTATATGAAGGAGCTCGGGCCTGGTACAATTGGATGGTTGGAGGCTCCAATGCAGCGTTTGCGCTGCCTTCTTCCACGCCCAACTGTCACACCGTTCTTGGATTTTGCAACTGGTACCGCGAAGCTTTGAAGTTCCCTGAATATGACGTATATACTTCCTGTTTGAAGGATATTAGGGAGATGTACGAATCTAAAAAAAAATTCGAAAAGGACGCGCCTTAGGGGAATCGACGAGTATTTTATTTGTGAACAGGAAGCACTCAAAGTTGGCCGAGTTCGAAGGGAGACCATGGAGGTTAAGGCTCCTGTAGAGAAAATGGCGGGGAAAAGGGCTCTCACTGCAGAAGAGACGGCCCAATATGAGAAGAGGGCCCGTCAACGAGTAATGACAAGGTTACATTCTCACGCAGGGCCGAAGCTTATGCAAGGAGCTATCAGATCCGCCTCCGCGTTGCATGAAGAAGGAGAGGGGAAATCACTTGTCGCGATCGATTCCTCCACCACCGATGCTTCTACCAATTATTCCGCATATGGTGGTTGACGAAACTACGACATTCCACGTGGTATCTATTTAGAGTCTAATGTAAATTGATTGCAGGATACTAACGCGCGGGGTTGACTTTGTCATGGGCGGTCGAGGCTCCTTCAAGTCTACAGTGCCCTATATAATGAAACATCCGGGGTACATTAAGCTGCCCGCCGGTTAATGGTTCCAACATTGTGCCGCAATAGTTTCTCATTTGGAAGCGGACCGCAAGCCTTTCGTGATCTTACACGGTTGACGAGAAGCAGATAACCAAATCTCTCGCTAGAGCTCAAACCGAAGACATCTCACAGTAAAACCCTTCAAGCGAAGTTTACTTGAAAAGAAGGCGCAGTTACAAGCTTACAAGAGCAGCATGATCAATCCCAAATTGAGTTGATTAACTCGCCACCTCCGCGGATCGCAACTCGTGAGGCTATTGCCCAATTAGAAACCGAAGTTGGCTCGTAAAAGGGCTCAACCGCTCAGAACAAGAAGTCAGAGGGCTTCGCCGAGGTGCCGAGATTCTTGATAACCTTCATCAAGAGGTGAATGCCCCGAGGCTATGGAAAAGGAAGTTGTGGCGACCAAACTCGGCCTAAGAAGGACATCACGAGAGTGTGTGCCGAAAGCACCTAATAAAAGCTTGCCGAGCTTAAGTCGCTTATAGTCGCTCACTTGACGGGTCCAGAATCTTCCTAACAACAATCTTGTATCACTTTTTATTTTGCTATTAGAAATAAAATGATACTTTTGTTCTTCCTTCTGTGCATAACATTTTGACTCATAACAATGAAAACAATTACAAATGCCGAGGTATAATGTTAACGTAGCATAAATGATCATTTAAGATTGAAACAAATAAAGTTCGCTCAACAAATCAACCCTCACCTAAGCATATTCAGTTCCTTCTCCTAAGCTTGGCTAGGATAAGAAAGGGGATTCACGGCCTACGGGTAATATTTCTGAGAAATTTCCCGTTAATTGGCATCATGAGCCTGTCTCCTTTAGGCTAGTTGATGTTGCTCTTCATCCGTCATTCCAGTTGCAAGAGCGACTCTTAGGGAAGCGATTTGAATTTCCAGTGGTAAAACGGCTTCGGACCCGTACACCAAAGAAAAGAGAGTAGCCTTTGTTGGAGTTCTCACCGTCGTGCGATAAGCCCACAAACATTCGCCTAACCTTTCATCCCAATCACGCCGACTTTTAGAGACAAACTTTTTTAGAAGCTTCACAATGGTCTTGTTGAAAGCTTCTGCAAGGCCATTGGTTGGGGGATAATACGCTGTCGACGCGACACTTTGGATCCTAAACTTATCGCAAAATCTCTCGAATCCGTGAGTCGATGAACTGCGGCACCGCTATCGTGGACTATCCGCCGCTGCACTAAAGCGATAGATAACGGATGCTTAATGAACTTAATCACGCTCAAGTTTTGACTTCCTTCAAAGGAAAAGCCTCGCCCATTTAGAAAAGTAGTCACATGCCTAGATGAATCGATGTCCTTTGACGCTATGAGAGATAGGCCCAACAATATCCATCCCCACATTTCAAATGGCCATGAAGAGGACGCCGGTGTAGATTTCCGTGCATGATGGATGAAATCACCATGAATTTGGCACGATGACATCGCTTAGCGTGAAGTCGCAAAGATCCTCAAGCATCTTTGGCCAATAATAGCCAATTCTCCGAGTCGATCTCTAATTTACTCCCAGGTTGGTGGGCTCCACACATTCCTTCGTGGGCCTCTTTTAGGCTTCTCTTGCCTCCTTTCTGAGAGGCAACAGAGCGTAAACTGGCCATGCGACTTGCAATACAAAATTTGGGAAATCAAGCATAATAAAATGAAGGGCCTTCTGTTTAATGGTGGCCACTTCTTTGGAATCATCCGGTAGGATCCCATACAAGACGTAGTCTATATAAGGGAATCGCCAATCCCTTGGTTCGAGCTCAATGAAAGTTTCGCAAACGGCCTCTTCCGTTGGTCCTTCTGGATTTTCCTTTGTGATAAGTCCAGGAAAGTACAATTCACGGCCCGTGACAAATATTGTTGTCTCAGCCTTCGGTGGTAATGCTAGTGATGCGGCTAATGAAGCTAGGGCGTCTGCATACGCATTCTGAACTCGCGAAATATATCCTATGAAAAAGCCTTCAAACTTTCATGCTAGTTCTAGGACCGCTGAGTGATATGGGATTAGGTCTTCATTATGCACTTCATACTCGTCGAACTTGATTCACGATGAGCCGAGAATCACCATAATCCTCGAGGTATCGGATGTTGATTTTCCCGGCCAACTGCATTCCTAATAATAAAGCGTTATACTCTGCTACATTATTAGTGCATGGCTCAGCTAAGGAAAACCCCCTTGGGACCACGAGACCATTTGGGAAAACGAGTACAACCACCACACCGGTTGTAATTCCTCCATCTGGGTTTGCTCTAGAGGCTCCATCAAAGAATAGCTTCCATACCTGAGTAACCTCTTGAGTCATGCAAGCTTCAGCGATTTAATCTGGTAGATCTTCATGCAGTTTGGAAGAGTCAGGGACCGGATGGTCTGTTAAGAAATCTGCCAAAGCTTGTCCTTTGATAGCCTTCTGAGGCATAAACTTCATGTCATATTGTGAGAGAAGTATTGCCCATTTTGCTAAATAGGAATTCAACGAAGAGGGTTTGGTCATGAGCACTCTCAGAGGATTTACTCTGGAAATGACATGTATTATTTTCCCGACCAGGTAATGTCGCATTTTCTGGACGGCAAACACCAAGGCTAAGCATTCCTTTTCCACCGGGTTGTATCTGTGTTCGGCTCCTATCATGGTTCGGCTGAGGTAATAGATTGCTTATTCGTGTCCTTGGTCATCGTTCTGAGCTAGCAGGGCTCCAACTGAATGGTCCATGACCCTCACATATAGCAGGAATGGTTTTCCTGATACTGAGGCCACGAGGACTGGCGGCTGTGTGAGATAGGTTTTGATTTCTTCGAATGCCTTTTGGCAACCTTCGTCCCATACGAACGAAACCCCTTTCTTCATTAATTTGGTGAAGGGTTGGCACCGACCCGAAAGATTTGATATGAATCTTCGAATATATGCTAACCTACCTTGTAGGCCTCTGAGCTCTTTAATGGTCCTTGGTGGTGACATCCCCTGGATGGCGCGAACCTTTTCTGGATCGAGAAAAATTCCTTGGAACGTAACTATAAATCCCAGGAATTTACCACTGGATACCCCTAGGAAAGATTTTGTGGGGTTCATCTTCAGTTGATGTGTTCTCATGATGTCGAACATGGTCTTTAAGTCCGAGAGGTGGTCCTCCTTCTTCGCTTTCACCACAATGTCATCTACGTAGCATTTGATCTTCTTACGCTGATGTTGATAAAAATAGTATTCATCGCCGTTGGTATCGCTTCCAAAGATTCTTCAACCCAAATGGCATTACGGTATAGCAATACCCCAGCGGTGTCCTCAAGGTCGGTGCTTTGCATCTTCGTGATATATTTTGATTTGATTATATCCCGAAAACTGGCCCATGAAAGACATTCTCTCATACCCACAGGTGTTATCAATCATGACATCCATGATGGAGAGTGAAAATTCATCTTTCGGACATGCCGCGTTCAAATCACGAAAATCAATGCATATCCGGATCTTTCCATTCTTCTTGGGTACAACAATAATATTGGCTACCCAATCCGGGTGTTGTTCTTCTCTGATGAAACCCTCATCAATGAGCTTTTAGATTTCTGCTACAATTGCCTCCATAATCTCCGGACGGAACCTGCGTTGCTGTTGCTTAACAGGTTTCTCATTCGGATCAATATTGAGGCGATGCATGGCTACTTCAGATCGAGACCGTGCATGTCTTCATAGTTCCAAGCGAAGACGCCAATGTACTTCTGACGAGGGACACTAGGTCTTTCTCATTCTCGACAAGCTTTCACTTACTAAGATTGGTTTGGGATTGGTTTCGCTCTCCCATATTTACTTGGATCACCTTATCTTCGTGGGCTGCTCGCTGCTCAAGCACATATCCCACGTAACGCCAAGGCGAATCCAAGGATCATTGTCTGATTGAATCCAATCGTCATCTTCGTCATCGCTTGGATGACTGGCTGAGGCCATGTTTACAGACATGCTTGCGAAAACTGATCCAACACTCACGTCGGAATCCCATGGTGATGTTCCAGATGAATGGTCCTGCTCGGAGCAGTGTCCTACTTCATCTTCTGAAGGAGAAGGTGTTGATATGTATTCTAATCCTCGTCGGGTCTTGTGATAATAGTCTTGGGTTTTACCTTCAGGGACAAGGTGTCGGATCGGGGTCCGCCTCCCTTTCCCAAAGTTTAACCCCTTCTGGTTTACTGAAATCGTACCCCATGTTCTTCATTATGTGATGAGCATTAAGTTCGTAATAATGAAATTGAGGAGTCGCTTCGTTTTCCTCTGAACTCTCTGGGTTGAGAACTTCAAGGTCAACTTTACCAAAATAAATTGGTTTCTGGTCTTTCTTTTTGGACGGGACCATAAAGAATGCCTTCCTCACGTCCTCCATCCTTTCGAAGGTAGAGAGAGATGTTTTGAGTGGCAAGTCTAGTGATCTCTCACCATATAATGCCTGCCATGGCTCTGATCCTGTATCTATATCTATTTCTTCAGATGAGACATCAGACAAGTAAGCCAAATTAAAATCTTTATTAATGTACCATTCGCCCTCACTCAGTACATCTTCTTTATTATTAAGCTTATCAGAGCTCATTACATGCAATTCCCATGGACACTCTTCTTCAGGTTCGGGTTCGATATCCGCTTCATTGTCATTGCCGATGGTCGGTTTCGCGATTCAGCTCCGTGAGCCAAGGTAGAAGACCGAATCAGCAGGATAACTTTCTACCCCTTGAATGGATGCTTCTCGCCTATCGTGGTCTTGACTTCTCCTCTTCATCGATATATTTTATTACTTGATGAAGGGTTGATGGGACAATTCAATTCGTATGAATCCAAGGTCGTCCTAATAGCAAATTGTAGAACGTGTCGGCATCTATGATGTAGCAAGTCACTTCTGACTTGAGATCCCCAATTTGACTCTTGAGCTTAATTTTACCCAAGAGTCATGTGCTGTTGGCATTGAAACCAAAGATAGTTGTCTGGGTAGAGTTCAACCGGTGGTACGGGATTCCCAGAACTTGCATGACCCTATATGGCATTATGCTGAGCGCAGAACTTGGATCTACTTAGACACGACTGATCTCTGAAGGTCCCATGTATCCTGTGTAGTACAAGGGCCTATCATGCTTGTGATTGATTTGTACATCTTCTTGTGTGAATGATATGTAGGGCAAACTTTTCATTGTGTGCGTGCACTTGACACAAGAAAGCTCACCATAGCTTCGGGACTATAGGAACTTGTGTAATGAAGCTCTCAGATCCGCTAAAGCTTTAACTAGAGCTTCTCTTGTAGATTTGGACAACTTCGTGAGCTCGTAAAGAGTGATTCTCGAGGGAATGTTAGCCAACCGTACAAAACATCGCGGAATGGTCTTCCCGATGTTCCCGCTTCTTGTTGTAGAATGTTCTTATTATACCGAACCTCCTTTGGCTTCACCTTATCACCGCTTTTAGGATAGAACCCCGCCTCCTTGGCTTGCTCCCTAGATTCCTCGAGCAATTTGATCATACTTTTTCAAGTATGTCTTCCCCGACCTCGCGGCTCGCCTCCCCGGTCCACTTCTCGGTCAAGAACCAAAATAGTCTCCTCTTTCTCCGAATCGATGAGAGGGACCAAATAAGTATCGCTTTATTTATGGACTGACTAATCATGTTGAAAGCTTTAGCCTTATTCTTCTTCTTCTTTGACGATGTCTCCGCCCATTGTTGATCTTCAATCAGTCGATGGACCCACACTACTTCTCCATTTGAAATGGTAAGGTACCAACTTTACCTTCTTGACCATGTTGATTAATATTCTTCAAATGTAGCTCT
This sequence comes from Asparagus setaceus, assembly GCA_012295165.1. NCBI lineage: Eukaryota > Viridiplantae > Streptophyta > Magnoliopsida > Asparagales > Asparagaceae > Asparagus > Asparagus setaceus. The sequence goes on along the minus strand of CM022706.1, from coordinate 52,683,939 downwards.
CCTTTTAGAATGGGGATAGCACCATTAGAGTCATTACGGTGAGAAGACTCGAACCGAACCGATGTCATATTAGTAGACACGGCCTTCTCGCTCGTTTTAGCTTGAGCACCTCGCATCGAATTGCTTGCGTATGTCTTTAAAGATGTAGCACTTCTTCGCCGATGTCCCAATATTCTCGTGATATCGACAAGAGTTGGGATCATCCACCTTCCCTCGCTTCTTCAGCCTCTTTGCTTCTAGGAGCTTCAACTTGTTGTTCTTCCGGCAACCGAATAGAGTATTGACATGCTCTTCTTTGAAAGAATATTGCTTAGGCGCCTTGGTCGACTCGACGGCTTGCCTTGCTTTGCCGCCAGAGATCAAACACCAGATCGGCAAGATGAATATCTTTCCTCCTTGACCGAGGGGCATTATCTTTACCTCGCGACACCGGTCGTTTTATCGCCCCGCTTCTTCAGCCTTTGATTCGAGCAACAATCTCTTCCGCGATATTCTTCTCGAGACACCAATTGCTTCCAGAACGGCACTGCGGACCCCATTTGAGCCAAAAGATGGGTCTACGTGTTATGCCGCATGTGTTTCCACCGAGTGGTTTGTGTCATCCCCGCCGGGCATCGCAACGCCATACTCCGGAATCTTTTCACAAAAGCCTTGATTGATTCCCCTGGCTTTTGTTTAGTGGTGAGGAGAGTAGGGACGATACTTCAAGATCGCTTCAAGAACCCGCTAAAAATAGCCTTTCTAAATTTATCCACTTTCGAATGGATCCGGCAGGCAGTTTCATGAACCATTCAAAGGCAACTCTCTTGAGAGTGCCAATAAATAGCCGGGTCAGAATAGCATCGTTCGATATTACATCTCCAGTCTATGACTTAAAGTAGTAAACGCGGCCGATTCGCTAACCTCGCTATGAAAGGCTTGCAGAGTCGGGGCTTTAAACTTTAGAGGGTAGGGTGCTGCATCCCACTCCGCAGGATAAGGCCTCACAACCCTCTCGTCCTGGAGCTCACTCCTATTAGCGATAGTGTTAAGATGAGCTTCAAATTCATCCATTTTAGCCGATTGAAGATTTGATTCGTTTCAAATTTCTTTCTCTCCTTCGATGAAGAATCTATATGGTGAGTTTCTTGATCGAGGTTTCACCCATCTTTCCCTTCGCTTTGAAGATTGATCCTTTTCAGGACGATTCCGGCCGAGGTATTGGACCGACCATATGAGCTTGAGCCCTATCTACAACAAGTTGGGCTACCATGTTCTTAGTTGGTCAATGGTCTCTCATAGACCGATAGCTTCCTCACAGAACCGCGATATTCTCCCAGGCCATCGCATGGTATTCTTCAAGCTTCTTCTTGAGATCTTCGTATTCTCGCCGATAAGCAATGCTCTCATGCCCCACCTAAAGAGGTGGAGGACTGGATTCTCAGAATGGCCGAGTGCTCATCTTCGTGTTCTAACCCCGCCGCCTCGATAATTGACAAGGGTATGACTGTCGGTTCGAAAGCGCCGTAAATCTCTTCAAATTTATCGAGATTTCCTTAACACTTGAGGGCGATTAGTCTCGATTTGTCTAAACCGAAGTTAATGACGCCCCTCGCCAACCATGTTGATGGTGACTTCGGATATTCACCGAGGTCTTCCTCCTCGAGAATCCTCTCGCCTCTTGGATGGAGCCGATTAGTCAATCGATCAAAGACCGATCGCCTAGGTGTGTGCACAACAGTTGATATTCGTGAGAGGACCGTAGCAATCAATCGCCGCATGGGCATGAACGGGCTAATTTGTTGCGCCGGTCTTTCTCTTGACAACAATTCTCTCAAGTCGTAAACTCGAGGAACGCCAACCACCGTGACGCTGGTTTGAACCGAACCCGCCCCTCATCATTTGAACGGGTTGGCTCGGGTTAACATGAATCTTAAATCCATGGTCATCTTTCAACACGACGAATCTCATCGCTTTACGATGCGCATACGCAGGGTCGCGGTTTTTTGTGGAATGCGTGCCCGAGGTCCGCGACATTAAACGCCTTGAGGGCTGCGCTTAGTCTGCGGGAACACGGACCGAGGGTCGATTTTGTTTGTAAAACACCTTTCTCGAGGTTCGCTTGTTGAAGGAACGCGACGCCGTCCGCTGCTGATTTAAAGAACGCGGATGTCAGGTCCGCGTTTTGTTTGAGAAACGCGGCCTTGGGACCCGCGTTTTGTTTGGATGACGTGCCACTAAGGGTCGCCGCCAACGCCATCGGTATTCAGAGCGTAAACGCCAAGCTCGTGGTCGCTTGTCTTGAGGATCGATTTTCTCGGAGTTGTGCTCGACATATGGATCTTCTCTTTCGCCGAACAGCATTCTTCTTAGCCTGTCTTAAGGCTTTTTCACATCCACACCTACGTCGGCTAGGTTCAATGCCGCGATAGGCCTCTTATGACCTGATACCCGTCGTGTAGGCTCGGGTGTAGGATCTTCCACCGCCGCCGGCCGGACTTTTACCCTTAAGGGAAATATCGCTGTAACCATCCGATTCAACCACGTAATCCCCTTAGGTAACACAGGCCGATCTGGTGTCTTGACCTCCCAAGAGACTTTGCAGATCTTGCGCATAGCCTTGGGGCTAAGGGATCCTGAAGAGAGCAATTCTTCGTATTTGGCTTGATCAAACTCTACAAAGGAGAGTTTCCATCGTAGTCCTAATGAGGTTGACGCCGGATTGCGCCACCACTTCTTCATCCTGTGAAGCTCGCCCCCAAATGAGTTGCCATCTTTATTTATGGAGAAAAATTTTGGGAGGAAATCAGAAAAAATATTATTCCTTCTAATCGAATTTTAAAGAAAGAATAAATATAATTCTCTCAACAAGTAATCTCTCTCTCACTAATTTTAAAAGAAAGAAATTACAAGCTCCCCTATCGGTTGCCCGAATTACAAAAGAGAGAAAGATCAACAGAGATCCTTTCCTTTATTTAGTCTGGGTTTTTCACGGTGACGATAGGAGCTTGAATCTTGTATCCCGTGGACGATCCGACCGTCTTGCTCATGGAATCACGTCGAAAAGAAGTTGCAAGGCAAGTTTAAGAACTCGCAAAGCAAGTTTATAACTCTAACGAGTTTGTTAACTCAAAGAATGAGTTTTGTAACTTTGTTTGAGTTTGCAAACCAAGCCAAGCTAAAGAAGAACCGGCATCGAAGTAGCTCAAGCTTTCTCCTAAGTCGATTCACTCCTCAAGTGCTCAACTCTCCAATCTTTTTTTCCTCTTTTGACTGAAAAGTCTCCGATCTCAAAAAATCTTCCCCCCCTTTCTTCAGCGCATTATTCAGCTATTTATAGAGGCTTATGGAGTGTAACTGACCCCTTAGAATGAGGATTCGTGGCCCTCAAATCGTGAAAAATAGTTTTGGAACCGTTTAGATTGTGTTTGAACGAGTCAAAACGTGAAAGATCCGCGTTTTTAGATGACCCCTGCGTCTCTGGCTTAGAACTGGGACGCGGGGGTTGAGACCCGCATTTTAGGCTTTGAACGCGGCCGTATGCTCCACATTTTGGGATTTAAACATGGCGATAAGCTCCGCTTTGAGCTTTGAACGCCATGATGCTCCACGCTTTGAGCTTGACGGGCCGAGAGCTCCGCTGCTTTGAGCTTTGAACGCCATGATGCTCCACGCTTTGAGCTTGGACGCGATGCTAAGCTCCTTGGTTTTTCTGAAGAGATTATTCTCTTGTAATCTCTTGGTTGGATCTTATAAGGATTTGTCAAGTTGTAATCCCTGTGTTTGTAACTCTACTCTGTCACCGTAGAAGCCTTCAAATTGTAACTTCGTTCGACAGTATTTAGTGAGTTGTAGCTTATCAGTAGTAAAAGTTTTTGACAGCCTACAGAACCCCTCCAAAGTTTTCGAAAGTTCACGGTTAACTAGGACAGACTTTCGGAATACTTTGGATATTTTCTTTGTCTGATTTTGAAAGGGTACTGCTCCTCGTTAAGGGAATTGCGCGCTGGTCCTTTACTTTTGAATGTGGCGGATGGTGGCATTTTACTTTTGAGCTGTGAGGGTGACTTAGGCATTTTGCTTTTGAAACGCGGGGCTAAGTTTCGCGTTTGATGCTTGAAATGCGAGGCAAAACCCTCGTATAGTGAACTTGAAACGCGGGGATGATCTCCGCGTTTTGACCCTGAACGTGACGATGAGGTCCGCATTTTGGAGTTTGGACGTGGTGTTGAAGTCAAACTGACTTGAACGCGAAGTTGACGTCGAACTGATTTGAACTTGAGCGCGAATTTGAATCGACTTGGGCTCGAGCTTGGTGAAGTCCAACCGACTTGGTTAAACGCGGGGATCCGCGTTGGTGGGATTTCTTGCCTAAAATCTCATGGAGATTTGATAGGTGGCGACCTTATAAATAGACCCTTGGGTCTAATTAAAAGTCTTACAGACTTCTTATCAAGAAAATTTTCTTCCTTAATTCTCCGCCGAACGTCTCCGCTCTCAGATCTTCCAACGAACTTCTTCAGTTCTTCCTCGACAAGAATGTCTCCCAAGAGGTCGTGATCAAACCCAAGAAGACCGTTGTGGCTTTCGGTCTTGCGGCCATGAAGCTGGCGGACGCCGGTCGAACCCCACCTCGCACACCCCCTTGATCAGTGGTAGGTTTTGACCTCTGATAATAACTTGTTTCGACAAGTTTTCTTCCTCGTGGAGCAACAGAAACGACGAGCGAAGCTTGCGCTTAGAACATGGGGCTGACGCCTCTGTTTTTAGTATGAAGCGAGGCACATCCTGGCGTTATGCAAATGAAGCGAAGTCGACATCGGCATTTTGGAAATGAAGCGAATGAGCCAGCGTCGACGATGGAGCAGCGAAGTTGGCATCCGCGTTTTATACTTAAAACGCGGGGATGACCCTCGCGTCTGAGGTTTAATTTTCTCAAACTTGTGTTTATTTTCCTCTGTAATAATTGCTTTTTATCCTCTTGTACAGTGCGCTACTCAAGTGACCCTCTCACTTTTAATAGTCATTTTGGCCATGAAGGAGGTGAAGATCCAGAGGTAATCTTCAGTTTGCGCCAAAAGCTTCCCATCGTTCAAGACAAGGATGAAGATCGACTAAAGTTCGTCACTGAAGCTAGCTTACCGAGAGTGGGCCATCGTCACATATCTCAAAATCAAGGCATTTGGACGAAAGCCTCTTAAAAGCGCATTTCTCTTTGGGGACCCGTGACACTTGATGCTAAGATCTTCTCGGCGGGAATTACAAGATCTTGTCTGAGGTTGATGACCGATTCCTTTTCCTTCCCAACATGGAGCGCATGTATCCACTCTCTTATCTACAGTCTGCTTCCATCCCGAGGCATATGGATTGGGATCTTGTTAAGAGTCAAAATGGGGTATCGCTTGGGATGTTGACCCATCAAGGTGTGCGTCCTGTGGGCCATCGATAGGTGACGGCTTTGAGGCCAGACTTGGTCACTCGAGAGTATCCAGCTGCTGAGGTGCCCACTCCCGCTAATATTTTTGCTCGTCAATTCATCACTGTAAAGGGGGAGTTTCCTGCTCAAGACTTCAGGGCACCGGGATGGGTGCATTCAACCGATGGAATGTGGTGGACCCGTCTTGTGAATTTCGTAATGGATGAGCTACAAGATTCATTGACTCTCTCCGGTTTGGGCACTCCAGTCTTGGCTATGCGACATGGTATCGCGCAGAATCCTTACAACCTTTTTGCTATGCTGGAGAAGTATAACCCGGAGACTTGTACATTCTTTACACTTGTCGGAGAGCTGGGTTTTGCTCTTCATGAGATGTACGAAGTCTCGGGCTTGCCTTTTGGGGAGCTGCCATATGAGGAGTTTATCCCCGGAACTGAAGAGTTGGCCATCTTGAGAGCGGCGGTCGACATCTGAGACTTTTAGGAAGTGATGTGTCACTTCAAACTTGTCTTAGGCGAGGGTTACGTGGAAGCGAGAGTCAGCGGCGTCTTGGGTTGACTATTTATTCAAGAATTTGCATACCAAGGATGCTGATGTGGTTCGTCTTCTGCGAGCTTCGTCTGAAGAAGTTAAAGATCATATCGGGAATGCCTCCTCTCATTATACCAATGAAGCCCAAGAGGGCGTTTTCCGCCATTCCACGAGTTAGAGTTTTCATTACCAAACTCGACCCTATTTCGACATGGCTCGTTTCGGCTTCCTAATGTTATGGTGGGCGATCGTGGTGCCCTCGGGCCCAGCGAGTCTATTGCGCCGAGGTCATTTACCAGTTCTTCTTGCTCATGGAAGACCAATCAACCTTCTTTCTGTAATGACATGCCGTTTACAGGCGGCAGAAATTGCTCGACTTTACCCAAGTCAAGGCGGTTGGCACGGTGAAGAAGACTACGAAGTTTCCCAACCCACGCGTGCCTTTACCATATACCTATTTGGTGGCCTGGTTTATTTTTCATTGCCCATCTTTGATGTCTCTGCGCTGCTTCTTGCGGTGACTCTTTCGTTCGTGGGTTCAGCGGTTAGAGCATCTCGATGGGAGGTACATGGTCATGGTCGGCAAATTTTATCAAGGGACCTCAACTACCATATCTTCGGATGCTTTCCGATTTTGAGGCGGATATGGGGAGATGTATCAGGATACTAAAGGCTCCAACTCTTTCACCCAATTGAATGGGGGTGTCTTTCGTTGGCTGATCAACATCAGGCACGGCTACTTAATCTTCCACCAAGGCTGGGAAATGTTACATTGAGCCTTATCGATACCCGTATTTCGACAACCGGATACGACCAGGTGCGTTGGAATCCCAATCCCCAACTTGCTCATCGGGAACTTATATGAAGGTGCGGATTACTGTTATTACTCTGTAGCCGTGACGCTGGGGCTAAATTTACACTTCCTCATAAGATGCCCATGATTATCGACTATGGGTTTTGCAAGCGCACCAATCCGCTTTCGGATCCACGAATACAAATTGAACTCGTCTTGTTTAAGAGATCGAGAAAAATGTATGAATGAAGAGGAATTCTAAGGCACCCCGCGGAGAGGGTTTGAAGAATATTTAGCTTGTGCAGGGGTGGTCTTTGAGGAGAAATGAAGCTACCGCGGTTGGAGCCTCTTGGGCCTACTCGTGAGACGTGAGGAAAGAGCTGCGGAGTAAGCGGCCGGTGTCTGTAAAGGACCGCAGCGCGCCAAGCGGGCTCGCCGGCGATCACCCACGGACTTCACGCTCCTAGCGGGGTCAAGCTATCTGAGGATGCGTTTAGAGCTGCTCCTCTAAAGCCCTCGGTGGAAGAAGAAGAACCCCAGGAGTCATTGGTTACGGGGATTTCCCACCAGGGGTCTCCGTTCAAGCTGGCCGACTTTAAGGGTTGTTTCTCACCAATCTTGGGAGGAAGAAGGTGGAGATGAATCACTTCGTGAGGATGCGAGTCTATCCCAAGTGTGAGCCTCTTGACATGATAATTCCGTGCCAAACTTCGACGCCGCCCTGTGGCAATCAAGAGGAGGCTCAAGCGGAAAGGGTTGAAGCTTACGTGCACATAAGATATTCATCTCCCCGCTTCGGTGCTCATGCTACTTGAGGGGTGAGAGGCCTAGTCCTACAACCGACTATTTCCTAAGTTCGGCCCATGACTACAAGTTCCCACATCCTTCAGGAGATGACGAGGAGAAGGTGTCGTATGGGTACTCTGCAGAGTACGATGACCTTCTCGACGACCTCCCAGCTGTCACTTCTGAGAAGGCGTCAGCTCCTGTAGCTATTTCCCCTTCGGGTAAACATTATTCATTTTGAATTTTGATTGCTGTTTCCTACATGTCTTTTGATAAAAAAAATTTATGCATGTTCGCCGGTGAGGGCAACTCAATTCGCGGCAATGGCTCGAGGAAAACATTACCCGGCAACTTCTCCTTCTGAGTCAGTTCCAGAGGTTTCAGTAGTAGCAGTTTCTCCTCTGACAAAATCAACTCCTCTTAGGATTTCTCTTAGGACTGGGAAGGATGCTGGTGCCTCCCATTCAACTCAAGCACTATCACCTACGACTCCTTCTCAGGGTCTCGTGACTCAACATGAGCTGGTATTGTCTCCCGCAGTTTCTATGGAGTCGGCCGTTGTGCCTAATTTACTTCAAAAATACATCGGTCATTTGGAAGCTGAGATGCAAGATGCCGTGAGGATCATTGTCGCTGGAAAGAGCACCTTTGCAGCTTTCAGGCCTATTTTAATGAATTATTTGAATAACATCGGTACTTGACAGAATGCATCAATCTGTAGATGAGATATCTCGCCTGGTGGAGAGCTTGAAAAGCTTTGAGGAGTTGAATCATGTTGATCTGGAGGCTCAGATTGAGTCAACTCTCGCTGACATTTATGCCCAAGCGATGCATCAATATGAAGTTGTCCAGAAAAACTTGGGCGAGAAGGAAATACAAGTTGCATTCCTAAAAACTCAATGGAATCATTGGCAACACGAATTGACTTCCACGACCTCTATTATGCAGGCCACTCGTTAATCAATTGCTACCACTGAGGAGACCATCACTCAACTCGAAGCGGAGTTGGCTCAGGAGGAAGCTGATGTGAAGGATCGCACTCGTAAGAGTGTAGAAACATACAATGATTATCGTGAGGAATTGCAGACTCTCGAGGAGATTAAAAGAGGCGCTACTGCTGCTGCGCCAGACAAGGAGGGACTAAGAAGAGAGGCCACAGCGATGGTGCGGGCCGCTCATGAGAAGGACGTTGCTGAAGCCAAATCCCAGCTTGCGTCCATCACGCTTAGGGGACCATAGGCTTACTTTTGTGTTCACTCCTAGTCTCTTTTTTTTCTTTTTTTTTTTTTGAATGGCACTCTTTTGTATCATCCTTTAGTGATTTGAATAAAAATGATACAATTTTGCCTTTTCATCGTTGCTTATTATGATTTCTCATTTCAAACATAATACTTATAGGATTTTTGGCAAACCCTCAGCCGTCAATAGATTTGATGAGCCTTTACCGATTACCGTTTGAATCGGGCTAGCATGCGGATTATCTAAGCCCGTTTCGCACGTGACGTTGTGCTAAAAGAATGAAACTCTTTTAGGCTTGATGCTATGATGTTGAATTCATAGGCTTCGTCTTTCTCACGGGAATAGACTACCCGGCTAATGTATTAGATGCAGGCTTATCCTTACTTAGGCTTAGGGCTTGTGGTGTGAACAAGGCTTTAGGCTTGTGGTGTGAACCAGGCTTTAGACTTGTGGTGTGAACAAGACTTTAGGCTTGTGGTGTGAACAAGGCTTTAGGGCTTGTTGTGTGAACAAGGCTTTAGGGCTTGTGGTGTGAACAAGACTTTAGGCTTGCGGTGTGAACAAGGCTTTAGGGCTTGCGGTGTGAACAAGGCTTTAGGGCTTATCATCCTATTGAGCAGGGTTGATTGATAAGCTGATTGCGGTTTAAGCAAATTTATGGATCTATCATCCTATTAAAGAGGATTGATAGATTGGTTCGCATTTAAGTAAATTTGAGGACCTATCATCCTATTAAAGAGGACTGATAAGTTGGTTGCTCGAAGCTTGTTAGGCTGAAGTCGGGTTTCAATAGTTTAATGATTCCTTGTCAAAGGAGTTACTAAGTCCAAAATTGGCTAAGTGTTGGACTCGAGCAGCGTGAGTTGTGACGCGTTTGAAATTAAAGCAGTAGGTGAGCTTGGTTTTAGCTTTAAACAGTGAACCACCTGGCGTCGGGGGTTAAAACGCGGAGATGAGCCTCGCGTTTGGGGATAAAACGCGGAGGTGAGCCTTGCGTTTGGGGATAAAACGCGGAGGTGAGCCTCGCATTTGGAAATGGAACGCGGAGGTGACTCACGCGTTTGAAAGTTGAACCGCCTTATCTTAGGTAGTTGTGTTTAACCGCCTTAGCTGAGGTGGTTGAAGATCTTAAATAAAGATCTTCTTTTTAATCTTTGTATAAACAAACCCTTTTGGGTAAAAATTAAAAATTTTACCTAGGGTGAAAATCATGAATTTTTCATCTCCTTTGTGGTTTCAAAAGGTTTCGTGCTGCCGAAACTCTTTCTGAGTTTTTCCCCATCTTAGATCTGCAAGATTTCTTCAATGGCTCCAAAGAAAGTCATTTATAAGATCAAGGGCGTCGTTCAAGCGACTCCAAGCACAACGCCGGCCGAGATCTCGAGTGGCCCTTCGGTTTCGATGGCGCTGCCGCCACTGCAAACCCCCACACATTGAGGTATACTAGGGTTTCGAACTCGTTTTAATGGGTTCAAACCCAAAATTGAACTCTGCGTTTCGAACGCGGAGTTGATGTTGATGATGGAGACGCGGGGCTGACCCTCGTGTTTTAAATTTAGAACGCGGGGATGATCTTCACATTTCTGTAGTTGGAACGCGGAGTTATTCTTCGCGTTTTACGCTTGGAACGTGGGGCTGACCCTCGCGTTTTATAACTAGAACGCGGGGCTGACCCTTGCATTTTCATCTTGGGCCATCTTAGGCTCTCTTGTAATTTTTCTTTCTGATGTTTTTATCTTCTCTTGTCTGCAGTTCTCTATGCTGATAGGCCGCTTTCCCTTAGACATCACTTCGGTCATTCGGGTTGGATGGACCACGATGTTGCCTTTGGTCTTCGCCGAGAGCTTCCACTGACCCCGGATAATTGAGTGGAAAGAACGATGATGATCCATCGGGCTGAACCTTCCACCTTTAGGGCCATCCTTACAGATATGAATTTTGTGGTGCCAGAAGGCCACGATCAAATCGAGAAGCCCATGTTCTTTTTCGGAGATCGTATCGAGGCAGATGATGACATGGACTACACTGAGGAATCCAAAATGCTACATCAAGCTAACGATCGCTTCCTCTTCCTTCCTGGCATGAAGCGGATGCATCCACTTTCTTATTTTCAAAGCATCTCTTCTTTGCGGGCATTTGGGCTGGGATTGTGAGGGAAAGGCGGGGTGTGCATTTGGGGTTTTAACTCACCAAGAGATTCGTCTTTTGGGAAGTGACTATAAGGTGAAGGGCTTAAGGCCAGGAGAGTTTCGCAGAGTAGGTCCCAATCAGGAGAGGGCCACTCCGGCCAATACTTTTATTCACCGATTCATTGCTGCTCAAGGCGAATTTCTTGCTCAAGAATTTAGGACTCCTGGATGGGTGTATTCTCCTGATGATGGATGGTAGGTTCGTATGGTAGACTTCATTATAAATGAACTGTGAACGCCACTCACTTTATCCGGGATAGAGATTCCTATGAGGGCCACGCGTATCGGCATCATCCAGAACTCCTACAGTTTCTTTGCCATCCTGGAGAAGTATAATCCCGATACTTGCACTTTTTCACACCTGTTGGGGAGTTAGGTTTTGCTCTCCAGGAGATGTATGCAGTATCGGGTCTGCCATTTGGTGAATTGCCGTATGAGGAATTTGTTCCTAGCACCGCTGAGCTTTCTATTTTGCGGAGGGAATATCCGGATGTCTACGCCACCTTCTGGGAGGTCATGTGTCACTTCCATATCTGTGTGCGAGAGACTGGGTTACGATCGGGCGGCGTTAAATAAGCGTCTTAGGCGAAATACTTATTCCAAAATCTGCATAGCAAGAATGCAGCGGTGACGTCTGGGGTGAGTTCCTCAAAGGTCAATCGCAATATGTCAGCGGCTAGAAGATATCTTTCCCTCTGGCACGAAGTTTGAGAGTTTCCATTACCAAGCGGAGATTCCTATCTCCGATACGGTTCTGATGATCTGGCTGAAGCGTTGTGTGGTTCCCTCCAAGCCCATCGAATCCATCTTGATCCAGGTGGTATACCCTGCAGTTCTTTTGGCCCATGGGAGGCCGATAAGTATTCTTTCAACTATGGCAGGTTGCCTGCAATATGGCTTACTGAACCGACCGTGAGTTCTCGATGTAAAAAGATTGGTAGAAGGAAGATAGAAGATTAAAGACTCCCGATCCAGCGTGCAGTCACCAGTATACCTATTTGGTGGCCTGGTTTGTCATGCATTGCCCCTCATTAATGACGGGGGTTAGTGATGTCAACTCTTTCTTCATTTCCTTTATACAACGGCTTGGGTCAGCTAAATTGGCACACTGGTACATAGTCCCGACTCGACAGATTTTGCTGAAGGAGGATAACTATCGAGTCTTTTCTTTGTCCTCGATTTTGGTGGAGTAGAAGCGATGCGGGTGTTCTGGATGTGGCACTGGTAGCTTCACATCATCACGGAGGGCATCTTCGTGGCTCATTACCATCAGGCCTGGGTATTTGGTCTTCCGCTTGGGTGACCGGTGTATCATCGAGCCTTACTTGCCTAGCTGGTTTGCTCGACAATTTAGGTATGACCAACTATATGTTGGAAACCCTAACCCTAAGCTGGCCATCGTTGGGAACTTATATGAAGGAGCTCGGGCCTGGTACAATTGGATGGTTGGAGGCTCAATGCGTTTCTTGCCTTCTTCCTTAAGCTGTCACAGTTCTTGGATTTTGCAAGCTGGTACATGGCTTTGAAGTTCCACGAATATGACGTATATACTTCCTGTTTGAAGGATATTAGGGAGATGTACGAATCTAAAAAAAAATTCGAAAAGGACGCGCCTTAGGGGAATCGACGAGTATTTTATTTGTGAACAGGAAGCACTCAAAGTTGGCCGAGTTCGAAGGGAGACCATGGAGGTTAAGGCTCCTGTAGAGAAAATGGCGGGGAAAAGGGCTCTCACTGCAGAAGAGACGGCCCAATATGAGAAGAGGGCCCGTCAACGAGTAATGACAAGGTTACATTCTCACGCAGGGCCGAAGCTTATGCAAGGAGCTATCAGATCTGCCTCCGCGTTGCATGAAGAAGGAGAGGGGAAATCACTTGTCGCACTGATTCCTCCACCACCGATGCTTCTACCAATTATTCCAGACATGGTGGTTGACGAAACTACGCACATTCCACGTGGTATCTATTTAGAGTCTAATGTAAATTGATTGCGAGGATACTAACGTGCGGGGTTGACTTTGTCATGGGCGGTCGAGGCTCCTTCGAAGTCTACAGGCCCTATATAATGAAACATCTGGGGTACATTAAGCGGTCGGGCGAAGCTGAATGGTTCCAACATTGTGCCGCAATAGTTTCTCATTTGGAAGCGGACCTGCAAGCCTTTCAGGATCTTACACGTGTTGACGTAGAAGCAGAGATAACCAAATCTCTCGTTAGAGCTCAAACCGAGAAGACATCTCAACAGAAAACCCTTCAAGCGAGTTTACTTGAAAAGAAGGCGCAGGTTACAAGCTTACAAGAGCAGCATGATCAATCCCAAATTGAGTTGATTAACTCTGCCACCTCCGTGACTGCAACTCAGGAGGCTATTGCCCAATTAGAAACTGAGTTGGCTCAGAAAAGGGCTCAACTGGCTCAGGAACAAGAAGCTGTAGAGGGGCTTCGTCGCCGAGGTGCTGAGATTCTTGATAACCTTCATCAAGAGGTGAATGCCCTGGAGGCTATGGAAAAGGAAGTTGTGGCGACTGAAACTCAGTCTAAGAAGGACATCGCTGAGAGAGTGTGTGCCGAGCACGAATAAAAGCTTGCTGAGCTTAAGTCGCGGCTTATAGTCGTTCACTTGACGGGTCCAGAATCTTCCTAACAACAATCTTGTATCACTTTTTATTTTGCTATTAGAAATAAAATGATACTTTTGTTCTTCCTTCTGTGCATAACATTTTGACTCATAACAATGAAAACAATTACAAATGCCAGAGGTATAATGTTAACGTAGCATAAATGATCATTTAAGATTGAAACAAATAAAGTTCGCTTCAACAAATCAACCCTCAGCCTAAGCATATTCAGTTCCTTCTCCTAAGCTTGGCTAGGGATAAGAAAGGGGATCTCACGGCCTACGGGTAATATTTCTTGAGAAATTTCCCGTTAATTGGCATCATGAGCCTGTCTCCTTTAGGCTAGTTGATGTTGCTCTTCATCCGTCATTCCAGTTGCAAGAGCGACTCTTAGGGAAGCGATTTGAATTTCCAGTGGTAAAACGGCTTCGGACCCGTACACCAAAGAAAAGAGAGTAGCCTTTGTTGGAGTTCTCACCGTCGTGCGATAAGCCCACAAACATTCGCCTAACCTTTCATCCCAATCACGCCGACTTTTAGAGACAAACTTTTTTAGAAGCTTCACAATGGTCTTGTTGAAAGCTTCTGCAAGGCCATTGGTTGGGGGATAATACGCTGTCGACGCGACACTTTGGATCCTAAACTTATCGCAAAATCTCTGGAATCCGTAGCTGATGAACTGTGCACCGTTATCGTGGACTATCCGCCGCGGTACGCCAAAGCGATAGATAACGTGATGCTTAATGAACTTAATCACGTTCGAAGTTTTGACTTCCTTCAAAGGAAAAGCCTCTGCCCATTTAGAAAAGTAGTCAGTTACAGCTAGGATGAATCGATGTCCTTTGGACGTTGGCGGAGAGATAGGCCCAACAATATCCATCCCCCACATTTCAAATGGCCATGAAGAGGACGTCGGGTGTAGATTTCCTGGTGCATGATGGATGAAATCACCATGAATTTGGCACGCATGACATCGTTTAGCGTAGTCAGCAGCATCCTCAAGCATCTTTGGCCAATAATAGCCAATTCTCTGGAGTCGATCTCCTAATTTACTCCCAGGTTGGTGGGCTCCACACATTCCTTCGTGGGCCTCTTTTAGGGCTTCTCTTGCCTCCTTTCGGGAGAGGCAACAGAGCAGAAATCCGTCATGCGACTTGCAATACAAAATTTGGGAAACTGCGTTACAATAAAAATGAAGGGCCTTCTGTTTAATGGTGGCCACTTCTTTGGAATCATCCGGTAGGATCCCATACAAGACGTAGTCTATATAAGGGAATCGCCAATCCCTTGGTTCGAGCTCAATGAAAGTTTATAGCGGCCTCTTAGTTGGTCATACGGATTTTCCTTTGTGATAAGTCCAGGAAAGTACAATTCACGGCCCGTGACAAATATTGTTGTCTCAGCCTTCGGTGGTAATGCTAGTGATGCGGCTAATGAAGCTAGGGCGTCTGCATACGCATTCTGAACTCGCGAAATATATCCTATGAAAAAGCCTTCAAACTTTCATGCTAGTTCTAGGACCGCTGAGTGATATGGGATTAGGTCTTCATTGCGTACTTCATACTCTCGTCGAACTTGATTCACGATGAGCGGAGAATCACCATAATCCTCGAGGTATCGGATGTTGATTTTCCCGGCCAACTGCATTCCTAATAATAAAGCGTTATACTCTGCTACATTATTAGTGCATGGCTCAGCTAAGGAAAACCCCCTTGGGACCACGAGACCATTTGGGAAAACGAGTACAACCACCACACCGGTTGTAATTCCTCCATCTGGGTTTGCTCTAGAGGCTCCATCAAAGAATAGCTTCCATACCTGAGTAACCTCTTGAGTCATGCAAGCTTCAGCGATTTAATCTGGTAGATCTTCATGCAGTTTGGAAGAGTCAGGGACCGGATGGTCTGTTAAGAAATCTGCCAAAGCTTGTCCTTTGATAGCCTTCTGAGGCATAAACTTCATGTCATATTGTGAGAGAAGTATTGCCCATTTTGCTAAATAGGAATTCAACGAAGAGGGTTTGGTCATGAGCACTCTCAGAGGATTTACTCTGGAAATGACATGTATTATTTTCCCGACCAGGTAATGTCGCATTTTACGGGCGGCAAACACCAAGGCTAAGCATTCCTTTTCCACCGGTTGTATCGTGTTCGGCTCCTATCATGGTTGGTGAGGTAATAGATTGCTTATTCGTGTCCTTGGTCATCGTTAGACTAGCGGGGCTCAATGAATGGTCCATGACCTCACATATAGCGAGAATGGTTTTCACGATCACGAGGACGCGATGGCGGTACGTGTGAGATAGGTTTTGATTTCTTCAATGCCTTTTGGCAACCTTAGTCCCATCTGAGCGAAACCCTTTCTTCATTAATTTGGTGAAGGGTTGGCACCGACCAAAGATTTGATATGAATCTTGAATATATGCTAACCTACCTTGTAGGCCTCTGAGCTCTTTAATGGTCCTTGGTGGTGACATCCCCTGGATGGCGCGAACCTTTTCTGGATCGAGAAAAATTCCTTGGAACGTAACTATAAATCCCAGGAATTTACCACTGGATACCCCTAGGAAAGATTTTGTGGGGTTCATCTTCAGTTGATGTGTTCTCATGATGTCGAACATGGTCTTTAAGTCTGAGAGGTGGTCCTCCTTCTTTCGGCTTTCACCACAATGTCATCTACGTAGCATTTGATCTTCTTACGTTGATGTTGATAAAAAATAGTATTCATCGCTCGTTGGTAGGCTGCTCCAGCATTCTTCAACCCAAATGGCATTACGGTATAGCAGAATACCCCCAGTGGTGTCCTGAAGGCCGTGTGCTTTGCATCTTCAGGATATATTTTGATTTGATTATATCCTGAAAATCCGTCCATGAAAGACATTCTCTCATACCCACAGGTGTTATCAATCATGACATCCATGATGGAGAGTGAAAATTCATCTTTCGGACATGCCGCGTTCAAATCACGAAAATCAATGCATATCCGGATCTTTCCATTCTTCTTGGGTACAACAATAATATTGGCTACCCAATCCGGGTGTTGTTCTTCTCTGATGAAACCCTCATCAATGAGCTTTTAGATTTCTGCTACAATTGCCTCCATAATCTCCGGACGGAACCTGCGTTGCTGTTGCTTAACAGGTTTCTCATTCGGATCAATATTGAGGCGATGCATGGCTACTTCTGTATCGAGACCAGGCATGTCTTCATAGTTCCAAGCGAAGACGTCAATGTACTCTCGGACGAGGGACACTAGGTCTTCTTTCTCATTCTGCGACAAGCTTTCACTTACGAAGATTGGTTTGGGATTGGTTTCGTCTCCCATATTTACTTGGATCACCTTATCTTCGGTGGGCGGCTCTCGTTGCTCGAAGCACATATCCTACAGAACGTCAAGGCGTTTAATCCAAGGATCATTGTCTGATTGAATCCAATCGTCATCTTCGTCGTCGCTTGGATGGTAGGAACCATGTTCTGAACATGCTTGCGGCGATCCAACACTCACGTCGGAATCCCATGGTGATGTTCCAGATGAATGGTCCTGCTCGGAGCGGTGTCCTACTTCATCTTCTGAAGGAGAAGGTGTTGATATGTATTCTAATCCTCGTCGGGTCTTGTGATAATAGTCTTGGGTTTTACCTTCAGGGACAAGGTGTCGGATCGGGGTCCGCCTCCCTTTCCCAAAGTTTAACCTATACGGTTTCTTGAAATCGTACCCCATGTTCTTCATTATGTGATGAGCATTAAGTTAAGTAATAATGAAATTGAGGAGTAAACCGTTTTCCTCACGAACTCTACGGGTTGAGAACTTCAAGGTCAACTTTACCAAAATAAATTGGTTTACGGTCTTTCTTTTGGGCCGGGACCATAAAGAATGCCTTCCTCCGTCCTCCATCCTTTGAAGGTAGAGAGATGTTTTGAGTGGCAAGTCTAGTGATCTCTCACCATATAATGCCTGCCATGGCTCTGATCCTGTATCTATATCTATTTCTTGAGATGAGACATCAGACAAGTAAGCCAAATTAAAATCTTTATTAATGTACCATTCGCCCTCACTCAGTACATCTTCTTTATTATTAAGCTTATCAGAGCTCATTACATGCAATTCCCATGGACACTCTTCTTCAGGTTCGGGTTCGATATCCGCTTCATTGCATGTCGTCATTTGGTTTGTGATTCGGGCTCGAGCCAAGGTAGAAGACCGAATCAGTGTGATAACTTTCTACCCCCTTGAATGGATGCTTCTCAGCTATCAGGGTCTTGACTTCTCCCTCTTCATCGATATATTTTATTACTTGATGAAGGGTTGATGGGACAATTCAATTCGTATGAATCCAAGGTCGTCCTAATAGCAAATTGTAGAACGTGTCGGCATCTATGATGTAGCAAGTCACTTCTGACTTGAGATCCCCAATTTGACTCTTGAGCTTAATTTTACCCAAGAGTCATGTGCTGTTGGCATTGAAACCAAAGATAGTTGTCTGGGTAGAGTTCAACCGGTGGTACGGGATTCCCAGAACTTGCATGACCCTATATGGCATTATGCTGAGCGCAGAACTTGGATCTACTTAGACACGACTGATCTCTGAAGGTCCCATGTATCCTGTGTAGTACAAGGGCCTATCATGCTTGTGATTGATTTGTACATCTTCTTGTGTGAATGATATGTAGGGCAAACTTTTCATTGTGTGCAGGCACTTGACACAAGAAAGCTCACTCATAGCTTCTGGGACTATAGGAACTTGTGTAATGAAGCTCTCTGTATCCGTTAAAGCTTTAACTAGAGCTTCTCTTGTAGATTTGGACAACTTCAGGAGCTCGTAAAGAGTGATTCTGGAGGGAATGTTAGCCAACTGTGCCAAAACATCGAAGCGGAATGGTCTTCCTGATGTTCCTGCTTCTTGTTGTAGAATGTTCTTATTATACCGAACCTCCTTTGGCTTCACCTTATCAGCTGGCTTTTTAGGGATAGAACCCCCTGCCTCCTTGGCTTGCTCCCTAGATTCCTGAGCAATTTGATCATACTTTTTCAAGTATGTCTTCCCTGACCTCGTGCCTGCTCCTGGGTCCACTTCTCGGTCAGCAACCAAAATAGTCTCCTCTTTCTCTGAATCGATGAGAGGGACCAAATAAGTATCGTCTTTATTTATGGACGGACTAATCATGTTGAAAGCTTTAGCCTTATTCTTCTTCTTCTTTGACGATGTCTCCGTCCATTGTTGATCTTCAATCAGGTCAGGATGGACCCACACTACTTCTCCATTTGAAATGGTAAGGGGTACCAACTCTTTACCTTCTTGACCATGTTGATTAATATTCTTCAAATGTAGCTCTCCTTTTAGAATGGGGATAGCACCATTAGGAGTCATTACGGGTGAGAAGACTCCGAACTGAACCGATGTCATATTAGTAGACACGGTCTTCTGTTCTGGTTTTAGCTTGAGCACCTCGGCATCGACCAGTGCTTGCAGAATGTCTTTAAAGATGTAGCACTTCTTCGTCAGATGTCCCAATATTCTGTGATATCGACAGTAGTTGGGATCATCCACCTTCCCTGTTTCTTCAGGCCTCTTTGCTTCTAGGAGCTTCAACTTGTTGTTCTTCTGAAGCAGCTGGAATAGAGTATTGACATGCTCTTCTTTGAAAGAATATTGCTTAGGCGGCCTTGGCTGACTCGACGGCTTGCCTTGCTTTGCCAGCAGAGATCAAACACCAGTATCGGCAGTATGAATATCTTTCCTCCTTGACCGAGGGGCATTATCTTTACCCTGCGACGCTGGCTGTTCTTATCGTCCTGCTTCTTCAGCTTTGATTCGAGCAACAATCTCTTCCGCATATTCTTCTGAGACACCAATTGCTTCCAGGAACGGCACTCTGTGACCCCCATTTGAGCCAAAAGATGGGTCTACAGGTTATGCCGACAGGTTTCCACCAGAGTGGTTTGTGTCATCCCTGCTGGGCATCGCAACGCCATACTCCGGAATCTTTTCACAAAAGCCTTGATTGATTCCCCTGGCTTTTGTTTAGTGGTGAGGAGAGTAGGGACGGATACTTCAGTATCGTCTTCGAAGAACCTGGCTAAAAATAGCCTTTCTAAATTTATCCACTTTCGAATGGATCCGGCAGGCAGTTTCATGAACCATTCAAAGGCAACTCTCTTGAGAGTGCCAATAAATAGCCGGGTCAGAATAGCATCGTTCGATATTACATCTCCAGTCTATGACTTAAAGTAGTAAACGTGCTGATTCGGCGAACCTGTGCTATGAAAGGCTTGCAGAGTCGGGGCTTTAAACTTTAGAGGGTAGGGTGCTGCATCCCACTCCGCAGGATAAGGCCTCACAACCCTCTCGTCCTGGAGCTCACTCCTATTAGCGATAGTGTTAAGATGAGCTTCAAATTCATCCATTTTAGCCGATTGAAGATTTGATTCGTTCTCAGCCTCTTTCTCTCCTTCGGATGAAGAATCTATATGGTGAGTTTCTTGATCAGAGGTTTCACCCATCTTTCCCTTCTGCTTTGAAGATTGATCCTTCTTTCGTGACGATTCCGGTCGAGGTATTGGACCGACCATATGAGCTTGAGCCCTATCTACAACAAGTTGGGCTACCATGTCTCTTAGTTGGTCAATGGTCTCCTGTTGTGACCGCATAGCTTCCTGCTGCAACCGCATATTCTCCTGCGTCATCGCATGGTATTCTTCAAGCTTCTTCTTGAGATCTTCGGTATTCTCAGTCGTATAAGCAATGCTCTCATGCCCCACGAAAGAGGTGGAGGACTGGGATTCTGTAATGGCTGAGTGCTCATCTTCAGGTTCTAACCCCCTGGCCAGCCTCTGATAATTGACAAGGGGTATGACTCCCTGTCGTGTTCGAGTGCGCTGGTAAATCTCTTCAAATTTATCAGAGATTTCCTTAACACTTGGAGGGCGATTAGTCTCTGATTTGTCTAAACTGAAAGCTAATGACGTCCCTCTGCCAACCATGTTGATGGTGACTTCGGGATATTCAGTCTCTGAGGTCTTCCTCCTGTAGAATCCTCTCTGTCTCTTGGATGGAGCCGGATTAGTCAATCGATCAAAGACCGATCGTCTAGGTGCAGGTGCACAACAGTGATATTCAGAGAGGACTGTAGCAATCAATCGCTCGCATGGGCATGAACGGGCGACTTGTTGCGTCGGTCTTTCTCTTGACAACAATTCTCTCAAGTCAGAAACTCGAGGAACGTCAACCACCGTATCAGTGGTTTGAACTGGAACCTGTCCCTCATCATTTGAACGGGTTGGCTCTGGGTTAACATGAATCTTAAATCCATGGTCATCTTTACGAACAGCGAATCTCATGGCGTTTTCACGATCACGGACAGTCGTGCTCTTTTGTGGAATCACGGGCGAGGTCCGCGTTTAATTACTAAAACGCGCCCTTGAGGGCTGCGTTTAGTCTGTGGAACACGGACCTGAGGGTCGCATTTTGTTTGTAAAACACCTTTCTGAGGTTCGCGTTTGGTTGAAGGAACGCGGACGTCAGGTCCGCGTTTGATTTAAAGAACGCGGATGTCAGGTCCGCGTTTTGTTTGAGAAACGCGGCCTTGGGACCCGCGTTTTGTTTGGATGACGTGCCACTAAGGGTCGTCGTCAGCGGTGGCATTACGTAGCGGCTTGGCTTCGAGTCAGCGTTGTCTTGAGGATCGATTTTCTCGGAGTTGTGCTCGACATATGGATCTTCTCTTTCGCCGAGCAGCATTCTTCTTAGCCTGTCTTAAGGCTTTTTCACATCCACACCTACGTCGGCTAGGTTCAATGCCGCGATAGGCCTCTTATGACCTGATACCCGTCGTGTAGGCTCGGGTGTAGGATCTTCCACACCTTTCGGTCGAGCGGACTTTTACCCTTAAGGAAATCTTGCGAGAACCATCGATTCAGCGGCGAATCCCCTTAGGTAACACAGGCCGATCTGGTGTCTTGACCTCCCAAGAGACTTTGCAGATCTTGCGCATAGCCTTGGGGCTAAGGGATCCGGAAGAGAGCAATTCTTCGTATTTGGCTTGATCAAACTCTACAGTGAGAGTTTCCACTGTAGTCCTAATGAGGTTGACGTCGGATTGCGCCACCACTTCTTCATCTGTGAAGCTCGTCCCCAGCGGAGTTGCCATCTTTTATTTGCGAGAAAAATTTTGGGAGGAAACTGTAAAAAAAAATATTATTCCTTCTAATCGACTTTAAAGAAAGAATAAATATAATTCTCTCAACAAGTAATCTCTCTCTCTCTCACTAATTTTAAAAAGAAAGAAATTACAAGCTCCCCTATCGGTTGCCCGAATTACAAAAGAGAGAAAGATCAACAGAGATCCTTTCCTTTATTTAGTCTGGGTTTTTCACGGTGACGATAGGAGCTTGAATCTTGTATCCCGTGGACGATCCGACCGTCTTGCTCATGGAATCACGTCGAAAAGAAGTTGCAAGGCAAGTTTAAGAACTCGCAAAGCAAGTTTATAACTCTAACGAGTTTGTTAACTCAAAGAATGAGTTTTGTAACTTTGTTTGAGTTTGCAAACCAAGCCAAGCTAAAGAAGAACCGGCATCGAAGTAGCTCAAGCTTTCTCCTAAGTCGATTCACTCCTCAAGTGCTCAACTCTCCAATCTTTTTTTCCTCTTTTGACTGAAAAGTCTCCGATCTCAAAAAAAATCTTCCCCCCCTTTCTTCAGCTCATTATTCAGCTATTTATAGAGGCTTATGGAGTGTAACTGACCCCTTAGAATGAGGATTCGTGGCCCTCAAATCGTGAAAAATAGTTTTGGAACCGTTTAGATTGTGTTTGAACGAGTCAAAACGTGAAAGATCCGCGTTTTTAGATGACCCCTGCGTCTCTGGCTTAGAACTGGGACGCGGGGGTTGAGACCCGCATTTTAGGCTTTGAACGCGGCCGTATGCTCCACATTTTGGGATTTAAACATGGCGATAAGCTCCGCGTTTTGAGCTTTGAACGCGTCATGATGCTCCACGTTTTGAGCTTGGACGCGGCTGAGAGCTCCGCGTTTTGAGCTTTGAACGCGGCTAAGAGCTCCGCGTTTTGAGCTTGGACGCGATGCTAAGCTCCTTGGTTTTTTCTGAAGAGATTATTCTCTTGTAATCTCTTGGTTGGATCTTATAAGGATTTGTCAAGTTGTAATCCCTGTGTTTGTAACTCTACTATGTCACCGTAGAAGCCTTCAAATTGTAACTTCGTTCGACAGTATTTAGTGAGTCGTAGCTTATCAGTAATAAAATTTTTTGACAGCCTACAGCCAAATACCAAATTTGACCTCTACGTCGTTAAACTGGGATGAATTCCAAACTTGACCTCCACGTCGCTAAACTGGGTTCTAAAAAATCCAAATCCCATTTCATTTCTCCAAGTCAAACCTAAACCCAAATTTCAATCGCCACGTCTCTAGTCTAGGACTTTATATGAAAATTTGTACACCGGGGGTATGCCCCCGGTTAAGCCATGTATATGATCATTGAAATAAAAAATAAAAAATAATATTATTATATTTTCTTGCTTTGTGAGTTTTTTCTTATTTTGATGATTTTTATTGACTCTTAATCGAAGGTTCCTTTCATTAATAAGGGTAATTAACAATAGACTCTTGAGTCTATTGGAAACCATGAACCCCCATAAAAATAAAACCCTCTCCCGTAGGGTAAATTTGACGGGATTGATATACAAGATAAAGTTATCTACCTTAATTGGATGTACTTATACGCAACTAATTTAGATAGATAATTTTAACCCCACATCAATATTCCCGCTAATCTCAACCAAACCTTTGATAATCTTTCATATCTCTACTTTCCAGAAGCTACACCTCAACTTTGATAATGAACGAATAGTTATTCATAACTTTGAGATTCCCACTTATCATTAAAAAAAATCCTACCAATTGAAACCTTTGATATCTTTAAAATAAAAAAAGGCCCATATAATCTCACCCAGTTCAAGCAAAATGACAAAGTGGGCGCCCACTCATTAAAAGAGGAACTTGTAAAACAAGATGCCCACAAGATTAAAGGTTTTAATTTTAGTAGTATAATAACTATTTTTTACTGCCTATCTTTCAATTGTATCCATTAATTAGATCTATAACCCCCTTAAATAATACATGTTAATCCATTTGAATTCCTATCATAACTCCTCGTCCCCAAAATTAATTTAATTAATTTTTTCATAACTCTATTAACAATAATACATATAAAAGCAAGCAAATTCCTCCAACAATACATCATCCAATACTAAGAGAAACTCTATTAACAACTAACATTATCGCAAGTGCAAAAGGTGCAAAACTTTTTTAATAAATTTTTATATCTCAAAAATGCATCATAGATTCTATTATAATTACAATGTGATATCTTAAACCTAAGGGCGTGTTTGGATTGAAGAAAATAACCGTCTAGGATATTATTCTAGATAGTCACATTAATATTATTTTTTATATTTATGTGGGCCCCAGTATATCCTAAGCGAAAATTTTGTCTAGAATAGTAGGACCCCCATATTATTAAAGAAAATAGAAAGATTAGCACATAAACTCTAGTTTTCTTTGGCCGCGTCAGTGTCAAGTCTCTCTCTCATTCTCTCCATCTCTGCTCCACCATTCTCGAATTCTCCCACACCACTGCCCCGACTTCCAGTACCCCCTATTGTCATCTTCAACCTCCTACTACAACCAAACCTTCGCTGCCCTAGATCCAGTAACCTCCACCGCCCTATCTCTTCCTTTTCAGTTTTTTCTTTTTCTTTTATAATTTTCATAGTTTATTATTCTATTTTGAAGAATTTTCGGACTTAATTTCAGTAGATTTTGGAGTCTTTAATGTGTTTGAGGATATGCCACTTAGGAAATTTGTAAAATTTGGATGTAAGGATTAGTAATTTGATGGCTTAAGGAGATAATCTTGGGAATACCCAATCTGAAAGTGAAAACAACAAATTTTCCTTCTCGTTCTCTAGCCTCTCCCTAATCTTCTCAAATTTCTTTAGGATTTGGAGTTAGAAGACCATTGATTTTTGTGTTGTAGAGGGAGATGGGAAAGGGTTCTCAAGCTTGAGCATGAACTTTGTTTGTAACAAACACTTTTCACTTTTAAAGTAATTCTATGGTTTTTTTAATTTTTTTTTTATTTTTAATTTTTTGTAAAAACTCCATTTTGAGAGGAGGATTACTCTTAATTGAGAAGACTTTTCAAAATAGTAAATTTTTGTTTGTAATAAATAAAAATTTTATTTCCTCTTCTTTTATTTTCATTCTTCTCTTTTGATGATGATGAAGTTGTAGGCATTGAAAATTACCTATAAGTCCCGAACATGACTCGTGACAATGAGTTGACAATCGTGAGCCATCAACGGCGTAACGTGAACCGTTGGCGGCGTAATAACAAGTGATCAGCGGCATAAGCGCAAAAGCGAGTCGGCGAAATGCATGAAGCGAGTCGGCGAAATGCATGAAGCGAGTCGGCGAAATGCATGAAGCGAGTCGGCGAAATGCATGAAGCGAGTCGGCGAAATGCATGAAGCGAGTCGGCGAAATGCATGAAGCGAGTCGGCGAAATGCATGAAGCGAGTCGGCGAAATGCATGAAGCGAGTCGGCGAAATGCATGAAGCGAGTCGGCGAAATGCATGAAGCGAGTCGGCGAAATGCATGAAGCGAGTCGGCGAAATGCATGAAGCGAGTCGGCGAAATGCATGAAGCGAGTCGGCGAAATGCATGAAGCGAGTCGGCGAAATGCATGAAGCGAGTCGGCGAAATGCATGAAGCGAGTCGGCGAAATGCATGAAGCGAGTCGGCGAAATGCATGAAGCGAGTCGGCGAAATGCATGAAGCGAGTCGGCGAAATGCATGAAGCGAGTCGGCGAAATGCATGAAGCGAGTCGGCGAAATGCATGAAGCGAGTCGGCGAAATGCATGAAGCGAGTCGGCGAAATGCATGAAGCGAGTCGGCGAAATGCATGAAGCGAGTCGGCGAAATGCATGAAGCGAGTCGGCGAAATGCATGAAGCGAGTCGGCGAAATGCATGAAGCGAGTCGGCGAAATGCATGAAGCGAGTCGGCGAAATGCATGAAGCGAGTCGGCGAAATGCATGAAGCGAGTCGGCGAAATGCATGAAGCGAGTCGGCGAAATGCATGAAGCGAGTCGGCGAAATGCATGAAGCGAGTCGGCGAAATGCATGAAGCGAGTCGGCGAAATGCATGAAGCGAGTCGGCGAAATGCATGAAGCGAGTCGGCGAAATGCATGAAGCGAGTCGGCGAAATGCATGAAGCGAGTCGGCGAAATGCATGAAGCGAGTCGGCGAAATGCATGAAGCGAGTCGGCGAAATGCATGAAGCGAGTCGGCGAAATGCATGAAGCGAGTCGGCGAAATGCATGAAGCGAGTCGGCGAAATGCATGAAGCGAGTCGGCGAAATGCATGAAGCGAGTCGGCGAAATGCATGAAGCGAGTCGGCGAAATGCATGAAGCGAGTCGGCGAAATGCATGAAGCGAGTCGGCGAAATGCATGAAGCGAGTCGGCGAAATGCATGAAGCGAGTCGGCGAAATGCATGAAGCGAGTCGGCGAAATGCATGAAGCGAGTCGGCGAAGCGTGTAAGTCGTGAGCGGCGAACGCTTATCTGAATAGCGGGATAAACCCGGCTATGAAACTTGGTTAGCGAACATCGGCGAGGCCGAACGGATCGGTTCGAAACGATGAAAAAAGCCACTTGGGCAGTTCGGTGGCCGAGCCACCTATTGCTGGCTCGGTGGCCTAAACCGAACCACCATTTGGTGGCTCGGCTTTTGGCTCGGTGGCCTAAACCGAACCACCATTTGGTGGCAAAGCCGAGCCACCAAGAGGTGGCTAGGCGCGACTTTTTTGACCTAACCCGCTTTAAAGCCTATAAATACACAGGGGGGGTCTCATTTCAGATCTGGACTTTTGACGAGAAGGGGAGGCTCTGCCGGATTCAACAGCGATCCACGCTTTGATCCGACAGCGAGATCCGAGATTTTAGCGAACCTGTCAGCATAAAGTGAAGAAGTTCGAGAGATCTAAGGATCGGATCTACACGTGACCCCTCCGGATCAAACTTTGCTTTGATCCCGAGAAGAGTGGTGATTTCGCTTGGCCGATTTCACTCACTTTGGCGATTATTTCCTTCGTGAAATATTTCCCTTGATCGTGTAGATCTTACACCGGATCATATCACGCGGCGGTCCACGGATAAACCACAGCGCGAGGCAAAGATCCCAGCGGCGAGTCGATAAGCGAGGGTCTGTGTTTGTTTCAGGAAAAAGTTGTAATTTTTTGCTTTTGATTTTCATTATAATCAAGTCTTATAAAAAGACGAACTTTTGAATTCATTGTAACGCATAAAGATGTAATGAGTTCATCAATGAAGATCAACCCGACTTTTCCCGCGAACAAGCTGGCGACCATAGTGGGAGCCAACGATCTCGCTGATGAGATCATCGTGTCGCAACCACGAATAGCGATCCCGGTTGAAGAGGAGGTTGAATACGAGTTTGACCAACAAAAATTTGAGGAGTATCTATCATCCTTGTCCAGATTGTCCTCCCCCCGCACATCCAGAAAGATTTTCGCTGCAAGGAAGATCTGCTAGCCCTCGGATCCGGAATCTCAAGGCGAGGATCCCAACCATTCTTTGCCAAAGTCACGATGCTTGGCGTCCTTAGGCATCTAAGATGGCGGATCTGAATCTGAACTCCTTTGTGCAGGAGATGACCGCCGATGGCGTGCTGATTCTCTCAAAGAGAGCTCGCCAGAGGCGACGCCAAGGCGACGCCAACGCCTAGCACGTCAGTTCATCAAGGCCCTGGAATCAGTTGACAGGATCCGCTATGAGATGGATCTCAAGTTCAGAAAAGATCAAAGGCCTCAACAACAGATGGTTGGGAGCTCCTACAAGCCGTTAATAAGTGAATGGGTCCGCGTCAGACGGAACTATTCAACGCTCGAGGAGCGCATCCGAAAGCGCCGCGCACTGCTTGCACGGGCTCTAGTTCAAGTGGCCCGAATATTGAAAAAGGAAGAAGTGGGCAAGAAGCCACCAGAGATGCACCAAGTTTGGAGGCCGAAATCCGAAACGACGATTCGGACAAGGGCAGAAATGTCAACTAGGGATCAGCCACCTCAGGCTAATTAGACTAAGGCTCGGCCGTTACAGGATAACCTGAATCAAAGAAAGGTCACCCCAATACCGATTCCACCTTCGGGGATCACATCCAAATCTCCGTCTAACTCTGTTCCCGCTTCGGTCGATCCCGTTGGCTTACCCCGAACCAAGAAAATGGTATTAGAGCGCCTCGATCCATTGTACGATGATCGAGGTAAAATCCCGATTAAGGAATGTTTGGGCCCATTGAAGAGGTCCCAGACAACTCACAATACTGGGGGTCACATCCACCTCCACCACGACAGGAAGATTCCTATAGCTGCTCGCACCGGGCTGCAAATTGAAGTTTAAGAGCCCGTCGAAACTTCACACCCGCAAGGGCGAACGTTGAGACGAGTGACTTTTGAAAGCTCTGATAATGCGGATCATCCTCAGAAGGAAACATTTTCGTCTGATGACGATGACGTTATACCTAAGAAGTCGTACCAACACACGATGGGTTGCTCAGGCATTCATACCGATGAGTTGTACTATCGTGCTAGAGGTACGAGTAAATCGCGAAAAAGGAGTTCCCTAGAGTTGAACACACATTGTCTGTGTTCCAAGCTAATAAGGGCGGTGTTGTCGGAGTGCAACTGCACCAAGACAGCTCCGGAGAAGGTGTCGGTCTTTGATAGGCTTGGCACCGAAATGCCAAAACCCAGGTCGAGGCGCTTCCGCGGAAGAAGATCGGTACCTCAAGGCGATGAATTGCCAAGAGTCACCATCAACATGACTAGCAAAGGGGCGTCGACACGTGCCATTCCCGGGGTATCTCAACAAATGACTCGGTTGCGGTCCGGAACTATTAGACGACCTAACTATGGCAGAGTGCAGAGGGGGTTACCCTCAGATGACGAAGTGTCGGACGCTGGCTCTGCAATTGCTTCCGATAATACGGTTTTCAGCGAGGGATAACCCCGTGAGACATTCATGATCAGTGCAGAACAAGTGGCCAAGATGCTTGAAGAGGCTATGGCCAAACAAAAGGAGAATTTCAAGTTTGAGATGCAGATGGCCATGCAGCAAATGACAGAGATGCATGACCAGCAAATCCAAGCCCTAACGAATCGCCAGGGTGAATCAAGTCGTCGCAATAACGTTAACCAAACGGACAGCGACACGGACAGGGATGAAGACCGTAACGCCGATAATCCCCTTGACAAACAGAATGCATAAGGTAACCTCGAGAACGCTAGCGGTAACAGCGGTAACACCGTCGTCCCTCCTCAAAATCACCTGAACGAAGACGTAGGTGAGAATAAAAGGATAAAGGACCTCGAGAGTAAGATCAACACTTTGATTTCCGTCCAAAAGGTAATGAAGACGGGTATACCGTGTCCGTACCCAAGGGAATGGGAATCAATCCCGTATCCGGTGAAGTTCAATCTAATAAACTTTATGCCGTTCGACGGGAAGGGCTCACCCACTCAGCATTTGGTTTACTTTAAGTCCCACCTGGGGGTTATTTCTGATAACGAGCCCTTGATGGTTCGGTCATTCGTTGGCACTCTTCGAGGAGCTGCCTTCGATTGGTACCGTCGTCTCGAGTCGGAAAGCGTTAACAGCTGGGATGACATGGTGACCATGTTCCTCGCCAATTTCTTCGATGACGATACCGAGATATCCATTGGAACGTTGTTGGATGAAAACCAGAAGGACGGAGAGACGGTAGACAGCTTCGTCAAGCGGTTCCGAAACAAGGCAATGAATTATCGGGACCCAATAACTGAGGAGTTCATTCTCCAGACCTGCCACAACAACTTTTCGTTGGACATGCTGGAAGCAATGGGAACAGCACCGTCCAAGACATGGAGAGACTTGAAGGTGCGCGAGGAGCAAGCCGAGCGATTCCTTAAGAGGAAAAAGGCAGAAAGAGGCCAGCAAACGACAAATGCTCACAAACAGAATTTCGTCCCACGCGGCAAAGGGAAGGCGTAGGCGAAAGCAGTGGACGCAAACCAAACGTTCCAGCTGCAGCCGCAGCAACAACCGTAATAGCGAGCGCCGCAACAATCGCAACCCCAATGGCAGCAACGACCTCAAAAACAGAAATCGTCAGAACCAAGGTTCCCCAAAGTCTATTCTTTCAAGGAAGACGAGGTTCCCAGTATTTTTAAATACCTCCTGGAGAACAATAAGATCCAGCTGCCACCAATCGTGAATCAGGAGGAGTCAAATAAGGTCACAGATCCGAGGTAATGCGCATTCCACAGAGCGGTTCACCATCCAACAAAGTCGTGCTACCATCTCAAGGATAAGATCCAGGCCTTGATCGATGTAGGGGTCATCACCCCAAAGCTGTCCAAAGAAAAGAAAGTGGGGGCGAACGCAGTATCCATCAGCTTCGGATCGGTGCCTTTAACTTGGTTTCAACCAAAGCCCATCGTGAAAGTAGGGATGAAGATGATGAATGATGATCCTCACGGACAACGCAAAAAGGGGATCGTGCCACATACAGCCCCAAACAGCGAAATTCTTTGGGTCCACCCTGACTTGCTCGAAGATGATCAGTGGGCGGCCTCTTCATCTAAGAAGAAATCAAAGGGCAAGGGGAAACCATGTCATGCCACTTCAGCAATCTCGGAGAAGAATGATGAACAAATAATGACATTCCAGCTTTTCGAAGAGGAACATGAAGTCTTCGCCACAAGGAGCGGACACGAGTACAAATACAAGTATCCCGAAGCTTCTAATCCAAATGCTAAGACGCTGACGGAACTGGGAGTGGCGATGGTTCCTCCTACGCACTCTAAAAAATCACAGCAGCAGGCGATCGCCAAGGAGGACATGGCCAAACTGAAGGAGAAGCAACCCCAACATCAGGAGGTTCAAGTCCCGAAGCAGTCTCGATTCAATCATCTGATTGGAAGGGACAAGCAGGAAGTTGAGCTCCCGTCTTGCCGATATTATGGCCCAATTGGCTAACATCCTAGCGAGGATAACCCTCTATGAGCTGCTACGGTTGTCAAAAGAAGCCAGAGAGGCCCTATAGGAAGCCCTGGCTGACTCTGAGGTGTTTCTCACTCAGATCGAGCCAAGTCCTGAAGAACCAGAGTCTTCAGCCCAACAATGCAACCTCACAACCAAACACTTCCCCCGCATTACTTTTACCAAGGAAGACATTCAGACGAAAAATTCAAAGCACGACAGGCCGCTATATTTTACCGGATATATTGGCTCCAGCGAAGTCAACTGAATCCAAGTTGATCCGGGTTTCGATGTGAGTATCATGCCCCTCCGCTTGATGTATAGCCTCGGGATTCCTGCCAGTAAAGTGGCATCTACAGAAATGATGATTTATGGATTTAATACCAGTGGGTCTCGGCCGCTAGGTAAAATCCGGATAAAGTGCCAGATGGGAGATTTGAAGTCTGAAGTCACATGCTATGTGATTGATGCAGAGACTTCCTATAACTTATTATTGGGTTGGCCGTGGATCCATAATAATGTTATAGTCCCCTCCACCCTTCATCAGTGTCTAAAATATGTTGACACGAATAATGAAGTCAAGACGGTGGTCGTGGATAAGAAACCGTTTAAGGGGTTGGAGAACTACTTTACTGACTCCCTCCTTTACGGTAACGAGTCCGATACTGAATCATCGGTCCAAGACACGGACAGCGGTGAGGAAGCTGATACCGAAGCCGGGCTTGATTACGATGGTGGTTTTGTCATAAATGACATTGTACCCTTTGTAGTCAATCTTGACGACGGAGAATCATCGGATGATAGTTGTAATTGGCAACTTGCCGATAATGGAATAAATAATGATTTAGAGTACTCGCTGTCTCTTTCTGATGTGATGAAAGGATTGTACGATGATCCGGAGTTGCACATGCCGATTCGATCGTCTTGTGTAACACAGAAGCATATCCGGGACTCTTTCGGGACAACATTCATCATTCTGGGTAAAACAGGTGATGAAAAGGATTTGGTCTATGGCAAAGGAGATATGATTCTAGCACCAGACCACTTTTTGAGAGAGGATGTTAATGACGATAAGTCTGGCTCTCATCTGTTCAGATATAGTCCAGAAGCGTAGAATCTCATGGAAAGATGGGGTATGACTTTCTTGAGGAGAGGGTCTTTATTTCGGACGAGGTCCTCAAGTCCCACCCAAAGCTGCACACGTCCCAAAGGGGAAACCCGATAATTACTATGGATTCAGGAGAGGATTGGGGTATGTATCTTCTTCAGAAGACGAATGATGTTGGTTGATAGATAACGAATTATCCGATTCGAGAGATGGATATTCATCTGATTCCTTTGCTTGGGATTCTGACATTAGCATCGGTGAAATGTTCAAGGGTTTGATGTCGAATATGACTTCAGCCGACCCAACCACGATGGAGGACGATGAGCAGATACCAACGTGGGAAGACCCGTGGATCCATCACCTCAATATGCAATACGGAGACCGATTTGAGCAAAGAGAACCCCCCCACCAAGGATGAAGTGGTCCAGATCAATATGGGTGACGAAGCACACCCTAAGCCTATATTCATTAGCAACAGTCTCTCCCCAGAGGAGAAAGAAGAGTTGATTGCTCTCATCAGGGAATATATCGACGTCTTCGCTTGGAACTATGAAGACATGCCAGGACTCGACCCAAATGTGGCGACGCACCGTCTCAACATCAAGACCGATGCCAAACCCATCAAGCAACAGCAGAGACGGTTTCGTCCGCAGATTATGAAAATGATTGTAGCGAAAGTGAAAAAGCTCATAGAGTCGGGTTTTATCACGAAAGAACAACATCCAAATTGGGTGGCGAATATTATCTCGGTTCTAAAGAAGAATGGGATGATCAGAATCTGCATCGATTACAGAGATCTGAACGCCGCATGCCCAAAAGATGACTTTACTCTTCCAATCACTGACGTTATCATTGACAATACGTGTGGATTCGAGAGAATGTCCTTCATGGATGGTTTTTCGGGTTATAATCAAATCAAGATGCACCCGGATGATGAAAAAAACACGGCGTTTAGAACTCCCCTCGGTGTCTTTTGCTACACGGTCATGCCATTCGGTCTGAAGAACGCAGGCGCCACATACCAGCGAGCGATGAAGAAGATTTCCCAGGAACGTCTTCGAAAAACGGTAGAGTGCTACGTCGATGACTTAGTCGTGAAGAGCCGCGATAAAAATGACCACATCAAAGACCTGAGGATAATGTTCGATCTCATGCGGAGTAATCGATTAAAGATGAACCCTACCAAATCATTCCTCAGAATGTCCAGTGGCAAATTCCTCGGATTCGTTGTCACCACTAATGGTATTCATATTGACCCAGATAAAGTGAAGGCGATACATGAATTACAACCCTCGAAAAATCTAAAAGAACTCAGAGGGTTATAGGGGCGATTAGCTTATATCCGGCGATTTATATCGAACCTCTCCGGAAAATGCCAGCCGTTCTCCAAGCTAACCAAGAAAGGCGTGTCATTTGTCTGGGACGACGCCTGTCAAAAGACATTCGAGGATATCAAAGCATATCTAGCGAATCTTCCCGTTCTCGTTGCACCGGAGTCAAGTAAACCGTTCTTGATTTACATCAAGGCAATGAACCATTCGTTAAGCGCTTTACTCGTGCAAGACGATGACAGCGGTCACGAACAGGCGGTGTATTACCTGAGCCGGACTTTAGTGGGTGCTGAATCCCGCTATCCGATGATCGAGAAGGGGTGCTATGCGTTGGTTTTCGCGATTCAAAAGATGCGCCACTACTTAGTTGGATTGACGATTTATATTATCTCCAACGTAAATCCAGTCCGGATATTCATGACGCAACCAGCCTCGATGAATTGGCGTTTGGCAAAATAGGCCTTGCTCTTGTCTCAATACGACTTACACTTCAAGCAACAGAAGTCGGTCAAGGGACAGGCAATTTTCGATCTCTTCTCAACTAACCCAACAACAGATGCAGCTGAATTATATGACGACTTGCCAGATGAAACCCACGAAGTCAACACTACATCGCATCAGTAAATATGGCAATTGTATTTTGACGGAGCTTCTCGAACAACCAATGTGGCAAGTACCCCTGGATATTCTAAGATTTCTTCCGGAGTTGGAGTTATCTTAGTTTTCCCGGGGAAGCATGTGATACCTCGGGCTTACTCGCTAACCGAGCCGTGCTCCAATAATGTGGCTGAATACAACGCGTTACTTATTGGACTCAGTTTCGTCAAAGAGCTGGGACTCGAATATCTCGAAGCCTTTAGGGATTCCCAACTCATAGTCAGACAGATCCGTGGGGACTACGAAGTCAGGAATCCGGACTTGATTCCGTATCACCAGGCGACCGTTGAGTTGGCGGACTCGTTTGAAGAATTTTTTATCGAGTATATTCCGCGCCTCCAGAACGCATACGCGGATGCATTAGCAGCGTTAGCAGTATCGTTAGCGCAACCTCCCGAGAATGAATAGTTAGTCACTGTGAGAACTCACCAACTATTTGTACCAATATATAACGAGGAGGAAGACGACAAAGGGGTGGTCATCAAAGAGGTACACTCAACCCAAGTTGAACTGGAGCCCCGGAATTGGCGTTTTCCTATAATTGACTACGTCCTATATGGTATTTTATCAGAAGACGTAAAAGAGAGGGAATCGATCCGACGAAGAGCGCCAAAGTTCTTTTATAATGCAGAGACCCAGACGTTATATTATCGAAGTCTGACGACTTCTTTGCTCGGTACCTTCGAACAAAGAAGCAGAAGAAGTCCTTAAGGAAGCACACGGAGGAGAGTGTGGCGCACACCAACCTGGTCCCAAGCTTTATGATCGTATTGAAAGAATGGGATACTTCTGGCCAACGATGATTAATGATGCAATCGAATACGCTCGAAAGTGCCACGCATGTCAAATACACGCGAATTACATGCATCAACCCCCGGAGCATTTGCATCCTTCGGCTATATCTTGGCCATTCGAGACGTGGGGTATGGACATTGTGGGTTTTATTTTTCCTCCATCAGTTAAAGGTGATCGGTTTATTCTCGCGATTACCGACTATTTCTCCAAGTGGGCTGAAGCAATTCCGCTTAAAGAAGTGAAAACGAACAATGTCATCAGGTTCATCAAGCATCACGTCATCTATCGACACGGCTGTAGGCAATAAAAATTGCCTTAATCCCTGCACATCAACTCAGGACAATCAAAAGAGCCTAAGGGTTCATCTGAGTGAAGTCAGGCCCACCTGAGGGTTAAGTTCACCTGAATGCTTGACTTTACAAAATAGACAAAAGTGCTGATATCTCTCAAACCGGAAGGAATTGGGCAAAATGACCGGAGCAAACTGAACCCTTCGGTAGGTTTGGTTGGCTCCGTCTCGTCGAGATAGTCGATTTTCATATATAATTCGGCCCAATTCGACGCACGGTTTGAAAGTTACGACCCGTTCTTAGTAGCATAAGAGGAGGGTAAGCCACAGCGAGGCTCGACATTCAACGAGGTTAGCCCAAGTAGCGAAGCCCTCCATTTAGGCGAGGTTAAGCCAGCGGCGAAGCTCTTCACTCGAGGCGAGGTTAGCCAAGCGTGAAGCTCTTCATTGAGCGAGGTTAAGCCAAGCGTGAAGCTCTTCACTCGAGCGAGGTTAGCCCAAGTAGCGAAACTCTCCATTGAGCGAGGTTAGCCAGCGTGAAGCTCTTCCTTCGAGCGAGGTTAAGCCAAGCGTGAAGCTCTTCACTCGAGGCGAGGTTAGCCAGCGTGAAGCTCTTCATTGAGCGAGGTTAAGCCAGCGGCGAAGCTCTTCACTCGAGCGAGGTTAGCCCAAGTAGCGAAACTCTCCATTGAGCGAGGTTAAGCCAAGCGTGAAGCTCTTCCTTGAGCGAGGTTAAGCCAAGCGTGAAGCTCTTCACTCGAGCGAGGTTAGCCAGCGGCGAAGCTCTTCATTGAGCGAGGTTAAGCCAAGCGTGAAGCTCTTCACTCGAGCGAGGTTAGCCAAGCGTGAAGCTCTTCCTTCGAGCGAGGTTAGCCAGCGGCGAAGCTCTTCATTCGAGCGAGGTTAAGCCAGCGTGAAGCTCTTCACTCGAGCGAGGTTAGCCAGCGGCGAAGCTCTTCACTCGGCGAGGTTAGCCAGCGGCGAAGCTCTTCACTCGAGGCGAGGTTAGCCAGCGGTGAATCTCGACATTGAACGAGGTTAGCCAGCGTGGCTCTTCACTCGAGCGAGGTTAGCCCAAGTAGCGAAACTCTCCATTGAGCGAGGTTAAGCCAGCGTGAAGCTCTTCCTTGAGCGAGGTTAAGCCAGCGTGGCTCTTCACTCGAGCGAGGTTAGCCAGCGGTGAATCTCGACATTGACGAGGTTAGCCAGCGTGGCTCTTCACTCGGCGAGGTTAGCCAGCGTGAAGCTCTTCCTTGAGCGAGGTTAGCCAGCGGCGAAGCTCTTCATTCGAGCGAGGTTAAGCCAAGCGTGAAGCTCTTCACTCGAGCGAGGTTAGCCAGCGGCGAAGCTCTTCATTCGAGCGAGGTTAGCCAGCGGCGAAGCTCTTCACTCGAGCGAGGTTAGCCTATAGCGGTGAACCTCGACATTCAACCGAGGTTAGCCTACGGCGGTGAACCT
Organism: Asparagus setaceus; assembly: GCA_012295165.1. Lineage (NCBI taxonomy): Eukaryota > Viridiplantae > Streptophyta > Magnoliopsida > Asparagales > Asparagaceae > Asparagus > Asparagus setaceus. Next base: position 52,647,607 of record CM022706.1, on the reverse strand, counting down.
CGACATTCAACCGAGTTCACCTAAAGCGGTGAATCTCGACATTGACGAGGTTAGCCAGCGGCGAAGCTCTTCATTCGAGCGAGGTTAGCCTATAGCGGTGAACCTCGACATTCAACCGAGGTTCACCTAAAGCGGTGAATCTCGACATTCAACCGAGGCTAGACCGCACGCTTCAAAACGAGACATGCTCAAGAGGCGAGGCTCGACCTCAATCACGAGGTTATGCGTGGGCGGAGTTCGATCTTTACATGAGCATCAAAGTGTGACAAGGCTGCGCCCGCGGCGTCGATGGCACGGCGAGGTTAAGCCAAGCGTGAAGCTCTTCCTTGAGCGAGGTTAGCCAGCGGTGAATCTCGACATTCAACCGAGGTTCGCCCATTTAACGGCTCGACTCTCATAAGAGGTTAGCCTACGGCGGTGAACCTCGACATGGGGTGTCATCAAAGCAAGGCGAAGCTTCGCTCGTTGGCGAACCTCGTCATAGCAAGCATCAAAATGGCGAACCTCGTCATAGCAAGCATCAAAATGGCGAACCTCGTCATAGCAAGCATCAAAATGGCGAACCTCGTCATAGCAAGCATCAAAATGACGAACCTCGCCATCATGAACCTCGACATGGGGTGTCATCAAAGCAAGGCGAAGCTTCGCTCGTTGGCGAACCTCGTCATAGCAAGCATCAAAATGACGAACCTCGCCATCATGAACCTCGACATGGGGTGTCATCAAAGCAAGGCGAAGCTTCGCTCGTTGGCGAACCTCGTCATAGCAAGCATCAAAATGGCGAACCTCGTCATAGCAAGCATCAAAATGGCGAACCTCGTCATAGCAAGCATCAAAATGACGAACCTCGCCATCATGAACCTCGACATGGGGTGTCATCAAAGCAAGGCGAAGCTTCGCTCGTTGGCGAACCTCGTCATAGCAAGCATCAAAATGGCGAACCTCGTCATAGCAAGCATCAAAATGGCGAACCTCGTCATAGCAAGCATCAAAATGACGAACCTCGCCATCATGAACCTCGACATGGGGTGTCATCAAAGCAAGGCGAAGCTTCGCTCGTTGGCGAACCTCGTCATAGCAAGCATCAAAATGGCGAACCTCGTCATAGCAAGCATCAAAATGGCGAACCTCGTCATAGCAAGCATCAAAATGGCGAACCTCGTCATAGCAAGCATCAAAATGGCGAACCTCGTCATAGCAAGCATCAAAATGGCGAACCTCGTCATCATGAACCTCGACATGGGGTGTCATCAAAGCAAGGCGAAGCTTCGCTCGTTGGCGAACCTCGTCATTATGAACCTACCAACAACATGAGGTCCCTCTAGAAGGGATGAACCTCGTCATAGCAAGCATCAAAATGGCGAACCTCGTCATAGCAAGCATCAAAATGGCGAACCTCGTCATCATGAACCTCGACATGGGGTGTCATCAAAGCAAGGCGAAGCTTCGCTCGTTGGCGAACCTCGTCATAGCAAGCATCAAAATGACGAACCTCGCCATCATGAACCTCGACATGGGGTGTCATCAAAGCAAGGCGAAGCTTCGCTCGTTGGCGAACCTCGTCATAGCAAGCATCAAAATGACGAACCTCGCCATCATGAACCTCGACATGGGGTGTCATCAAAGCAAGGCGAAGCTTCGCTCGTTGGCGAACCTCGTCATAGCAAGCATCAAAATGGCGAACCTCGTCATAGCAAGCATCAAAATGACGAACCTCGCCATCATGAACCTCGACATGGGGTGTCATCAAAGCAAGGCGAAGCTTCGCTCGTTGGCGAACCTCGTCATAGCAAGCATCAAAATGACGAACCTCGCCATCATGAACCTCGACATGGGGTGTCATCAAAGCAAGGCGAAGCTTCGCTCGTTGGCGAACCTCGTCATCATGAACCTCGACATGGGGTGTCATCAAAGCAAGGCGAAGCTTCGCTCGTTGGCGAACCTCGTCATCATGAACCTCGACATGGGGTGTCATCAAAGCAAGGCGAAGCTTCGCTCGTTGGCGAACCTCGTCATCATGAACCTCGACATGGGGTGTCATCAAAGCAAGGCGAAGCTTCGCTCGTTGGCGAACCTCGTCATAGCAAGCATCAAAATGGCGAACCTCGTCATAGCAAGCATCAAAATGGCGAACCTCGTCATCATGAACCTCGACATGGGGTGTCATCAAAGCAAGGCGAAGCTTCGCTCGTTGGCGAACCTCGTCATAGCAAGCATCAAAATGACGAACCTCGCCATTATGAACCTACCAACAACATGAGGTCCCTCTAGAAGGGATGAACCTCGCCATAGCAGCATCAAAATGACGAACCTCGCCATCATGAACCTCGACATGGGGTGTCATCAAAGCAAGGCGAAGCTTCGCTCGTTGGCGAACCTCGTCATAGCAAGCATCAAAATGACGAACCTCGTCATCATGAACCTCGACATGGGGTGTCATCAAAGCAAGACGAAGCTCGCTCTGTTGACGAACCTCGTCATAGCAAGCATCAAAATGACGAACCTCGTCATTATGAACCTACCCAACAACATGAGGTCCCCTCTAGAAGGGATGAACCTCGTCCAAGCAATGAACTTCGCCAACATGAGGTCTCCTCTAAGCAGGACGAACCTCGGCAGGGCATCGAACCTCGCCGCCAGAACCAAAGGAAACGGCAACCTCGCCATGTTCGCCAAACTCGACTCAGGGAGCCTCTCTCATATGAGGCTCGTTTGTCAGAATCAAATAGGGGTACACCCACTTCTGATCTCCGTGATCACCCCACTCGCATAAGCGTGATGCTAGTCATATGCAATCTCATTCTTTAGCGTGAAAGCTTATCTCTGCGATCGTGCCCAATGTTCATCGGCACACCAGCCGGCATTCGGCGATTATCGACCCGTCAACTAGGCGGCGGTTTCGCCATAAGAAACAAGCGGCCGCGGTGGTCATTCCACAGGTGACTATTAACATGGTTGGGAGAAGTGGGAGCAAGACCCCAACACCAGCCCCGAATTGTCCGACCAGTATTTCCTGTGGTTACAAGGCGCATTAATCAATGGTCAAAGCCTATCAAAGCACCGTCTTCGTGCGGAGTGGCAATCCCGTTTGACTATAGCCAATTGGTCGGGGTACTCAAGAACTTGAGAACTCCGGCATTGCCACGCCTCAACCTTCAAATACCGATTTCGTGATCGTGCCGTCCTCATGGTCGACAAAGAAGAGGAAATGGCTAAGAAGATTGAAGAGCAACAGTTTTATTCTTGCACAACAAGAGTCTATCGACGCTTAGAAACGATGATGGAGAAACTTGTCGGCAAGAAGAAGGCGGACGAAGGAGGATCAAATCGGCGAGAAGGCTGCGAGGGAGATCATGATGTCCACTCAATGTCATCCAAGCGGAGTCCAACTGCACAAAAGAGCAAGATCATACGCTGCGTGATTTTCAAAAGCGGTGGATGCTCTCAAACCCAAGGGCAATATAAGGAGTCGGGGTGGCGAGGCCATATCCTATAGAATGGGATGATGTCTCATATCCTCCAAATTCAAGCCACCGGACCTCCCCGCAGCTCGATGGCAAGGGTTCTCCTACCCAACACATTTACTACTTCCAGCAAACCGACACATAATGGGAAATGATCCGTTGTGACTTCGGTTGTTCATTGGCACCCTCAAGGGGTTGCTTTTGAATGGTTTCATGATTAGAACACGGGTCCATCACTGCTTTGGAAGGACATGGAAAGGCTCTTCATGGCCGATTCTTCGACGATGACACAGAGTATCTATGGCAACCCCGCTAGCTCTAAAGCGAGGAAGAAAGAGTCGTAAGCAACTTTGTCAAGAGATTCGGGAACCGATCGTTGTGTCCCGTGATCAGTTTCGAGGCCACTCTCATCGAGATGTGCCTAATAATCTCTCCATCGACATTCTATCTAATATGGTATTGTCGTGGCTTCGCTCGTGGAAAGACTTAACCCGCCAAGGAGAACAAGTCGAGAGCGTGCTCAAGCGTATGGAGGTTGAAGAGTTATTTGAATTTCGAGAAGGTGACGACCAAGATACCTTGGTGGTGGCGACCGCTTCCTCATCAAAATTCTTTTCAAGTAAGCCCCTGATGGCATCTGCCGGGCTCGCCAACGCGGAACCAAGCTATGGGACCGACTGTGAAGACTTGGCTACTATCGGCCAAAGATGATCGTTGATGCTTATATGCGTCAATCGCCAGAGGACCAGCATCCGACAGCAAATCCTTGAAGAAGTACTACCCGTAGTCTTCTTTCAAACTCCCACTAAGTTATCATGTTAACAGTCACATCGATAACCAATTTCCTCAAATTCCTCGCCAATCCTCCTCAGCGGGATGGCGGGTCCCTAAACTATCATGTTAACAATCACCTCGATAGTTCCCCAGTTTCCTCCGTCGATCCTCTCTAATAGGATGACGGGACCACTCCCACTGTCATGTTAATATTACACCTCTGACAAATCAACTTACCAATCCTCTTCAATGGGATGGTAGGTCCTCAAAGTCGCTCCGTCGCGACAATCTTGTCATGTTAACATTTTACCTCTGGCAAATCAACTTACTAATCCTCTTCAATGGGATGGTGAGTCCTCAAAGTTTCCCCAATCGCAACAAATTCTTGTCGGGTTAACAATCACCTTTGACAAACCCCCCTTCCAATCCTTATCAGCGGGATGGCGGGTCCCCAAACTATCATGTTAACAATCACCTCGATAGTCCGCACCGTCATTCCCGCAAATGACGTTGTCCAATCAAGTCGTCGTACCCTTATTCCCATCATAGTTGTTATACTTCCGAGTCACTGAATAACTAGATTCTTCTTGGTCATATGTCGTCATACCCTGTCACCAATCCACTGATCATTTCCATACCGCCACTTGTCCGAAAGTGACTTTGGGTTAAATAGTGGTTAACCAAGCAATATACCCCTATCAACTCCCTCACCTAATAGTGGCCTACCATGCGATGTGCCTCTATTTCAACCATAGTCGCTATAATTCTATGTCACCGAATCCACTAACCCCACGAGTCATTTCCTAAATGACTTTGTTCGTAATCACCGTTGTTATACTCTCACGCCATCAACAACTTGATTGCTTTTTGATCACGATCGCTATACTTTTATGTCACCAACGATTCGATCATTTCCTAATAGTGGCCTACCATGCGATGTGCCTCTATTTCAACCATAGTCGCTATACTCCCATGTCAGCTGAGCGACTTGACTACTCCCACATGATCATTCCTCTAAATGATTTTGTTCGTAATCACCGTTGTTATACTCTCACGCCATCAACAACTTGATTGCTTTTTGATCGCGATCGTTATACTTTTATGTCACCAACGATTCGATCATTTCCACATGATGGCCTACCGTGCTATTTGCCCTTATCTTTTAATCCAACGCCTTGAACGGCTAAGGATAGAGGGAGATTTTAGCACTAAGCCTAAAAGAAACTCCTCGCAAACTCACCATACCGAGGGGAAAAGTATGGCTAGCCGATTCAAGCGGTGTCGGTAAAGGCACATCAAATCCGTTGATAGGCGAGGGTTTGCTAAAAATCCTAGAGGCGATCATTAGGCTGCGAGTGAAGAATTCAACTTTACCAAGTTAGTTAGAGGGTTCCTCGCTCCGTGCACGGCGGCCGTGTTGCAAGTCTTCATTATCCAAAGTGTTCGGACTCCATTCAACCACATTCAAGTCGGAAAACTTTGGAGGGTTTGTAGGCAATAAAATTGCCTTAATCCACACATCAACTTCGGGACAAGCAAAAGAGCCTAAGGGTTCATCACGAGTGAAGTCGAGGCCCACGAGGTTAAGTTCACCAATGCTTGACTTTACAAAATAGACAAAAGTCTTGATATCTCTCAAACCGAAGGAATTGGGCAAAATGAGGAACAAACCGAACCCTTGGGTAGGTTTGGTTGGCTCCGTCTCGTCGAGATAGTCGATTTTCATATATAATTCGTCCAATTCCGGCACGGTTTGAAAGTTACGACCGTTCTTAGTAGCATAAGAGGAGGGTTACTGCAGCGAGGCTCGACATTCAACCGAGGTTCGCCAAGCAGCGAAGCTCTTCATTGAGCGAGGTTAAGCCAAGCAGCGAAGCTCTTCATTCGACGAGGTTCGCCAAGCAACGGCTCTTCACTCGAGCGAGGTTAAGCCAGCGTGAAGCTCTTCACTCGACCGAGGTTCGCCAAGCAGCGAAGCTCTTCATTGAGCGAGGTTAGCCAGCGTGAAGCTCTTCATTCGACGAGGTTCGCCAAGCAGCGAAGCTCTTCATCGAGCGAGGTTAGCCAGCGGTGAATCTCGACATTGAGCGAGGTTAGCCAGCGCGAAGCTCTTCACTCGATGAGGTTCGCCAAGCAGCGAAGCTCTTCATTGAGCGAGGTTAAGCCAGCGTGAAGCTCTTCATCGAGCGAGGTTAGCCCGGCGGTGAAGCTCTTCACTCGATGAGGTTCGCCAAGCAGCGAAGCTCTTCATCGAGCGAGGTTAGCCCGGCGGTGAAGCTCTTCATTCGACGAGGTTCGCTTATAGCGTGAACCTCGACATTCAACCGAGGTTCGCTTATAGCGTGAACCTCGACATTCAACCGAGGTTCACCTAAGCGGTGAATCTCGACATTGAACGAGGTTAAGCCAGCGTGAAGCTCTTCATTCGAGCGAGGTTAGCCAGCGGTGAATCTCGACATTCAACCGAGGTTCACCTAAGCGGTGAATCTCGACATTCGTGACGAGGTTCGCCAAGCAAATAAGCTCTTCCTTCGACGAGGTTCGCCAAGCAAATAAGCTCTTCCTTCGACGAGGTTCGCCAAGCAAATAAGCTCTTCACTGACCGAGGTTCGCCAAGCAGGAATCTCGACATTCGTGACGAGGTTCGCCAAGCAAATAAGCTCTTCCTTCGACGAGGTTCGCCAAGCAACGGCTCTTCACTCGATGAGGTTCGCCAAGCAGGAATCTCGACATTCGTGACGAGGTTCGCCAAGCAGCGAAGCTCTTCACTCGACCGAGGTTCGCCAAGCAGCGAAGCTCTTCCTTCAGACGAGGTTCGCCAAGCAGCGAAGCTCTTCATCCAGACGAGGTTCGCCAGGCAGCGAAGCTCTTCACTCAGACGAGGTTCGCCAAGCAACGAAGCTCTTCATCCAGACGAGGTTCGCCAGGCAGCGAAGCTCTTCACTCAGACGAGGTTCGCCTATAGCGGTGAACCTCGACATTCAACCGAGGTTCGCCAAGCAGGAATCTCGACATTCAACCGAGGTTCACCTAAGCGGTGAATCTCGACATTCGTGACGAGGTTCGCCAAGCAAATAAGCTCTTCCTTCGACGAGGTTCGCTTATAGCGTGAACCTCGACATTCAACCGAGGTTCACCTAAGCGGTGAATCTCGACATTCAACCGAGGCTAGACCGCACGCTTCAAAACGACATGCTCAAGAGGCAGGCTCGACTCAATACGGTTCGCGACGCGGAGCGGAGTTCGATCTTTACATGAGCATCAAAGTGTGACAAGGCTCGCCACACAAGGGCCTCGAGGAGGTTCGCCCACAACAGTGATTTCTACTTTCATCCGAGGTTCGCCCATTTAACGAAGCTCGACTCTCATAAGAGGTTCGCCTACAGCGGCGAAGCTCACCATCCAACCAAGACCGCCCACTTGAAGCATGGGAGATGTCACATCCCATAGTGGTCACGTCCCGCAGGGGGCATGGCTCTCCTCAACTGAGCATGGCCATATCCCACAAATCAAGGAAGTGGCCATGCCTCTCCTTGCCTATTTATAAGCCACCATCTCCACATGAGGAGGGGCTTTTCTTTTTGGAGCTTTTGGAATTTGGGGGAGCTCAACACTTGTGCGCATAGGAGAGATCAGGAACCTCTCCAACAACCTCTTGATCACCCAAGCACTTGGTCCGATCACAACGGAAGCAACCTCGACTCGAGCATCGAGTGAAGCATCCTCTCGCCACCAAGAACCCATACAAAAGAGGAGTCAAATCAACCTCCTCTTCCTCTGTAATCGAGAGAATTTGATTGTAATACATTCATTCAATCAATAAACATTTTTTCGACCCTACAACGGCGTGCCGAGACGGATCATACATGAAAATGGTTCTCAATTCGTCAGCAATGCCTTCATCAGGTTTTGCGAGAAGTTTATGATTCAAGACGTCTCAGCGACGACTTATAATCCTGCTGCGAACGGATTAGCGGAGGCGTTCAACAAGACAATCATTAAGATCTTGTCGAAACTCGTGAAGACCAATAAACGTGATTGGGACGATAAACTCGGAGAAGCACTCTGGGCATATCGCACCACAATACGCACGCCTACCAGAGCTACTCCATATTCTCTGGTATACGGATGTGAAGCTGTACTTCCATTAGAAATCTGAATCCCATCACTTCGTATCACTCTCGCAACTGAGATGACGGCAGAAGAATAACATCGAAGACGTATTGAAGAGCTCGAGATGTTGGATGAAAAATACCTGGAAGCTCAACAACACATCGAGTTTTACCAAGCCAGAATGTCGAGGGCATTTAACAAGAGAGTTCGACAGAGAAGCTTTAAGGAAGGAGATCTTGTCCTCGCTGCTCGACGACCAATAATCCTCAATTCTAAGAAAAAGGGTAAGTTTGAACCCAAATGGGAAGGACCGTTTGTGATAGACACAGCCTATTCAAACGGTGCATATCGTCTAATCACTTAAAATGGCGATAGGCAATTAATGCCGATAAATGGGAAATTCCTGAAAAAGTACTATTCTTAGTATATTTGGGATAATCCATTTTGACGGGAAGTTCCTCGTGGAATATTTCACCTATTGTCCTTGAGAATAACCCTAAATCTGTCCTCCACCATAAATTCCCTCACTGATCAAATTCATTGACGGTGAGTCGACTAAAAAAATAAAAAAATCTTTCTGGTCCAATCCACCGGCAAAATCCCCTCTTGATTCCTTTCACGAACAAGAGGTCCACTTTCAATGCTAAGATCCCCTTGTGATAAACAGAAGGGCTCCATTCTTTCCTCTTCGGTCATGCCTTCCCAAGGTTAGGACTAAAATTAGAATTTCATCTCGATAAATGAGAAAATCATTTCCAGATCAGGTAGCGAATCCTATAAAAGTAAAAGTTATCTGAATCTTTTCGATTCTCGGAGTGGAGATCTCACTCTTAGGATCACCTCCTAAGATTCTCGAAGTGGAGATCCCACTTTTAGTTTCCTTTGTATTGGAGATAGAATATAAAATTCTTCCTCTCCAGGAGCAAGAGATAGGATATAAAATTTTTCCTCTCTTGTTTCGGGTTCGTCTTTACCCTAAAAAGAAGACCTGGAGATAGGATATAAAATTCTTCCTCTCCAGCATCGGGAGACAGAATATAAAATTCTTCCTTTCCTACATCAATTTTATCTCTTCAATCCAGGATTCATCTTGGAGAATTTTATCCCGAATCCTAAGTAGGGATAAGTCAACGCCTAACACGCGTTGTCGGTTTAGTCTTTTTCTGATTGAAGAAGACACCAGAATTCAAGTCTGGAGAATTTTATCCCGAAGGCTAAGTAAGGATAAGTCTACATCTAACACGCGTGGCCGGTTAACCTTTCTCCGCGAAAAGGATACCAAGACTCATCTTAGGGAATTTTATCCCGAATCCTAAGTAGGGATAAGTCTACGCCTAACACGCATTGCCGGTTAGTTCTTAACCGTAAAAAGAACAAAAATCCACATATTTAAAATTGTGACAGGTTGTTATTAATAACACCACAATCCACGCCTTACACGTGTGAGAAATTTTATCCCGAATTCTAAGTAGGGATAAGCAAACGCCTAACACGCGTTGCCGGTTTAGTCTTTTACCGATTGAAGAAGACACCAGAATTCAAGTCTGAGGAATTTTATCCCGAAGCCTAAGTAGGGATAAGTCGCATCTAATACATGCAGCCGGGTAGTTTATTCTCGTGAGAAAGACGAAGCCTATGTATTCAACATCATAGCACCAAGTCTAAAAGAGTTTCATTCTTTTAGCACAGCGTCCGCGTCTTGAGCGGTTTAGACAATCCGCATGCTAGGTCGATTCAAACGGTAATCGGTAAAGGCTCGTCAAATCCGTTGATGGCTGGGGATTGGCCAATAACCCTAAAGTCAACACTAACACGTATTGCCGGTTAGTCTCTTGCCCATAAAAGAAGACAAAGCCTATATATTCAACATCATAGCACCAAGTCTAAAAGAGTTTCATTCTTTTAGCACAACGTCACGTGCGGAACGGGTTTAGATAATCCGCATGTTAGCCCGATTCAAACGGTAATCGGTAAAGACTCGTCAAATCTATTGATGGCTGAGGGTTTGCCAAAAATCCTATGAGTATTGTGGTTGATTATTTCAAACGAAATGAAAAATCATAATAAACAATAATAAAAAGAAGGATAGAAATTTATTCGATTAATGAAGAGTCGAGTCTTTCAACGAAGAAATTGCAGTTATTCAAACATCAAGTTTATGGCAAAAGATTTGTTGTTCTAACTTGGACAACTCATTGTTATAAGCTTGTTAGAGCTCCTTCTGCAACTCAGCCCTGAAAGATTCCTCATTGGCGTTCAATGTCTTTGCAGCTTCTTCTTCAACTTCAGCTAGCTTTTGTTCTGAGAGCTCCAGTTTCTTGGATATGGCGGTTTGAGCTTCCTCTTCGTTAACCCTTGTCAGCTCCAAGACACTTAAGTTCTCTTCCTCCACCTGAAGTTCCCGCCTAAGCTGCGCTATCTTAGCCTCACTTGACGCAATACAAGAATGAATGTTGCTCAGGGATGTTGATTTCTCGGCAAGTGCGGTCTTAACCTGATCTACCCGGTCTCGCTGAATTTGAACCTCCAGTCCAGTAAAAATGCGAGCATCGCGCCATGCTTCTAGACGAGATTCCGCTCGATCGGCTATATACAAAGAAGCACCTGCTACTTGCAACTCTTGTAATTTCTGAAGCTTGAGTTCCAGACGATCAAGATCATCAGCAATTACCTTGGCTAACTCTGGGTAACCAGCATCCCTTATCAAAGCCGTTTTAGGGTCAAGGACCGGCCTGAACTGACGGAGAGAAAGCCCACCATGGAGAAGCTTGTCGATCATCATGTTTACGAAAGAAAAGAACGAGCGGACTTCCATACAGATAATAATCCGATCTGGGTCGTTGTCTGACATCAGCGCCCTCGCCAGATCATGGAGTTGAGATGTAAGCCCTGCAAAAAATGAAGGGATGGACATTTTAGAATCTTAAGTCAAAGGCCGGCGTAGACATCATTAGCTGGATAACTCGTACCTGCTTCCATCGGTATAGCTTCATGGGTTAGCGGGGCTATCGAAAGGGTAACCGCCGTTGATGCACCGACTGCTGTAGTTGGTCTCGCGACATGTTCATCAGGCACGGTAGCCGCCACGGTAGCTAATTCTGGAGGAGCATCAGAATGAGGAATTGAAAAATGAACCTCAGTAGGAGTTCCTGCCAGCAACAAAATGAGTTCCTCAGGTTCATCAAATTGTAGTTGTATTAGTCAAAAATGGCTAGTCCTACAATTAACGGGAGAGGGAGCCCATACCTTTAGAGCAACAAACCTCAATATTTTTGAGAATTGTTGGCTCAGGTGACATATCACCGGGAAGATGATCATCTCGGGGAGAGCCATATGTCAAGTCGACCATGGGGGTGTCCAAAAGCAGGCCATCTTCATCAAAATCCTCTATCGAAAAATCTGACACAAGAGAACATAAGTGAAAGAAGCAGAATCAAGAATCTACTATCAGCGAAAATGGCTTATCTCCTACATTGGAGTTAGTCTCTCTAATCCCAGTATCCACGTTTACTTCCTGCAATTTCTCTAAAAGAGCAAGAAGCATAGAGACAATTAGGGAAGGCATGAATTCCGAGCCGTTCAACTCTCGTACTCGCCATCTAAATGGGATATTACCAATGATAGATGTACCTGAATTTGCTGAATCAGGTCCTACATTAGTAGTCTCACTAATTTTAGCAGCTACTGCAGGCTCTTCTGCCATAGACTCGTACACCTGTTGTGTGAAACTGGATTCTTCGAAAGAGGCGAAATCGTGATGGGGAAAATCGAAGCTGATCTCGCCTTCTTCATATCCTGCTGCACAGAAATGGAGAAATGTGAGCCCTGAGTTCAAGGAATTAAATGATCGAAGGGACTACGTGGTGGTTAAGCATTATCTCCTTCGCTGACAAGGTCATCACCAGCCAAGTCCATCTCAAAAGCTCGCGGATCCGCACGTGGCTTATGGACTAACCTTTTCCGCTTAACAACTTGAGTCCCAACTTGAGGCTTCGCCCGGTAAGAGGGGCGAAGTCCCTCCTCCTCCTCGGCTGTCATTCCTGAAGCTTCAAATTGCTGTCAGACCCAATAATTCCAAAAGAGGAAAGAGAAAAAGGGAGAGGAAGTATCGACAAACCTGTCCCAAAGTCCTCATGATCCGCATGATCTCCTCCTAAGATTTTTTCGGCAGAACTGAAGGTCTCCTCTTCCTCCTCGGCTATTTGACGAGTCTTGCATCGCTTCCTCTGTGACCGAGCGGCCTTCTGAATCATCTGAGTATCAGCCCGGAAGGCCTCTTCGGCCGAAAAAAGGGGGGAGTTTTGGGGGTTTTAAACCAGCCCCAAGTCGACCCAAACCAGCCCCGAACCGGACCGAACCAGTCCCGAACCAGACCCTGAACTAAAATTCAAATCAGGGCTAAACCAGGCATCAAAACATCCCCGAATCAGCCCGTCGATTAATTCCTTCATTTTCTTTCTCACTCCCACACATCCGGAGGGGCCCTGGATATTTATTCAGCGGGGTTATCACCCATTGAGGGTCACTTTTCATCCGGTTCAGTTTATTCGAGCCTCATAATTACTCCAATAAGGTATACGAGTCTAAACTGTCTCTCATTTTTGTCAAGAAGTTTCTGGAGAATATTTTTATAAAATATTCTTAAGGATAACTCGACAACCTCCAATGGAAATATTTATTCCCGAAACCCCCGGTGGTATACGAGTATAAACTTGTTCTCCCAGCTCCAACACCTTAAGAGCTTAAACTGTGTTGACACCGATCAATGCGTTGCAATGGAGAATTCACCGAGTAAAGGAGAGATCTCAAGAAGTTTGATGGTCAGTTCTACGACAACTCACCGACACGAGCTAAAGAAAAAATTTAGTTATCAGCTTCGGTTCAAGATTTCGATAGCGGTCAGACAATAAATGCAGCACTGTGACACTTTCAGTCATTCGACAAAGCACCGGATAATCTGAAAGAATTGAAGAAATAAAGATTTGAAGCTATTTTCAGGTCCTATTATGCCGATTGAAGGTTTGAGCCTATCATATCCAAAGTATTTCAGGCTCTTCTATATAAAAACGAGACTGAAACACTTTAGAGGGGGTATCTGTAGGCGTTAAAAATTACCTATAAGTCCCCGAACATGACTCGTGACAATGAGTTGACAATCGGCGAGCCATCCGACGACGTAACGGCGAACCGTTGATGACGTAATAACAAGTGATCGCGACGCAAACGCATAAAGCGAGTCGACGAAATGCATGAAGCGAGTCGGCGAGGCATGTAAGTTAGCGTTTACGAACCGCGATACTTAATAACGGATAAACCCACTATAAAGCTTTGATTAATAACATCGCAAGACCAACCGATCGACTCGAAATGACGAAAAAAGCCACTTGGGCGGCTCGGTGGCCGAGCGTTCTCTTGGTGGCTCGGCTAAGGCCGAGCCACCAAGAGGTGGCTAGGCGCGACTTTTTCGACCCGACCCGCTTTAAAACCTATAAATACACAGGGGGGGGTCTCATTTCAGATCTGGACTTTTGACGAGAAGGGGAGGCTCTGCCGGATTCAACAGCGATCCACGCTTAGATCCGACAACGAGATCCGAGATTTTAGCGAACCCGTCAGCATAAAGAGAAGAAGTTTGAGAGATCTAAGGATCGGATCTACACGTGACCCCTCCGGATCAAACTTTGCTTTGATCCCGAGAAGAGTGGTGATTTCGCTTGGTCGATTTCACTCACTTTGGCGATTATTTCCTCCATGAAATAATCCCCTTGATCGTGTAGATCTTACACCGGATCATATCACGCGGCGGTCCACGGATAAACCCCGGCACAGGCAAAGATCCCACGCAAGCAGGAGTCTGATAAACAGGGTCCTGTGTTTGTTTCAGGAAAAAGTTATAATTTTTTCTTTTGATTTTCATTGTAATCAAGTCTTATAAAAAGACGAACTTTTGAATTTATTGTAACGCATAAAGCTGTAATGAGTTCATCAATGAAGATCAACCCGACTTTTCCCATGAACAGAAGTGAAAATAAAGATTTGCTTCACAAGGGGCCAACCCCTTGGAGTGTAAGTTTTTATTTTCTCTTTTTAGTTTTCTTGTTTAGAATTGCATGATTTATGATTTTATTTTCGTTATTATGTTTGGTAGATTAGATTTATTTCATGCTTGTAGTGTAGATTTAACTCATGTTTTATAGAGTAGATTTACATTTTCTTGCTCTTTTATTGTTTTTATTGTTCTTTTACTTGCTTATTTTCTATTTTCTTGTCTTTCTTTTATGCCTTATTTTCTTTTTCTTCTTAATACGCGTAACTAAATTTATTAGAAAATCAAGGATTGTATGAAACTAGTTTAATTTATTTTATGATTTATGGATTACTCTCTTTATGCTTAAAATGATCATGCTTAGGATAATCAATTAGAGAATTAATTGGTATAAGAAGAATTTGATAACCTATGCTTATATTGAGTGGTTTGATAGGTTATGCTTATGAATTCTAGAATAACTATCTAGTTGTTTGTTCTTTTCATGAATAAAAATTTTGCTTAGATGATAATTTGATAGATTATGCTTTCTTCAAGTGATTTGATAATCTATTCTCAATAAATTTAAAGTAAAATATGATAAAGAGAGAGTAGTTCATAAATCCTAATTGAAATTAACTAGTGGATTCAACTCTAGATCCCTAAGCTTCTACTTATTTTCCCTCAATTCTTCTTGATTTTGAATTTTCTCCATCTCTTGCTTTTTCTTTTTTGATTTTCTCTTATTGATTTTTCTCTTCTTATTTTTATTTATCTTTTTATTTTCTTCTAGTTCCTTTTTGTCTTTTTATTTGTTTCCTCCCTTCTTCTTCTCCTCTCTTGTTTCTATCACTCTCTCTATATCTCTACACATTTTATTTCACTCTTTTTTGTCCACACTCTCCTAGGACCAATTTTAGGATTTTCCAAACACACACATTCCTCGTGATAGTTGTTCTCTTGTAACTTTTGTGCATATTTTATGCCTAATCAATGTCTCTTGTTAAATTTCCTTTTGCCTCTTCCAAGTATAGTATAAAATTAGAATATGTCCTCCACTCATTCAAATTTTGAATTAACCCCACTTGGTTTTTCTTATATAGTAGTATAGATACTCTATCAAATCAAATATATACATACATACACATACATAACACTAGTAAAAAATAGTGCATCCTAGACAAAACATTCTAGACAAAATGTTTTCCGTGATAGAATGCGTAAAACATATAATGATATTTCATCTTGATTTTAACATCCTAACCGAATAATCGCCTAGGATAGTATTCTAGACAGCTATATTGGTGAAATACCAATTTAGCCTATAAAGTGACACCTCTCACCAATGAGACTGTAACACCCGTGAATTTTCGACACGATCTTCTAATATTGCTTTTCTAATATTATTTTCCTAATATTTTTCGACACGTGATCTTCTAATATTGCTTTTCTAATATTAAATATTATTTTCTAGCATTTGAAAGTTGAATATTATTTTCTAGTGTTTAAATATTAAATGTTATTTTTCTGGTATTTAAATATTAAATATTATTTTTAGTATTTAAGAATTAAATATTATTTTCTAAAAGTGTTATTACTATTTTCTCAAATTTTCTAATTTCTACTTAATTCAAAATAGAGTTTTATATTTATGTTTATGATTTAGCTACATTATAAATTCAATAATTGCGATGAATACTTTCAGTCATAATCTTGATTATTGATATTATTAATGATTTTGTAAACTGAGCTTGGTATGCAGTGCATTATATATATATATATATATATATATATATATATATATATATATATATATATATATATATATATATATATATATATATATATATGATAATTTTATGATTATCACTCTCGTTAATTATCAATATAATAATTAATTTTCTTTTTATATGTTGTATAATAGCCTAACCCTTAACCCTAACCCTAGCTATATATATATATATACATATTTTGAAAATCAAAACCCAGCCGTACACCCCATCTTCTTTCTCTTTCTCTCTCTTTCTCTCTCTTTCTTTCTTCTTTCTGCCTGATCAAATCCCACTTTGCGCTCTGAGTTTCAAGCCACCACCTCTGCCTCTGCTTCCGTCTGATCGATCTCTCAACCTTGCTGCCAACACCTGCGCATTTCACCACCACCACCACCACCACCACCACCACCACCACCACCACCACCACCACCACCACCACCACCACCACCACCACCACCACCACCACCACCACCACCACCACCACCACCACCACCACCACCACCACCACCACCACCACCACCACCACCACCACCACCACCACCACCACCACCACCACCACCACCACCACCACCACCACCACCACCACCACCACCACCACCACCACCACCACCACCACCACCACCACCACCACCACCACCACCACCACCACCACCACCACCACCACCACCACCACCACCACCACCACCACCACCACCACCACCACCACCACCACCACCACCACCACCACCACCACCACCACCACCACCACCACCACCACCACCACCACCACCACCACCACCACCACCACCACCACCACCACCACCACCACCACCACCACCACCACCACCACCACCACCACCACCACCACCACCACCACCACCACCACCACCACCACCACCACCACCACCACCACCACCACCACCACCACCACCACCACCACCACCACCACCACCACCACCACCACCACCACCACCACCACCACCACCACCACCACCACCACCACCACCACCACCACCACCACCACCACCACCACCACCACCACCACCACCACCACCACCACCACCACCACCACCACCACCACCACCACCACCACCACCACCACCACCACCACCACCACCACCACCACCACCACCACCACCACCACCACCACCACCACCACCACCACCACCACCACCACCACCACCACCACCACCACCACCACCACCACCACCACCACCACCACCACCACCACCACCACCACCACCACCACCACCACCACCACCACCACCACCACCACCACCACCACCACCACCACCACCACCACCACCACCACCACCACCACCACCACCACCACCACCACCACCACCACCACCACCACCACCACCACCACCACCACCACCACCACCACCACCACCACCACCACCACCACCACCACCACCACCACCACCACCACCACCACCGTGCCCGCCGCCACCTCCCTCAGATCTCGCCGCCCCTCCTCCTCTCGTCGCCTTCGCCTCGCCCCGCCGGCAGCGCCCGAGCCCAGCCTCGCCGCCGACCTCCACGATCTCGCCCACGCCCTCAACCTCGCTGCCCTCTCTTCCTCTCGCCGCCACTGCCCGACACACCGCCATGACCGCCGCCGTTCAGCCTCCAGCCCCCTGCTCCTCAACCCGCCACCCGCAGCACCTCCTCCGCCAAGACCCGCATCACCCCCTACCTGCAACCCCCATCGCCGTGCCTCGCCACAGACCCGAACGCCGCCGGCTACGACCACAAACCCAACAGCCCGCCTAGCCGTTGTCATCGTCGTCGACGCTGCCCGTGTCATTGTGAAGCCTCCTCGAGTGTCGTGTAGTCCCATGCCGCGTTAGTGTGCGTCGTCGCGGCTGGCCGTGCGTCGCGGCGTCGCCGTGTAGTTCATTCGGTACGTGGTAAACCGGTGTTGTTAGTGGTACCGAGATCAGCCCCGTTCATCTCCTCGACGCCATGCCCCTACGGCAACCCGAACCCGCTTCGTCATCCGATCGTCGCCATTCGGCTCCACGAATTAGCGGTCGATCCGTGGGCAACGGCGAACGATGGACGACAAGCGGTGGCAGCCTTCGTCGTCGAGTCATGACCTGCGTAGGCAAGATCCGATGCGGTTGACTCGTATTTTATACTTTTAGATTATTTATGAATTATTATATGCAAGATCCCTCTTGCCTTGTCAAGTTTTAATTAATTTTATACCGTATGGATTATTTTGTATATGTATAGTTTAGTTCGTGTCAATTTATTATCATATGTGCGGTTATCGATTATATTTTGGTGAATATTCGGTAGTATAAAATTACCCGTGATGGTTGAATAGGTTCGAATTGATCTATGATTAATTTCATGCTATTCGAAAGTAAGAATGTATTTTAGGATATTTCAAGCATTTATTATAATTATGAAAATATTTTTAAAAGAAATTATTTGGTGAAAATATTTTATTTTGAGTAAAAGGTATTTTTAATTACTAGTTATGATTAAAAGAAATTATTTGGGAGAAAAAGAATTTTGAAATATTTTAAGAGGTTTTGTTGAAAAGAAAAGAAATAGAGATGATTTATGAAAAGAAAATAGTTATCATTCATGAATAATATTAAAGAGAAAAATATATTTTTAATTGAAATATTGGATAATTAAGTTGGGAATTAGTTTAAAGGAATTTTCATGGGAATTTATGTTGAAAACTACATCATTTCATGTGGTTAACTTCTCTTATTTCGCATTTTCATATTGTACCGTTGTTGATAGTTATTCACGTTACTGTTCATGATACACGACACTGACACGTAGAGTAATTGCACATATGACATGTTAATTGCAGTTATACATAGTCTTGTTGTGTCCAGAACTGTAGTAGTTCATGACTTAGGGATTTGGTTGTCATGAACATAACCTAGTGACATGTGTGTGTTAACCATGTTAGGAGGTGAACCCGTGTTTGATATATCGGCATCGTTGACTTGATTTACCTGAGACCGGGGGATAGGAAAGTCTTGTTTCATGTGATCGGATATGGCTGTTGATGTATCTTCCAGACTCGCACCAGTGAATTTGTGTAGTCACTGGGATTGGTTTGTAGGGCTAAAGTTTGAATTTGTGTAGTCACTTTAGTCAGTGTACTTGTGTATTCACCGAGTCTCGCTTGGTCCGACGGGCCTAATCGCTTCGCTAGTCCTCGGCCGATTTGTGTAGCGGCATTGGATGCACGTAGGGATTTGTGAACGATCGGTTATCCGGTGATATGAATTTCGACTGCGGAGAGTTATGATCCGCTGACTGTTATAGGATGGCTAGATACGGATATCGAGTTGAGATATTTGACGCTTAGGGCACTCGGTTGTACCTGACACCGAGATGCACATGTCGATGCTTTATTTCCGCTTGTATGTTCCATCCGTATAGTTTGGGGTTAGTATTTAGTTATTTACGATCCGAGACATATGGTATATACATGAGGGTTTCCTTGTTTGATTATTTCGCCGACGCATTCACGCCTCGCTTGTAGATTTCTTAATATTAATCTCATTCGATCTTTACATGGATGGTTAATCGTATTGTTATAATGTATCGATCGCAGCTTCGATTACTTGCATTCGCTTGTATTATTATTATACCGCTATTGCTTGTGGGATCTTGCCGTGTTATACACGCTAACGCATCTATTCTCTTGGTGTACGCCGATTTAGATGACGGAGGTCCAAGATGCAAATACACTTGAGCCGAGTTTTCTCGCCAGAGAACCTCCCGACGACGGAGTAGATCGAAATAAGCTTAGTTTCCTTTATTTTCGAGTTGATGAACTTTTGACTTCCTTCAGTATTTCCATTTTAACTCAGTTGACATTTATTTCATGACTCTCTAGTTTCTTTAGCCACATGAATTATTTCAGATATGTAGACTCTTTTATAGTCCTGGATGTTATTTCATTTTGGTGATATGTACTCTTCCGTTCTGGATTATTATTTATTCTTACCGGCCGTGATTGGGATCTGTGGATCGTGATGTATTTTATGATTACTTGGCGTATTAGATTGAGAAGAAATATATTTTTATTATTCGTATTTCTCCTCAACCTAATACGTCGTGGGCTTGTTCGCGTCCCGTTTCCGTTTATTTTGGGAAGCGGGGCGTGACAGAGACCTAAAAAGTTACGCCGGCGACAATAACACCTATTAATTGACACAGTTAACCACTTAAACCTACTCTGGTCACCGAAATTTTGATTTGTGCAAGAAAATTATGGATGTTTGCATATACACCCCTCATATCTCTCACACATATAAATTTATCCTCGAAATTAAACTATTTGCATAAAAACCTAACTCTCTCTTTCTTTTCAACCTATCTCTCCCTCCTCCCTTTACTTTCCCCCTCCATTTCTCTCCTCCACTTCCTCCCCTCCCTTCTTCACTTTTTAAGTTAGTGTTTGAGGGGAGAGAGGAGAGAGAGGAAAGGACAGGAGGGAAGGGGAGGAGAAGACTGAGATGAGAGAGTAGAGAGAGGTTAAGGGTAGGAACATGGATGGAGGAGGGAGAGGAGGAGGTGAAGGTGAGGATTTTGGGAAGGATGAAAGAGGATGAAGCAGATGGTGGAGAGAGGGAGGGAGGGGGAGAGGGAGAGAGGAAGGGAGGGAGGGAGGGAGGGAGGGAGGGAGGGAGGGAGGGAGGGAGGGAGGGAGGGAGGGAGGGAGGGAGGGAGGGGAGAAGAGGAGGATGAAGGAGATGATGGAGAGAGAGAGAGATGGGGAGGGATTGGGGGGGAGAGAGAGAGATATGGGGGAGGGAGGGAGGGAGGGAGGGGGGAGAGAGAAAATTGAATTTTTTTATAAATATTTTAAATTTTGAAGGGTAAATATGTAAGTGTGAGAGATATGAAGGGTATATATGTAAAAATCCATAATTTTCTAGCACAAATCAAAATTCAAGGACCGAGAGCGTAGTTTAACCGGCAATTTATAAGTCATATTATCGCCAAAGATCACTTTTAGATCTTATTGATTAGAGGGTGTCACTTTTTAGGTTAAATTAATATTTCATCCTAGTTATATTAGTATTATTTTTTATATTTATGTGAGCCTCACTCTCTCTCTCTGTCTCTCTCTCATTCTCTGTTCTCAAATACTCGCACACCTCAGCCTCGACTTCCAGTACCCCCAACTCGTCGTCTTCGACCTCCTACTGCAACCAAACCTTCGCCGCCCTAGATCCAGTAACCTCCGCCGCCCCACCTCCTCCTCTTCAGTTTTTCTTTTTTTATTATAATTTTCATAGTTTATTGTTCTATTTTGAGAAATTTTTGGACTTAATTTCAGTAAATTTTGGAGTTTTTAATGTGTTTGAGGATATCCCAATTAGGAAAGTTGTAAACTTTGGATGTAAGGCTTAGTAATTTGATGGCTTAAGGAGATAATCTTGGGAACCCCCAATCCTAAAGCACAGGCAACAAATTTTCCATCTCTTTCTCTAGCCTCTCCCTAATCTTTTTCAAATTTCTTTAAGGTTTGGAGTTAGAAGATCATTGATTTTTGTGTTGCAGAGGGAGATGGGAAATGGTTCTCAAGCTTGAGCATGAACTTTGTTTGTAAAATTTTCACTTTTAAAGTAATTTTGTGGGCTTTTATTATTATTATTTTTTTTGAGTGTTAATGGTTCTAAGTAATTGTAAAACCTTTTGTAGAGAAGGGACGGGCTGAAGCGGCTAGGATCTAGGATAAGCTCACAGATATAATTTTGGTGAGATTATTAATCATGTTTATATTTTTTTTGGTAGTTTTTATGTGAATATATTGATGGAAAAAAAAAGAGAAGAAAATGCAACATCTCTTAGCACACCAAACTAATTACTAATAGATCGAGTTTCATAACAATTCAACTATTCAAGCAAAACTAATTGCTAGTAGAGTTTCATTTCATATCAATTCAAGCAAAACCATCAACAACTTAGCAGATAAAAAGTGAAGAACAAAACAACATAGCTCACTCTCCTGAGTCTCTCCTCCAGTACTTAATCATGTTGAAGAATGACCAGGTCACTGAGGGGATCGACGCAGGTGAACCCCTTCATCATGAGAATTTTTCGCCGACAACATGGTCTCCAATCGTTCCATTCGGCTCCGCATCTCCTCCAACTCTTGCTCTGTTGTAGTTTTCGATGTTTTAGCATCTCTCTTCAGAAGCACTTCCTTTATGGTGCTGTAAACAGGTAATCCGCCTGAACAATGAAACACCATCAACATCCAAACAAAGATAAATTACAGAAAATCCTCTTATTAACGTTTACAGTCTTCACCGGAAACTCCCTGTTGTTTCCAAAGCGATAGTTTGATGCATGACAGTTCTTCGATCATTGAAAATACAAAACAAGATATGGCTTGATGAATTTGAGATGCAGTTGAAAGATTGCTTAAGCCTGCATATGGAACTTTCGAGCTTGCACATGTTATGGTCAAGGCCTTGTTTAGTTTTTTCGGTTAGAATTATCATGTTAAAAACATGTACGTCCAGATTCATAATAGCATCCAACCGTGCAAACTTAAGGCGAATTGTTCAGGTTTGATCTAAACTTTATCTTAACTAATATAACTAAATAAAGAACATATTTGTATTCTTCTCGTCACATGCAATTTAACATAATAATGGGATCAAAACCTAAATTTTTAGATCAAATCTGAACAAGAATCGAGTGTTATCTAATCACTTGACAAAAGATTAGATTTATTTAGCATATGGAACTTTATCAATGCAGTTCTTCGATGAAAATCTAGCATGAAAAGCTCTAGTGGAAACATGATAAGCACCAGAAGCAAATGCTAGATTCATACCATGAATTTAGAGATCATCCGTTAACATGCTAACTTTATTAAAAAGCTATATGACTTATTGACCATCAATTCATACAGATTAGAAAGTAAATATGAGTACCATATCATAAACTTATCCACAAGAAAGGCATACATTGCACACTTATTAATCAATCAGAATTCACTTTCACTAGTACATAAGAACACTAGTGATTGAATGATTCCCAAAGTTTAACAGTATACCGGTAAAAGGTCGACTGTAGTTATCGAGGGCGATGTCAGCGAGATTCCATCCAATCCTTCGCAAAAGCTCCTTATCCGGCATTGATTCTCTGACCCGCTGGACTCCCTTGACCCGCACTGCTTCGTCGACGGAGGTGAGCTTATCCGCCACCACCGAGTAGGCAGATTTGCCAGCGTCCTTCACAGGTTCAGGATCCGGTAACCAATTTTTGAGTGAGTCCGAGGTGGAGGAGATCGCATCCCAGAGTCCCATTATGAATTGGCTTCAGCACTCTATCACTCTCCTTTGGTATACTGAATTTGCATTTTTAATTTGTGTAATGTATACTTTTTCCGAATGATCGATTCGTATTCTGAGCCAGACTATGAACCATGAAAGTATTAAAAGAGAAATTATTTTTATTAATGCAGACTTCTCCGTTCCGAGAATGATAGATTAACGAGGCGTTGAAGGGCATAAAATATTCAAATTGAAATATCGTAGGTGCCTGAGAAATTGAAATCAAACTTAGTAAGTGTTACAGAATCATGAGAGGCTATTCAAAAAAAGGTTTTGCTATAGTTTACTTGAAGGAGGTCGCAAGCATAAAATTAATCAGTCTCCATTCGCTTCTAAAGGCTTACTCAGAGCTATCATATCAAAATTATCTTGTTTGAAATATTCAAAATCTTATGCCATGATGTTTGCTAGCTATCCAAATTCATCTCATCACTTGTTACACCAACAAATGAAGAGATCATTTTCTAAGCTATTTTGATCCACCCCACCGATAACAATATCTGATAATCATCTGATCATCTTTCCTAATTTAATATTAAACTTCAAAATCATACCTTAAAATTAGATCATCTTACTTATGACAGACAATTTCCTCACAATTTTTGTTTTTCCTTTTACTTTTTTTTTCCTGCTTTTATCTCTTATTAATCGGAAAGAAAATGAGAGACAATTTCCTCACAATTTTTTGTTTTTTCCTTTTACCTTTTTTTTTCCTGCTTTTATCTCTATTAATCAGAAAGAAAATGAGAGAGAGAGAGAGAGAGAGAGAGAGAGAGAGAGAGAGAGAGAGAGATTGTGTTTTTCCTGGTAATACTTTTTTTTCTTTTACTCCTCTTTTTCTTTTATCTCTTGTGGGTTAGAGAGATAGACAGAGAGAGAAAGAGAGATGTCGCCGTGTGGGTTTAAGAAAAGGGCCTCTTGTAAAGAATTGAAGGTGAGGTTGCCCGATCTCTTTTTTTATAGAAACTAGTTAGGAAGGCACATACGATTGTACGTGCTTTCATTTTAATTATAGTTTGGGGTAGCTCTGGCTATAATACTACTAGAATTTTCGTACTGGAAAAATTTGGTGTAGTTCTAGCTATAATACTACTAAAATTTAAAAGTTAGGTGTAATTCTAGTTATAATACTACTGGAACTTTTGTACTAAAAGTTTGGTGTAGCTCTAGCTATAATAGTATTAAAATTTTCGTACTGAAAATTTCAACTTGAAATTAATATAGATCATTTTTGACCCCTAGTCTTCTAATAAAAAGTTCAAATTAGCATCTCTAATCTGTTGTGAAGATTGAATGGTCTAATCTTTATTGTTGTTTATTTTATTCCTGATTCACTAAATCTTCAATAAAAAAGTTCTTTTTTTGTTTTTTGTTTGTTTTTTTACTTTTTTTTTTGTATACAATGTGTAGCTCAGTAGCTGCACGTCATATTGTATATAGCTATATCATTTATCATATATAGCTTTACGTATCTATGTACTTTGTATTTACTTCCCTTGCTGGGCCCCACGACTGTTAGACAAAAGTGCTTTTTTATATAACTAAATGACAAGTTATGAAATTTACTAAAAAACAAAGTGCATCATAATTTTATTCTCAAATTCTTATGAGTTGAGAATTTTGAAATTTCTCACCAGTCCTTCAAATCCTAAACAGCCTTGCAATTTGGCCCCTCAATATAAAATGTGTAAACATTGTAGTATCAAAATGTTGGGAAAAGATTTTGGGGTATTGAAGTGAAAGAGGTGTTAACTTTAGGGTATCAAAATGTCAAATAAAAACTTTAGAGTATGGAAGCTAAAAAGTTATAAATTTTAAGATACCAAGGTGCAAATAATTAACATACTTTTAAAAGTGAAATCTTCCAAATCATGCTTTGTTTTGTTATGTAATTAAACTTTATTCATTGCTCGTTTTTTATAAAGCCAAAGTTTTACTCCCATTTACTTTAAAAATCACATAGTTCTATATCTTCTCATACACCTAGAATACGTAATTATCCTTTAAACCCAAACTATACAACATAAAATGTATAGCTAGAAAAAATAGAGTATGTAGCTATACATTCTATAGTTAGTGGCAGAGTTAGAATTTTATCTCTGTGGTGGCCCTATGTAATTATTATGGTTGTATTTAAGGTTTATATTGATAATTTTATACTTCTCGGTAGTGACCTGCCCAAACTTAGTGGTGTCTCAAGTAGCAAAGACAAGTAAAAGTAAATGAAAGAATATATATGTAACTCCGCCATTATATAGTTGTGCCATTGCCTATAGTATGCAACTATATATCTTATAGTAGATAGCTATACATTCTATAATATTTAGCTATACGCATTTTATATTATTAAGTATACACCATGTGGCTATAAGCTTTATATTTTATATTTTGAGTTTAAAGATAGATAATGCAAAACAATAGGATTATAACAAAAATCCATATTCTTAATTGCTCAAGCTCTTGCAAAAATATCTAGGCACGTCATGGGTTGTGGGTCCCACCACTTAGCATGAAATTTTAAAACAAAATGAGGAACGCTATTGGGAACATTGGGCCGTGTGTAGGTGGGGCCCACCAGTTGTTGAAGCACATAGCGCCGGCCAAAACAAGCAGGTCTCCTGGGCTTTTTTATAAAGCTTATGGGTTTTTTTTCTATTAAGCTTACAGATACATAGGGGCAAAAGCGGTAAAGTGAAATTTGGGACCGCAAGAATTGGTTCCGCAAAACGAAATGAGCTGCTTCGACTTTTTAATATAACTAATGATATGCTATTAGATTAGAAAAGGTTGTGCTCGTAGATCATTTTTGAGTTGTTCAATATCACAATCTGGATTCTCTCTAATAAAATATAGAGAACAGAGAGATGACTTCTTCAATAATATCCATTTATCATTTAATAAACAATTATGATTTACTTCAAACGAAAGTGAAAATGAATTTAAACTTTACAAAGGACACGATGCCAATTATATTAAGAATGAATTGTAATCATCAAGATATAATGTCGAATAACTCTTAGTCAGCAAATGATCTTTCGACAACAAAAGTAAAAGTGTCCAGGATCCATATCCCTCTTTACCCAAACTTAGTTTAATTCATGTCAAACCTCTGATATCTTATCATGTTAAAAATATGCACGTCCAGATTCATAATAGCAACCAACCGTGCAAACTTAAGGCGAATTGTTCAGGTTTGATCTAAACTTTATCTTAACTAATATAACTAAATAAAGAACATATTTGTATTCTTCTCGTCACATGCAATTTAACATAATAATGGGATCAAAACCTAAATTTTTAGATCAAATCTGAACAAGAATCGAGTGTTATCTAATCACTAGACAAAAGATTAGATTTATTTAGCATATGGAACTTTATCAATGCAGTTCTTCGATTTCCAATGCAGTTCTTCGATGAAAATCTAGCATGAAAAGCTCTAGTGGAAACATGATAAGCACCAGAAGCAAATGCTAGATTCATACCATGAATTTAGAGATCATCCGTTAACATGCTAACTTTATTAAAAAGCTATATGACTTATTGACCATCAATTCATACAGATTAGAAAGTAAATATGAGTACCATATCATAAACTTATCCCCAAGAAAGGCATACATTGCACACTTATTAATCAATCAGAATTCACTTTCACTAGTACATAAGAACACTAGTGATTGAATGATTCCCAAAGTTTAACAGTATACCGGTAAAAGGTCGACTGTAGTTATCGAGGGCGATGTCAGCGAGATTCCATCCAATCCTTCGCAAAAGCTCCTTATCCGGCATTGATTCTCTGACCCGCTGGACTCCCTTGACCCGCACTGCTTCGTCGACGGAGGTGAGCTTATCCGCCACCACCGAGTAGGCGGATTTGCCAGCGTCCTTCACAGGTTCAGGATCCGGTAACCAATTTTTGAGTGAGTCCGAGGTGGAGGAGATCGCATCCCAGAGTCCCATTATGAATTGGCTTCAACACTCTATCACTCTCCTTTGGTATACTGAATTTGCATTTTTAATTTGTGTAATGTATACTTTTTCCGAATGATCGATTCGTATTCTGAGCCAGACTATGAACCATGAAAGTATTAAAAGAGAAATTATTTTTATTAATGCAGACTTCTCCGTTCCGAGAATGATAGATTAACGAGGCGTTGAAGGGCAATTTTGGAGCGAAAACGGTCAAAGTTGAGTCTAAAAGAGTGCATGATTTATAAGAACAATCCCATAGAGGTCTAAAATATTCAAATTGAAATATCGTAGGTGCCTGAGAAATTGAAATCAAACTTAGTAAGTGTTACAGAATCATGAGAGGCTATTCAAAAAAAGGTTTTGCTATAGTTTACTTGAAGGAGGTCGCAAGCATAAAATTAATCAGTCTCCATTCGCTTCTAAAGGCTTACTCAGAGCTATCATATCAAAATTATCTTGTTTGAAATATTCAAAATCTTATGCCATGATGTTTGCTAGCTATCCAAATTCATCTCATCACTTGTTACACCAACAAATGAAGAGATCATTTTCTAAGCTATTTTGATCCACCCCACCGATAACAATATCTGATAATCATCTGATCATCTTTCCTAATTTAATATTAAACTTCAAAATCATACCTTAAAATTAGATCATCTTACTTATGACAGACAATTTCCTCACAATTTTTGTTTTTCCTTTTACTTTTTTTTCCTGCTTTTATCTCTTATTAATCGGAAAGAAAATGAGAGACAATTTCCTCACAATTTTTGTTTTTCCTTTTACCTTTTTTTTCCTGCTTTTATCTCTATTAATCAGAAAGAAAATGAGAGAGAGAGAGAGAGAGAAAGAGAGAGAGAGAGAGAGAGAGAGATTGTGTTTTTTCCTGGTAATACTTTTTTTTTTCTTTTACTCCTCTTTTTTCTTTTATCTCTTGTGGGTTAGAGAGATAGACAGAGAGAGAAAGAGAGATGTCGCCGTGTGGGTTTAAGAAAAGGGCCTCTTGTAAAGAATTGAAGGTGAGGTTGCCCGATCTCTTTTTTAATAGAAACTAGTTAGGAAGGCACGTACGTTGTACGTGCTTTCATTTTAATTATAGTTTGGGGTAGCTCTGGCTATAATACTACTAGAATTTTCGTACTGAAAAAGTTTGGTGTAGTTCTAGCTATAATACTACTAAAATTTAAAAAGTTAGGTGTAACTCTAGTTATAATACTACTGGAACTTTTGTACTAAAAAGTTTGGTGTAGCTCTAGCTATAATAGTATTAAATTTTTGTAATGAAAATTTCAACTTGAAATTAATATAGATCATTTTGACCCCTTGTCCTCTAATAAAAGTTCAAATTAGCATCTCTAATCTGTTGTGAAGATTGAATGGTCTAATCTTTATTGTTGTTTATTTTATTCCTGATTCACTAAATCTTCAATAAAAAAGTTCTTTTTTTGTTTTTTGTTTGTTTTTTTTACTTTTTTTTTTGTATACAATGTGTAGCTCAGTAGCTGCACGTCATATTGTATGTAGCTATATCATTTACCATATATAGCTTTACGTGATCTATGTACTTTGTATTTACTTCCCTTCTTTGGGCCCCACATTTGTTAGACAAAAGTGCTTTTTTATATAACTAAATGACAAGTTATGAAATTTACTAAAAAACAAAGTGCATCATAATTTTATTCTCAAATTCTTATGAGTTGAGAATTTTGAAATTTCTCACCAGTCCTTCAAATCCTAAACAGCCTTGCAATTTGGCCCCTCAATATAAAATGTGTAAACATTGTAGTATCAAAATGTTGGGAAAAGATTTTGGGGTATCGAAGTGAAAGACGTGTTAACTTTAGGGTATCAAAGTGTCAAATAAAAACTTTAGAGTATGGAAGTTAAAAAAGTTATAAATTTTAAGATACCAAGGTGCAAATAATTAACATACTTTTAAAAGTGAAATCTTCCAAATCATGCTTTGTTTTGTTATATATCTAAACTTTATTAAATGTTGGTGTTTTTTATAAAGCCAAAGTTTTACTCCCATTTACTTTAAAAATCACATAGTTCTATATCTTCTCATACACCTAGAATACGTAATTATCCTTTAAACCCAAACTATACAACATAAAATGTATAGCTAGAAAAAATAGAGTATGTAGCTATACATTCTATAGTTAGTGGCGGAGTTAGAATTTTATCTCTGTGGTGGCCCTATGTAATTATTATGGTTGTATTTAAGGTTGATATTGATAATTTTATACTTCTCGGTAGTGACCTGCCCAAACTTAGTGGTGTCTCAAGTAGCAAAGACAAGTAAAAGTAAATGAAAGAATATATGTAACAACGCCATTATATAGTTGTGCCACTGCCTATAGTATGCAACTATATATCTTATAGTAGATAGCTATACATTCTATAATATTTAGTTATACGCATTTTATATTATTAAGTATACACCATGTGGCTATAAGCTTTATATTTTATATTTTGAGTTTAAAGATAGATAATGTAAAACAATAGGATTATAACAAAAATCCCTATTCTTAATAGCTCAAGCTCTTGCAAAAATATCTAGGCACGTCACGGGTTGTGGGTCCCACCACTTAGCATGAAATTTTAAAACAAAATGAGGAACGCTATTGGGGACATTGGGCCGTGTGTAGGTGGGGCCCACCAGTTGTTGAAGCACATAGCGCCGACCAAAACAAGCAGGTCTCCTGGGCTTTTTTATAAAGCTTATGGGCTTTTTTCTATAAAGCTTACAGATACAGAGG
This sequence comes from Asparagus setaceus, assembly GCA_012295165.1. Lineage (NCBI taxonomy): Eukaryota > Viridiplantae > Streptophyta > Magnoliopsida > Asparagales > Asparagaceae > Asparagus > Asparagus setaceus. Next base: position 52,617,409 of record CM022706.1, on the reverse strand, counting down.
GGCAAAAGCGGTAAAGTGAAATTTGGGACCGCAAGAATTGGTTCCGCAAAACGAAATGAGCTGCTTCGACTTTTTAATATAACTAATGATATGCTACTAGATTAGAAAAGGTTGTGCTCGTAGCTCATTTTTGAGTTGTTCAATATCACAATCTGGATTCTCTCTAATAAAATATAGAGAACAGAGAGATGACTTCTTCAATAATATCCATTTATCATTTAATAAACAATTATGATTTACGTCAAACGAAAGTGAAAATGAATTTAAACTTTACAAAGGACACGATGCCAATTATATTAAGAATGAATTGTAATCATCAAGATATAGTGTCGAATAACTCTTAGTCGGCAAATGATCTTTCGACAACAAAAGTAAAAGTGTCCAGGATCCATATCCCTCTTTACCCAAACTTAGTTTAATTCATGTCAAACCTCTGATACCTTATCACAGCAAACTAATTCATGGCAAAACCATCAATTGTCTGCATTTCTCCCAGAATAAGAATAATAGAGGCACAGATCAAGAAAGAGTGAGTCATGCCAAAAGTTCTTTTGGATGTTAGTCCCTTTAATCTGTCATATTTTCAAATTAGTACCTCAAATCATTGATTGCTACTTGGTCTCCTGGTTATCAAAATTTGTTCCAGATTAACTTCAGAACTAGGGGACCTAATAGCAATTTCAACTATTTGAGACTTATTTCAAAATGCTAGGTGGAGTGTTATTACTTCTCACAAGACTAATTTCTCATTTATAATTATTCCTGAAATTTTTTCTTCAGAACTAGGTAAGTATTGCATTGCAATCAAGAAATGAACATCATCGTCGTCTAACAAACTCGAGCAGGAATCCAATGGAAATTGCAAGCTTTTGTGGGTAGAATGAGAAACCACAGTAAATTTATCTAAATATTAATGCATATTCACCGCACCACAGTAAATTTCCCAAGAAAAAATATTAATAATAGCAACTCACGAAAACTACCAATTTCTTTTGAGTTTCCTCTGCACTTGGGGATCTCGCGGTCTTCTTTGTTCGAGGTCGAGATCTTCTTCTTTGGGATGCCTAATTTCAGAAGGAGATCGCTATAATTAGGGTTAGTTTTAGGGTTTAGGGTTTCATTGACGAGAGGAAGAAGAGAGTATCGGACAATGATGCTGAGCGAGGCGAGAGAACGTTTTCTGATTCGCTGACGTGTTCAGTCCCTTTAGTCCCACATCGGTGGGATTGAAGGATTAAAGGCAGTTAATCTACCATCGCTTTGTAGTAGTCATCGCCGAGCTCAGAAGAGCGATGAAGTAAAATGTTGGATGTACGGTTAGATTGGGTGACTGTTGTTGAGGTTGAGGACTACATATGGAAAACTATATGGAGATTACGGCAAGGCATATACATACAACAAATGAATTATTATGGAACTATTCACGGAAAACTACATAATACTATATGGAACTATATGAAACATACATACCTACAAACTGTAAGGAACAAAAGCTACTATGATAACAATGTGGAACATATGCATACATGAACAAAGTCCGGCTCCAACTAATCCCTCTCTAACTGTACACCCAACATTTTTTGTAGTTGTTGCAAGTATTTCACATCATCTCCATCGGATCGAGGCTACAAGCACCGCGACTCGGCCCGCCATTCTAGCCGACAACTCACGAAGCCAACTAAAAGGCGGTGTTTGCCGCCTCCGCCGACTAGTAACGATTCAAAGATAGACGACTCGAGCTACTCCTGCGGTCGACCCAATAGACCGACAACTTGCGGCCGACCGAAAAGGCGATACCTGTCGACCTACCCATCAGATCGAGGCTACAAGCACCCCGACTCGGCCTGCCATTCTAGCCGACAACTCGCGAAGCCAACTAAAAGGCGGTGTTTGCCGCCTCCGCCGACTAGTAACGATTCAAAGATAGACGACTCGAGCTACTCCTGCGGTCGACCCAATAGACCGACAACTTGCGAAGCCGACTGAAAAGGCGATACTTATCGACCTACCCATCAGATCGAGGCTACAAGCACCTGCACTCGGCCTGCCATTCTAGCCGACAACTCACGAAGCCAACTAAAAGGCGGTGTTTGCCGCCTCCGCCGACTAGTAACGATTCAAAGATAGACGACTCGAGCTACTCCTGCGGTCGACCCAATAGACCGACAACTTGCGAAGCCGACTGAAAAGGCGATACTTATCGACCTACCCATCAGATCGAGGCTACAAGCACCCGCACTCGGCCTGCCATTCTAGCCGACAACTCACGAAGCCAACTAAAAGGCGGTGTTTGCCGCCTCCGCCGACTAGTAACGATTCAAAGATAGACGACTCGAGCTACTCCTGCGGTCGACCCAATAGACCGACAACTTGCGGCCGACCGAAAAGGCGATACTTATCGACCTACCCATCGATCGAGGCTACAAGCACCGCGACTCGGCCCGCCATTCTAGCCGACAACTCACGAAGCCAACTAAAAGGCGGTGTTTGCCGCCTCCGCCGACTAGTAACGATTCAAAGATAGACGACTCGAGCTACTCCTGCGGTCGACCCAATAGACCGACAACTTGCGGCCGACCGAAAAGGCGATACTTATCGACCTACCCATCGATCGAGGCTACAAGCACCGCGACTCGGCCCGCCATTCTAGCCGACAACTCACGGCCAACTAAAAGGCGGTGTTTGCCGCCTCCGCCGACTAGTAACGATTCAAAGATAGACGACTCGAGCTACTCCTGCGGTCGACCCAATAGACCGACAACTTGCGGCCGACCGAAAAGGCGATACTTATCGACCTACCCATCGATCGAGGCTACAAGCACCGCGACTCGGCCCGCCATTCTAGCCGACAACTCACGGCCAACTAAAAGGCGGTGTTTGCCGCCTCCGCCGACTAGTAACGATTCAAAGATAGACGACTCGAGCTACTCCTGCGGTCGACCCAATAGACCGACAACTTGCGGCCGACCGAAAAGGCGATACTTATCGACCTACCCATCGATCGAGGCTACAAGCACCGCGACTCGGCCCGCCATTCTAGCCGACAACTCACGGCCAACTAAAAGGCGGTGTTTGCCGCCTCCGCCGACTAGTAACGATTCAAAGATAGACGACTCGAGCTACTCCTGCGGTCGACCCAATAGACCGACAACTTGCGGCCGACCGAAAAGGCGATACTTATCGACCTACCCATCGATCGAGGCTACAAGCACCGCGACTCGGCCCGCCATTCTAGCCGACAACTCACGGCCAACTAAAAGGCGGTGTTTGCCGCCTCCGCCGACTAGTAACGATTCAAAGATAGACGACTCGAGCTACTCCTGCGGTCGACCCAATAGACCGACAACTTGCGAAGCCGACTGAAAAGGCGATACTTATCGACCTACCCATCAGATCGAGGCTACAAGCACCGCGACTCGGCCCGCCATTCTAGCCGACAACTCACGGCCAACTAAAAGGCGGTGTTTGCCGCCTCCGCCGACTAGTAACGATTCAGAGATAGACGACTCGAGCTGCTGCTGCGGTCGACCCAATAGACCGACAACTTGCGGCCGACCGAAAAGGCGATACTTATCGACCTACCCATCGATCGAGGCTACAAGCACCGCGACTCGGCCCGCCATTCTAGCCGACAACTCACGGCCAACTAAAAGGCGGTGTTTGCCGCCTCCGCCGACGAGTAAAGGGCGGTGTGCCTTCGAACCCCCCCGCCGACAGCCGACAACCCCCGCCTTAAATGTGCTGTCAGAATCATCTTTGCTCTAGCTCTCGTAGTCTTTATGACTCATCGGACCTAGTCAGTACTAAACACCTCCTGTCGCCCTCACATTAAATGCCTGGATGACTCACCCCCTTCAGCGGCCGACACTTGTAAAGTAGATGATGACCGAGCCGCCACCTGGACTCGGCCAAAGTTACCTATCTGCCCTTCTGATCTACTATAAAAAAAAGCTGTGCTGCCTAAGGTAACTTCTTCTGATCCTAGGCAACTCTGAGCAAACTTTCACCACTTATCTCCTATTTTCCCAATCAAGTTCAAATATTGACTTGATTGTCGGAGAAACAACCGAAGAACCTAACTCTGGTCTCTCACGAGTTCTTCATGTGCAGGAAAGGACTTCTGGCTCTAGAACCAGTCATCTGAGGAAGCTTGAGGACCCTAACACCACCATAATCCACAAACAAACCCCTTGTTTGATAACTAACACCACCATAATCCACAAACAAACCCCCTGTTTGATAACTGACATCAACAACTTCTACTTTATATATGAATCAATGTTAGCTAATCAATGCACAACACAAATATTAGCCTATCTCCCCTACCTTCCCTACGTTTGACATTGCACGACAAATTTTGGAATTGTTTTTCTCACAAGAACATTTTAGTTAGGTAAGGAGGTCCCTTTAAAAATTTAAACTTTAGAGAAGTTTTGTGAGACACCCTAAAGTTTATAGAGATTTTGTGAGATAAAAAAAGTCAAGGGAATTCATGTGGAAAACACCCAAAGTTCATGGTGGTTGAGTGAATTAACCCTTTTCGTCCGAGAACTTTTCGTCCAAGGAAGTCGCGCTCAATACCTACTTTGGCACCAACAAGCAATTCATTGACTTTCGAATATGCTCAAACCAGTAGATGAGGTCCATAGAGCTCTAAAAAGACCCAACCAACTTACACAAAATCAAGATTATGACACTCTCTTGGAATCTGTTTTCTCTCATTATTGGGCGTCTCTTTGCTTACTCCACATCCGTGAAACTCAATGATCTTAGTATGCTATATAATTTATTTATTTCGTTTTGAAATTCTAGCTACATTAATTCATTATTTCCTTTGGCATAAAAATTTTTGAAAGTATTTTTTAATATTTAGCAAAATGACCGTTGCTATTTTTCGAAGCCAACTAAAAGGCGGTGTTTGCCGCCTCCCGCCGACTAGTAACGATTCAAAGATAGACGACTCGAGCTACTCCTGCGGTCGACCCAATAGACCGACAACTTATGGCCGATCGAAAAGGCGATACTTATCGACCTACCCATCGATCGAGGCTACAAGCACCGCGACTCGGCCTACCATTCCACCGACAACTCACGGCCAACTAAAAGGCGGTGTTTGCCGCCTCCCGCCGACTAGTAACGATTCAAAGATAGACGACTCGAGCTACTCCTGCGGTCGACCCAATAGACCGACAACTTATGGCCGATCGAAAAGGCGATACTTATCGACCTACCCATCGATCGAGGCTACAAGCACCGCGACTCGGCCTACCATTCCACCGACAACTCACGGCCAACTAAAAGGCGGTGTTTGCCTCCTCCGCCGACTAGTAACGATTCAAAGATAGACGACTCGAGCTACTCCTGCGGTCGACCCAATAGACCGACAACTTATGGCCGATCGAAAAGGCGATACTTATCGACCTACCCATCGATCGAGGCTACAAGCACCGCGACTCGGCCTACCATTCCACCGACAACTCACGGCCAACTAAAAGGCGGTGTTTGCCTCCTCCGCCGACTAGTAACGATTCAAAGATAGACGACTCGAGCTACTCCTGCGGTCGACCCAATAGACCGACAACTTATGGCCGATCGAAAAGGCGATACTTATCGACCTACCCATCGATCGAGGCTACAAGCACCGCGACTCGGCCTACCATTCCACCGACAACTCACGGCCAACTAAAAGGCTGTGTTTGCCGGCCTCCCGTCAGACTAGTAACGTATTCAAAGATAGACGACTCGAGCTACTCCTGCGGTCGACCCAATAGACCGACAACTTGCGAAGCCGACTGAAAAGGCGATACTTATCGACCTACCCATCAGATCGAGGCTACAAGCACCTGCACTCGGCCTACCATTCCAGCCGACAACTCACGAAGCCAACTAAAAAGGCGGTGTTTGCCGGCCTCCCGTCAGACGAGTAAAGGGGCGGTGTGCCTTCGAACCCCCCCGCCGACAGCCGACAACCCCCGCCTTAAATGTGTTGTCAGAATCATCATGGCTCTAGCCCCCGTAGTCTTTATGACTCATCGGACCTAGTTAGCACTAAGCACCTCCTGCCACCCTCACATTAAACGCTTGGATGACTCACCCCCTTCAGCGGCCGACACTTGTAAAGTAGATGATGACCGAGCCGCCAGCTGGACTCGGCCAAAGTTACCTATCTGCCCTTCTGATCTACTATAAAAAAAAGCTGTGCTGCCTAAGGTAACTTCTTCTGATCCTAGGCAACTCTGAGCAAACTTTCACCACTTATCTCCTATTTTCCCAATCAAGTTCAAATATTGACTTGATTGTCGGAGAAACAACCGAAGAACCTAACTCTGGTCTCTCACGAGTTCTTCATGTGCAGGAAAGGACTTCTGGCTCTAGAACCAGTCATCTGAGGAAGCTTGAGGACCCTAACACCACCATAATCCACAAACAAACCCCTTGTTTGATAACTAACACCACCATAATCCACAAACAAACCCCTTGTTTGATAACTAACACCACCATAATCCACAAACAAACCCCTTGTTTGATAACTAACACCACCATAATCCACAAACAAACCCCTTGTTTGATAACTAACACCACCATAATCCACAAACAAACCCCTTGTTTGATAACTAACACCACCATAATCCACAAACAAACCCCTTGTTTGATAACTAACACCACCATAATCCACAAACAAACCCCTTGTTTGATAACTAACACCACCATAATCCACAAACAAACCCCTTGTTTGATAACTAACACCACCATAATCCACAAACAAACCCCTTGTTTGATAACTAACACCACCATAATCCACAAACAAACCCCTTGTTTGATAACTAACACCACCATAATCCACAAACAAACCCCTTGTTTGATAACTAACACCACCATAATCCACAAACAAACCCCTTGTTTGATAACTAACACCACCATAATCCACAAACAAACCCCTTGTTTGATAACTAACACCACCATAATCCACAAACAAACCCCTTGTTTGATAACTAACACCACCATAATCCACAAACAAACCCCTTGTTTGATAACTAACACCACCATAATCCACAAACAAACCCCTTGTTTGATAACTAACACCACCATAATCCACAAACAAACCCCTTGTTTGATAACTAACACCACCATAATCCACAAACAAACCCCCTGCTTGATAACCGACATCAACAACTTCTACTTTATATATGAATCAATGTTAGCTAATCAATGCACAACACAAATATTAGCCTATCTCCCTACCTTCCCTACGTTTGACATTGCACGACAAATTTTGGAATTGTTTTTCTCACAAGAACATTTTAGTTAGGTAAGGAGGTCCTTTAAAATTTAAACTTTAGAGAAGTTTTGTGAGACACCCTAAAGTTTATAGAGATTTTGTGAGATAAAAAGTCAAGGGAATTCATGTGGAAAACACCCAAAGTTCATGGTGGTTGAGTGAATTAACCCTTTTCGTCCGAGAACTTTTCGTCCAAGGAAGTCGCGCTCAATACCTACTTTGGCACCAACAAGCAATTCATTGACTTTCGAATATGCTCAAACCAGTAGATGAGGTCCATAGAGCTCTAAAAAGACCCAACCAACTTACACAAAATCAAGATTATGACACTCTCTTGGAATCTGTTTTCTCTCATTATTGGGCGTCTCTTTGCTTACTCCACATCCGTGAAACTCAATGATCTTAGTATGCTATATAATTTATTTATTTCGTTTTGAAATTCTAGCTACATTAATTCATTATTTCCTTTGGCATATTTTTCAGATGGAGAATTTTTTGAAAGAGGTATTTTTTTATAAATATTTAGCAAAACGGTCGTTTTTGCTAAATATTTATCAAATTGGGTCTCTTTCAAAAAATTCTCCTTTTCAGATTGGTATATTTGGTTCACTTTATGCTTCGGCTGTTGCTAAGCTAGGATTGACAGCATACATACATACGTGAACTATGAGAGAGATTGTATGGTCAAAATATGCGAAAACGGATATTTAAGACTTTGCACATATGCCCATGAGCGGTATGAAAGCAAATAAGAATATTTGCAAATTAGCCCTTAGCCTATAAATATTCTCTTATTCTCAAACCTTATCTTTTTCCCAAACCCTCAAAAAATTTGTCAGGAGTTCTTCACCGGGACCGGCTGAACCAATAAAGAGGAGAAGGAGGAAGAGAAATTTTGACATTATTGCTGACTTTACAGTGTGGTAAGCCGACTTTGTTGATGATACAGTCTTTCTGATTTTAACCAAAGTTGACTTTACAATGTAGTACGCCGACTTTGCTTGTTTAAGCCGACCGCCCAAATCCTTAAGCCGACTTTACCTGTAGTTTTAGAAATCAGACTTTCTAAGTGCATGTCAAAGCTGAGTTTATAGGGTAGTAATGTCAAATATTACCGATTAAGTGCGTATCGCTCGCTTTATTAGGCACCAATTGCACTGAACGGCGAACGAGCTTATGCTGCTCGTGAAGGATAAAATAATGAATGTGGGCCCCACAAAATAATATAAAATTGATGCATAGTATTTTTCCAAACACTATAAATAGGTCCAGAAATCCTTCAGTTCATATCATCCCGAAAACAACAATTCCTCTGCATATAGAAGAGTGAGAGAGAAAATAATAGAGAGAGTATCTCCTTGTAAGAAGAGAGATTGTAATCTCCTAAGTTTTTCCTCATAGTGAATTCTTCTATCCTTGCCCGTGGTTTTTACCCCAAATTCATTTAGGGGGTTTTCCATGTAAATCTGTGTGTTCTTTATTACTTCTGCACTATTTTATCTGCGACCCTGCTCTATTGGGTCCTGGGTTTGTTCCAACAAGTGGTATCAGAGACTGACTTAGGGTATTTATATCTGCTTATCGTATGCTCTGTAACTGCCACCAAAGGTGGGTCCTTCACATCAAAAAATAAGCTAGATATCATTTACTCTCTGAAAGGTACCGGGTACTATTCACGAATACTGCATCGCTCATTAGCACGGTTACTATTCACGAATACTAGCATCGCTTATAAATACTGCATCGCTCACGGAAATAGTAAGGAGCTACCGCTCGTGGTAGAAGTAATGGCGCGGTTCGAGAATTTCAAGATCGAAATTCAACGGAGCAATTTCGTTATGAAAGTTGAAGATAAAGGCTATCTTGAGAAAAGATAATTGCCTAGCGCCATCGGTGAAAGGCGGCGGACATCACGATGATAAGAAGTGGAACGAAATGGACGGAATGCTATAGCAAATCTCCATCCGCATTAGCAGACGGGTGCTATCCAAAGATATAGGAGAAGAAGACAAAGAAAGGAGATCCGGGACACTCTAACAAAGCTATATGAGGCGAATCCTCGCGACAATAAAATCTTCTTAAAAGAAGACTTTACACTCTCCGGATGGCGGAATCTACATCGGTGACCGACCACATCAACACCCTAAGCACATTGTTCTCCCACCACAACGCTGGGACATGCAATCGGGTGAATGAACGCGGCGGAGCTTCTACTTCAGAGTCTACCGACTCGTATGATCAACTCATCATCAACCTCACAAATAACGCCCTTGCGGAGAAGCTAGTTTTCGACGACGTTGCGTACCGCTCGCAGAAGAAAATCGGCGCAAGAATAAAGAAGACAGGCTGGCAAGTTCGCAGCAAGCGGAGGCCTTATCGGTGACGAGAGGAAGATCAACGGAACCAGGCTCCAGTGGGAGACATGCTCGTGGTAGATCAAAGTCAAGGAGTAAGAAGCATATCAAATGCTACAACTGTCACAAAAAGGGGCACGTCAAGTCGGAGTGTTGGCACAACAAGAAGAGTGATGACAAAACGTCTTCAGAGCCATCAACATCTCAAGGATGCGTTGTCAGCACATCAGACGATGGTGAAATCTTATACAGTGGAGCAAACACTGTTGATGAAGGCAGGAAGAGATTTGCTGATGTCTGGCTTTTAGATTTAGCAGCTTCTTGGCACATGACCTTTCGGAGGGAATGGTTCCATAAATATGAACCTATCTCAGGGGGATCTGTATTCATGGGAAATGACCATGCCTTAGAGATTTCTGGTATTGGTACTGTCAAAATTAAAATATTTGATGGTACAATACGCACCATTCAAGATGTACGACATGTGAAGGGCTTGAAGAAGAATCTATTGTCTTTGGGACAATTAGATGAGCTCGGATGCAAGACCCATATAGAAAATGGGATCATGAAGATTGTTAGAGGCGCGCTTGTTGTGATCAAAGGAGAAAAGATAGCTGCAAATCTATACATGCTCAAGGGAGAAACCCTGCAGGAAGCTGATTCATGTGTGGCATTAACCAGCCGTGGAGAAGAAGAAACCATGATGTGACATCGTAAACTAGGCCACATGTCAGAATGAAGTTTGAAGATTCTCTCCGATCAGAACCTGCTTCCTGGGCTCAAATCGATAGCTCTTCCGTTTTGTGAGCATTGTGTTACGAGCTGTTGATTTATATATTCTCAAGATTATATTTTGATGATAACAATATGTGTTCTATATATATGTTTTTGTGTGGTATAACTTGTTGATGCAGATATCATATATATCAAATTTGGACTCAAGGCATTATGGAGTATTGAAGATGAAAAGCAAGATGAAATACAAAGAACAATGTAATTTTTCTCTTCTTTACTTAGAATATATTGTACAAGCCTTGATCACACACACACATGCATATTTAGAACACACTAACACATGCTTAGTGTGTTGGTTAATTATAGAAATCCCTATATTAACCATTAGAGTTTTAAGTTTAAAACAATTCATTTATAAACTTTTAAGTCCGAGTAGTCGACCAATTCAAACTATAGTCGACTAATTACTTAATTTAATGAATATATAAGTTTCTCAGAAGTTTACGATTAGTCGACCAATGCTATTAATAATCGACTAATGAAAACTTAAACAATCTTTCGTAATCAGAAGTTTACGATTAGTCGACTAATCTTATATAGTAGTCGACTACTAATGCTTGAATTGCATTTACGTAATTTGTGTAAACACGCATTAGTCGACTAATAAAAATAGTAGTCGACTACTAATGCTTGAATTGCATTTACAGAATCTGTGTAAACACAGATTAGTCGACTAATCTTATATAGTAGTCGACTATAATACAGTTTTATGACTGTTCAGAATTTGAATCTTTAAACGTTTTTTAACAGTTTTTCTTTGTTTTGAATGGGTGTCTTTCAAGACATATAAATGGTAAAATTGCGTAAAAGTGACACGAAATTCTCATATACATTAACTTGAACTTTTGAAAAGAAAAGTGTGTGTTCAAAGATTCAAAAAGCAAAAACTGTTCTTGACATTCAAAAGAGAAAAATATTTTTGAGATTAAAGAAATTCCTAAGCCACTACTGCATATCATCTACACATCAAGGCTTATAGGATCTTGTACGTTGTTGTTTTCAAAGGAGATTCTCAGGTGTGAGAATTGTGAATCTCAGGTTTGAGATTGTTGCAATTTGCATGGTCTTGCAAATTGGTCAGGTTTGATTCTTTGATTTTGTAAGGGTATTTCAAAATCATAGTGGAAACTCTCAAGCGGGATTTGCTTGGGGACTGGATGTACACCGGGGAGGTGGAACCAGTATAAATATCTGTGTTTGCGATTGTGAATTTTCTGTATTTGTGCTATCTTTTTGCAATTTATAATCTATCTTGCATAAAATTTTATAAAACACTATTCACCCCCCCTCTAGTGTTTAAGTGTGATCAGATCTACGATCCTACATTTGGTATCAGAGCAAGGTAAAAGATGGCATCTTCTTCTGATCAGAATTCACAATTCAAAGAAGGTCATTCAACAAATCGTCCACCAATGTTTGATGGACTCAACTACAACTATTGGAAGTGCGTAATGAAAATCTATCTTCAATCAATTGGATACTAACTTTGGAACATTGTAGAGACAAGATATGAGAAGCCAACTACTCTTTTTAGAATGGACTACAAAGACAAAGGAACAATGCAAATTTGGACTCAAGGCATTATGGAGTATTGAAGATGAAAAGCAAGATGAAATACAAAGAACAATGTAATTTTTCTCTTCTTTACTTAGAATATATTGTACAAGCCTTGATCACACACACACATGCATATTTAGAACACACTAACACATGCTTAGTGTGTTGGTTAATTATAGAAATCCCTATATTAACCATTAGAGTTTTAAGTTTAAAACAATTCATTTATAAACTTTTAAGTCGAGTAGTCGACCAATTCAAACTATAGTCGACTAATTACATAATTTAATGAATATATAAGTTTCTCAGAAGTTTACGATTAGTCGACTAATCTTATATAGTAGTCGACTACTAATGCTTGAATTGCATTTACGTAATTTGTGTAAACACGCATTAGTCGACTAATAAAAATAGTAGTCGACTACTAATGCTTGAATTGCATTTACGTAATTTGTGTAAACACGCATTAGTCGACTAATAAAAATAGTAGTCGACTATAATACGCTTTTATGACTGCTCGTAATTTGAATCTTTAAACGCTTTTTAACAGCTTTTCTTTGTTTTGAATGGGTGTCTTTCAAGACATATAAATGGTAAAATTGCGTAAAAGTGACACGAAATTCTCATATACATTAACTTGAACTTTTGAAAAGAAAAGTGTGTGTTCAAAGATTCAAAAAGCAAAAACTGTTCTTGACATTCAAAAGAGAAAAATATTTTTGAGATTAAAGAAATTCCTAAGCCACTACTGCATATCATCTACACATCAAGGCTTATAGGATCTTGTACGTTGTTGTTTTCAAAGGAGATTCTCAGGTGTGAGAATTGTGAATCTCAGGTTTGAGATTGTTGCAATTTGCATGGTCTTGCAAATTGGTCAGGTTTGATTCTTTGATTTTGTAAGGGTATTTCAAAATCATAGTGGAAACTCTCAAGCGGGATTTGCTTGGGGACTGGATGTACACCGGGGAGGTGGAACCAGTATAAATATCTGTGTTTGCGATTGTGAATTTTCTGAGATTTGTGCTATCTTTTTGCAATTTATAATCTATCTTGCATAAAATTTTATAAAACACTATTCACCCCCCCTCTAGTGTTTAAGTGTGATCAGATCTACGATCCTACATTTGGTATCAGAGCAAGGTAAAAGATGGCATCTTCTTCTGATCAGAATTCACAATTCAAAGAAGGTCATTCAACAAATCGTCCACCAATGTTTGATGGACTCAACTACAACTATTGGAAGTGCGTAATGAAAATCTATCTTCAATCAATTGGATACTAACTTTGGAACATTGTAGAGACAAGATATGAGAAGCCAACTACTCTTTTTCGAATGGACTACAAAGACAAAGGAACAATGCAAATTTGGACTCCAAAGCAATGAATGCTTTATTTTGTGCACTTGATCGAAATGAGTTCAACCGAAAGTGTCAACAAATAAATCGATATGATATTTGGCACACACTCGAGGTAACGATGAAGGTACAAATAAAGTAAAAGAGTCTAAAATTTCGTTCTTGTCCACAGTTTGAATTGTTCCTGATGAAAGAAAATGAGACAATTGGAGAAATGTTCACAAGATTTACGATATCACTAATACTCTAATTGGACTTGGAAAACCTATACACAAGTGGAAATGGTGCTAAAAATTCTTCGCCACTTACTCCAAAATGGGAAAAGAAAATTACAAATGATAGAAGAAGCAAATGATTTATCAACATTGTCGTGGAAAATTTAATTGGAAATTTAATGGCATACTAAGTTCAAATCGAAGATAGAAAGAATGAAGATGAAACGAAAAACAAGAAAGTTCTTGCATTCAACATCACATCCGATAAGGAAGATTCAGATAATGAAGATGAAGAAATGAGCATGTTTGCACGCTAAATTTCAAAATTTATAAAACAAGGTAAGTTTAAATCTAAATTTTCAAATTCAATAACTCACCGCTTGTTTCAAGTGTAACAAAGCAGTCATATGAAGAAAGATTGTCCTTTATTGAAGAATAAGCAAAAGTCAAATCATTTCAATAATTTCAACTCTACTCAAAATAACAAGAAAAGAAAGGCAATGGCAAAGAACTTGGGATGACAAGGATGACTCTTCATCCGATGAAGAAAATGAAGAAAATGAAAGTGCTCATATGTGTTTCATGGCCCAAGATGAGGTAAATGATAATGATGAACTTTTAGATGCATTTAATGAATTATATGAAACTTTTGTAAGGTTGAAAGTCTCACATAATTTTCTTTAAAATGAAAATAAGAGATTATTAGAGGAAATTTCTGATTTAAATTCTTCTTATGTTAATTCACAAGAAATTAAATTAAAAGAAGAAAATGAAAATTTACTCAAAGAAAATTATTTTTAACTAATGAAAATTTGTATCTAAAATCGAATGTAATAATTTAAAGACTCAGATTAGTATTTTAGATAAAGATATTTCTTTGATTAAATCAAAATATGATGACATATATTTAAATGTTAGTAAGTTTAATAAAGGTAAAGAAAATTTAAAAACTTTACTTTCTTATCAAAAAGAAACTCAAAAGACAAAAGGATTGGGTTTTCAAGTTGAAAAGATATTCATAAGAAAACCACTTTTGTAAAATCATCTTCATTAGTATATAAACAAAATGTTAAAAATAATATTTTAAATAAAAGAAAACCAAAATATTTATCTATTTGGGTTCCTAAAGTTTTAAATTATAATAAGAAAAAGTCTTATATTTTTAGCTTTATTAAAGATATTTGCTTATCATCTAATTACATAGGAAAATCAAACTCTTCATGGGTTTGGTTTCCTAAAGACTAATTTTAAGGACCCAATGTAAAATGGGTACCAAGATTATAAATATTTATCTTTTCAGTACCAAAGAAAGATAGATGGATCTTAGATAGTGGTTGTTCAAAACATATGACAGGGAACATTCAATTATTGTCATCAATTCAAGACAAAGATGGTGGTACCACCTTTGGAGACAATAACAAAGGAAAGGTGATTGGTATTGGCACCGTTGGTAATTCTAATAAACCTATTATTAATAATGTTTTATTAGTCGAAGGTCTTAAACATAATCTGCTTAGTATAAGTCAACTTTGTGATAAAGGTTTTAAAATTGTCTTCAAAAAGATTCTTGCTTAATTTATGATAATGATTGGTCTACAATTTTATATAAAGGTCATAGAAAGAATAATATATATGTTTTATCTTTAAATAATATTTCAAATGAACACTGCCTTATTGCATCTTCAAATGATTCTATATTATGGCATAAACGTTTTGGTCATGTTAATTTTAAACATATTTCTAAAATTTCTAAATATGATTTAGTAAATGGTTTACCTAAGCTTTCTTATAAAAATAATTTTTGTGATGCATGTCAACAAGGCAAAATGCATAAATCTTCTTTTAAATCTAAAAATATTATTTCTACTAGTAAACCACTTGAATTACTTCATATTGATCTCTTTGGTCCTTCTAGGATAGCATCTTTAAATGGAAGTAAATATGCATTTGTAATTGTTGATGATTTTTCAAGATTTACTTGGGTAATATTTCTTAAAAATAAAAATGAGGCTTTTAATGAGTTTTCTATATTTTGTAAAAGAATTCAAAATCAAAAATCTCTTTCTATAGTTACTATAATGAGTGATCATGGAGGAGAATTTGAAAATGAACTTTTGCAAATTTTGTGATAAAATGGTATTTCACATACATTTTCTTTTCCTAGAGCAGCTCCACAAAATAGAGTTGTAGAAAGAAAGAATAGGACATTATAAGAATGTGCTAGAACAATGTTATGTGATAGTAATTTACCAAAATATTTTTGGGCGTAAGTCGCCTCAACAAAGATGCTATGTTTTAAATAGAGTTTTATTAAGACCTATTTTAAACAAAACATCATATGAATTATTTTATAATAAAATTCCTAAAGTTTCATATTTTAAAGTTTTTGGTTGTAAGTGTTTTATATTAAATACAAAAGATAATTTAGATAAATTTGATTCTAAATCGATGAAGGAATTTTTGTCTGATATTCTAATCATAGTAAAGCATATAGAATATATAATAAAAGAACCTTAGTCATTGAAGAATCTATGCATGTTTCTTTTGATGAAAATTTTATAAAAACACCTTCTATTTCAAGTAATGATGATGATTTAATTGATACTATTCATGATACTCCTATGTTAGATATTTCAAAAGATGAAAATTTACAAAATGAATTACCAAAGAGTTTTGTAGAAGTTAAAAATCATCCACATGATTTGATTATTGGAAATATATCTGATAAAGTATCTACTAGATCTCATTTTAATTTAATAGTTCATGTTGCATTTGTTTCTAAGTAGAACCTAAAAATGTTAAAGAAGCTTTACTTGATAATTTTGGATAGAAGCTATGCAAGATGAATTAAATCAATTTATAAGAAATAATGTTTGGGATCTTGTACCTAGACTGACAAAATAAATCCATTATAGGAACAAAATGGATTTTAGGAATAAATTAGATGAATCGGGACAAGTTGTTAGAAATAAAGCTAGATTAGTTGCACAAGGTTATAATCAAGAAGAAGGAATTGATTATGATGAAACTTATGCCCTGTTGCACGCTTAGAATCCATTAGAATTTTACTTGCATTTGCATGCTTTATGAATTTCAAACTTTATCAAATGGATGTTAAAAGTGCATTTTTAAATGGTTTTATTAAAGAAGAAGTTTTTGTAGAACAACCTCCGGTTTTGAACATGAAAAATTTTCTCGATCATGTTTATAAACTTAAAAGGCTTTATATGGTCTTAAACAAGCACCTCGTGCATGGTATGATAGATTAAAATCTTTTCTTTTAACATCCGGTTTTGAAATTGAAAAGTTGATTCTACTTTATTTATTAAGAAAATAAATAAAGATATATTATTAATACAAATATATGTAGATGATATAATATTTGGTTCTACTAACAATGATCTTTGTCAAGAGTTTGCTAAGACTATGCAGAAGAATTTGAAATGAGTCACATGGGTGAACTAAACTTCTTTCTTGGACTTCAAATCAAACAAATGAAGGAAGGAATTTTATCAATCAAAATAAATATGCAAAAGAACTACTTAAACGTTTTGGGATGGACAATACAACTAGCAAACCAACACCAATGAGTACTACAACATCACTTGACAAAGATGAAAGTGGTAAGAATGTTGATCAAAAGCTATATCGAGGTATGATTGGATCACTTCTTTACATTACAGCCTAGTAGACCCGATATTATGTTTAGTGTTTATTTATGTGCTAGATTTCAATCTAATCCTAAAGAATCACATCTTAAAGCTGTTAAAAGAATTTTTAGATATCTTAAAGGTTCTTCAGATTTTGGTTTATTTTATCCAAAGAATAGCACATTTGATTTGTTATCATATAGTGATGCCGATTTTGCCGGATGTAACTGATAGAAAAAGTACAAGTGGTACATGTCATTTTTAGGACATTCACTTGTATCATGGTTTAGTAAAAGCAAAATTCGTATCATTATCAACAACTCAAGGTAATACATTGTCGCTAGTTTAGCATGTGCACAAATTTTATGGATGAAACAAACACTATCCGATTATGGCATAGTTTGTTCCACATCTTCTATAATGTGTGACAATTCTAGTGCAATTAATTTATCTAAAAATCCCATTCAACACTCACGCACAAAACATATTGATATTAGACATCATTTCCTACGGATCATGTTCTTAAGGGAGATATTATATTAGAATTTATATCTACTAATAAACAAATAGCGATATTTTAACAAAACCTTTAAAAGAAGATATTTATGTTAAATTAAGAAGAGAATTAGGTATATGTTCAATTACGATTTAAATTAATTTTAAAATAAGTACATATGTTCATTAGTCGACTACACCTCGATTAGTCGACTACACCTCGATTAGTCGACTTCTCACCTATTTTCTCGAAAATATTATTATTGATCCTCGCTTTTAACCCAAACCCACTATCCAATAACATAAGTTACTTTATATCTCAACCTTTCATTCAATTTTTACTTTTAATCCAAGCCCTTCATTTAATTTTAACCCTAACAAAACTACTCCCACTTATTCTTACCCATTTCTCCCGCTCCCACTCTTCTAAAACCGAAATCTCGCTTAGGGTATTATCTCCTCAACTTAGGGCATCATCCAACTCCATTTCCTCCTTCAAATCTTCAATTTTTCTTCAATTTTACCGCCTGTGCATCATTAGTCGACTACACCTCGATTAGTCGACTACTAGAGCATTTAATCGACTACTCGGACCGACGACCACTTTTCTTAGTGTTTTGATCAATTACATCTCTTGGTAAGTCTTCTCCAACTTCTTCTTCATTTCAATTATGTCTAGATCAAAGCGCTTCGCCAGACCTTCTCAACTCAGAAGATTACGCTATTTACCTTAAAGATCCTAGTCTTTTAGATACTTTTAAGGAAATGCAATCTTATGATATACTTCCTGTCGTTTTATTAAATATGAAGATTTTGCACTTCATAATTTACAAGGATATTTTGCTAATGTTGGATTAGATCAACTTTTTCTTCTCAAAATCGACAACCATATTATCCATTTCTTATCAAGCTTTTCTACACAAATCTCATTCATAAAAACTTGATAATGGAGAACGCCAAATAGACACTCTGGTTAAAGGAAAAGAAATTTCCTTTTCTCCTAGACTTCTAGGAAAATATTGAAAATTCCTAATAGAGGAATTAGTCTTGAAGATGTTTCCATGGATGATGAAGATATCATGCAAAACTTAATTTTCCTACCCGGTCAAGGAGGAATATTGAATCACTCTCAAAAACTTCGACCTCTTCCTCGTTTTATTACTCGAATTTTAGCCTATAATTTGTATCCAAAATCGAAGCTTTCATTTCATTTCTTTGAATTGGCTAAAGCCCTATATGCTATTATGGCTAATATTCAAGTCAATCAATGAAGTTTATTTCGAAAATTTAATTCACATTCCATATAGAGGATTTCTACCTTTTGGAGCCTTTTTGACTACCATTTTCAAAGCTTTTCGTGTGGATTTAGATTCTGAAACATTCATCCTTCGATCAGTTGAGTTCTTTGATTCCAATGCCCTAACTAAGATGAAAATACCCAATTTCGAACTTCCGTAACAACAACAATCAAGATGAACCTCGCCAACCTCAAACTCAAGATATTCCTCAGTCTTCACAACAAGGTGAACCCTCTTCCACCATATTCCACCACCAAATCAATCATCTTGTTTTACGATGCACAATACAACACCTTATCGGCCAGATTCAACTTAGAAACGAGTCAAAACATGATTTTCGATCAAAACATCAACATTATGAACAACCAACGTGAAATGATGGAGAACCAACAAATGATGATGTGATGTTTGAAGACTTCAATGTAAAACTTGAATCAACCTTTCCACCACCGTGACCTACCGATACTTAGAATTATGTTATTTTGCTTAACTAGATTTCCTTAGCTTAACATTTGAAGACTATGTGTTTTAACACTATGTGTTTATTACTATGTGTATGTTTTAAAGACTATGTGTTTTCCGTGATATGTTTGCATTTATGTTATAGACATGCATGTTTCTATTAAGTTAGTAAGTATTTGTTTTATATATTCAGATTAGTCGACTACTAATGCTTGAATTGCATTTACGTAATTTGTGTAACGCAGATTAGTCGACTAATCTTATATAGTAGTCGACTACTAATGCTTGAATTGCATTTACGTAATTTGTGTAACGCAGATTAGTCGACTAATCTTATATAGTAGTCGACTACTAATGCTTGAATTGCATTTACGTAATTTGTGTAACGCAGATTAGTCGACTAATCTTATATAGTAGTCGACTACTAATGCTTGAATTGCATTTACGTAATTTGTGTAACGCAGATTAGTCGACTAATCTTATATAGTAGTCGACTACTAATGCTTGAATTGCATTTACGTAATTTGTGTAACGCAGATTAGTCGACTAATAAAAATAGTAGTCGACTACTAATGCTTGAATTGCATTTACGTAATTTGTGTAACGCAGATTAGTCGACTACTAATGCTTGAATTGCATTTACGTAATTTGTGTAACGCAGATTAGTCGACTAATCTTATATAGTAGTCGACTACTAATGCTTGAATTGCATTTACGTAATTTGTGTAACGCAGATTAGTCGACTAATCTTATATAGTAGTCGACTACTAATGCTTGAATTGCATTTACGTAATTTGTGTAACGCAGATTAGTCGACTACTAATGCTTGAATTGCATTTACGTAATTTGTGTAACGCAGATTAGTCGACTAATAAAAATAGTAGTCGACTACTAATGCTTGAATTGCATTTACGTAATTTGTGTAACGCAGATTAGTCGACTAATCTTATATAGTAGTCGACTACTAATGCTTGAATTGCATTTACGTAATTTGTGTAACGCAGATTAGTCGACTAATCTTATATAGTAGTCGACTACTAATGCTTGAATTGCATTTACGTAATTTGTGTAACGCAGATTAGTCGACTAATCTTATATAGTAGTCGACTACTAATGCTTGAATTGCATTTACGTAATTTGTGTAACGCAGATTAGTCGACTACTAATGCTTGAATTGCATTTACGTAATTTGTGTAACGCAGATTAGTCGACTAATAAAAATAGTAGTCGACTACTAATGCTTGAATTGCATTTACGTAATTTGTGTAACGCAGATTAGTCGACTAATCTTATATAGTAGTCGACTACTAATGCTTGAATTGCATTTACGTAATTTGTGTAACGCAGATTAGTCGACTAATCTTATATAGTAGTCGACTACTAATGCTTGAATTGCATTTACGTAATTTGTGTAACGCAGATTAGTCGACTAATCTTATATAGTAGTCGACTACTAATGCTTGAATTGCATTTACGTAATTTGTGTAACGCAGATTAGTCGACTAATCTTATATAGTAGTCGACTACTAATGCTTGAATTGCATTTACGTAATTTGTGTAACGCAGATTAGTCGACTAATAAAAATAGTAGTCGACTACTAATGCTTGAATTGCATTTACGTAATTTGTGTAACGCAGATTAGTCGACTAATCTTATATAGTAGTCGACTACTAATGCTTGAATTGCATTTACGTAATTTGTGTAACGCAGATTAGTCGACTAATAAAAATAGTAGTCGACTACTAATGCTTGAATTGCATTTACGTAATTTGTGTAACGCAGATTAGTCGACTACTAATGCTTGAATTGCATTTACGTAATTTGTGTAACGCAGATTAGTCGACTAATAAAAATAGTAGTCGACTACTAATGCTTGAATTGCATTTACGTAATTTGTGTAACGCAGATTAGTCGACTAATAAAAATAGTAGTCGACTACTAATGCTTGAATTGCATTTACAGAATTTGTGTAAACGCAGATTAGTCGACTAATCTTATATAGTAGTCGACTATAATACAGTTTTATGACTGTTCAGAATTTGAATCTTTAAACGTTTTTTAACAGTTTTTCTTTGTTTTGAATGGGTGTCTTTCAAGACATATAAATGGTAAAAACTGCAGAAAAAGTGACACGAAATTCTCATATACATTAACTTGAACTTTTGAAAAGAAAAGTGTGTGTTCAAAGATTCAAAAAGCAAAAACTGTTCTTGACATTCAAAAGAGAAAAATATTTTGAGATTAAAGAAATTCCTAAGCCACTACTGCATATCATCTACACATCAAGGCTTATAGGATCTTGTACGTTGTTGTTTTCAAAGGAGATTCTCAAGTGTGAGAATTGTGAATCTCAGGTTTGAGATTGTTGCAATTTGCATGGTCTTGCAAATTGGTCAGGTTTGATTCTTTGATTTTGTAAGGGTATTTCAAAATCATAGTGGAAACTCTCAAGCGGATTTGCTTGGGACCGGATGTACACCGGGAGGTGGAACCAAGATAAATATCCGTGGTTTGCATTGTGAATTTTCTCAGATTTGTGCTATCTTTTTGCAATTTATAATCTATCTTGCATAAAATTTTATAAAACACTATTCACCCCCCCTCTAGTGTTTAAGTGTGATCAGATCTACGATCCTACACGAGCAAGCAGCATCAGCTGAAGTTCAACACATCAAGTTCTAGAAGCAATGCTATTCTGGAACTGGTTCATTCTGATGTATGGCAAGCACCAGTTACATCCATGGGAGGAGCGAAGTATTTCGTGTCCTTTATTGATGATTACTCCCGGAGATATTGGGTGTTCCCTATCAAGAAGAAGGCTGATGTGTTCTCGGTCTTTAAAGCCTACAAAGCGAGAGTCGAGCTTGAATCTGATAAGCAGATCAAGTGTTTGAGGTCAGATAATGGAGGAGAATATACAGACGGAGAATTTCTAGCATTCTGCAAGCAAGAATGTATCAAAAGACAATTCAGTACGGCGTATACTCCACAACAAAATGGAGTAGCGGAGCGGATGAACAGAACTCTGTTGGAAAGAACCAGAGCAATGTTGGCTATCGTAAACTGAGAAAGTCTTTGGGCGAAGCAAGAAAACCGCTGTTATGTGGTGAATCGATCTCCA
Organism: Asparagus setaceus; assembly: GCA_012295165.1. Taxonomy (NCBI): domain Eukaryota; kingdom Viridiplantae; phylum Streptophyta; class Magnoliopsida; order Asparagales; family Asparagaceae; genus Asparagus; species Asparagus setaceus. The sequence continues at coordinate 52,594,824 of CM022706.1, read as the reverse complement.
TCAACCGCAATACAATTGAAGACGCCGATGGAGATGTGGACTGGCAAGCCAGCTGATTATTCCAACCTCCATATATTTGGAAGTCCAGTGTACGTAATGTACAACGCCCAAGAAATTACAAATATAGATTCAAAATCCTGGAAATGTATATTCTTAGGGTATGCTGATGGAGTAAAGGGGTATCGCCTGTGGGATCCTACTACCCACAAGGTTATTATCAGCAGAGATGTATCTTTGTAGAGAACCAACTGCAAAGAGAAGAAAAAGAAAGCAGCTCAGGGAAGGACTCAGAGACTGTAGATATTCAGGTGGAAAATGATCAAGATTCTTCTGAAGCAGCACCGGAGCATGATGTACAAGAACCAGTCGAAGCCGAGGATCTAGAAGTTCGAAGGTCAACTCGTGAGAGAAGACCACCGGCTTGACACTCGGAGTATATTACGGAGAGTAACGTTGCATACTGTCTTCTAACGGAGGATGGAGAGCCATCAACTTTTCATGAAGCCGTAGCGCATGCACGCATCTTTGTGGATGACAAAGAATGCAGAAGAGATCAAGCTTCCGTAAGAACAAGACTTGGGAACTTGTGTCACTACCACAAGGAAGGAGGACTATTGGAAACAAATGGGTCTATAAGATCAAGCGAAATGGCGATGATCAAGTGGAGCGATATCGTGCTAGATTGGTGGTCAAAGGATATGCACAGAAAGAAGGTATTGACTTTAATGAAATATTTTCTCCTCGTAGTTTGACTTACAACAGTCAATAGTCCCGGCGATGAGCCAGATTTGACTTACATCTAGAACAGCTTAGATGTAAAATAGCATTTCTTCATGGAGATCTTGAAGAAAAAATTTATATGCTCCAACCAGAAGGTTTTGAAGAAAAAGGAAAAGAGAACTTGGTTTGCGTGTTAAACAAATCTCTCAGACGGTCTAAAACAGCACCTAGGTGTTGGTACAAGAGATTTGATTCATTCATCATGAGCCTTGGATACAAATGCACTCAATTCGCACCATTGTGCATATTTCAAGAGGTTTGGCGAAAATAACTTTGTTATTTTGTTGTTGTATGTTGACGACATGTCGGTTGCAGGCCCCAACAAAGATCGTATTAAAGAATTGAAGGCTCAATTGGCTAGGGAATTTGAAATGAAGGATTTAGGATCCGCAAACAAGATTCTAGGGATGCAAATTTACCGAGACCGAAATAATAGGAAGATTTGGCTTTCTCAGAAGAATTATTTGAAGAAAATCTTACGACGCTTCAACATGCAAGATTGTAAGCCAATTTCTACCACATTTCCTATTAATTTTAAATTATCCTCCAATATGTGTCCTAGCAGTGAAGAAGATAGGATGGAGATGTCTCGAGTACCGTATGCATCAGCAGTGGGAAGTTTGATGTTTGCTATGATTTACACAAGACCAGACATTACACAAGCAAAGGGGAGTGGTTAGTCGATACATGGCTTAATCCCGGTAAAGAGCATTCAATGTCAGAAAGAGGGTCCTAAGATATATCAAAGGGACCATAAATGTTGCATTATGTTATGGGGGATCTGATTTTATTGTCAGTGGATATGTTGATTCTGATTATGCAGGCGATCGTGATAATAGCAAATCCACCACAGGCTATGTGTTTGCACTTGCCGGGCGAGCCGTAGTCGGGTTTCAAAACTACAGTCAGTTGTGGCTACTTCAACAATAGAAGCAGAATATGTAGCAGCTACACAAGCTAGTAAAGAAGCGATATGGTTGAAGATGGTGCTGGAGGAACTCAGCCATGAACAAAAGAAGATTTCTCTATTTTGTGACAGTCAGAGTGCTTTGCATTTGGCAAGAAATCCAGCCTTTCATTCAAAGACCAAACACATTCGAGTTCAGTACCACTTCGTTCGTGAGAAAGTGGAGGAAGGAACCGTGGATATGAAGAAAATTCACACCAAAGACAACATTGCGTTAAGGCTTTCTTCTCCTGCACCTCTTACGGACAAAAGTTCCACTGATGAAATGTACATGGAGAGGTGGGAGAAGTCAAATCGCATGTGTATGATGATCATAAAGAGGGTCATTCCAGAAGCATTCAGGGGCACTATGTCTGAGAAGATAACTACTGCCAAAAAGAGTTCCTTGAGGATATTGAGAAAAGGTTTACCAAGAATAAAAAGGCTAAAACTAGTACACTTTTGGCAAATATTATCTTAATGAGATACAAAGGTAAAGGAAACATTATGAAGTACATCATGGAGATGTCTCACATTACTTCAAAGCTGAAATCACTTAAACTTGAACTCTCTGAGGATTTGCTTGTGCATTTGATTTTTATAGTTCTTTCCACACAATTCAGTCAATTCAAAGTGAGCTACAATTATCAAAAGGAGACTTGATCTCTTAATGAGCTCATCTCACATTGTGTGCAAGAAGAGGAAAGGTTGAAGCAAGAAAAGATAGAAAATGCTCATTTCGCTAGTACTTCCAAGAACAAAAGGAAGAAAAGAGAGAAATATAAGGAAGCTGCAGAAGCTCAACCATAAAAGAAACAACACAAGGCAAATAATGGAGATGTTTGTTTCTTCTGTGGGGCTGCAGGACATAAGAAGAAAAACTGTACCCACTATCACGCATGGCGTGCAAAGAAAGGTACACTTTTAAATTTTATTTGTTTGAGGTTAATTTATCTTCGGTACCTAGACACCCGTGGTGGTTAGATTCTGCTATCACAACTAATATCAGTGTCTATACAGGGTTGCCTAAGCTGTCAAAAGCCAAGTGATGGTGAAAGATACATCTATGTGGGCGATGGCAAGAAGGTTAAAGTTGAGTCAGTTGGGACATTTAGGTTATTGTTTAAGTCTGATTGTTATTTGGATTTGAAAAAGACTTATGTAGTACTGTCATTTAGACGAAATTTAGTTTCTATTCCTGTATTGGACAAATTTGGTTACTTTTATTCTTTTAGAAATGGCAAGTTTAGTCTTTTTCAGAATTCAAATTTGGTTGGTACTGGTTCTTTATCTTATACTGATAACCTTTATTTGCTTGATACGGTTACTTCATATCATGAAATCTTGCAATTAAGCACTCGAGGTGTAAAGAGAAAATTGACCAATGAGAATTATGCTTCGTTATGGCACAAGAGATTAGGCCACATCTCCAAATGGAGAATTGAGGGACTTGTGTCAAACGAGATTCTAGATCCCCTTAATTTTATAAACTTTAAAATTTGCACTAATTGCATAAAGGGGAAACAAACAAACATAAGGAGATATGGTGCCAATAGGGCTATAACTGTCTTAGAACTGATACATACAGATATTTGTCGGCCATTCTCTATAGTTTCTTGGAATGGTCAATAATATTTTATCACGTTCATAGAAGATTTTTCTTGTTATGGCTACCTTTATCTCCTACATGAAAAGTCCCAATCACTGGACGTGTTCAAAGCTTATAAAGATGAAGTTGAGAACCAACTCAACAAAAGTATCAAAAGTGCCAGATCTGACCGTGGTGGTGAGTATTACGGCAGGTACGACAGTTCAGGTGAACAATGTCTGGGACCGTTTGCTAAGTTCCTAGAGGAGTGTGGTATCGTCCCACAGTACACCATGACTGGTTCTCCTACTAGGAATGGTGTTGTCGAAAGATAAAACAGAACGCTCAAGGACATGGTAAGGAGTATAATTAGTCATTCCCACTTACTAGAATCTTTCTAGGGAGAAGCATTAAAGACTGCAGCTTACATACTCAATCGAGTAGGTACTAAAGCGAGTGTCAAAACCCCTTATGAACTTTGGATGGGCAAAAAGTCTATGTTCGCGGTAAAAGTAGACTTCGTATTCATTGCTCCGTTGAATTTGTTTACAGCTTCGTTGGCCTACAACAAGATTCAAAAGAAAGAAAATTTGCCTTTTATTTAAGGCTTACAATGAAAACGAAAATTACAACTTTTTATCCTTTTGAACAAACACGGGATCTCTATTATACGGGATCCTCGCTATGCGGGTTCTTTGCCCGTACGGACTTTTGTTCGTCCGCTGACCACCGCAATTCGATCCCGTGTAAACCCGGTTCTCGAACTACAGACGAGGGGCTCGCTTCACGAAGGAAACGGTTACCGAGGGGATCACACTCACGAAGGAGAGAGAGGATCGCCAGGGGATCGCGACTAACGAAGGAGAGGATCGCCGAGCGGTGAGATCTACAAGGAGAAATCACAGCTATCCCCGAGATTAAGACGGCTTAATCTAGAGGGTATCTCAGAAGTTCGACCCGAAGTTTGCTTACCTCGCTTTGTAGATCCGGACGCCGACCGACTTGTGTTCGCCGTGCTCGAACGGTGCGCCGACGGCTCGTGGATCTCGTGAGAACTCTTCAAAATCCCCGAAGTTTCCCAAAATCCAAAATCCTCAAAAATCCCACCACCCCAAGCTTCAAGACCCCCTATTTATACAATGGAGAGGGGGTGCTACGCTGGTCCGCCACTTGGCCGAGGTGCCTCGCCAAAGTGGCCGAGCCACCTGGCCACTTGGTCGAGGCACCTCGCCAAGTTGGCCGAGGAACTTGGCCGAGGTGCCTCGCCAAAGTGGCCGAGCCACCTGGCCACTTGGTCGAGGTATTTCGCCAAGTTGGCCGCGTCGTCTTCTTGGCTTTCCGTTGTCTCGCGTCGTTTTTAAATTCGATTCTTTCGGTCTTCCCGCTTAGTTTTGTTCTGATGTCGCCGTTGTGTTTGAGTCCGCGTCCGATCAACTTTCGTGAGCTCAAACGGCTCGCTTGCATTGACGGACTAAGTACGGTTGATTCCGCCTCATCAACGCTTGAGTTTAGTCAACTCGCGACGCCGCTTCATTGGCTCGCACGCCTTGCCGACTCACTTCATGTGCTCGCCGACTCGCTTCACGCTGCTTTGGCGCATCGCTATTGCCGAGTTCCGGTCGCAATACGGACGCGATCGGTTGTCAACCCACCGCTTACGAAGTCTTGTTCGCATCGATAAGCAATTTTAACGCCACAGATACCCTCCAAAGCCGCCTCGCCTCGATTCTTGATGAGTCCGATGCTTTGGACATGATGAGCCCTTCACCTTTTAGTTGGTGTGATAGGACTTATGAATGACCTTGGCGCTTGATCTCTCCTCTCCCTTCAGCCTTTCCGCTTTGTAGGATTTTTGAAGGTATTACTGCATCAGTATTTTTGTCCGACCGTGGTGGTGAGTATTACTACAGTAACGCATACTGTGAACAATGTCCGGGACCGCTTGCTAAGTTCCTAGAGGAGTGTGGTATCGCCCCACAAGACACCATGACCGGTTCTCCTACTAGGAATGGTGTTGTCGAAAGATAAAACAGAACGCTCAAGGACATGGTAAGGAGTATAATTAGTCATTCCCACTTACTAGAATCTTTCTAGGGAGAAGCATTAAAGACTGCAGCTTACATACTCAATCGAGTAGGTACTAAAGCGAGTGTCAAAACCCCTTATGAACTTTGGATGGGCAAAAGTCTATGTTCATGTAAAGTAGACTTCAGATTCATTGCCCGTTGAATTTGTTTACAGCTTCGTTGGCCTACAACAAGATTCAAAAGAAAGAAAATTTGCCTTTTATTTAAGGCTTACAATGAAAACGAAAATTACAACTTTTTATCCTTTTGAACAAACACGAGGATCTCTATTATACGGGATCCTCGCTATGCGGGTTCTTTGCCCGTGTCGGGACTTTTGTTCGTCCGCTGACCACCGCAATTCGATCCCGTGTAAACCCGGTTCGAACTACAGACGAGGGGCTCGCTTCACGAAGGAAACGGTTACCGAGGGGATCACACTCACGAAGGAGAGGATCAAGGGGATCGCACTAACGAAGGAGAGGATCACGAGCGGTGAGATCTACAAGGAGAAATCACGCTATCCCCGAGATTAAGACGAAGCTTAATCTAGAGGGTATCTCAGAAGTTCGACCCGAAGTTTGCTTACCTCGCTTTGTAGATCCGACGCCGACCGACTTGTGTTCGCTGCTCGAACGGTAAGGCCGACGGCTCGTGGATCTCGTGAGAACTCTTCAGAAAATCCCCGAGTTTCCCAAAATCCAAAATCCTCAAAAATCCAACCCCCCCAAGCTTCAAGACCCCCCCTATTTATACAATGGAGAGAGGGGGTGCGCGCGGGCCAAGTGGCTCGGCCAAAGTGGCCGAGCCACCTTGGCCACTTGGTCGGTGCCTCGGCCAAAGTGGCCGAGCCACCTGGCCAAGTTGGCCGAGGAACTTGGTCGGTGCCTCGGCCAAAGTGGCCGAGCCACCTTGGCCACTTGGCCGAGGTATTTCGGCCAAGTTGGCCGAGGCGTCGTCTTGCGGCGCTTCCGTCTCGCCGCTTTTCCGATTCTTCGTCTTCCGGCTTAGTTTTGCTCGGTGATGTCGCCGTTGTGTTTGAGTCCGTGCCCGATCAACTTTCGTGAGCTCAAACGGCTCGCTTGCATTGACGGACTAAGTACGGTTGATTCCGCCTCATCAACGCTTGAGTTTAGTCAACTCGCACGCCGCTTCATTGGCTCGCACGCCTTGCCGACTCACTTCATGTGCTCGCCGACCGCTTCACGCTGCTTGCGGCGTAATCGCTGCCGTGAGTTCTGGTCGCTGCCGGACGGATCGTCGGTTGTCAACCCACCGCTTACGAAGTCTTGTTCGCATCGATAAGCAATTTTAACGCCACAGATACCCTCCAAAGCCGCCTCGCCTCGATTCTTGATGAGTCTGGGATGCTTTGGACATGATGAGCCCTTCACCTTTTAGTTGGTGTGATAGGACTTATGAATGACCTTGGCGTTTGATCTCTCCTCTCCCTTCAGTCTTTCCAGTGCTTTGTAGGATTTTTGAAGGTATTACGGTACTGTATTTTTTGTCTGACCGTTGTTGAGATCTTGACCAGAAGTCGATAGATGAATTCCTTTTGGGATTGGCTCCAGTATTTAATTCCTCCAATCCTCTCAGGTTCTCCAGTGCTTTGTAGGATACCCAGGGGTGTTACGGTGCTGCATTTATTGCTTGACCGTTGTTGGAATTTCAGACTGTAGCTAATTAAGTTTCCTTACTGTCGACCCGTGTTGGTGAATTGTCGCCCAATTGACCATCGAGATTCCTCCGCTGATCGGGGATCCTTCATCGCGACGCGCTAATCAAGGCCGAACTACATGGGTTTTAGCCTTCAATTGGCGAAGCGCAACGCTGACCGGGCGCGGCGGTCTTGCGTGGATCCGAATCGTTGATCGATGAATCCTTTGGCGATGACGCTGGTCAAGCGCAGCATCAGACACTCTTGTCGAGTACAATTGTCCACAGTGGGAGGAATTTTTTATTATTATTGGATTTATCCCAATTCCGCATCGTTGACCGATTGGCCTTCTTGTATGCACGCATGAATCGACATTGATACAAATGAGGAATTCTTTCAAGGTTGAACGCTACCGTCCGCCAACATAAGCACCGCCGTAATTGGCCAATTTATCCCTCTTTGAGGTTCCACATGGGAGGAAGTTGAGGGTTATCGAAGTTATCCTTAAGAATATGGTAATATTCTCCGTGAACTTCTCGCTAAGAATTAGGAACTAGTTTATACTCGTAATCCTATTTGGAGTAGGGCTAGGCTGCCTCGAGAATATCCGGGAGATTGAGTCCGCCTGTGTCACATTGCCGATGATTTCGATCATTTAGAGGTTAAGCTCCAAAGTCTACAAGATTTTGAAGCGTACCGGCTCGCCATATATAGAGATAGAGACAGAGGCTCACCGACAGCCTGGCGTGATGCTTATGCTATTACCGACTCAAGTTCAAATGCAACAGGCCGTGCATCATTTGAGATCGGCTGCTGTCAAGCTTCATCTTCCGTGGAACATTTTGGTCTTGTGTCAGCCGGAGAAGCGAGGATAGTAGAGCTCGAACAGAGCTTCAAGCGGCGAGGGAGAGCCCGATCGCCTTGAAGTCGACGGCCAACAAAGAAAAGACTCTCGCGGTCGCGTCCCGAAATCAACTCTCGGGCGTAAGCCGGTTGACATCAAGAAGGAGATCGCGGAGGCCCTTAATGGCAGAAGGAGACTTTCGTGGTCGAAGCCGTGAGGAACTTCAACAAGCTTTCCTCAATAAAGTATCTGAGTTAAAGCAAAGAAATTTGTCGTCACAAATTTGCCGTTTAGAAAACTTGTGTAACTTCAGTCTTTTATCGATAAAACATATTTCTGTCCTCTTTTGTGCTCTATTATGATTCTTTTATTTCATCAGAAATAATTAACCATAATACCTATAGGATTTTGGCAAACCTCACCGCCAACGGGTTTGATTAGCCTTTACCAACTACCGCTTGAATTGGGCTAGCGTATGATTATCCGATCCGCTCCGACGCGGACGCTAGGCCGAAGAATGAAACTCTTCTAGACTTGTTGCTATGATATTGAATACATAGACTTGCTACTCTTTTACGGACAAGAGATCGCCCGGCAACGCGTGTGAGGCGTTGGCTTAATCCCTTCTTAGGCTTCGGGATGAAATACCCCAGAATCGGACTTTGGTGTCTTCTTCAATCGGAGAAAGACTAAACCGCAACGCGGTGAGGCGCCGACTTTAGGGTTATTGGCCAACCCCACCCTCAACGGATTTGATTAGCCTTTACCAACTACCGCTTGAGTTGGGCTAGCGTATGATTATCCGATCCGCTCCGACGCGGACGCTGTGCTAAAAGAATGAGACTCTCTTAGACTTAATGCTACGATGTTGAATACGAGGCTTCGCTTTTTTTTTTCACGGAAGACTAACCGCAACGCTGCGGTGAGGCGCTGGCTTAATCCTTCTTAGGCTTCGGATAAAATACCCTTAATCGAACTCGTGTCTTCTTCAATCTAAAAGACTAAACCGCAACGCTGCGGTGAGGCGCTGGCTTTATCCCTTCTTAGGCTTCGGATAAAATACCCTTAATCGAACTCGTGTCTTCTTCAATCTAAAAGACTAAACCGCAACGCTGCGGTGAGGCGCTGGCTTTATCCCTCCTTAGGCTTCGATAAAATACCCCAAGATGAATCTTGGCCTTCTTTGACCGGAGAAGGATTGAACCGCATAAGGTTGATTGAGGTGGGAAAGGAAGAATGTATTCTATTTCCAAGGTGGAGAGGAAGGAGGATCTTGTCTCCTATCTCCTGTAAGGGATGAACAAGAGAGGAAGGTTTTGTATCCTATCTCTGCCGCTGGAGAGGAAGGTTTTGTGTCCTATCTCCGTGTGCTCACTAATTTGAAATAAGAGAGGAAGATTTTGTATCCTATCTCTTATTGATGGAGAGGAAGGAGGATCTTGTCTCCTATCTCCCAGCCGGAAAGGAAGGATTTTGTCCTGCTTCCAAAGGAAAGAGACCTAAAATGGGATCTCCATCTTGAGAATCTTGAAAGATGAAACTAAGAGTGGGATCTCCACTCCGAGAATCTAAGACAAGAGAGGAAGAATGTATTCTATCTCTTGCTTCTGAAGAGGAAGGATGTGTCCTATCTCCAGGTGAAGGTGGGAAAGGAAGAATGTATTCTATTTTCCAATGAGAAACTAAGAGTGGGGTCTCCTCTCTGAGAATCTTAGAAGGGTACGGATAGCTTTTGCTTTTATAGGATTGCTAACTAGAATATGAAAGTGGACCTCTCGTTCGTGGAAGGAATCGAGAGGGGATTTTGCTGGTGGTTGGACCAGGGAGATTTTTAGTGGGCCCACCGTCAATGAATTTGATCGGTGAGAGAATTTTGGAGGAAAACAAAATAATTTAGGGTTATCCTCATGAAAATGAGTGAGATATTCTCTGAGGAACTTCCCATCAAACTGGGTTATCCTGAATGTACTAAGGATAATACTTTTCGTAAACTTCCCGCTTATCTAAGATTAATTGCCTGGCCGCCATTCTCAGGTGATATATGATATGCACCGCTTGAATAGACTGTCTATTATAAACGGTCCTTCCCATTTGGGTTCGAATTTACCTTTCTTTTGGAGTTGAGAATTATCGGCCGCCTAGCGCAGGACGCAGATCTCCTCCTTAAAGGTTCTCTGTCGAACTTTCTTGTTGAAAGCCCTCACATTCTAGCTTGATAGAACTCAATGCATTGTTGAGCCTCCAGCGCTTCTCATCTAACATCTCAAGTTCTTCGAGACGCTTTTGATATTGTTCTTCGGTCGCCATCTCTCGGGCGACGCCAAGTGACGGATCTCGATTTCCAACGGAGAATTGCTTCACACCCGTAAACCGTAGAGTACGGTAGCTCCTGCCATGACGCATCAAGCAGCGATATGCCCGAGTGGTTCTCCGAAGTTTATCGTCCCAGCCTCGCTTGTTATTCTTCACAAGCTTTGACAAAATCTTGATGATCGTTTTGTTGAACGCCTAATCCATTTGTCAGCCGGATTATAGGTCGCCGACGCAGACATCTTGTATCTTGAACTTTTCACAAAACCCGATGAAGGAATTGCCGATAAATTGGGGACCGCTGTCATGCACGATCCGTTTCGACACCATGTCGATAGATGACATAGTGTTTGATGAATCGACGACGGTATCGCTTTACTTCTTTTAGCGGGATTGCTTCACCACTTGGAGAAGTAGTCGGTGATCGCTAGAATAAACCGATCTCCTTTAACCGACGGAGGAAAATGGGACCCACAACGCCCATTCCCCATGTCTCAATGGCCGATGTGGTCAAGGATGCAACCGCCGAGGCCGATGCATATAATTCGCGGAATTTGACACGCGGCATTTTCGAAGCGCATCGATCAAGGCTATTAATCATCGTGGGCCAAAAGTAGCCCATTCTCGATTCGATCGTAGAGCTTAGGACCAGCCGGTGCGCACCACATTCACCTTCGTGTGCTTCGAAGGACCTCTTACGCCTCTTTGTTTGAAAGGCATCGGAGTAAAGACCGTCATACCCGGCGATATAACATCCGGTCTCGTGGTCGTAAAAGAATCTTGAGCTCTTCACGGATTGACTCTCTCCTCACGCCTTGTGGCGTATACCATGCAAGACGTAGTCGATGATAGGAAAGCCAATCTCGGCTCCAACTTGGTTTGGGTTACATGCACCTCTTTGGTAACTACCCCTTGTCTTCTTGTGCCCCATTATATATTGGTACGAAGAGTTGATGAGTCCCGACCGTAACTAATTGCTCGGTCTCTAAGGTTGTGCTAACGACACCGCTAACGCCAGCATCCTGCATGCTTTGGAGGCGCTGGATATATTCGATGAAGAACTCTTCGAACGAAGTTTGCCATTTCGATTGCTACCGATGATAAGGAATTAGATCTCGATTTCGACTTCGTAGTCTCCGCTGATCCGCTTAACTATCGCCAGAATCGCCAGATGCTTCGAGATATTCGACCCCAGCCTTGGCGGCTAAGTCCGATAAGTAACGCTGTATTCGCTACGCTATTGGAACAATGTTCGTGAGTGAATAAGCACGGGGCATGACATGATTCCCCGGGGAAATCAAGACAACTCCGACTCCAGCGGAGATTTTAGAACATCCGGGGGTACTTGCCACATTAGTGGCCCGAGAAGCTCCGTCAAAATATAATCGCCATATTTGTTGGTGCGATGTAGTGTTGACTTCCTGAACTTCATCCCGAGATCATCATATAGCTCAATCTGCTCCGTCGGGCCTACCAAGAGATCACAAATCGCTTGTCCTTTGACTGACTTCTGTTGTTTGAAGTGCAAGTCATATTGGGACAAGAGTAAGGCCCATTTCGCCAGACGCCAACTCATTGAGGCCGGCTGGGTCATAAATATTCGGACCGGATTTACATTAGAGATAACATAAATCGTCTGTCCGACTAAATAGTGCCGCATTTTCAATCGCGAGCACTAATGCAAGGCACCGCCACCATTGATATCGAGACTCAAAGACCACTAATGTTCGCTCGTAATACATCGCTCGCTCGCGGACCGCCGTCATCTCCTCGCGAGTAAAGCGCTTAACGAGTGATCCGTTGCCTTGATGTAAATCGAAACGGTTTTCCGGACAAGGTGCAACAAGAACAGAGGTTTAGCGAGATACGATTTGATCTCTTCAAACGCTCGACAAAGGCCGCCCCAAATAAACGACACGCCTTCTTGTTCAACTTGGAGAACGGTTGGCACTTCCTGATAGGTTCGATATGAACCGCCGGATGTACGCCAATCGCCTTTGTAACCCCCGAAGTTCTCTCGATTTCTGAGGTTGCAACTCTTGAATTGCCTTCACTTTGTCGATCAACGGATGCCCTTACTTGTGACGACAAAGCCGAGGAACTTGCCACTAGACATCCCAAGGAAGGATTTGGCAGGTTCATCTTTAGTTGATGAGTTAGCATGAGTTGAATACCGTTCTAAGATCTTTGATGTGATCTCCTTTGTCACGGCTTTTCACGACCAAATCGCCGACGTAGCATTCGACCGCTTTTCCAAGATGATCCCGAAAATCTCCGCCATTGCTCGCCGGTATGTTGCACCGGCGTTCTTTAAGCCGAACGGCATGACCGTGTAGCAAAATATACCGATGGGCATTCTCAACGCGGTGTTTAGGCCATCGGTGCATCTTGATTTGGTTGTACCTCAAAAGCCATCCATAATGGACATCCTCTCAAATCCACATGTATTATCAACTATGACGCCGGTGATTGGCGAGGGAAATCATCCTTTGGGCAAGCAGCCGCTCGTGTCTCAGAGTCCATACGCATCCTAATCGAACCATTCTTCTTCATGACCGGACTATATTCGCCACCCAATCCGGATGTTGAATTTCCTCGATGAATCCCGATTCTATGAGTTTCTTTACTTCGTCAACGATTGCTTGCAATATTTGTGGATCTAAACCGCCTTTGCCGTTGCTTGACAGTTTGACATCCATCTTGATGTTGAGGCGATGTGTCGCCACATTAGGTCGAAGTCCCGCATGTCCTCGTGAACTCCAAGCTAATACATCGATATACTCCCGATTAGGGCTTATCAACTCTTCTTTCTCTTCCGAGGGAAGAGTATTGCTGATGTTTATGAGCCTAGGATGCTCCTCATCACCCATATTAACTGACTACCTCGCCTTTGGTGGGGGTTCTCTTTGTTCAATTTATCCCCAAACCGCTCGAAGTTGATGGATCCATGGGTCTTCCCATGTTGGCATATCTTCATCACCCTCCATAGTAGCAGGATCAACCGTAGCCATATTTGACATCAAAGCCTTGAAAGCTTCTCCGAGGCTGGTGTCAATCCCAAGTCAAGAATCGCATTTAATGTCCGCCTACCTCATCGGGTGGATTATTATCAATCAGCCATGAGCATTCATCTTCTGAGGAGGATTCGTATCCCATTCCCCTTCTGAACGCATAGTAGTTATCCGGCTTCCCTCTTGGGACATGTGCCGCTTTAGGAGGGATTCGAGGACCTCGCCCAAAACATAGACCTTCCCCTTGTGTCAAGTTGTACCCCCACTTCTTCATGATACCCAGTGTTTTTGGACTATATCTGAATGTGTGGAGGATAGGCCCATTGTCATCTTCATCTTCTTCTAAGAAATGATTCGGCATTGGAATTGCATCTCCTTTTTCGTAAACCAAGTCTTTTTCACTACTTGATCTTCGTGGGATGACGAGTGTTGTCCCAAAGGAGTCTTGGAATTGCTTTTGTGTAAAGCAAGATGACCGAAGTTGGTAAGTGCAACTCTGGATCGTTGTATAAACTGTCATTACATCATTCAAAGACAAAGGGTACTCTAAATCGTCATTTATTGATTCATCGGCAATTTGCCAATTACAATGTTCATCTGACGATTCTTCATCGCCAAGATTGATTACAAGGTACAATGTCATTTAAAACAAAACCACCACTATAATCAAGCCCGCTTCGCCTTCTTCACCGCTGTCCGTGCCTTGGGCCGATGATTCGCCGACTCATTACCGTAGAGGAGAGAATCAAGAAATAATTCTCCACCCCTTAAACGGCCGCTTGTCCGCGACCACCGCCTTGACTCATTATTCGTGTCTACATATTTGAGACACCGATGAAGAGTAGATGGGACTATAACGCTACCGTGGATCCAAGGTCGACCCAACAATAAGTTATAGGAAGTCTCGCCAATCACATAGTGTGACTTCGACTTTAAATCCCCATTTGGCACTTTATCCGATTTTACCAAGCGCCGAGATCCGCCGGTGTTAAACCCATAGATCATTGTGTTCGCGACTTCACCGCGGATTCCAAGGTGATACATGAGGCGCAGGGCATGATGCTCACAATGAACCCGGATCGACTTGGATCCTGTTAACTTCACTAGAGCCAATATACCCGTGAAGTATAGCGCCTATCGTGCTTGGAATCCCTCGCCTGCATATCCTCCTTTGTAAAAGTGATGCAGGGAAGTGTTTCACGCAAGGTTACACTGCTGAGCCGACTCTTCGACTCGGCTTAACTGAGTGAGGAACACTTCAATCGCCTAGAGCCTCTTGTAAAGCTTCGGGTCTCCTTCGACAATCGGAGCAACTCAGAGAGTTATTCTAGCCGGATGTTTGCCAATTGGGCCATGACATCAAAGCGTATGGAGAGCTCGATGTTCCGGCTTATCCTCACAATCGGGCGATTGAATCGGACCGCCGAGTTGAGTTTCCGGACCTGAGGTTGCTTCTCCTTTACTTCACCGCTTTTTAGCAAACGGTCTTCATGTTGTCCTTTCTCTCGCGACGAGTGAGAGGAGTCGTGGTCACCCCACTCGGCGGTGTCTTAGCATTTGGGTTTGAGCCTCCTGATATTTGTAACTATATTCGTGTCCGCTCCTAGTAGCGAAGACTTCGTGCTCCTCTTCGTGAAATTGAAGGTGGCTACTTTTTCATCATTCTTCTCTCGAATTGCCGGGCAAAGATGGCATAGCTTGCCTTTTCCCTTGGACTTCTTTATGGCCGAGGATGTAGTCCATCGATCGCCTTCCAAAGAAGTCGTGGTGGACCCAAAGGATTTCTCCGTCGTCAGGTAATGAGCCCCTTCTTACGCTGTTCGTGAGGATCTTCATTCACCATCTTCATTCCTACCTTCACAATCGGCGCCGGTTGGAACCAATCCAAGGAACTGATCCAAACTTATAGAGACCGCATTTGCTCCCACCTTCTTCTCTTTAGAGGGTTTTGGAGTAATGACTCCAACATCGATCAAGGTCTGAATCTTGTCCTTGAGATGGTAGCAGAACTTTGTAGGATGATGTACCGCCCTGTGGTAAGCACAATACTTAGGATCTGTAACCTTGTTTGCCTCCTCTTGGTTTATAATTGGGGGCAACTGGATTTTGTTGTTTTCCGTAAGGTATTTGAAGATGCTCGAACTTCCTCGCCCTGAACGAGTAAGTCTTGGGAAACCTCGAACCGATGGTTTCGATTCGAGTTTGTTGGCGCCATTGAGGCCGCGATTGCGTGGTGCACGCTGTTGCGACCGCTGTTGTGGTTGAAGTTCAACGCTTGATTAGCGCCTACGACTTTGCCGGCGCTTTACCTTTGCCACGGGGACAAAGTTCGCTTGTGAGCATCCACCATAGGCTGACCTCTCTCGCTTTCTTCCTTCTCGTGAATCGCCGGCTTGCTCTCCACGTATCCTTAAATCTTTCCGTGTCTCTGACGGCAGCTCCCATTGCTTCCAACACGTCCAATGACAGGTTGCTATGACAAGTTTGGAGAATGAACTTCTCCGTTATCGGGTCTCGGCAATTCATTGCCTTATTTCAACCTCTTGACGGTTATCCATCGCTTCCGCTTTTCGCTTTCGCCCAACAAAGAACCGATGGATACCTCGGTGTCATCGTCGAAGAAATTGGTGAGAAACATGGCCTCCATATCATCCCAGCCTATTGACGCCCCTCGGTTTGAGACGGCGGTACCAATCGAAGGCGGCTCCACGAAGGGTGCCAACGAATGACCGAACCATCAAGGGCTCATTGTCGAGATAACACCTAGATGAGACTTGAAGTAGATCAAGTCTTTGAGTGGGCGATCCCTTCCCGTCAAACGGTGTAAAGTTGATGAGGTTGAATTTTGTCGGATACGGGATTGATTCCCACTCCCTTGGGTAAGGACATGGTATACCCGTCTTCTTTACCTCTTGAGCGGAAATCAAAGTATTGATTTTGCTCTCGAGGTCTTTTATTTTCTCATTTTCCCCACGCCTCCGCTCGGGTAAACTTGGGGAGGAACGACGGTGTTATCGCTAGCGCTTTGCCGAAAGCAAAGATGATCATCTACGCTTCGCCTCCTTCTCTCGTCCGTCGCTATCTGTTAAGTTGACATTATTGCGACGACTTGGCTCGCCTTGGCGGTTCATTATTGCGTGGATCTGTTGGTCATGCATTGCTCTCATCTGCTGCATGGCCAGTTCCATTTCAAGCTTAAAGTTGTCCCTTTGCTTGGTTAGGGCCTCTTCAAGCATCTGGGACACTTGTTCCGCGCTGATCATGAACGCCTCGCGAGGTTGTCCTATGCTGGAAATAGTATTATCGGAAGCCATTGCGGAGCCGGCATCCGACACTTCATCATCTGAGGGTAATCCCTTCTACATCTTGCGATAATTGGGTCGCCTAACAGTCCCGGACCGCAATCGAGTCATTCGTTGTGATGCCCCGGGAACGGCACGTGACGACGTCCCTCTGCTGGTCATGTTGATGGTAACACTCGGCAATTCATCGCCCTGAGGCCCATCTTTTCTTGCGAAGCGCCTTGACTTGGTTCGCATTCTCGCGTCGAGCCTATCAAAGACCGACGCTTTTCCGAGTCGCTTTAGCGCAGCTTACACCGATAACACCGCCTTGATCAGTTCGAGCATAAGCGGGCATGTTTGATTCTCGGGCGCCTCTTCGATTTACTGCACTTCAAAGACGATAATACAACTCGTCGGCATGAATACCGGAGCAACCTATCGTGTGTTGGCACGACTTCTCAGGTATAACGTTGTCATCGTGAGATGAGAGCGTCTCCTTCTGAGAACAACTAGGCCTTTCATAAGTCACCCGCCGCGACGCACGCCTTCGCGAGTGTGAATCTTCGGCGGGCTCGGACTTGATTTGAAGCCCTGCGCAGCAACGCAGAATTCCTCTTGTCTTTGTGGGTACGACCCCGTATCGAGTGACCCGCGATTCCTTTAGCGGACCCAGCGATCCTTGACGGTAAGCCCGCCGTCGGCGAGAGTTAGCTTCACGGAAGTTCGAATGACGCCGAGGTGACTTCGTGTCAACGCCACTTTGTTGAGGTGCTCACAATTTCGATTTGAGCACGGAGCAGAGTTGGCCTGCCGGGCGAGCTAGGCTTGATGTCGGGTTCGCCGGAGTTGAAGCTTCACGGACTTGGGTTTCCAAACTAACCGATTTGTTGGCGACTTCTTGGCCACCTCCTTCTTCAACTCGCGCTTGTTGCACCAAAGCCCGTGCTTGCGCTAGGAGCGCGCTGGCGCTCCGGATACGCCTCGGCGTGGAACGGTTCCGCTTGACTCGGACCCATTCGCTCATCGCCACCAGGAATCGGCTACGATCTCGACTTCGCCTCGAGTCAACTTGATCTTAGATCCGCCTCATAGCGGATCCCATCCATTGATTCTTTGCTCGGCTAATTGTTTCGCCAGCGCTAACGCCGCCTCGACGGGCTCTCTTGGAGAGAGTCACGACGCCATTGGCGGAATCGACCCCCTGCAAAGATAGGGGTTCTAAATATTTGGCCGTTGTTAGGGCCGGGGAACCACCGTCGTCTGCAGTCTTGGTGGTGGTGGATTTTCTCGCCTCCGCATCTGAGGCCGATTGGGTCTTCCTTGCAGCGGAGACCATCTTGGACTTATGGGGAATTGATCCGACGAAGAGGAGAGATATTCCTCATACTTCTTCTGGTCGAACTCGAACTCGACCTCCTCGATGACCGGGATCGGGATCCGCGGTTGCGACACGACGGCTTCTTTGTTGAAGCCGTTGGCTCCCACTGTGGTCGCCAGCTTGTTCGCGGTAAAAGTAGACTTCGTATTCATTGCTCCGTTGAATTTGTTTACAGCTTCGTTGGCCTACAACAAGATTCAAAAGAAAGAAAATTTGCCTTTTATTTAAGGCTTACAATGAAAACGAAAATTACAACTTTTTATCCTTTTGAACAAACACGAGGATCTCTATTATACGGGATCCTCGCTTGCGTGGGTTCTTTGCCTGTGCCGGGACTTTTGTTCGTCCGCTGACCACCGCAATTCGATCCCGTGTAAACCCGGTTCGAACTACAGACGAGGGGCTCGCTTCACGAAGGAAACGGTTACCGAGGGGATCACACTCACGAAGGAGAGGATGCGCTGCGGATCGCACTCACGAAGGAGAGGATCGCGGGCGGGTGAGATCTACAAGGAGAAATCACAGCTATCCCCGAGATTAAGACGAAGCTTAATCTAGAGGGTATCTGTAGTTCGACCCGAGTTTGCTTACCTCGCGCTTTGTAGATCCGACGCCGACCGACTTGTGTTCGCGGTGCTTTCGGAGCGGTCGTCGACGGCTCGTGGATCTCGTGAGAACTCTTCAGAAAATCCCCGAGTTTCCCAAAATCCAAAATCCTCAAAAATCCCACCACCCCAAGCTTCAAGACCCCCCCTATTTATACAATGGAGAGAGGGGGGGTGCGCGCGGGCCAAGTGGCTCGGCCACTTGGCCGAGGCACCTCGGCCAAGTTGGCCGAGGTGGCTCGGCCAAAGTGGCCGAGCCACCTTGGCCACTTGGCCGAGGTATTTCGGCCAAGTTGGCCGAGGCGTCGTCTTGCGGCGCTTTCCGTCGTCTCGCGTCGTTTTTCGTCGATTCTTTCGGTCTTCCGGGCTTAGTTTTGCTCCGGTGATGTCGCCGTTGTGTTTGAGTCCGTGCCCGATCAACTTTCAGAGCTCAAACGGCTCGTTTGCATTGACGGACTAAGTACGGTTGATTCCGTCTCGTCAACGTTTGAGTTTAGTCAACTCGGCACGTCGTTTCATTGGCTCGTACGTCTTGCCGACTCACTTCATGTGCTCGTCGACTCGCTCTACGCGTTTTGCGGCGTAATCGCGTCGTCGTGAGTTCTGGGTCGCGCTGTCGGACGGATCGTCGGTTGTCAACCCACCGTTTACGAGTCTTGTTCGGGTACTGATAAGCAATTTTTAACGCCTACAGTCTAGTCTGAAGCATTTGCACATTTAGGAGTGTCCAGCTGAGGCTAGGTCTTATAGGCCATATGAAAAGAAACTAGACTCTAGAACGGTCAGCTGCTACTTTGTTGGTTACTCTGAGAGATCTAGGGGTTACAAATTTTATGATCCTGCTTCCAAGTTAATATTTGAGACGGAAAATGCCGGTTCCTTGAGGACGTTGAGTTTGGGGGGGGAGATAAGGTTAAGTAGTTTGTTTTTAAAGAGGAATATATTAATATTTCCATAGCTGCTATTGACATTGAACAGGCTTCTATTCCTGACATTGTTCAAAAGACGGATCCAAATCAAGACAATGTCATAGAACCTCCCGTTCTAGAAATTATTCCAGAAGAACAAACTCTACCACCTCAAGAACCTGTGCCATTAAGAAGATCCACTAGAGAAAAGAGAAGTGCGGTTCCAAATGATTACATTATATTTTTCCAAGAACATGATGATGATATCGGTATGGTGGAAGATGATCCAATCAACTTTCGTCAAGTCATGAAAAGTTCTAAATCTCAACAGTGGATTAATGCCATGAATGAGGAGGTAAAGTCCATGAAGGACAATGACGTCTGGATTCTTGTTCTATTGCCTGAAGGTGCGAATCCCATTGGTTATAAATGGATATTTAAAATCAAGAGGGACTCGAAAGGCGATGTGGAGAGGTACAAAGCTCGTCTTGTCGCTAAAGGCTTTACACAGAAAGAAGGCATCAACTATAAAGAGATTTTCTCTCCGGTTTCATCGAAAGACTCTTTCAGGACAATAATGGCACTTGTGACACATTTTGACCTTTGAGCTACATCAGATGAATGTAAAGACTACGTTTATCAATGGCGACATTAATGAAATAATTTATATGGTGTAGCCAGACAACTTTGTATCGGGAGATACAAAGAAGATGATTTGCAAATTGAAGAAATTCATCTATGGGCTTAAGCAAGCTTCTCGTCAGTGGAATTACAATTTTTATCAAGTTATCATCTCATTCGATTTTGAGATAAATGTAGTTGATAATTGTGTATGCCACAAGTTCAGTGGGAGTAAACATATTTTTCTGATTTTATATGTCGATGGCATATTGCTTGCCAGCAACGATATAGGCTTATTGCACGAAATCAAGAGATTTCTATAAAGAAATTTGAGATGAAAGATCTTTGGGACGCCTCTTTTGTATTAGGCATACAAATACACTGGGATCGTCTCAGGGTATATTTGGGTTATCACAAAAGAGCTATATCGAGAAGGTTCTTAAAAGATTTGGCATGCAAAATTATAAACCAGGTGACACCCATGTGGCCAATGGAGATAAATTCAGTCTCAATCAATGCCCCAAGAATGATTTTTAGATTAAGGAGATGTAGCAGATTTCTTATGCATCAGCAGTGGGGAGTCTAATATATGCTTAAGTGTGTACGCGTCCGAATATTGCGTACGTGGTGGGAATGTTGGGCAGATGCTTAAGTAATCCTGGAATGGATCACTGGAAAGCAACCAAGCGAGTCTTGAGGTATTTACAGAGAACAAAAGAATACATGCACACGTATCGGAGGTCGGACTAGTTAGAGATCGTTGGGTATTCTGACTCCGATTTTGCTGGATGCCAAGATAGCATGAAATCTACTTTGGGCTATATCTACCTGCTTGCTGGAGGAGCTATCTCTTGAAAGAGTGCTAAGCAGACACTCATAGCTTCATCCACCATGGCACTTGAGTTTGTGGCATGCTATGAGGTGTCTAATCATGGAATATGGCTGTGGAATTTTGTCACTGGGCTGCGAATTGTAGATGGCATTGAAAGATCACTTAAGTTATTTTGTGACAATAAGTCAGCAGTGTTGTATTCCAACAACAACAGGAGCTCGACGAAGTTGAAACATATAGACATAAAGTTCTTAGTTGTTAAAGAAAGAGTTCATAGTGGATTTGTGTTCATAGAGCACATTGGGACAAACTCCATGATTGCAGATCCGCTGACTAAGGGACTACCACCCATGGTCTTTCATGAGCACACTGATCATATCGGTGTTTTATCTCTTCAGGATATGCCATTTTAGTGGGAGTTCGTATTTTAGATGCTTTTGTCCGTAGACACATTTGTTATGACTTTATTGATATTGTATGGTTATTTACTGCAGTATAAAATATTCAGTTCATATTCACTCTGATTTTTTGGTATGGTTTGATCTCACTAATGTTTCAAGATGGACCAGTTGGAAATAGGCATGTTAAGATCACATTGCATGAAATTTTCATGCTACACATCCATGCTTTGATCTTATGTTGATATAACTGATGGATGCGATTGTTAAGGATGCATATTGTTTGATGGCAAAATTCATGATCTCGTAAGGTTATATCATAATTCACATTTATATAGTAACATATATGGCCCAAGTGGGAGATTGTTGGATTTATATCCAATATATGGGCCAATATATTAAATAATTGTGTATTATGTGCTGTCAATTAAGGTTAGCCCACAAAAGTGATCTACTTTAGGGTTTGGACTTTTAATGCATCATTAAAGTATGAGCCCCCTATGTGTAGAGACCAAAATATAATTGTTAATTTTATGATGGGCTAAATTGATAATTATGAATAACTAATGTCAGTTATAAAAAGGGTTGTGGTTCACCAAATCTCTACGTACAGTTTTCTTTCTGATATCCCATCTTCAGAAAGTTACAGAGAAAGGCAAAAGGATTTCTCTAAGGAAGATATACGTACATGATTTGTAAGATCTACATCTCAAAAACTCAAGAATCACATCCTACTTCATTAATTCAGGTATGGTTCCGCATCTTCTTAATTATCTCAATAGTTTGACATGAACAATCTTGAGATTGATTAAGGTTTCATCTCTTAAAGCAAAAGTCTTTTTTTTTTTATCTAACACTCCATTCTCTTCTCCTCCATGTCCCCAACATTTCTTCCTCTCTCACGCTCCTTCCCCCCTTCTTTTGTTTTGGGCAATGAATATGAATTCCATTACCATGTAAAATGGTGTATGTACAATCAATATCTCAGTCCAAACTGAGTACACAAAATAGAGTAAACTTCCTTATATTACATTCTCTCTAACATATTCTCTTCTATCTTAATTCTCCCACCCAATCCCTATGTTTCAGTGGAATTGGTCTATGGTATAGAACAGTCAGGATATGAATCTTTATCAGCTTTAGCACTTCCTCTCTTGTCCTTCTAGTATCCATATATAACCTCTTATTCCTTTCCATCCAAATATAGTAGACTGCTGTAGCCGGTGCAATCTTTTTAACTTTTCATGTAGGAACACCCCCTCAAGCATGTCGAATACCACTTTATCACCAATCTCCAGGAGCATACCTGAAACTAAAATTTCAGCCACTCCATCACACCATTCCTTATAAAGGATGAGAAATCACATTCGAAAAATAGGTGAGACAAATCCTCCATACCATTAGAACACAAAGCACATGAGTTTGAAGTTATAACCCCCCACCTTTGTAATCTGTCATGCGTTAGTAGTCTCTGATGATTAGCTAACCAGAGTATAAATGAGTGCTTAGGAGTAATGTAGTTCTACCATACTAAGTGAGCCCAAGAAACTACATCACATATACCAGAAATTTCCTCATAAGCTTTAGCTAATAGGAATTCGTCATTTTTTACACAGGATTGGAGCCTGTCAATAACCCCATTGGCTGAACCCCAAGTTGCTATAGCTCTATTTCTCACCTTAAGAATTTGCTTCCATTCCCAAGAGTCATTGACTCTAGCTTTAACATTCCAAACATCCATCCTCTTCAAATAATTCCCATGTATCCATTTAATCCAAAGCATGTCCTTTTTTGCATGAATACTCCATAATAGCTTCAAACCTGCAGCTAAGTTCCAGTTTACTGAAGAGAACATTCCCAAACCACCATACTTCGTATTCTTGCACAGCTTATCCCAAGCTACCAGTTGCACTCTCTGAGTTTCATGAGAACCCCTAGAGGAATTTCTTGCACATATTATCAACCCTTTCCAGCACCTTTTTTGGTAAAATATAGTTTGATGACCAAAACACTAATACCCCAAAAACAACACTCCTAAGAAGCTGGAGCCTTCCTGCATATGAGATGTTCTTCTGCTGCCAATTTTGAAAAAATGAGTTTAGTTTAATGAACAATGGAGCACACTCAACATATGACAGTCTCTTACATACTAAGGGTACTCCTAAGTATCTTATAGGAAATGATCCTTCAACAAATCCCAACTCTTGTACTATATTCACTTTTTCAGCATGTTCAGCTCCTCCTATGAAGACTGAGCACTTGGTAGTTCTAGCTTTTAATCCAGACACACTGCTGAATACATCAAATACATGATTCAATGTTAACATAGAGTATCTGTCTCCTCTACTAAACAATAAGAGATCATCTGCAAAAATAAGATGACTGATACTATGTTGTGCACATTTGGGGTGAAACTTAAAGTTCTTATCCCTCCTCATCATTTGTAACATCCTAGAGAGATACTCCATACCTATGACAAACAGATACGGAGACAATGGATCTCCTTGACGTAGCCCAAAAAATCCATACAGTGAGCCATTGAAGAAAATAGAGAACTTTGGGGAAGATATACATGTCATAATCCACTTGACCATAATGTTTGGAAATCCCAAACCAATCAACATAGTTGCAACAAACCTCCAGTCTGTAGTATCATAAGCCTTCCTTATGTCAATGTTCAGAAGTCCTCTAGGGGATATAGCTTTCCTTCCATAGTGTTTGATCCATTAACACATTATTAGTAATTGATCTTCCTTTCACAAATGCACTCTGAGCTTCACTGATTATTACTCCCATAATTGATTGAAGCCTAGATGTAATAACTTTCGAAATGACTTTATAAATGAAGTTACAATATGATAAAGGTCTAAAGTCAGCCACTGTTCTAGGACATTCAATTTTAGGGATAAGAGTAATTGTAGTAGCATTCAATGGGCCAACAAGTTTACCTGAGGAGAAGAATTCCTGAACTGCAAGTATTAACTCCTCTCCAATCACCTCCCACGCACACCTGAAGAAGCTAGCAGAATATCCATCAGGCTCTGGGGCTTTTTTCTCTGATATAGAAAATATAGCTTTCTTCACCTCTTCATAGCTAACTGGTTGAGATAACTAGTTCCTATGAACATCATTAAGGCAGGGACCAGACTTAATTATATCCTCTCTGGCCAGACTTAAATTCTTGTTAGCCTCCCCCAACAGACCTTTGTAGAAACTCAGAATCTCTTCCACAATGTCTTCTTCCTCTGTCAATCTTTGTCCATCCTCTTTATATAGAACTAACACCTTATTCATATGCCTCTGTTGTTTCATAGCAGCATGAAATAAATGTGTTCCTCTATCAACTTCCATAGTCCATTGAATTCTGGATTTTTGAGCATAAAAACTCATTTCAGCTGACACCAATTTTGCATATTTTCCTAGGCAGATTTTCTCTTTGTCTCTTTGTTACTCAGTTCAGTATCATGTAGTTGATTCTGAATTTTCACTTGGATATCTTCCAATTCCTTCTTCTTCCTTGGCACTTGTTTACTTATATTGCTAAAGCTTCTTATATTCAGTTCCTTCAACTTACCCTTTAGAGCTTTTAGTTTAGATACAAAACAGTACATCTTGCAACCATATATACTTTTAGACCATACAGATTTTATAACTTCTAAATATTTCTCATGCTCAGTCCACATTTTGAAAAATCTGAATGGTTTTTTTACCTTACTCCTATCCTCAGTTATTGTAAGCAATCCTGGAAAGTGATCTGAAAAAGTTGGGACAAGGTAATCAATGTAGTTGGCCATATATCTGTTAATCCATGAATCATTTACAAAGGCTCTGTCTATGCGAGTCCATACTCTGTCTGCCCCCTCTTTCTTATTACACTAAGTATAGAAAAACCCTGAACTCTTCAGCTTTGTAAGATTAGAATCTGTTAGATATTGCCTCATGTCTCTCATCTCACAAGCTAAACTCCCCCCAAGTCTATTATTAGGCTCCAGAATATTATTGAAGTCATCCATAGCTGTCCAAGGAACACTAACACCATGACTTATCAGTAAGCTCCTCGCACAACCTTTTCCTCTCTTCCAATTGGTTCTGAGCATACACAATTGAGGTTATACAATGAAAGATACCATCCTTAGAGCACACCTTACAAGAAATACACTGATCACTGCTTGATATCACTGATATATCCAATATGCTATTATCCCACAATATCCAAATTCTACCATTAATAGCTGATGAATAATTGTTTAAACTGAGCCAATTCTTTGCTACTTTATGTACAACTCCACTAAATTTGTTAAATTTCACCCTAGTTTCCAGTAAAGCCATGAAACATAGGTGATACTCAAAATGAACTTCTTCACAAGCTGTTGCTTGTAAGACTTATTAAAGCCTCTCACATTCCACACAGTAAATTTCATCAATTTGATAAAGTTCCCCCTCTATCCACTAGAGGGGAGTTAGGGACAATCTGATGCACAACCACCCCAGCATCTTCTACTTGATCAGCAAGAGGGAAAAAAATATTACTATGAGGGACTGGTTCATCATTTATCATTATAACTTTGTTACCTCTACCAGCTATGTTCCAATCCTGTACCCTCACTTCCTTATGCACTTTTTCCCCAGAACCAGCTTGAGGGTTTTTCCCATCCTTGGATTCTGCCTCCACATTCCTCTTTTTAGGCAGCCCCATTGCTTCTTAGTCAGCTTTCTCTTACAGGTATCAGAGGAGTGGCCTACAACTTTACAATGCTCACACCATCTTGGTTTGAATTCATAAGTTATCTTTTGTGAATAGCTCTGACCATTAGGACCCTTAATAATAACAGCATCAGACAACTTTGCAGGGAGCTGCACTTCAACTAGCACACGGGCATAAACCAATCTCTGTCTACTTGCCGTAAGCTTATCAGGTATTATGGGCTTCCCCACTCGACTTGCTATTTTACTTATCCCTTTTTCATGCCACAAATTTAGTTTCAGGTTAGGAAGCTGTATCCACATAGGGTATAAGCTAGCATTGAAGCTCTCAACATCCTCTTCGCTACTCCATGGCCTCAAGAGTAAGGGTCTATCTCCAAAGAACCAAGGTCTTGTTTCTAATATCAAATTCCTATCCTCTTCACTCCTGAAATTGAACAAATAGATCCCTAATTTTAGCAAACAGATTTCAGGTTTAACCAATTTACTCCATACTTTATCAACATACATTTCCATGGCTTTAAATCGAACATTCAGCCCAATAACACAACCAGCCAGAGCAAATTTCCAGAGTGAATTCCCCTCATTCCATTCTTCATCATCAAATGAAACAGTATCTTCAATATTAGATGGAATAAAATTTAGATTAAGCCCCTTCCCAATTCTTCTATTGTCAGCAAATAAACTAGCATAGCTCTTCTTCCCATCAGTTTTCACCGTAGGCAGAGGAGTATTTTCGAAAGATGCCCCCTTAATCCCAGCCATTGACCCTAGGCCATTTGCATTTTCCCCCATTTTAATTCCTTCATTCAGGGTACCAATAGCTATTTCCTCTACACTTTCAATCTCATCAGCCCATGAATTCTTTGTAGTTTCATTAGCATTTGGTGATTTGATACCATACAACCCTAATCCAAATTCTAATTTTTTATTTCCTCCTCCCAGATTCAATCCACCATCCCCCAATGGAACAGGAAATCTAAACAAAGAACTTTCTAGAATATGAGAGATATTACCTTCTGATTCCAATGGAATTCGAAACTTGCCACGGTAAAAGTCTGCATGTTTGAACCACTCCATTAGCGACACGGGAATAAAGCTGAGATGGATATGAGGCTAATGACAATTTTCATGAAATTATCTAATAAACAAGCAAGTATATAACTGTATTAATATGCAAGGGAAACTATTATCCATGTGTTACAAACTTCATGAAATTATATCCTATTGACACAAGTCCCTAACCATATTGCCAAGCAAGGAAATATCTGGTGATTCTGCTGTGCCATTGTCTATAAGCACAACGGAGATAGTACTGAACATTGCGAGATTTTAAACAACTGTTCACTCTATTATATTGTTTTCAAACAAGCATCCGGTGACTGTAGTATTTCCAATTTACTCAGTCAAAAGAAAAAGAAAATCCCAGACTAACTAATTAAAAGTGTTTCTCACTTACACATGATTATAATTTGTTTTCAAAAATTATGTACACTATTGTATAATTTTTTTCATAAAAACATCCTGAGATTGATATGCTCTGCAGTGAGAAAGTCACTTTTTTGTGTGTGTTAATACATCCTTATAATAAAAAGGGAAGTGAAAAAAGTCACTTAGTCAAGCAATTTAGTTCTTAATTAGCTTGCATCACTATACAAAACCAGGCACAGAAGACTATCTTGTTTTCCCATTTCCCAATTTTACTCGAAAGAATAAAGAAATCATTAATTGGTTATAGCAGATTAGTATAATCCAACACTCACCTTCACTTGTAAGTTTCTAGGTACAGGTAACTGTGAAAGCATCACTAATGGTTAAGTTAGAGAGAAATCTTCCTGCTTCTCTTTTGAGGGGGAAAAAAAAAACCTTTCTACCTTGTTTAACTTTCACAAAATTTTATCTCCAATACTTAATTTATATGAATGACCTTCCCCTCTTAACATATATGTATATGCCTCTGGGTGTAATTGCACTGACACCCTCCACTTGAAAGACTGAACATGTATTACAGGTAACTGAGGAGTTCTAGAAAAAACTTATTCCTTCGGTCACATTAGCTACCTCCTATGACTGTATGACATCATACAATGAAAAGTTTATGCACAAGCTGAGGGTGTGTTTGGCAACTCATTGAAATTGAGCCACATTTGATCCCTAAACTAGTTTTGATGAGAACAGGTTTAGTTGTGGACAACTCTCTACTGGCCCACAGCTAAACCAAGTTAGAGGCCCAAAATTGAACTAAAATTAACTGGGCCACTTCTAGCTCAATTTTTGCTAATCAACAAAACACTCTAAAATTGGGCCAGATTCAAACCTGGCCCAGTTTTAAAGAGTTGCTAAACAAACCCTAATAGTCGCGATGATAGACTAAGAAATAATCTGATGAAGTCAGTCAAAAAAATCCAACCATTTATAATTATCTTGCATATTGGAATTAGTAATTAGTCCATCATAAGAAGATAAACATGTCAACTACAGGATTTGGACTTGACGTGAAACATCTTTAATTGGTTTAGTTAGCGGAGCCTGACTATATTTTAAGGGCAGAAAAGAAGGAAAAGCTAAGTCAGGCTGACTTCTTTATGAAGCATCCAACTTTCTGCGAATTTCTAATCCTCCTTAGACCTCATACCAATATCTTCCAAGCTTCACATCAAAAATTATTTGAACTTTGTACCTGTTGAAATAAGAGAAACAGAGGAATTCTCATTGATTTTGAAGAAGAGGTTACACTCCATACTTAAACACTTTATAGAATCATCATAATAAGAATATCCTAATATAAAAAGGAAATCTATACTAGAGGAAACTCCTAATTAGGAAACTTCTAAGAAGATAAACATGTTAACTAATAGTTTGAGAAATAGGTTCACCTAGATAGTTGGCATCATGAGTACTTGAAGCACAGACCTTTTCTCCCCTTCATCCCCAGTTTATATTTCTTTAACCAGATACGATTGCATTGTAATTTACGGGTAATGTAGATTTTTTTAGTAAAACATACTTCAGTAGTTTAAGGAATAATTTTCTATATCCTAAATCCATATCTTTAATTAGTACAAACTTCAATTCATTTTTGATGTGAAACTTGGACGAAAGTGGTATAAGATCTAAGGAGGATTAGAAATTCACAGAAAGCTGGTTGCTTCATATCGAAGTCAACTTGACTTCGCTTGACTTAGCCTTTCTTTCTTTTCTATCACCCAAAATATAGAGCTTGACTGAACCAAGAGGAACTTAAGGAAAGCCAATAAGTTATGAATCTTGTGACAAAAAGTCACAAGTTTAAGGGAATGCCTCCAAATTTAAAATTAAAAAAAGAAGGAAAAAAAAAGGTTCTTGGAACCATGTATAACAAACTTAAATCAACAGCTTTCAAGACAGAGTTCCATACAAATGCACAGAGCATAAGTTTTCTCCTGCACTGCGCATTTACAGTTTTGTCAAACCGAGCAGGAAGTCGATAAACCTTTGTTGTTATTCAGAACATAATACTATTTACCATCATTTTCTCAGACAATGTCCAATTCGCCCTCACAAAGGGTATAACCTTTTGGTTACTCTACCTCCACCCACCCACCCACCCGCACCCGCACCCACACGCGCGCACGCATGCACACGCACAGTCTTCAACTACCACACCCAACTCAATCATTCTTCATGAAATAAAGAATTCCATGCAACAGATTCATTCAATATCTTCATCTCCATTTCTTCTTCGTCTCAAATATCAGAATACAACAGGGATATTCATGCAACTAAATACTAGATTACACTGAATCCAAGTATGCCACTTCCTTCTCCATCTTTTTCTCCGCACCTGACACGGCCAAAGCTTATCCTTGATCTCTATTTCTTAAACTTCCACCCAATTACAATTCAGTCAAGCTCATATCTAAACTCTTTAATTTAGATCATTTGGAATTGGAGCTAACTTGTATGAAGATCTCGGACTCCTACAACCTTTTGCTAAAGTTTTCTTAGGGCTCCGCAGGAAGAATGTGAAAAGAATCAAGAACAGGATAAACTTATTTACCTGAAAATATTCTTAAAGCCTTGTTTATAATAGATTGTGCACTGAAGGTATTTCCGGTTGAAGAAACAAAGGAGGATACAAAAAATTTCGACTTGGAGTGCAAGATACAAGGTTCAGTTTATAGAGAAACAGCGCATTTGACATCAAGTAGATAAGCTCAATCGTTTCAATATTAACCTCTGTGGAGTCAGTAGAGGTGAATACACTGTTACTTAGTCTATGAATGCATGAGACAGGATCTCTCAAGGCTTGGCTTCAATCTGGTCTCTGGAATTGGGCCCATCAGGTTCAGATTGTTCTGGATATCGCTAATGGGCACAGCTATCGTCATAAGTTTATATCCACCGCATATGATGATATCACGAGCAAGCAATCTGCATTTTACTAGCAAAGCGAGAGCTAAGATAACAAACTTTTTCACTTGCATGATCCTCAGACCAGAGTTCGTTCCACCTAGATAAAGATGGTTGATGGAAGATTTGGTTATTTGGCACCCGAATAAATATGTAGAATCTGGAAACATAACACCAGAGCTCGATGTATATACCATTTGGTTGATGATATCAGGGCTGATTACCATACAGGATGCTATAAATGGTAACTAAGAGAAGAACCATTATTTGAACGCAAGTTCATACCTGGACAAAAGAAATGCAGAACAAGAGCTCATCAAGTTCAATGAGTCCAGAATGAGATTATTAGGGGTTAATTTCATAAAATCCTACCAATACTTTGGCATGTATCCTACAAAACCCCTTAATACTTTGTTTTTCCCACAAAACACCAAAAACTTTCCCACTTAACCCCTAAAACTCCAAAATATCTCAGATGACCCGTAAAAGTTTTAAATTTTCCAACAAAAATCCCCAAAAAGCAAGAAGAAAAGAAGAAGGTCGACAGAGAAACAAAACTGGGCAGATAATAGGATGTTCCAATTGCAAGAGATCCTTTTTTAGGGGGATTACCGGAAAACTTAAAAGATTGTTTGTATTTTGTATTTATTTATTCATTTATTTTTTGTTATGGTTTTTTTTGTTGGGGGAGGAGGGGGGCAGGTCGTATGTCTGATACGTTTTGAAGATTTGGGGGTCTGTGGCCAATTTTTTTAGTGTTACTGGGGAAACAAAAGCATCCGGTTCTCTGAGAAACACCCTAAAGTATTTGGAGGTGGGTGAATTTTACCCAATTATTAGCCCCATGGGTAGTCATGGAGGTAGTAGAACCATGTAGCCTGTTTGACAAAAGATCTAGAGGTAAATTTGACTAAAGCCCCAAAAATTTGAGCATTTTGCACTTAACCCAAAAAGTTTGAAATTGTCACTTATCCCCAAGAAGCTTGAGAAGTTGCATCGATGTGCAAAGTAGTTGTGAAGATGTCATGTGTTCACAAAATAAGATTTGATCTAATATGAGGTATTTTGTTAAAGAAGAAATGATAAAACCTAGCAATATGGTGAAACTTGTTCATAATTGCTGCAGTTCCTCCTTACCATCACATTCATGATAGTTATTCGTAAATACATGCTTTGTGTCTGCAAGGCGTTAGAATTCAGACTTATTACAGAATTATATACAATACTGAAAAGATTATAGACAATATCAGTTATAATATGCAATACTAAAAAACTGTCTACAAGCTAGAACTCCGTATACGCTCAACAGGTTTATTACATATAAATTTATATAGCCCACCTTAGACCTCATTTACTCTATGTGGATGGAGTATTCCTAGGTATTTCTCGTCCTCAGGCACTCACAAAATCTAATAACATATCAATATCTTAAAAATATTGTCAATTGCTACCAATTATTTAAGGGAAAACAGTACATCAAGCATATATTCTAGTTAGATACGGCAAGCAAAAAGTAAAAAGAAAAAAGTGGGGAATGCTGGTATCATAAAAGTTCTAATAAGAAAGAGAAACCTGTTCCTGTAAGCCATTTGCCGATTAATGCTCAAACGTCGCCTCTCTATGAATAGTGAAGGCTTCATATTCCAAATAAAATAACAAATTTGCAGAAAATACCGATAAGCCGACGAAAGTTTGTCAATAAATTTGGCACCCTGGTTTCTTTTCAGGAAGGGAAACTCTCAATCAATCTGATGTGGTCCAGGGTACGCTTGGGACCATACTGAAGAGCTGCTTGGTTACCAGGTCGAAATCAATCTCCATACATGGATGAAGTATCTAGGATCTGGTTCAATCTAGTGACTTAAAAAGTCTCTCATCTTCCTTTCGATTGTGGTCTCGCTCCTTAGATTCTGGATGATGACGAGAAGCCAAGGAAGTGGAAGCAACATTGCTACCAGACCTAGACATGATCTTTGAATTTAGCAACATATGAGCATGAACCTGGCAGATGCCTTCTTCAACTTCTTGACTAAGAGTGCAGTATCCTGTTAAATTTAGTTCAGGATTTAGGGATTAAAGATATAAATTTGTTAGACAAACTGTTCTACATAGGCTAACTAAATGATGTATTTGTGGACATGAATACTTTGTGATATGTGACTTCATCTTCAGTTTGATCTGATGGGTTTTACATGTCTAGGTTGTAAAAGGAAACATAGCAAAAGTTGGATACAAGTCCCTTTTGTGTGGACCAACTACGACAACGTAAAGAATGTTATAGTGTAAAGTGATAATGTTAAGAAGCTGTCTAATAAGCGGTCAATAATGAAAACTGCTCATGTAACTTTTTTTTTAATACCAGAAACAAGGTGATGCTGAAACATTGGTTTGAATCTGTTCTAAAATAGAACCACATTAGACAATGATGTGTTTGGATTATGTAAGTTCCTTTTAGGTACCAAAATCTGGATCTATGCATGCAATTATGCAAATGAAAATTAAACTCAAGACTCTATGTACACAAGTTACCAAAATCTGGATCTATACACGAGTAAGTTGACCTATCAACAAACAACTAAACATAACTTTACTCCTCTTACACAAACTCTAGTGTGTGGTTTTCCAGGGAAAATACAATTTGAAGCAAAATCAAATGAAAGACTAATGATTTTTGTGAGCAAAACCCATCCCAATGAATTCCCTTTGTCTGAAAGACAAAAAGTGCCCCTCCTTTAAACTTGGCATAACAGACCTTGCAAGCATAACTATATTCTTTCCTGTTTTGGTTAATACTTCTTACTCGGTATCACTCTTGAACGTCTCGATCCATACTTGCTTCCAATTTGTGTCAGTATGCAACTCTTGCAAACTCAACCACACTGCAAGCTCACCAACACTAACAAACTGATTTATGGATGTCATATAAGTAGAAGAATGCTAAGTTTACTTTCTCATCTCACAAATATTCATCCAAATTTCTAAGGAGAAAAGTCTTAAAGAATGGCCTTCTCTGTGTGTTAATGTCTCTTGTTTGCCTGTTTTTGTGTAACACTCTATTTGTTTGCTGCTGAAGATGCAACTAAGCAATACCAGTTTGACGTAAGTAGCTTAATGGATGTCTGGCATCAAACAATATCCCTTGTGCTGATCAATTATTGATTCCTAATCTTTTTTTGATGAAACTGATCAGGTTGTAGTGAAGAATGTAAGTAGGTTGTGCCATCCCAAACCAATCGTCATAGTTAATGGTAGGATTCCCAGACCAACAATTTACGCTCAAGAAGGATATCGAGTCATCATCAATGTTACAAACCATGCCCAATATAACCTGTCCATATATTGGTATACTGCACAATAGTCAAAATAATGTCGATCAATATATACTCCTATAAGTGCAATTGAGTAATGTTCACTTATATGAACATAGGCATGGATTGAAGCAATTTCGCAATGGATGGGCCGAGGGACCGGTCTACATAACGCATTGCCCGATCCAAAATGGTAGCTCATACAACTACAATTTCAATGTAATGGGACAGGGGGGACTTTGTGGAGGCATGCTCACATAGTGTGGCTGCGTGCGATTGTTTATGGTGCGATTATGATCATATCTAAACAAGGAGTTCCATTCCTGTTCCCTCAACCACATGGACAAACCGTTCTCGTCTTAGATGAGAAAGAACATCCCGAAGATAAATCACATAAGTTTGTGAAAAAAAAAGTATGTGTCTGATTTTTACCTTGTGTTTCTCAGAATGGTGGAGCTCTGATGTTGAGGTATTGGCGAAGCAAGGAAATGCACTTGAGTTGCCACCCAACATGTCCGATGCTCATATGATCAACGGGAAGCCTGGTCCTCTGTTTGCCTGTTCAGATAAATGCAAGTAATCGATAACAACTAAATTTTTATGCATTGTTGAGAGAAATCAACTCTGTGTCGGTGCTGTTATCAGATATATTTGTCATAGAAGTCGAATGCGGAAAGACTTGCCTTCTGAGAATTATCAACGTAGCACTCAATGACAAGCTCTGTTTTTGCCATCGCTGGACAAAAAATGACTGTGGTTGAAATTGACGGAATCTACTGCAAGGCCTTCGTTACTAACACCATCCTCATCACACCAGGTCAGACCACGAACGTTCTTGTCACGGCTAACCAAGCCCCTGGTCAATACCTCATGGCTGCCAGGGATTTTCAACGATGATCCAATTCCTGTGGAAAATAAAACTGTGATGGCCATACTCCAAAACAAAGGCATATCGACTATTGTCACCTCAACATTGCCTCGAGTTCCAGCACAGAACGACGCTAGATTCGTTGACCCATACTATGACAATCTCCATAGTCTAAACACACCAGAGTTCCCTGCTTCAACTGTAGAAAAGACCAAATGTCAGAAAAACCATTACATGATTATTAGAATCAATGAATAGCTAATTAAGTTTACTCTTATACACGTTCCAATTTATAACGCAAAAAGCATATCCTTAATCTACTTATCCTTCCAAAAAAACAAAAAAAAAAAGTCTCTACGAGTGTGGTCAATATGCTTTATTACTCCATCTGAATGGAGGTAGAATGACATGTAGTAAAGTGGGAGGATCCTTCCCCAACGACTAGCATATTGTACTCATGATCGAAATTCCCAAACAAGTAAATGGTAGTGTACGGAGTTTATATCATAAAATTTTGGGGTGTTTGTTGACGCACCTTACGTGCAATATTGTAGAGGTTGTAGATGGAGCATTTTGTAGAAATTATAATTTAGAGCTTGCAAATTGCTTGCGACCATAGAGGCCAACAATCCAACTTAGTTTATAAACTATAAAAGCTTCATCGGAATAACTATTGTTTAAGTAGGTAAGTATCGCATTGCAATCAAGAAATGAACATCATCGTCGTCTAACAAACTCGAGCAGGAATCCAATGGAAATTGCAAGCTTTTGTGGGTAGAATGAGAAACCACAGTAAATTTATCTAAATATTAATGCATTTTCACTGCACCACAGTAAATTTCCCAAGAAAAAATATTAATAATGGCAACTCACGAAAACTACCAATTTCTTTTAGAGCTTCCTCTGCACTTGGGGATCTCGCGGTCCTCTTCGTTCGAGGTCGAGATTTTCTTCTTTGGGATGCCTAATTTCGGAAGGAGATCGCTATAATTAGGGTTAGTTTTAGGGTTTAGGGTTTCATTGACGAGAGGAAGAAGAGAGTATCGTACAATGATGCTGAGCGAGGCGAGAGAACGTTTTCTGATTCGCTGATGTGTTCAGTCCCTTTAGTCCCACATCGGTGAGATTGAAGGATTAAAGGCAGTTAATCTACCATCGGTTTGTAGTAAAATGTTGGATGTACGGTTAGATTTGGTGACTGCTGTTGAGGTTGAGGACTACATATGGAAAACTACATGGAGCCCCCCCAGTTACGGAACACTACATAATACTATATGCATACGTGAACAATTTACGGAAAACTACATAATACTATATGGAACTATATGAAGCAGACATACCTACAAACTATGAGGAACAAAAGCTACCCACTCTGATAACAATGTGGAACATATGCATACGTGAACAAAAGCTACCCACTCTGCTAATCCCTCTCTAACCGTACACCCAACATTTTTTTTGGTGTTGTTGCAAGTATTTCACATCATCTCCATCTGACACCCTCTAACTATTTAGGATCAACTTCTAATATTTATTACAATTTTAAATTTATCTCATAACATCAATTTTTTTGTAAATAAAAGAAATTATTTTTGCCTTTTTAATTTTTAGTTTCATTGGATCCTCTATATTGTTAGGGAGCAAAGGAGGAATCATTGTTCTAATCGGAGCTCCAATCATAATTGTATATTAATATTTAGATGATTATAATTTATTTTAACTCTTAACACTTCCTACATCCTCCGTGAATTGCATTCACTTCTACTTTATATATGAATCAATGTTAGCTAATCAACGCACAACACAAATATTAGCCTATCTCCCCTACCTCCCCTTTTTTTGACATTGCATGACAAATGTTGGGTTTGTTTTTCTCACAAGAATATTTTAGTTAGTTAAGGAGGTCCCTTTAAAAAGTCTATACTTCAGAAAAGTTTTGTGAGACACTCTAAAGTTTATAAAGATTTTGTGAGATAAAAAAAATTAAGGGAAGTCATGTGGAAAAACACCCAAAGTTCATGGTGGTTTAGTGAATTAACCCTTTTCGTCCGAGAACCTTTCGTCGAAGGAAGTCGCGCACAATACTTACTTTGGCACCAACAAGCAATTCATTGACTTTCGAATATACTCAAACCAGTAGATGAGGTCCATAGAGCTCTAAAAAGACCCAACCAACTTACAAAAAATCAAGATTATGACACCCTCTTGGAATCTGTTTTCTCTCATTATTGGGCGTCTCTTTGCTTACTCCACATCTGTGAAACTCAATGATTCTAGTATGCTATATAATTTATTTATTTTGTTCTAAAATTCGAGCTACATTAATTCATTATTTCCGTTGGCATATTTTTCAGATTGGTATATTTGGTTCACCTTATGCTTCGGTTGTTGTTAAACTTGGATCTACTACAATGATAGGCAGTCCAAATAGTCAAAGCCGTTTGGGCAAATACTGTCCCAAACAGTTACAGCAGTTTGGACTGACAAAATAACCATTTGGGCAGAAGCTGTTGGGTATGACTCTACCCAAACAGTTGCCCTAACGGTTCCAACCTGTTGGACCGAGTCCCAAATGGTTATAACCATTTGGCCAATTAAAAATTGTCCAAATGGTCAGAACCATTTAGGATAGCATCTATCCAAACGGTTTAAACTGTTTGGACTGATTTTTTCCAAATGGTTATCACTGTTTGGACATATATTTGTCCAAATGGTCGAAACCATTTGGGATAACATCTATCCAAATGGTTTAAACCATTTGGACCGACTGTTTTCCAAACGGTTGTGACCGTTTCGATAGATATTTGTCCAAACGAACTAATCCGTTTGGACTATTCCTTCCAAATAGTAGCCCAAACGATTTAAACTATTTGGACAGTGTATTTTGATTTTTTAATAATTTAGCTGCTTTATTTAGCTACCTGCTTACAATTCAATATAGATAATGTATCACACAATAACATAACTCAATATCTCACAATGAAATATATATATATATATATATATATATATATATATATATATATATATATATATATATATATATATATATATATATATATATTGTTGATGATCTAAATCACACACTCAATCAGATGAATGGTTTTGGGTGAATAGGGTCCGCTAGTTCTCTTTAGAAATTGGGGATGATAGCTCCACGAACCGATCTGCACATAACATCAACTCGTGAGAGGTTGGGGATGAGTTCCCCGGTGGTCCCTCCGACGATCAAGTTAATATCTGAGGAGGAAGGAAGTTCTAAGAAGTTGACTCTTCTCTTTTCTTTATGTTCTTAACTGATAGGAGAATTGCTTACCGAATGTTGAGAACAGGCCTCATGTTTATAGAGGTAATTGGGGGTGCCCTGGTAACTACCGCCAAAGGCGAGCTGGCTATTTGAAATAGTGATTGTCGACATGTATTAGCTACTCATTGGTTGAGAAGGATGAGTGATCCTGGGAAGTGCCAGGGGGCGTTGATGTAGT
Organism: Asparagus setaceus; assembly: GCA_012295165.1. NCBI lineage: Eukaryota > Viridiplantae > Streptophyta > Magnoliopsida > Asparagales > Asparagaceae > Asparagus > Asparagus setaceus. The sequence continues at coordinate 52,556,836 of CM022706.1, read as the reverse complement.
CAAAGAACTGTTGTGAAATGATGTGTGTTGATGAGCTACAGGTGTAGGGGGATAAATAGCGCCGCTTCAGCATTTAATGCAATGGTGACTCATCTGTGGTGGTAATTTCGAGATGTTTCATCGTCTTCCAGTCCTAGGTGGCAGCGAGACGAGAGGTACCGTGTTTTGGCTCTCCTCGCAAGTGCTCGCCAAGCCTGCGAGGCCGAGAGGGCTGCGGACGAGTGGTACCGCGTTTTGACTCTCCTCGCAAGTGCTCGCCAAGTCTGCGAGGCCGAGAGGGCTGCGGACTAGTGGTACCGCATTTTGGCTCTCCTCGCAAGTTCTCGCCAAGCCTGCGTCTGGAATATTGACGTATCGACTCATCTGGCTTCTTGTGTGGCTCGTAGGGGAATCCTTTTAAACAATGCCTTAATGTGGGAACTTGCTTATCATCTTTTAGGTATTACTGTTTTCTTAATAAAGGGTTATAACACTGGGCCCTTTCACTTGGAGCGGCCCTTGGGCTAGTCCGAGTGAAATCACCACTGTTTCTATTTGTCGCGAGGTGCTTTAATGAGAAGGGATGTCTAGCGTCATCTGGATAAGACATGGCTAATGTCATTGCTATTTTTTTACTGCGGAAGCTTCGCGATTCGTGTCTGATTGTGAGTTACCCAAGACATTGTACAGTGTCTTGATCGTGGGGGAGGCGCTTAGGATTTCGTAATTCATCTGAGCCGCTGTAAGTGGGTTATGTTGGCCGCTAGGATCTTGACAGTTGTCTCTGTCAGCGGTATATGAAAAGAGACGGGGAAGGAGCGGAAAAGTTTACTTAAATTCTTTTACTTCTGCCCCAAGTAATCTCCTAGCTTCTTCTTCCTCTAGCAGAGTGCGCCGATGACAGATTCTCCAGCACTCAATTCTAGGCAGGAAGTGCTGGCATCGTTCTTCTCCAAAGTGATGAAGCCTCAATTGAAAGCTCTCCCTGATCGCTTTGACATTCCTAGATCCTATACTCTGACGGGACCGACGAGGTCTGAGGTAGTGTTTCAACATGAAGGGCGTAGGAATCCTTTATATATCAAGCACTTGGAATATGGGCTCCGGTTGCCGCTCCACCCCTTCGTTGAACAGGTATGCACGGCTCTGGGGATATCTCCGGTGCAAGTAAAACCCAACGCTATTGCTGCTCTAATGGCGTACATTGTCATCTACCATTTTCTGGGGCTTGAACCGTCTTTAGCGGTGCTCAGCCATCTGGTTGATGTGAGAGTGTACAAGAAAGAGCCACACTACCATTTTCAAAATACGACAAGTTTTAAGCTTGTTGAAGGACTTCCTGATTCCAACAAGGATTGGAAGGAATACTTTGTCTGGGTGGAGGGCGATGATTTGGGATTATATTGTGCTCACTAGCCAGAGGTGATTAGGGAAGGCTTAAAGGCTAAACTGTTGTCTTCTGCTGACAAGGATGCACTGGCCAAGGTGAAATCGTTTGCTGGTTCCTGCAAGGTTAATGATATTTTTGACAATTCGGTCTTGTAAGTAGTAAGGATCTCACCAGTGGCGCCTGCAACCAAAGATCGTGAAAGGGCGGATAAACTAATCTGGGGCAAGGACGCCAGTATTGGGGGGTCTAAGACTGATCGACTGGAAATCCAAGAAGGTTCATCATCGAGGCCGCCCAAGCGTCTTCGTGAAGATTCACCTCTCGAGATGCCGGCGAGAGGATCAATGGTGCCGTCGTTGTCGGCAATAGCTATTATTCAACCGGCTGGTCAGCGGACATTGCCTTTTGTCCCCAAACATAGAGAGCGCATGAAGGTGTCAAGTCGAGGCCCCAGGGGAGCAATTAAGAATACTGGAGGTGACAACATCGTTCTAGACGAAACCTCTAGGGAGGATGAAAGGGGTTCTGTTGAGGCTAAGTCTTCATCAGAAGATTTGGCCTGGCCTTTCCCTCATCGTCTTACTGATCTTGATGAAGAAACTTGGGATCAATTGTGGTGATTGCTGATGGGGTCGACCAGAGCTGGTCTTCGGCAAGAACGAGAGCCACGGGAGGAGGATAGGTATGTACCCACCCATTATCTTGCTCGAAGAACATCGGTTCTTGAATCTCGTGTGGCTCAAGCAACTGCGGTTGAGCAATTTTAGCTTCCGCGGGATCGAGAAATCTTAGCAGGTGTTCCCGACGTGGGTCTTCACCAGATTCTCCGGAGTTATCTAGTGCGGGGGGCTTTGGTGGAAGAGGAGGTCTTCCAACGCTTGAGTCGGGTTAGGGAGCTCCATGAGAAGCTCCAGATGGCAGCCTCGAGCATAGGGGCTGACATTGGTGTGGATTTAGAGAGAGTCCTCCTGGAGTTGTCGTCTAAAGAGGAGGAGCTCGCGACTTGGAAACATGAGTTGGAGGCCAAGGAAAAGATGATTGAGGGCTTGAAGGCCTCTAATGCTGAGAAGGCGACCGAGCTTGACAGGCTCCGAAGTAGGACGCCAAGGAGTATCGCGGAAACAGAGCAACCGCCGATTGTGACGAGTGAGGTGCTGCTTGAAAGAGACCGTGCTCTAGTGCAGGTGGAAGTCGAGTGCCATGCTGCCCAATTTGTGAAGCAACAATTGGAAGATGAACGGATAGCTCATGACAAAACTCGAAAGCAGACCATTCGCCCTGGGAGGCTCTAGAGCATGCTCATGCACGAATCACTCACTTGGAGTCATCGGCATGGCGGAAGGAGGTCGTGAATGAATATAGGTTGGGCCTCATTGGGAGAGTCGAAGTCACTCTCCCTTGCAAAGCGGATTCGACTATCTCAGGCCCAAATTCCTACCGAGATGAAGGGTGACGATAGTCGCCACTATCCTCCCCGAATAGCCGGCTGTGTCGAGGTGCTTGAGGACATTGAGAAGCAAGGCGGCACTTTGAATCTCGAGGAAGAGGATGAAGAGGAAGAGGTCCCTGCTGAAAGAGTCGAGAGGACGGATGGGTGCTCGACGAGTACCGGGGAGGTCCCCGCTTAATGCAGTAGAGAGGATGGATGGAGATTTAATGAAGCGGCTAGCAAATGATGATGGTTCGGGCTCCCATTCGACTCCTCCTCATCCCATAACTTCTGAGGTACCTCTGACTCCAGGAGCTAATATGGACCTTTCATAGGTCTCACTCTAGGTGTATAGGTTCTTGTATTTTCTGTTTAGACAGACGTTTGTAGCTAGACATCAAAGTTTAATAAAGATCTTTTGTTGCATTCACCTTGAATCTGATAATTTGTTTGGGTAATAGAGTTCGAATAAACCGGCTGGTTTTGCGAGTTAGTTTTACTCAAACGTAACCAATTTTTGTTTCATTACTCATAATGAATAGCGGTCGTCTTCATTTTACGCTCTTAGGTTGAGTAACTAGCTTTTTTACGCAGTCGGCATGGCCTTTAGATGGTTTAATTCAGTGGGTGGTGTTGAGCGAGATTTGAACAGTCAAAGTATCCGATAGTTAATATTTGCATTAAAGGAGGTGGGCTGTTGCTTGAGTAGACCCTTGGGCTTGACATGACGCCTTTGAAGGCCAGAGGTTTCTGGCACCTCGAATTTTGTGAAAAAGAGGCATGGCGTAAAGAGGGCGGTGCCTCGATCTCTGCTGATCTCGCCAGTTTTCGAGGTCCTTGAGAGCCGTCCATGTGAACATCAGTCTCTCGTTAAGATCATCCAACGTGTCTGATCTGAGGTCTATAAATACCACGCTGGAATTAAATAGGGCTTTTCTTCGCATTCTTCAAACCCTAAGTTGTCTCCAGCCCTATTTCTTCTACTCCTCATCTTCAAAGTTGATTTAAATTCCATGGCTGCCTAATTTTTTCCTTCAAGCCGCAACGAAGCAAGGATCGAATCTCTAAAGACGCTCCGCACAAAGATCTGTGTTCAAGAGACCATAGATTACTATGCACTCTACGACCTCCCCAACACCGTGACTCTAGCTGTTCCGGAGTCCGGTGAGGCCGTATATGACCACGGGAGTAACAAAGCCCCATTGTATATCGCCCATCTAGATTTTGGGCTCCGATTGCCGCTCCATCCCTTCATCATGGAAGTGTGCGGCGTTCTAGGAGTTTCTCCTTCTCAGTTGACTCCTAATTCAATCGGTATTTTGGTGGGATTTTTGATGATTTGTTATCGGGTAGGAGTGGAGCCAAGCTTTCGTTTGTTCAACAATTTGGCCAGCGTTCGAGCGTCAAAGAAGGATTCTCATTATTATTTTAGTTGCTATGGAGGCTTCAAGGTGGTATCGAATGCCCCTGTGTCAAATAGGGACTGGAAGGAACGGTACGTATGGGTCATTGGTGCCGACCCCATCTTTGCGTGCCCCACCTGGCCAGAAGTCAAAGGAGATGCATTGAGGCTAAGTGTCCTTTCATCAGAAGAGAATCGACAGCTCCAAAAAATCAAGGACTATGCTGGGTCCAAAGAATCAAATAACCTTTTTAACCCAGCCTCTCTCAGAGTGGCTCGTATTTCTGGGTTCTTGCCTTCCGAGGCTGATAAGATAAAGGCGTCTCTCCTTGCCCTTCCTTTGTCATTGCATTCAAGTCAAGATGGGGTGGCCACGACTTTAACCGAGACGACAGAGGTTGGAAGGCCTTCAAAGCTTGTTAGGGGGTTCGTGGCGAGCCGAGAATTAGAGAGGTTGAAGCGGAGGGCTAGTGAGGTAGTGGAAGCTTTCGGTGGACTAGGGGATGAAGCTAGGGAAGAGGGGGAGAAGAAGAGAAGGTTGGCTGAAGAGCAAGGCCCTAGTGGGACGTCCGAGTACCCCGAGCGCCAGCCGTCAACCGACTCCCCCCATGAAGAGTTTGTGGATTTGGTCGATACTCCTCCCATATGAAACAAAGAGGCCGAAGGTCCCGAGCCTGCTTTCCCAAGGCGTCCCTCAGGAGAGTTAGTTGTTAGGGCTGCAGCTCCTGAACCAACAAGTAGGCAGTGCAAGAGGTCAGCCGCCCCGGCCAATGAGGCGAAGTGCATTTGCGAGCTCGAGGGTCCTCCAGCGAGACCACCACCCCTTCGCCTGCCGGGGACGACTGGATTCCTTTTCCCAACCGTATTGCGGATGTATCGTCACAATGGTGGGACGAATTCCGTATGAAGGTGATGGGGGAGACGGGGGAATTCGGCTCTTACAAGGAGGCCATTCCCGAGGAGAGGAGATTTGTTGCCGAGAGGCCCCTTGACAAGGAGTGTTCGGTCTTAGGATCGAGCATCGCCCACGCTCGCGGCAAAGGGAGCAATTTTCTTTGCCTCAAGACGAGAAGCTTTTGAGGGAAGCGCCGACAGCGGGTCTACATTTGGCTCTTAATAGTTATTATGTGCGGGGGGCACTTATTGAGCAGGAGTTATACTCTCGTCTTGCTTTCGCACATCAACTCCCGGCTGACTTTGAGAAGGCATTAGCTAATGAGAAGATAGCCAAAGTGACTGTCGAGCAAAAGGTTGCAGCTCTACAATCTGAGCTAAATATAATCGAAGGGAAGTGGCGACGAGAGGTGGAGGTTCGTGATGCCCAAGTGAGGGGTTTGAGGCAGCATAGGGAGAGGCAAACAGTCAGGATAGGCGAGCTTGAGGACAAGGTAGGGCGTCTTGAGAGAGAGCTTGGTCGGCGAGAGAACAAAATTAAGTATTTGGAGGAGGAGGTGTCTCTTGAGAAGCGTCACAGAGAAAGAGCTCAAGATGAGGCGCGAGATGCTCGCATTGCACTTGATAATGCGAAGATCGACCTCCAAGAGGAACGAGCATTGCGCGAAGCCGCCCAGGCCGCTGTCCAATCTCTAGAAACTCGTCTCGCCACGTTTGACTCGCCAATCTATAGGGCCAAAGTGGTCGAGGAGTATTGTGAGAGCCCCTTGGGCAAATTTGAAGTGGCTCTCGCCTGCAAGGCTAGTTTTGACTTCCTTGCCGCTCAACGCCCCGCTGGATCACGCCCTATTGCCGACAGCGACTATCCTCCTCGTGTCCTTACTTGCCTTGACATCATAAAGGAAGTAGAGACAGCTGGAGGAGGGGTGTCGTTGGAAATTGATAGTGGTGAGAACACTGTGGTTGGGGACGACCAAGGAGAAGCCCTTCCAGAGGAACCGTCTTCTCCCCAACAAGCTCCTGTTATAGAGGCTGGCGATCAATCCCACGGTCCCGTGTTGGCTTCAGTCCACTAGACTTGATTGTTTGTAACAGTTAGATATTTTTTCTTTGTTTTCTGATAGAAATATTGTGTATTAAGTTCCTTATGAATTAAGAAGTTAGATTTTTAGCTATCTTCTTCTTACAAGTCTTGTCAATTATCTAATATGTTTGGAGATAAGATTCTCTAGTACTCTGTCCCTGGGGGGAAAGTATAGGCGAGGAGTCGTACGACTCGTCTCGATTCTTGCTGAGTCTTGGCCTTGATCGCTTCTATCTTGGTTTTATTCATGGTATAGTGCCAAGAACGTCGTGGAAATGATGGCTAAAAAAGATCAAAATGCCTTGGTCATAGTGTGCCAAGGGCTTTGTGCCACCCAAATTGATAGGGTAACATAAGTTCGATTAATTGAGCCTATTTTAGAAGCTAATCAGCAATGAAAGAATAATAATCTATGCACGCATAATTTTAAGAAATTCCAATTGAGATCATATCAAGGCAAGGAAATTTCAATAAATATTTCAAAAAGACTTTCATACAATATCTATTGAACATATTGGCGGAGGTGTTCGATATTCTAGGGGTGTTGCAAAATCCTTCCATCATGGCTTCTGAGACGATAGGTTCCTGGGTATACCTCCTTGAGGACAGTATAGGGCCCTTCCCAATTGGCGATCAACTTGTTGCGTTGAGTGTCTTTGTCAAAAATGGCTCGTCGTAGGACAAGATCCCCTTTATTGAATCGACGAGGATGAACTTTAGTATTGTAGTGTCTGGCAATACGCTGTTGATTGAGAATTTGAATTCGGAGGGCTTTCTCCCTGACTTCATCAATTAGGTCGAGTCCAAGTCGCAACCCTTCATTGTTTAGGTCTTCATCAAAATGGCACAATCGAATGGTTGGCATGCCTATCTCGACCGAGGCAACCGCTTTGGCTCCATAAGCCAACTGGCTGCCTCACCCGTTGAACTCTTGTGGGTAGTGCGGCAGACCATAAGATGCTTGGTAACTCATCTACCCAACTCCTCACGCTTTTGACCTTCTTTCTAAGAGCTTGCAAAACACATTTGTTGGCGGCTTCAGCTAGTCCATTGCTCTTGGGATGTGCTACTGAAGCAAATTTGAGTCGGATGTTCCATTCCATGCAGAAACTTTGGAAGCCCTGGCTGTTGAATTGAGTACCATTGTCTGTTATGAAAGCACGGGGGACTCCAAATCGACATACAATAGATTTCCATATAAATTTGGTAATTTTGCTCTCGCCAATCTTAGCTAATGGCTCAGCTTCCATCCACTTGGTGAAGTAATCTATTGCCACAATCAGGAATCTCCACTGACCTGAAGCAATGGGGAGAGGACCCAACAAATCCAGGCCCCACTGAGCAAATGGAATAGGACTCAAGATAGGGTGAGCTCGGGTCGCCGCTCGTGGGATGCTTGTGAACAGTGACATTGTTTGCAGCGGGAGACGAGCCTCCTTGACTCAGCTAAGATGGTAGGCCAGTAGTATCCTTGGCGGATAATCTTCTGAGCTAGAGTCCTAGCACCAGGATGATTGCCGCAAGTCCCTTCGTGAATCTCATTAAGGACATAGCTGGCTTCACTTGGTCGAAGACACCGGAGGTAAGGTCCCAATCCAGTGCTAGAATATGACATTCGATAGAGCTGATCGTCCACCATGAGATAGCGGAGAGCACTCCTGCGCAAACTTCGAGCTTCTGAAGTGCTTTCTGGTAAGACACCATTGGTAAGATATTGGATGAACGGGTCCATCCAACAGGGTCCCGAGGTTGCTTCGGCCTGCATGATTGGTGTGGACTCCGCTGCAATGCTAGGATATTGTAGAGAGTCAGTATAGATGGGCCCCAAATTACCCCCGGGACTGGTGGACCCAAGTTTAGACAACGCGTCCGCCCCCACGTTGAGAGCCCGGGGGATTTGGGCAATCTTTGACTTAATGAATTGATCCAAGAGTTCCTTCACCGCCTTCAGGTATAGAGCCATCCTTGGATCCCTTGCAGCATATTCCCCCTTCACTTGGCGAACCACCAGTTGAGAATCTATTAAGATATAGATACGCTCGACCTTTGCCGCCAGGGCGGCCCGCAAGCCTGCTAAAAGAGCTTCGTACTCAGCCTCATTGCTGGAAGCGGAGAAAGCAAAAGCGATGGACAACTCATGTAGCGATCCCTGAGGGCTTCGCAAGACGACTCCGGCGCCACTACCCGCTTCTCCAGATGATCCGTCTACCTTCATCAACCACTAGGAGTCGAATTCTAGAGAATTGTGTTCAAGAGTACATCGGCTTAAAGTGGGAGAGGTGGTTGTGGCGGCTTGTGGTGTTAAGGGAAACTCCACGGTTGGTGACATTTCTTCGGGGGCTGACTCGATGAAAAAGTCAGCGAGGGCTTGGGCTTTGATGGTCTTCCTTGGTTCGAACTGTACATCATATTCACTGAGTTTGACTGACCAAGCAACCATCCTTCCTGAAGTTGTTGGGCTACTGAGGGCTTTCTTCAGAGGTAAATTTGTTCTTACAATAATTGTATGAGCTTGGAAGTATGGCCGTAATCTCCTTGCGTGAGGATGAGGAGGAAAGAGGCTTTCTCTATGAGGGGATAATTGAGTTCCCCTGCTTTTAAGATCCGGCTGACATAATATACCGGCTTCTGTATATTCTCTTCCTCTCGAATCAAGACGGAACTGACGGCTTCGTGTGAGACGGCTAGGTAAAGATATAAGGTCTCTCCCTCGAGGGGGCAACTCAGTAGTGTCTTGGTGCTCAAGTAGGTTTTGAGCTCTTCAAAGGCTCGGCTACAGTCGGCCATCCATCCTTGGCGCTTCTTCTCATCCTTACTTCCTCTTAGTATCTTGAAAAATGGGAGGCTCCTCTCAGCTGATTTGGAGAGGAACCGTCCTAACGCGGCTATCTTTCCGTTCAACCACTGGACATCCTTAGTGCGGGCTCGGCATTGCTCTCTGCGGCTATCTTCTCTGGGTTGATTTTGATGCCTCTCTGAGTGATCATAAACCCTAAGAACTTCCCCGATTGCACCCCGAAGGCACATTTGGCTGGATTGAGCTTCATGCGGTATCTGCGGAGGACTGCAAAGATTTCTTCCAAGTCAGCTACATGGGATGACGCCTGCTTCGATTTCACCAGGATGTCGTCGACATACGCCTCCACATTGTGGCTGAGTTGGGGCTTGAAGATTTTGTTGACCAGCCTCTGATAGGTAGCCCCTGTATTTTTGAGCCCAAAAGGCATGACTTTGAAACAATAGGTCCCCTGATCGGTGATAAAGACCGTCTTCTCTTGATCATGCTTCGCCATGAGGATCTGGTTGTACCCAGAGAAGGCATCCATAAAACTTAACAATGCATGACCCGCGACCGCCGCCCACTAATTGATCAATCAGGAGGGTAGGCTGTCTTTAGGGCGAGCTTTGTTAAGGTCGCTGAAGTCGCACATTCTCCACTTGTTCGCTTCTTCTTCACCAATACCACATTGAACACCTAACTGATATCGGACTTCTGATGAACCCGCTCTCAAGAGTCGGTCCACCTCTTCTGCCGCCTTTGCCTCTCTACTCTAAGATGGTGCTTCTTCACGGACGGGTTTGGTATGCCGATCTACGACAACTCGTGGCATATAACCTCGGAGGGATGCTGTATGTCTTCGTCCCCAAGTGAATACATCGCTCGCTCTAGGCATGCGATACCGCGGCCCAGGGTTCTTCAAGGCCGGATCCGATCTTGACCTTCTTTGCTTCGCCTTGCCCAAGTGGTATCTCCTAGAGTTCTTCGACAAAGTAGTTCTCTCGCTCCCGCTTCTTCTCTATCGAAGGCTTGTCCTCTCGATGGGGAGGGTTTCAGAGGCTCCTTTCCCTTCATTGAGAGAACATAACAGACCGAGCCTTTTGGTTGCTTGGACCACTCCGACCCCTTGGGGTCGAAAATTTGATCATCCGGTGATAGGTTGAAGGGATTGCCCAAGGTTATTAAGGGCTGCCCTACCCGTAATAACGTTGTATGCAAATTGGATGTTCATCACCGTGAATTGCGTCTACACCGTGGATTGGCGAGGAGGCTCGCCACCGTTAAAGGAGAGAGATGACTCCCAATGGTTCTACTAAGATGGCCCGTGAACCCAATGATGGGTCCTAGGCAAGGTTGGAGAGCGATCGGTCGATGCCCATCCGTTAAAGGCACCGATGTATAAGATGTCGGCAGAGCTACCGTGTCAACCATGACCCGCTTGATCAAAACCGTCGATCTTTGCAGAATGATGATTGGGTCTTCATGCGTGTCTCGACGCTTCTAGGTCGGAGTCGCCGAAGGTGATTAACTCCTCTGACCTGGGTTTCTTGCCGCCCTTGTTGACTTGCAGGGCTCGCCTGGCATATCGCTTGCGAGCATTGTTGGAATTTCCTCCTGCTGCTGGGCCGCCACTGATCACCAGAATGGTCCCTTTGCTACTGCCGCCAGCTGGTGGGGGGAGAGCTTGATGCTGCTGCTGTCGTTGTTATTGTTGTTGCGGTTGCTGTCGTCGTTGGGGTGATCTGGAGCGAGACTTCCTTTCTTCATCTCTTCGAGGGGGATCCCTGCGGTCCCGTGGACCAATTAGCTTCTTCATGTAACCTCGGCTGATCAGATCTTCAATGTCTCTTTGGAGGATCCTGCAATCATTAGTGAGGTGTCCATGATCTTGATGATACCGACAAAACTGTCGGGTATCCCGATCCCGAGGGTTGGATCGCATTTGTGGAGGAGGGCCGTTGAGGAGTCCTTCTTTCTACAGCAAGTGGAGGGCATCCGTGAGGGAAGTGTTGAGGATTGTTAGGGTTGGCGTCGGAGCTTGTTGTTTCTTGGGCTCTCGCCGATTGTCCATGTTGGGCCTGTTGTCGAGCTTGGGGGGATCTCTTGGCGCCTGATATCTGGACCGTAAGCTGATGGAGACTCTCTTCTATAGATTGGTGTCGGTTCGACTAGCGGAATGGCCAGGCCGCCGACGACGGATCGCGGAAGTGCCAGCGGTCAAAGTGGCAACCATCGCGCCTCTACCGCCTCGTCAGTAGCTTTGTAAGTTCAAGCGCCCTCCATGTCCTTGTAGCAATGCGCCTTTAGCCATCATCTGTTCGTAAGAAGTGTAATGCTTCTTAGCGAGAATCGGCAAGCTCATTGTCGAGCGTGCCCGCTACAATAGCTACCATGGCCACCGCTTCCGGTCTTCTACTTCCAGCCGCTTCCTCTGGAATCTTTTGATGTAGTCTCGTAGGCTCTCCCCTGCTCTTGTCGGGTCTGAATCAATTCATGTGGGGGGAGCTTTTGTTTGGCGCCTGCCATGTAGTGGTGGACGAACTTTCGACTCAGCTGCTCGAAGCTACCAATAGATCGCTTCGGCAGACTGTTCCACCAAAGCCTAGCGCTATCCGCTAGTGTGATGGGGAAGCATTTGCATATGGTCTCTTCTGGTACATGGAATACGACCATCATGTCGTAGTAATTCTGGATGTGCTCGGCCGGGTCTCCATCTCCTCTATATTTGTCCATTGTAGGCATTTTGAACTTCTCACAACGAGCCTTCATGATCTTATCCGTGAGGGGGGTATTTCCTCCAAGAGCATCAGCGACCGGTTTAGTAATCGGTCATATACTGAGGCGGCAGGACCATGTCTTGATCGGGAGAGGAATATCGGGTGGAGGCATGTGGTGAACTATCCTCTTGCTGGCGCCTCGCCGATCCGCATCGTGGCTAGGACTCCTTCCTCCGCCTTTGCGAGGGAAAGGTTGATGAAAATAATCATCGCTGAAAGGCATGTGCTCACGATATGGTGAAGAGAGGCGATCCTCAGCCACCGCTGGCCCGTGGGAGAGGATCGATCATCGATGAAATGCGCCGGGCGCGGGCGGGGAGAGGATCGATCATCGATGAAATGCGCCGGGCGCGGGCGGGGAGAGGATCGATCATCGATGAAATGCGCCGGGCGCGGGCGGGGAGAGGATCGATCATCGATGAAATGCGCCGGGCGCGGGCGGGGAGAGGATCGATCATCGAAACAGCTCGCCGGCGGAGTGATCCGTACGGTCAACCGAGAGTCAATTCCTCCGCTGATTCGATGGGGTTGGCCGAGCTTGCCGTGAAGCAAGTTGATCAACGAAGCTCGCCAAAATGCGCCCAACCGCCGCGACCGAGAGGGTAATTTGCTTGGTGACTTCTGCCAACTGAGTTTGAGTGACAAACCCAGCTTGTTGGTCATCAGGGTTCTGTCGTGAGGACGACTCGTGTTGCTGATCGTTCCCAAACATCTTAGTCAAAGAGAAGTAGAGGCCCCACGGTGGGCGCCAAACTATTGATGATCTAAATCACACAGTCAATCAGATGAATGGTTTTGGGTGAATAGGGTCCGCTAGTTCTCTTTAGAAATCGGGATGATAGCTCCATGAACCGATCTGCACATAACAACAACTCGTGAGAGGTTGGGGATGAGTTCCCCGGTGGTCCCTCCGACGATCAAGTTAATATCTGAGGAGGAAGGAAGTTCTAAGAAGTTGACTCTTCTCTTTTCTTTATGTTCTTAACTGATAGGAGAATTGCTTACCGAATGTTGAGAACAGGCCTCATATTTATAGAGGTAATTGGGGGTGCCCTGGTAACTACCGCTAAAGGCAAGCTGGCTATTTGAAATAGTGATTGTCGACATGTATTAGCTGCTCATTGGTTGAGAAGGATGAGTCATCCTGGGAAGTGCCAGGGGGCATTGATTTAGTCAAAGAACTGTTGTGAAATGATGTGTGATGATGAGCTACAGGTGTAGGGGATAAATAGCCGCTTCAAAGATTTAATGCAATGGTGACTCATCTGTGGTGGTAATTTCGAGATGTTTCATCGTCTTCCAGTCCTAGGTGGCAGCGAGACGAGAGGTACCGCATTTTGGCTCTCCTCGCAAGTGCTCGCCAAGCCTGCGAGGCCGAGAGGGTTGCGGACGAGTGGTACCGCGTTTTGGCTCTCCTCGCAAGTGCTCGCCAAGCCTGCGAGGCCGAGAGGGTCGCGGACGAGTGGTACCGCGCTTTGGCTCTCCTCGCAAGTGCTCGCCAAGCCCGCCCGAATATTGACGATCGACTCATCCGGCTTCTTGTGTGGCTCGTAGGGGAATCCTTTTAAACAATGCCTTAATGTGGGAACTTGTCTTATAATCTTTTAGGTATTACTGTTTTCTTAAGAAAGGGTTATAACACTGGCCCCTTTCACTTGGAGCGGCCCTTGGGCTGGTCCGAGTGAAATCACCACTGCTTCTGTTTGTCGCGAGGCGCTTTAATGAGAAGGGATGTCTAGCGTCGTCTGGATAAGACATGGCTAACATCATTACTATTTTTTTACCACGGAAGCTTCGCGATTCGTGTCCGATTGTGGGTTACCCAAGACATTGTATGGTGTCTTGATCGTGGGGGAGGCGCTTAGGATTTCGCAATTCATCTGAGCCGCTGTAAGTGGGTTGTGTTGGCCGCTAGGATCTTGACAGTTGTCTCTGTCAGCAGTATATGAAAAGAGACGGGGAAGGAGTGGAAAAGTTTATTTAAATTCTTTTGCTTCTGCCCCAAGTAATCTCCTAGCTTCTTCTTCCTCCAGCAGAGTGCCGATGATGCATTCTCCAAAGACTCAATTCTAGGCGTGAAGTGCCGCATCGTTTTCTCCAAAGTGATGAAGCTCAATTGAAAGCTCTCCCCGATCGCTTTGACATTCCTAGATCCTATACTCTGACGGGACCGACGAGGTCTGAGGTAGTGTTTCAACATGAAGGGCGTAGGAATCCTTTATATATCAAGCACTTGGAATATGGGCTCCGGTTGCCGCTCCACCCCTTCGTTGAACAGGTATGCACGGCTCTGGGGATATCTCCGACGCAAGTAAAACCCAACGCTATTGCTGCTCTAATGGCGTACATTGTCATCTACCATTTTCGGGCTTGAACCGCCTTTAGCGGTGCTCAGCCATCTGGTTGATGTCAGAGTGTACAAGAAAGAGCCACACTACCATTTTCAAAATACGACAAGTTTTAAGCTTGTTGAAGGACTTCCTGATTCCAACAAGGATTGGAAGGAATACTTTGTCTGGGTGGAGGGCGATGATTTGGGATTATATTGTGCTCACTGGCCAGAGGTGATTAGGGAAGGCTTAAAGGCCAAACCGTTGTCTTCTGCTGACAAGGATGCACCGGCCAAGGTGAAATCGTTTCTTTGGTTCTGCAAGGTTAATGATATTTTTGACAATTCGGTCTTGCGAGTAGCAAGGATCTCACCAGTGGCGCCTGCAACCAAGGATCGTGAAAGGGCGGATAAACTAATCTGGGGCAAGGACGCCAGTATTGGGGGGTCTAAGACTGCTCGACTGGAAATCCAAGAAGGTCCATCATCGAGGCCGCCCAAGCGTCTTCGTGAAGATTCACCTCTCGAGACGCCGGCGAGAGGATCAATGGTGCCGTCGTTGTCGGCAATAGCTGTTATTCAACCGGCTGGTCAGCGGACATTGCCTTCTGTCCCCGAACGTAGAGAGCGCACGAAGGTGTCAAGTCGAGGCCCCAGGGGAGCAATTAAGAATACTGGAGGTGACAACATCGTTCTAGACGAAACCTCTAGGGAGGATGAAAGGGGTTCTGTTGAGGCTAAGTCTTCATCAGAAGATTTGGGCTGGCCTTTCCCTCATCGTCTTATTGATCTTGATGAAGAAACTTGGGATCAATTGTGGTGATTGCGATGGGGTCGACTGTGAGCTGGTCTTCGGCAAGAACGAGAGCCACGGGAGGAGGATAGGTATGTACCCACCCATTATCTTGCTCGAAGAACATCGGTTCTTGAATCTCGTGTGGCTCAAGCAAGCTGCGGTTGAGCAATTTTAGCTTCCGCGGGATCGAGAAATCTTAGCAGGTGTTCCCGACGTGGGTCTTCACCAGATTCTCCGAAGTTATCTAGTGCGGGGGGCTTTGGTGGAAGAGGAGGTCTTCCAACGCTTGAGTCGGGTTAGGGAGCTCCATGAGAAGCTCCAGATGGCAGCCTCGAGCATAGGGGCTGACATTGGTGTGGATTTAGAGAGAGTCCTTCTGGAGTTGTCGTCTAAAGAGGAGGAGCTCGCGACTTGGAAACATGAGTTGGAGGCCAAGGAAAAGATGATTGAGGGCTTGAAGGCCTCTAATGCTGAGAAGGCGACCGAGCTTGACAGGCTCCGAAGTAGGACGCCAAGGAGTATCGTGGAAACAGAGCAACCACCGATTGTGACGAGTGAGGTGCTACTTGAAAGAGACCGTGCTCTAGTGCAGGTGGAAGTCGAGCGCCATGGTGCCCAATTTGCGAAGCAACAATTGGAAGATGAACGGATAGCTCATGACAAAACTCGAGCAGAGACCATTCGTCTGGGGGAGGCTCTGGAGCATGCTCATGCACGAATCACTCACTTGGAGTCATCGGCATGGCGGAAGGAGGTCGTGAATGAATATAGGTTGGGCCTCATTGGGAGAGTCGAAGTCACTCTCCCTTGCAAAGCGGGATTCGACTATCTGTGGGCCCAAATTCCTACCGAGATGAAGGGTGACGATAGTCGCTTTCACTATCCTCCCTGAATAGCCGGCTGTGTCGAGGTGCTTGAGGACATTGAGAAGCAAGGCGGCACTTTGAATCTCGAGGAAGAGGATGAAGAGGAAGAGGTCCCTGCTGAAAGAGTCGAGAGGACGGATGGGTGCTCGACGAGTCAGCCAGCGGGGGAGGTCCCTGTCGACAGAGTAGAGAGGATGGATGGAGATTTAATGAAGCAGCTAGCAAATGATGATGGTTCGGGCTCCCATTCGACTCCTCCTCATCCCATAACTTCTGAGGTACCTCTGACTCCAGGAGCTAATATGGACCTTTCATAGGTCTCACTCTAGGTGTATAGGTTCTTGTATTTTCTGTTTAGACAGACGTTTGTAGCTAGACATCAAAGTTTAATAAAGATCTTTTGTTGCATTCACCTTGAATCTGATAATTTGTTTGGGTAATAGAGTTCGAATAAACCTACGGTTTTATGAAGTTAGTTTTACTCAAACGTAACCAATTTTTGTTTCATTACTCATAATGAATAGCGGTCGTCTTCATTTTACGCTCTTAGGTTGAGTAACTAGCTTTTTTACGCAGTCGGCATGGCCTTTAGATGGTTTAATTCAGTGGGTGGTGTTGAGCGAGATTTGAACAGTCAAAATATCCGATAGTTAATGTTTGCATTAAAGGAGGTGAGCTGTTGCTTGAGTAGACCCTTGGGCTTGACATGACGTCTTTGAAGGCCAGAGGTTTCTGGCGCCTCGAATTTTGTGAAAAAGAGGCAGGGCGTAAAGAGGGCGGTGCCTCGATCTCCGCTAATCTCGCCCAGTTTTCGAGGTCCTTGGTCTCTCGTTAAGATCATCCCACGTGTCTGATCTGAGGTCTATAAATACCACGCTGGAATTAAATAGGGCTTTTCTTCGCATTCTTCAAACCCTAAGTTGTCTCCAGCCCTATTTCTTCTACTCCTCATCTTCAAAGTTGATTTAAATTCCATGGCTGCCCAATTTTTTCCTTCAAGCCGCAACGAAGCAAGGATCGAATCTCTAAAGACGCTCCGCACAAAGATCTGTGTTCAAGAGACCATAGATTACTATGCACTCTACGACCTCCCCAACACCGTGACTCTAGCTGTTCCGGAGTCAGGTGAGGCCGTATATGACCACGGGAGTAACAAGGCCCCATTGTATATCGCCCATCTGGAGTTTGGGCTCCGATTGCCGCTCCATCCCTTCATCACGGAAGTGTCCGGCGTTCTAGGAGTTTCTCCTTCTCTTGACTCCTAATTCAATCGGTATTTTGGTGGGATTTTTGATGATTTGTTATCGGGTAGGAGTGGAGCCAAGCTTTCGTTTGTTCAGCAATTTGGCCAGCGTTCGAGCGTCAAAGAAGGATTCTCATTATTATTTTAGTTGCTATGGAGGCTTCAAGGTGGTATCGAACGCCCCTGTGTCAAATAGGGACTGGAAGGAACGGTACGTATGGGTCATTGGTGCCGACCCCATCTTTGCGTGCCCCACCTGGCCAGAAGTCAAAGGAGATGCATTGAGGCCAAGTGTCCTTTCATCAGAAGAGAATCGACAGCTCCAAAAAATCAAGGACTATGCTGGGTCCAAAGAATCAAATAACCTTTTTAACCCAGCCTCTCTCAGAGTGGCTCGTATTTCTGGGTTCTTGCCTTCCGAGGCTGATAAGATAAAGGCGTCTCTCCTTGCCCTTCCTTTGTCATTGCATTCAAGTCAAGAGGGGGTGGCCACGACTTCAACCGAGACGACAGAGGTTGCAAGGCCTTCAAAGCTTGTTAGGGGGTTCGTGGCGAGCCGAGAATTAGAGAGGTTGAAGCGGAGGGCTAGTGAGGTAGTGGAAGCTTTCGGTGGACTAGGGGATGAAGCTAGGGCAGAGGGGGAGAAGAAGAGAAGGTTGACTGAAGAGCAAGGCCCTAGTGGGACGTCCGAGTACCCCGAGGGCCAGCCGTCAACCGACTCCCCCCATGAAGAGTTTGTGGATTTGGTCGATACTCCTCCTATACGAAACAAAGAGGCCGAAGGTCCCAAGCCTGCTTTCCCAAGGCATCCCTCCGGAGAGTTAGTTGTTAGGGCTGCAGCTCCTGAACCAACAAGTATGTGCAGAGGCCGAGTCGTCCGGGCGCCATCGGCGAAGTCGTGCATTTGCGAGCTCGAGGGTCCTCCAGCGAGACCACCACCCCTTCGCCTGCCGGGGACGACTGGATTCCTTTTCCCAACCGTATTGCGGATGTATCGTCACAATGGTGGGACGAATTCCGTATGAAGGTGATGGGGGAGACGGGGGAATTCGGCTCTTACAAGGAGGCCATTCCCGAGGAGAGGAGATTTGTTGCCGAGAGGCCCCTTGACAAGGAGTGTTCGGTCTTAGGATCGAGCATCGCCCACGTTCGTGCAGTGGAGCAATTTTCTTTGCCTCAAGACGAGAAGCTTTTGAGGGAAGCGCCGACAGCGGGTCTACATTTGGCTCTTAATAGTTATTATGTGCGGGGGGCACTTATTGAGCAGGAGTTATACTCTCGTCTTGCTTTCGCACATCAACTCCCGGCTGACTTTGAGAAGGCGTTAGCTAATGAGAAGATAGCCAAAGTGACTGCCGAGCAAAAGGTTGCAGCTCTGCAATCTGAGCTAAATATAATCGAAGGGAAGTGGCGACGAGAGGTGGAGGTTCGTGATGCCCAAGTGAGGGGTTTAAGGCAGCATAGGGAGAGGCAAACGGTCAGGATAGGCGAGCTTGAGGACAAGGTAGGGCGTCTTGAGAGAGAGCTTGGTCGGCGGGAGAACAGAATTAAGTATTTGGAGGAGGAGGTGTCTCTTGAGAAGCGTCACAGAGAAAGAGCTCAAGACGAGGTGCGAGATGCTCGCATTGCATTTGATAATGAGAAGATCGACCTCCAAGAGGAACGAGCATTGCGCCGGCCGCCGTGCCGGCCGCCAATCTCTAGAAACTCGTCTCGCCACGTTTGACTCGCCAATCTATAGGGCCAAAGTGGTCGAGGAGTATTGTGAGAGCCCCTTGGGCAAATTTGAAGTGGCTCTCGCCTGCAAGGCTAGTTTTGACTTCCTTGCCGCTCAACGCCCAATCGATCACCCTATTGCCGACAATGACTATCCTCCTCGTGTCCTTGCTTGCCTTGACGTCATAAAGGAAGTAGAGACAGCTGGAGGAGGGGTGTCGTTGGAAATTGATAGTGGTGAGAACACGTGGTTGGGGGCGACCAAGGAGAAGCCCTTCCAGAGGAACCGTCTTCTCCCAACAAGCTCCTGTTATAGAGGCTGGCAATCAATCCCACGGCTCCGTGTTGGCTTCAGTCCACTAGACTTGATTGTTTGTAACAGTTAGATATTTTTTCTTTATTTTCTGATAGAAATATTGTGTATTAAGTTCCTTATGAATTAAGAAGTTAGATTTTCAGCTATCTTCTTCTTACAAGTCTTGTCAATTATCTAATATGTTTGGAGATAAGATTCTCTATTACTCTGTCCCTGGGGGGAAAGTATAGGCGAGGAGTCGCACGACTCGTCTCGATTCTTGCTGAGTCTTGGCCTTGATCGCTTCTATCTTGGTTTTATTCGTGGAATAGTGCCAAGAACGTCGTGGTAATGATGGCTAAAAAGATCAAAATGCCTTGGTCTTAGTGTGCCAAGGGCTTTGTGCCACCCAAATTGATAGGGTAACATAAGTTCGATTAATTGAGCCTATTTTAGAAGCTAATCAGCAATGAAAGAATAATAATCTATGCACGCATAATTTTAAGAAATTCCAATTGAGATCATATCAAGGCAAGGAAATTTCAATAAATATTTCAAAAAGACTTTCATACAATATCTATTGAACATACATGAGGTGTTCGATATTCTAGGGGTGTTGCAAAATCCTTCCATCATGGCTTCTGAGACGATAGGTTCCTGGGTATACCTCCTTGAGGACAGTATAGGGCCCTTCCCAATTGGCGATCAACTTGTTGCGTTGAGTGTCTTTGTCAAAAATGGCTCGTCGTAGGACAAGATCCCCTTTATTGAATCGACGAGGATGAACTTTAGTATTGTAGTGTCTGGCAATACGCTGTTGATTGAGAATTTGAATTCGGAGGGCTTTCTCCCTGACTTCATCAATTAGGTCGAGTCCAAGTCGCAACCCTTCATTGTTTAGGTCTTCATCAAAATGGCACAATCGAATGGTTGGCATGCCTATCTCGACCGAGGCAACCGCTTTGGCTCCATAAGCCAATCTGAAGGGCGTCTCACCTGTTGAACTCTTGTGGGTAGTGCGGCAGGACCATAAGATGCTTGGTAACTCATCTACCCAACTCCCTGCTGCCTTTTTGACCTTCTTTCTAAGAGCTTGCAAAACACATTTGTTGGCGGCTTCAGCTAGTCCATTGCTCTTGGGATGTGCTACTGAAGCAAATTTGAGTCGGATGTTCCATTCCATGCAGAAACTTTGGAAGCCCTGGCTGTTGAATTGAGTACCATTGTCTGTTATGAAAGCACGGGGGACTCCAAATCGACATACAATAGATTTCCATATAAATTTGGTAATTTTGCTCTCGCCAATCTTAGCTAATGGCTCAGCTTCCATCCACTTGGTGAAGTAATCTATTGCCACAATCAGGAATCTCCACTGACCTGAAGCAATGGGGAGAGGACCCAACAAATCCAGGCCCCACTGAGCAAATGGAATAGGACTCAAGATAGGGGTGAGCTCTGTGGCTGCTGTTCAGGGGATGCTTGTGAACAGCTGACATTGTTTGCAGCGGGAGACGAGCCTCCTTGACTCAGCTAAGATGGTAGGCCAGTAGTATCCTTGGCGGATAATCTTCTGAGCTAGAGTCCTAGCACCAGGATGATTGCCGCAAGTCCCTTCGTGAATCTCATTAAGGACATAGCTGGCTTCACTTGGTCGAAGACACCGGAGGTAAGGTCCCAATCCAAAGGCTAGAATATGACATTCGATAGAGCTGATCGTCCACCATGAGATAGCGAGAGCACTCAAGCAAACTTCGAAGCCAAGTGCTTTCTGGTAAGACACCATTGGTAAGATATTGGATGAACGGGTCCATCCAACAGGGTCCCGAGGTTGCTTCGGCCTGCATGATTGGTGTGGACTCCGCTGCAATGCTAGGATATTGTAGAGAGTCAGTATAGATGGGCCCCAAATTACCCCCGGGACTGGTGGACCCAAGTTTAGACAACGCGTCCGCCCCCACGTTGAGAGCCCGGGGGATTTGGGCAATCTTTGACTTAATGAATTGATCCAAGAGTTCCTTCACCGCCTTCAGGTATAGAGCCATCCTTGGATCCCTTGCAGCATATTCCCCCTTCACTTGGCGAACCACCAGTTGAGAATCTATTAAGATATAGATACGCTCGACCTTTGCCGCTGTGGCGCCCCATAAGCCCGCTAAAAGAGCTTCAGACTCAGCCTCATTGCCGGAAGCGGAGAAAGCAAAAGCGATGGACAACTCATGTAGCGATCCACGAGGGCCGCCAAAGGCGACTCGGCGCCACTACCGCTTCTCGGATGATCCGTCTACCTTCATCAACCACTAGGAGTCAATTCTAGAGAATTGTGTTCAAGAGTACATCGGCTTAAAGTGGGAGAGGTGGTTGTATGGCTTGTGGTGTTAAGGGAAACTCCACGGTTGGTGACATTTCTTGGTGACTCGATGAAAAAGTCAGCGAGGGCTTGGGCTTTGATGGTCTTCCTTGGTTCGAACTGTACATCATATTCACTGAGTTTGACTGACCAAGCAACCATCCTTCCCGAAGTTGTTGGGCTACTGAGGGCTTTCTTCAGGGGTAAATTTGTCCTTACAATAATTGTATGAGCTTGGAAGTAGGGCCGTAATCTCCTTGCAGTGAGGATGAGGAGGAAAGAGGCTTTCTCTATGAGGGGATAATTGAGTTCCCCTGCTTTTAAGATCCGGCTGACATAATATACCGCTTCTGCATATTCTCTTCCTCTCGAATCAAGACGGGCCCGCTGACCCGTGTGAGGCGGCTAGGTAAAGATATAAGGTCTCTCCCTCGAGGGGCAACTCAAGAGTGTCTTGGTGCTCAAGTAGGTTTTGAGCTCTTCAAAGGCTTCATTCTGATCGGCCATCCATCCTTGGCGCTTCTTCTCATCCTTACTTCCTCTTAGTATCTTGAAAAATGGGAGGCTCCTCTCAGCTGATTTGGAGAGGAACCGTCCTAACGCGGCTATCTTTCCGTTCAACCGCTGGACATCCTTCATGGTGCGGGGCTCGCGGCTTGCTTCTATCTGGCTATCTTCTCTGGGTTGATTTTGATGCCTCTCTGAGTGATCATAAACCCTAAGAACTTCCCCGATTGCACCCCAAAGGCACATTTGGCTGGATTGAGCTTCATGCGGTATCTGCGGAGGACTGCAAAGATTTCTTCCAAGTCAGCTACATGGGATGACGCCTGCTTCGATTTCACCAGGATGTCGTCGACATACGCCTCCACATTGTGGCTGAGTTGGGGCTTGAAGATTTTGTTGACCAGCCTCTGATAGGTAGCCCCTGTATTTTTGAGCCCAAAAGGCATGACTTTGAAACAATAGGTCCCCTGATCGGTGATAAAGACCGTCTTCTCTTGATCATGCTTCGCCATGAGGATCTGGTTGTACCCAGAGAAGGCATCCATAAAACTTAACAATGCGTGACCCGCACTGTCGTCCACTAATTGATCAATCCGGGGGAGGGGGTAGCTGTCTTTAGGACAGGCTTTGTTAAGGTCAGTGAAGTCAGTGCACATTCTCCACTTGTTCAGCTTCTTCTTCACCAATACCACATTGAACAGCCAATCTGGATACTGGACTTCTCGGATGAACCCGGCTCTCAAGAGTCGGTCCACCTCTTCTGCCGCCGCCTTTTGCCTCTCTACTCTAAGATGGTGCTTCTTCTGTCGGACGGGTTTGGTATGCCGATCTACAGACAACTCGTGGCATATAACCTCGGAGGGGATGCCAGGTATGTCTTCTGGTCCCCAAGTGAATACATCAGCGTTCGCTCTTAGGCATGCGATTACCGCGCTCCGCTGGGGTTCTTCAAGGCTGGATCCGATCTTGACCTTCTTTGCTTCGTCTTGCCCAAGTGGTATCTCCTAGAGTTCTTCGACAAAAGTAGTTCTCTCTCGTTCCCGCTTCTTCTCTATCTGAAGGCTTGTCCTCTCGATGGGGAGGGTTTCAGAGGCTCCCTTTCCCTTCATTGAGAGAACATAACAGGACCGAGCTTCCTTTTGGTTGCTTCGAACCACTCCGACCCCCTTGGGGGTCGAAAATTTGATCATCTGGTGATAGGTTGAAGGGATTGCCTGAAGGTTATTAAGGGCTGCCCTACCCAGAATAACGTTGTATGCAAATTGGATGTTCATCACCAGGAATTGCGTCTACACCGTGGATTGGCGAGGAGGCTCGCTGACCGTTAAAGGGAGAGAGATGACTCCCAATGGTTCTACGGCATGGCCCGTGAACCCAATGATGGGTCCTAGGCAAGGTTGGAGAGCAGATCGGTCGATGCCCATCTGGTTAAAGGCACTGATGTATAAGATGTCGGCAGAGCTACCGGTGTCAACCATGACCCGCTTGACTGAAAAACCGTCGATCTTTGCAGTAATGATGATTGGGTCTTCATGCGGTGTCTCGACGCCTTCTAGGTCGGAGTCGCTGAAGGTGATTAACTCCTCTGACCTGGGTTTCTTGCCGCCCTTGTTGACTTGCAGGGCTCGCCTGGCATATCGCTTGCGAGCATTGTTGGAATTTCCTCTGGCTGGCGGGCGCCAGCGATCACCGAATGGTCCCTTTGCTACTGCCGCCAGCTGGCGGGGGGAGAGCTTGATGCTGCTGCTGTCGTTGTTATTGTTGTTGCGGTTGTTGTCGTCGTTGGGGCGATCTGGAGCGAGACTTCCTTCCTTCATCTCTTCGAGGGGGATCCCTGCGGTCCCGTGGACCAATTAGCTTCTTCATGTAACCTCGGCTGATCAGATCTTCAATGTCTCTTTGGAGGATCCTGCAATCATTAGTGAGGTGTCCATGATCTTGATGATACCGACAAAAGTGTCGGGTATCCCGATCCCGAGGGTTGGATCGCATTTGTGGAGGAGGGCCGTTGAGGAGTCCTTCTTTCTGCACTAAGTGGAGGGCATCCGTGAGGGAAGTGTTGAGGACTGGTAGGGTTGGCATCAGAGCTTGTTGTTTCTTGGGCTCGCCGATTGTCCATGTTGGGCCTGTTGTCGAGCTTGGGGGGATCTCTTGGCGCCTGATATCTGGACCGTAAGCTGATGGAGACTCTCTTCTATAGATTGGTGTCGGTTCGACTAGCGGAATGGGCTGTGCCGCCTAGACGACCGGGACTGCGGGAAGTGCCGCGGTCAAAGTGGCAACCACTGCGGCCTCTACTGCTCTGGCTGTAGCTTTGTAAGTTCTGGCGTCCTCCATGTCCTTGTAGCAATGCGCCTTAGCCATCATCTGTTCGTAAGAAGTGTAATGCTTCTTAGCGAGAGAATCGGCAAGCTCATTGTCGAGCAGGCCTGCTACAATAGCTACCATGGCCACCTGGCTTCCGGGGTCTTCTACTTCCAGCCGCTTCTTCTGGAATCTTTTGATGTAGTCTCGCAGGCTCTCCCCTGCTCTTGTCGGGTCTGAATCAATTCATGTGGGGGGAGCTTTTGTTTGGCGCCTGCCATGTAGTGGTGGACGAACTTTCGACTCAGCTGCTCGAAGCTACCAATAGATCGCCGCGCATCGTTCCACCAAAGCCTAGCGCTATCCGCTAGTGTGATGGGGAAGCATTTGCATATGGTCTCTTCTGGTACATGGAATACGACCATCATGTCGTAGTAATTCTGGATGTGCTCGGCCGGGTCTCCATCTCCTCTATATTTGTCCATTGTAGGCATTTTGAACTTCTCACAACGAGCCTTCATGATCTTATCCGTGAGGGGGGTATTTCCTCCAAGAGCATCAGCGACCGGTTGGTAGTACTGGTCATATACGGAGGCGACAGGGACCATGTCTTGATCGGGAGAGGAATATCGTGGTGGAGGCATGTGGTGAACTATCCTCTTGCCAGTGCGCTCTCGTCGATCCAGATCAGGGCTAGGACTCCTTCCTCTGTCTTTGCGAGGGAAAGGTTGATGAAAATAATCATCGTTGAAAGGCATGTGCTCACGATATGGTGAAGAGAGGCGATCCTCAAAGGGCGCCTGCTGGCGCGTCCGGGGAGAGGATCGATCATCGATGAAATGCGCCTGCTGGCGCGGCGGGGGAGAGGATCGATCATCAAAGTGCGCCTGCTAGCGTGGCGGGGGAGAGGATCGATCATCGATGAAATGCGCCTACTGGCGCGGCGGGGGAGAGGATCGATCATCAAAGTGCGCCTGCTGGCGCGGCGGGGGAGAGGATCGATCATCGAAATGCGCCTGCCGGCGGGAGTGATCCGTACGGTCAACTGAGAGTCAATTCCTCTGCTGATTCTGATGTGGGGGGGTTGGCCGAGCTTGCCGTGAAGCAAGTTGATCAACGAGCTCGCTCGAAAATGCGTCCAACTGCTGCCGGACTGAGAGGGTAATTTGCTTGGTGACTTCTGCCAACTGAGTTTGAGTGACAAACCCAGCTTGTTGGTCATCAGGGTTCTGTCGTGAGGACGACTCGTGTTGCTGATCGTTCCCAAACATCTTAGTCAAAGAGAAGTAGAGGCCCCACGGTGGGCGCCAAACTATTGATGATCTAAATCACACAGTCAATCAGATGAATGGTTTTGGGTGAATAGGGTCCGCTAGTTCTCTTTAGAAATCAGGGATGATAGCTCCATGAACCGATCTGCACATAACAACAACTCGTGAGAGGTTGGGGATGAGTTCCCCGGTGGTCCCTCCGACGATCAAGTTAATATCTGAGGAGGAAGGAAGTTCTAAGAAGTTGACTCTTCTCTTTTCTTTATGTTCTTAACTGATAGGAGAATTGCTTACCGAATGTTGAGAACAGGCCTCATATTTATAGAGGTAATTGGGGGTGCCCTGGTAACTACCGCTAAAGGCAAGCTGGCTATTTGAAATAGTGATTGTCGATATGTATTAGCTGCTCATTGGTTGAGAAGGATGAGTCATCCTGGGAAGTGCCAGGGGGCATTGATTTAGTCAAAGAACTGTTGTGAAATGATGTGTGATGATGAGCTACAGGTGTAGGGGGCTAAACAGCGCCGCTTCAGCATTTAATGCAATGGTGACTCATCTGTGGTGGTAATTTCGAGATGTTTCATCGTCTTCCAATCCTAGGTGGCAGCGAGACGAGAGGTACCGCATTTTGGCTCTCCTCGCAAGTGCTCGCCAAGCCTGCGAGGCCGAGAGGGCTGCGGACGAGTGGTACCGCGTTTTGGCTCTCCTCGCAAGTGTTCGCCAAGTCTGCGAGGCCGAGAGGGCTGCGGACGAGTGGTACCGCGTTTTGGCTCTCCTCGCAAGTGCTCGCCAAGTCTGCGTCTGGAATATTGACAATGCCTTAATGTGGGAACTTGTCTTATCATCTTTTAGGTATTACTGTTTTCTTAAGAAAGGGTTATATATATATATATATATATATATATATATATATATATATATATATATATATATATATATATATATATATAATAAAAGCATTCAACCCACGAATCAGCTAAACGAAAACACAAGAAGCTGACAAAGTCTATACCTTCCCAAAATATACACAAATACAAAATACATATTACATATTTGTCTCTAATATCCAAAATGTCTATAACATCTAAAATAAAACAAGAGTGTCCTGATCCATCCAGTCAAGGAACTGAAGAAATTCCTCAAAGAATGTCCTCCTGGGACAAGCCCGAACGCCTCAAGTCCGCAAACATCCTAGCAATATCCTTCCGTGATAAACCATGAGTTGTACCTTGAGCACTAGAAGTAGAAGCGTGAGTAGTCGAAGCAGGACGAGTAGAAGGTGGTATATCAGTAGCAGACTAAGGAATTGGAGCAGGACGAGTAAAAGACGATGGATTAATAGAAGGAGTGGGAGTAGGACGAGCGCTCTGAGAATTAACTATAAAGTAATAGCAATGTATGAGCATATACGTAGTGTATAAGTAAGTGTGTATATGTCTGAGTGTTAAGTCTATGTGTATGTGTATGTGTGTATAAATATTAAGCGTATGTATATGTGTGTATGCCAGTGCACATGTGTATGCGAGTGTGTGTATATATTAGCATATGTACCATCTGGTTATTAATCCAATGCATCTGAGCCCTAAGCTCCTCCCTAAGATTGTCCATCTCAACTACCCGAGATCTAAGATCGCCCAACTCGCGACATAGCTCCTGATTAGAAGTGTCGATTTCTAGTATGAAGGATGCCCTCAAATAAGACCGAGTGGCATCAATGCCCATAGCTCTCTCATAACCACCGCGATGCCCTCCGTGCAGGGAATCTAACATGTGGTTGAAAGAAAGTGGATCGTCCTCTATGGTGGAATTGACCCCTGATGAGGTTGCCTTCTCGATGACCCGATTCCACACCATACAAAGTATTCAAATATAAGTCAACAATGCAAAAGTAAATATATTTAAGAAAAATCTACACCTAGATATTGGAAAATGACGGGAAAAATATAAACAAAAATTCTGCTGCCATTTCCCAGAAAATTCTGATAGACTTTCTAAAACCCAGGATCGAATGAACCTCATAATTCATGCAGAAAATATCGAATGAACCTCATAATTCATGCAGAAAATAGCATATTAAGGAACAAAAATATCTGCAAGTTGGCTTTTAAAATTGTATTTGGTAAATATTGAAAGGCAAAACATAATACGCGATTCGCTAAAGATAATTACAGACTCAGTTAATGACTCAACTTCTACTAGCATTGAAGGACGAGCAAAACTTGAAATTTGTTTGATCTAGATCTTCTCACTGCTAAACAGCAGTCAAGTCCATTTCCTCATAATTTTCTAGATGAAAACCAGGCAATCTATTGGAATATTTTGATTCATTGGATCAACTTGAAGTTAATAGCTGCATATAATACACAAAAATAAGCATAAAATGCACAAAAATCACTTCTGACATGATTTGCAAAGAATCAGATAGTCTTTTTCCCTAATACAAGGGTACAAGGATCAGAAAATTATTTCGCTTCAAAATTTAAAAAAGATATCACAAGATGAGTCGACAAAATACAAGATACATAATAGTTCTCAAACTTAATGATTCAAACAAAACTCAAAGTAATAGTTTTCAACATGGCTAAGCTCAGTTACATTTTAAATTAACTGGCTCTTACACAGATGCTCACAAGCTAACTAGGATGGCTTATTTAGCAAAAGTAATTATGGTAAGTGTCCTTTTCTGTTGGGAAAAAAAGGAAAAAAAAGCTTGAGGAGCATCGTAAATGACTTGTTGATCCATTTGTTTAGACACTTAATCTGGAATAGATGGACCGAACCATGACAGCGTGGAGTGTTTTGCATTCTCATAAATTAGCCTCCTAGCATCATTCATGTATTTATCATAATTGTCTACATTGTCTTCCTCAGGAAGGAAGATCTTCATAGGATTAGTTTTACCAAGAGCAACCTCAACCATTTTCTCATCAAGAAACAAGTTGTCTTCTTCTTGTTCTTCTTCATCTGCATCACTGAGACCTTCAATTTCTCCATGATATACCCAAGTTATGTAATCGCTAACAAAATCATTCTTCACAATATGAAGTTCTACTTCTTCCTCCAACTAATGCAACTTATTCACACATAATTTATATGGACAAATGAGCCTCCCCCCTCAGACCATATCATGTCTGCGTGCAAAGTCCATGAAAACACCAACTCCATTAATGAAAGCAGGTTGCATCGTTCTCCACGACCCATTACATCCAATCCTTATCTCTTATGTAGTTACGGGTCATGCTAACCTACATAAAATGATTTATCGATGCGACTTCTAAAAATATTGAACATTATATAGTTGCCTTGGGCGTCAAGCTAAGACAAGATAATATTTGATTTTTTTAAATGACAGGAAAAGAGATGTGGAACTTAATTGCAAAATGGTAGGGATACAGATTGTAGATGTTACAAGGCATGTGACATGAGAATGCGAAGGCATGTGACCGTGGAGGGCTAGGGTTTGCAGAGGGTAAGGAGTGAAACTTCATAAAACTTCATAAAATAGCATATTAAGGAACAAAAATATCTGCAAGTTGGCTTTTAAAATTGTATTTGGTAAATATTGAAAGGCAAAACATAATACGCGATTCGCTAAAGATAATTACAGACTCAGTTAATGACTCAACTTCTACTAGCATTGAAGGACGAGCAAAACTTGAAATTTGTTTGATCTAGATCTTCTCACTGCTAAACAGCAGTCAAGTCCATTTCCTCATAATTTTCTAGATGAAAACCAGGCAATCTATTGGAATATTTTGATTCATTGGATCAACTTGAAGTTAATAGCTGCATATAATACACAAAAATAAGCATAAAATGCACAAAAATCACTTCTGACATGATTTGCAAAGAATCAGATAGTCTTTTTCCCTAATACAAGGGTACAAGGATCAGAAAATTATTTCGCTTCAAAATTTAAAAAAGATATCACAAGATGAGTCGACAAAATACAAGATACATAATAGTTCTCAAACTTAATGATTCAAACAAAACTCAAAGTAATAGTTTTCAACATGGCTAAGCTCAGTTACATTTTAAATTAACTGGCTCTTACACAGATGCTCACAAGCTAACTAGGATGGCTTATTTAGCAAAAGAGTAATTATGGTAAGTGTCCTTTTTCTGTTGGGAAAAAAAAAGGAAAAAAAAAAAGCTTGAGGAGCATCGTAAATGACTTGTTGATCCATTTGTTTAGACACTTAATCTGGAATAGATGGACGAACCATGACAGCGTGGAGTGTTTTGCATTCTCATAAATTAGCCTCCTAGCATCATTCATGTATTTATCATAATTGTCTACACGCTGTCTTCCTCCGGAAGGAAGATCTTCAGTAGGATTAGTTTTACCAAGAGCAACCTCAACCATTTTCTCATCAAGAAACAAGTTGTCTTCTTCTTGTTCTTCTTCATCTGCATCACTGAGACCTTCAATTTCTCCATGATATACCCAAGTTATGTAATCGCTAACAAAATCATTCTTCACAATATGAAGTTCTACTTCTTCCTCCAACTAATGCAACTTATTCACACATAATTTATATGGACAAATGAGCCTCCCCCCTCAGACCATATCATGTCTGCGTGCAAAGTCCATGAAAACACCAACTCCATTAATGAAAACAGGTTGCATGCGTTCTCCACGACCCACGTACATCCAATCCTTATCTCTTATGTAGTTACGGGTCATGCTAACCTACATAAAATGATTTATCAGTAACGACTTCTAAAAATATTGAACATTATATAGTTGCCTTCAGACGTCAAGCTAAGACAAGATAATATTTGATTTTTTTTAAATGACAGGAAAAGAGATGTGGAACTTAATTGCAAAATGGTAGGGATACAGATTGTAGATGTTACAAGGCATGTGACATGAGAATGCCGAAGGCATGTGACCGTGGAGGGCTAGGGTTTGCAGAGGGTAAGGAGTGAAACTTCATAAAACTTCATAAATTACCCTAGTTTAGAAAATACCCAAAAATTCCATAAATTACCCTAAAATTTCTGAAAATTACTCAAACATATAAAATTGCATCAATATCGCAGTATGCAACATCATAAATTATACTTGAAACAGAACATTTTAAGGATAAGTAAGCTAGAGAAATCTTTTCTTAGCATTCATACCATTTATGAGATACATTAGATTTATCAGTACACCTGGCTAAAAAAAAAGCAGATTATAGCATTGAATTGGGGACTAGCTTCCCTTTTGATTGGAGTACAAGTCCTTGTTCAGCATTTGTATAGGAGGTAATGCATAGTTCCATAATATGCCCTAGAAATTAGAACACATATAGTGATGCTCCCAAGCACATTTTCCATCCTTAAGAACATGATTGGGCACTCAAGATACACATGCACCAAAAGCAAGTTGCTCGAGATTTTGCATATAGGTAAAATTTTCTGTTTGTGAAGGATTTATGAAAATAAATCAATTTTACTAACAAGTTGTCTCTTTATAGAGAGTTACAGTGGCGTAAACATGGAATTGATTTACATATATAATATAAATTTATGTGAAATTTATTATTGCTCCACTAAACAACTTTAAGCATAAAGCCATCATATTTGGGAGGTCTATTTACTGTAGCAATGCGGATCTCTTTATTTTCTATACCTTTCAATAACTTGTCTCCTAATCTATTTGATATTTTGTCTTCTTCTACAATTTGAGTTCCTTTTTATAAACCCTAGATTTCTCTTCTAATCGAAACACGAATTTCATCTTAGACGAGATAGTTTGGACTTTGGAGATTCAATTTTGATCTTAGGAGAGGTAATTCGTCAAACCTAAAATTTTCTCTTTCTTTTTTAAGTTTTTATTCTAAAAGTTTATTTCTAGGATTTGGGTTGAACATTATATAGTTGCCTTCAGACGTCAAGCTAAGACAAGATAATATTTGATTTTTTTAAATGACAGGAAAAGAGATGTGGAACTTAATTGCAAAATGGTAGGGATACAGATTGTAGATGTTACAAGGCATGTGACATGAGAATGCCGGCATGTGACCGTGGAGGGCTAGGGTTTGCAGAGGGTAAGGAGTGAAACTTCATAAAACTTCATAAATTACCCTAGTTTAGAAAATACCCAAAAATTCCATAAATTACCCTAAAATTTCTGAAAATTACTCAAACATATAAAATTGCATCAATATCGCGGTATGCAACATCATAAATTATACTTGAAACAGAACATTTTAAGGATAAGTAAGCTAGAGAAATCTTTTCTTAGCATTCATACCATTTATGAGATACATTAGATTTATCAGTACACCTGGCTAAAAAAGCAGATTATAGCATTGAATTGGGGACTAGCTTCCCTTTTGATTGGAGTACAAGTCCTTGTTCAGCATTTGTATAGGAGGTAATGCATAGTTCCATAATATGCCCTAGAAATTAGAACACATATAGTGATGCTCCCAAGCACATTTTCCATCCTTAAGAACATGATTGGGCACTCAAGATACACATGCACCAAAAGCAAGTTGCTCGAGATTTTGCATATAGGTAAAATTTTCTGTTTGTGAAGGATTTATGAAAATAAATCAATTTTACTAACAAGTTGTCTCTTTATAGAGAGTTACAGTGGCGTAAACATGGAATTGATTTACATATATAATATAAATTTATGTGAAATTTATTATTGCTCCACTAAACAACTTTAAGCATAAAGCCATCATATTTGGGAGGTCTATTTACTGTAGCAATGCGGATCTCTTTATTTTCTATACCTTTCAATAACCTGTCTCCTAATCTATTTGATATTTTGTCTTCTTCTACAATTTGAGTTCCTTTTTATAAACCCTAGATTTCTCTTCTAATCGAAACACGAATTTCATCTTAGACGAGATAGTTTGGACTTTGGAGATTCAATTTTGATCTTAGGAGAGGTAATTCGTCAAACCTAAAATTTTCTCTTTCTTTTTTAAGTTTTTATTCTAAAAGTTTATTTCTAGGATTTGGGTTGAAAATTATCTTAGTTTTCAACGTGTGTGGAAGTTTAATGCTTTTGATTATTTATTCATTTTATAAATAATGTAAAATATTAATCTTGATATGTGTAAAAAATTACCTCCGTAAATCTTGTACTTTGTGTGTAATATATCCTTTATTGCTTTTAGTCTAAATGATAAGCAATCAGTTAGTTATATGTTAAATTTATTATTATTGTTTAATATTGTTATTGAGTTAGTGAATTTCATTATCTTTTTCTCTAACTCTTAAACTCTATTATAGGTATGGATAAAATTTTGATAAGAAAACCAAAACCTAATCAAAATTCGAGCATAGAAGAAAATGTTATTCAACCTCCACCAAATTGTCCAAGAACTTCTAAGAGTTGCGAACCTCGACTTAAGAAGAGACGTATAGAAGTGAACTTAGAAGAACTTCCTGCAGATCCTGCACCACGACCTCGCATATGTGATTACACTCCTAATGAGCAAGATCGCATTTGAAGGGCATATTTGCAGAAAGGTCCTTTCCAACCTCATTTACAAGAATTTCCCCAAACACAATTTAATAACAAATATCAGTGATTCCATCCAGCATGGTTTGATATGTATCCGAATTGGTTGGAGTATAGTGTTGAAAAAGATGCAACATTTTGCTTATATTGTTATTTATTTAAAGGCCAAAATGAACAGCCAGGTGAGGATGCATGTCTCAAGGCAAAGTCCATGAAAACACCAACTCCATTAATGAAAACAAGTTGCATGCTCTCCACGACCCACGCACATCCAATCCTTATCTCTTATGTAGTTACGGTCATGCTAACCTACATAAAATGATTTATCAAGAACGACTTCTAAAAATATTGAACATTATATAGTTGCCTTCGACGCCAAGCTAAGACAAGATAATATTTGATTTTTTTAAATGACAGAAAAGAGATGTGGAACTTAATTGCAAAATGGTAGGGATACAGATTGTAGATGTTACAAGGCATGTGACCGTGGAGGGCTAGGGTTTGCAGAGGGTAAGGAGTGAAACTTCATAAAACTTCATAAATTACCCTAGTTTAGAAAATACCCAAAAATTCCATAAATTACCCTAAAATTTCTGAAAATTACTCAAACATATAAAATTGCATCAATATCGCAGTATGCAACATCATAAATTATACTTGAAACAGAACATTTTAAGGATAAGTAAGCTAGAGAAATCTTTTCTTAGCATTCATACCATTTATGAGATACATTAGATTTATCAGTACACCTGGCTAAAAAAGCAGATTATAGCATTGAATTGGGGACTAGCTTCCCTTTGATTGGAGTACAAGTCCTTGTTCAGCATTTGTATAGGAGGTAATGCATAGTTCCATAATATGCCCTAGAAATTAGAACACATATAGTGATGCTCCCAAGCACATTTTCCATCCTTAAGAACATGATTGGGCACTCAAGATACACATGCACCAAAAGCAAGTTGCTCGAGATTTTGCATATAGGTAAAATTTTCTGTTTGTGAAGGATTTATGAAAATAAATCAATTTTACTAACAAGTTGTCTCTTTATAGAGAGTTACAGTGGCGTAAACATGGAATTGATTTACATATATAATATAAATTTATGTGAAATTTATTATTGCTCCACTAAACAACTTTAAGCATAAAGCCATCATATTTGGGAGGTCTATTTACTGTAGCAATGCGGATCTCTTTATTTTCTATACCTTTCAATAACTCGCTCCTAATCTATTTGATATTTTGTCTTCTTCTACAATTTGAGTTCCTTTTTTATAAACCCTAGATTTCTCTTCTAATCAGAAACACAGAATTTCATCTTAGACGAGATAGTTTGGACTTTGGAGATTCAGAATTTTGATCTTAGGAGAGGTAATTCGGTCAAACCTAAAATTTTCTCTTTCTTTTTTTAAGTTTTTATTCTGAAAAGTTTATTTCTAGGATTTGGGTTGAAAATTATCTTAGTTTTCAACGTGTGTGGAAGTTTAATGCTTTTGATTATTTATTCATTTTATAAATACGTAAAATATTAATCTTGATATGTGTAAAAAAATTACCTCCAGAAATCTTGTACTTTGTGTGTAATATATCCTTTATTGCTTTTAGTCTAAATGATAAGCAATCAGTTAGTTATATGTTAAATTTATTATTATTGTTTAATATTGTTATTGAGTTAGTGAATTTCATTATCTTTTCTCTAACTCTTAAACTCTATTATAGGTATGGATAAAATTTTGATAAGAAAACCAAAACCTAATCAAAATTCGAGCATAGAAGAAAATGTTATTCAACCTCCACCAAATTGTCCAAGAACTTCTAAGAGTTGCGAACCTCGACTTAAGAAGAGACGTATAGAAGTGAACTTAGAAGAACTTCCTGCAGATCCTGCACCACGACCTCGCATATGTGATTACACTCCTAATGAGCAAGATCGCATTTGAAGGGCATATTTGCAGAAAGGTCCTTTCCAACCTCATTTACAAGAATTTCCCCAAACACAATTTAATAACAAATATCAGTGATTCCATCCAGCATGGTTTGATATGTATCCGAATTGGTTGGAGTATAGTGTTGAAAAAGATGCAACATTTTGCTTATATTGTTATTTATTTAAAGGCCAAAATGAACAGCCAGGTGAGGATGCATTTACTGCCGAAGGATTCAAAAACTGGAAGAAATCAAGAGAGATTGGATGCTCATGTTAGTGGCCCAAATAGCTCGCATAATCTAGCAGTGGAAAAGGGGGAGAACTTATTGAAACAAGACAAGCACATTGATAATTCAATCTCAAGACATTCAAGTCGAGCTCGAATTGAATACAAGACCCAATTGAACGCATCAGTTGATTCTATTCGGTATCTTCTATGACAAGGATTAGCTTTTTGTGGACATAATTTATCTTTGAATTCTAGAAATAGAGGTAACTTTCTAGAGCTTTTACAAGTTCTTGCTAATAACAGTAAAGAGATAAAAAAAAAAGGTTGTTTTAGAAAATGCTCCTGAAAATCTAAAAATGACATCACCTAATATTCAGAAAGATATTGTGTCTGCTGCTACAACAGAAACTGGAAATGCAATAATAAGCAATATTGGCAATGAATATTTTCCTATTTTAGTTGACGAGTCTCGAGATGTATTAACTAAAGAGCAGATGGCAATTGTCTTGCGTTATGTCGATAAGCACGGTCATGTTATTGAGAGCTTTTTAGAGATCTTACATGTTCAAGAAACTAGTGTCAGGACACTAAAGACAGCAATTGATGCTATATTTTCAAGACATGGACTGAGCATATCAAAATTATGTGGACAAGGGTTTGAATCAGGAAATAGGGCTCAAGCGAGCTGGTGATACACGTTGGGGCTCTCATTTTCATTCATTGGTCAACTTAATTATTATATACTCATCTATAATAGTTGCACTTGAGAGTATAGGGGATATACCATCTGCTGAAAAAAGAGGAGAAGCGACATTGATATTGCAAATGATGCAAACTTTTGAATTTGCATTTTCTATCCATTTGATGAAGAATGTGTTGGGGATTACTAATGAGTTGTCACTAGCACTGCAGAGGAAAGATCAAGATATTGTGAACGCCATTGATCTTGTGCAAATATCTAAGCACCGATTTCAAGAAATGAGATCTGATGGTTGGGATTCTTTTCTTGAACAAGTTTCACAAGTTTGTGTCAAACATGATATTGATGTTCCAAACATGAATGAGTTATTTGATCCTAAAGGGAGATTGCGGCGAAATGCTCAGAGCTTTATCAACTTGCATCATTATCGCTATGAATTGTTTAATACCGTGATAGATCTACAAGTTCAAGAGTTAAACAATTGCTTTACTGAGGTAAATACTGAGTTACTTTTTTGTGTAGCATGCCTAGATCCTAGTAATTCTTTTGGTGCATTCAACAAGCAAAAGATAATTCGCTTTGCTGAGTTTTATCCTCTTGATTTTTCACCATCAGACCTTATAATTCTCGACAATCAACTTGAGATATTCATCCATGATGTGTGTTCCAAAAGCGAAGTTTCTACACTTGAATGGAATTTCAAGTCTTGCAAAAAGATGGTGGAAATGAAGAAAGATATTGTGTCTGCTCTACAAAGCTGGAAATGCAATAATAAGCAATATTGGCAATGAATATTTTCCTATTTTAGTTGACGAGTCTCGAGATGTATTAACTAAAGAGCAGATGGCAATTGTCTTGCGTTATGTCGATAAGCACGGTCATGTTATTGAGAGCTTTTTAGAGATCTTACATGTTCAAGAAACTAGTGTCGACACTAAAGACGAGAATTGATGCTATATTTTCAAGACATGGACTGAGCATATCAAAATTATGTGGACAAGGGTTTGAATCAGAAATAGGGCTCAAGCGAAATGGTGATACACGCTGGGGCTCTCATTTTCATTCATTGGTCAACTTAATTATTATATACTCATCTATAATAGTTGCACTTGAGAGTATAGGGGATATACCATCTGATGAAAAAAGAGGAGAAGCGACATTGATATTGCAAATGATGCAAACTTTTGAATTTGCATTTTCTATCCATTTGATGAAGAATGTGTTGGGGATTACTAATGAGTTGTCACTAGCACTGCAGAGGAAAGATCAAGATATTGTGAACGCCATTGATCTTGTGCAAATATCTAAGCACCGATTTCAAGAAATGAGATCTGATGGTTGGGATTCTTTTCTTGAACAAGTTTCACAAGTTTGTGTCAAACATGATATTGATGTTCCAAACATGAATGAGTTATTTGATCCTAAAGGGAGATTGCGGCGAAATGCTCAGAGCTTTATCAACTTGCATCATTATCGCTATGAATTGTTTAATACCGTGATAGATCTACAAGTTCAAGAGTTAAACAATTGCTTTACTGAGGTAAATACTGAGTTACTTTTTTGTGTAGCATGCCTAGATCCTAGTAATTCTTTTGGTGCATTCAACAAGCAAAAGATAATTCGCTTTGCTGAGTTTTATCCTCTTGATTTTTCACCATCAGACCTTATAATTCTCGACAATCAACTTGAGATATTCATCCATGATGTGTGTTCCAAAAGCGAGTTTCTACACTTGAATGGAATTTCAAGTCTTGCAAAAAAGATGGTGGAAATGAAGAAAGATCTGGTGTATTCTTTTGTCTACAGGCTTGTAAAGTTCGCACTAATTTTACCCGTGGCAACTGCAAGCATTGAGAGAGTATTTTCAGCTATTAATATTATGAAAAGCAGACTGCGTAATAGCATGGGAGATCAATGGATGAATGGCTTCTTAGTAACATACATCGAATCTGATGTTTTTAAGGCTGTTAGTAATGATGCAATTATGCAATGATTTCAAAACATGGCAAATCGTCGGGGTAGTTTGTAAATGATATTTTAACTTGATTTCATTATTTTTTTTGAAAGCTAGTTATATGATTGTGCTTTTGGACCTGGAAGTACTATTTTCTTTTTTTGTAAACAATCATTTTATGTATATAATATTTTCTTGGGTTGAGACTAGTTTTTTTTCAAAAAATATTTTTTAAAGTAAAGGAATGAGAGTGCTCCCCCAAACTTCAGATCCTGGCTATGCCACTGCCTGTTAACATATATGCATATGCATCTGTGTGTAATTGCACTGATACCCTCCATTTGAAAGACTGAACATGTATGAAAGGTAACTGAGGAGTTCTAGAAAAAAAACTATTCCTTCTTGGTCACATTAGCTGCCTCCTATGACGGTATTGTTTTGGGTATTTGAAATTGTAATTAGCTCAGATTACAATTGGAAGACTTACAATGAAACGAAGGAAAAATTTATATTTCCTGGGGTTCTTTTCTGTGTGCCGGTGAAGCGTTAATCTTGTACTCCGTTGAAGCACCGACTAAGACGACAAGTCTTTTGCTATTGATGAGAATTTAGTTGGTTGGAAGATATCTCAGTCTTTTCTTAGTATCTCTTCTTAATAGAATCGCAAGTGCGATGGCGGTGATCTCTCTATGCTTGTGTGTTTTTGGTTGAGACTTCTAATCCTCTAAACTGAATGATATCCTCTCTTTTTATAGGCTAAAAGAAAGAGTTAATGGCCTTTAATTATAGATTAAGTAGCCATTAAAGTAGGAGATAGTGGGGAACAGTTATTCCCCTAAAAATAGCGCTAAAACGGCTATTTGGCGAACTTCGTTGGCTTGATGAAGTTTGCTAAAGACGTGGGCGAAGCTCATTGCAGTCGTGGGCGACGGCCACTACGGATGTGGGCGAGTCTTCTTCGGGGATGGATGACTTGGTCCACTTGAGTTGCCTTGAGCGAAGTTCGTTGATTGGTGAACTTTGTTTATGAGTTTGAATTTGACATGGAATTCAACTCATGATTTGGCCGACTGATGGCGCCTTTCGATTCAGCCTGAGGCGTGACCCGTTCATGATTTGGTCAAGTTGAGTCAAGGCGGGCTGTTCAGCGAGGTTCGCTATAGCTGTTTAGATGACCTTCGCTGCAGCTTGTTGTAGGCTTGGGTTTTGGACCCATTTGAAGTGTTTAGCCCATAGGCGTTCACTTCTTGGATCCAAGCTGATCATTAGCCTGGATGAAAATATAATTTTAACCGTCTACAAGACCCTCCCTCAAAGTTTTTAAGATCCTGCATTTTCACTTGTAGCTAGGATTAAAATACTTTGGGTATAATAGATAGAGGTGTACTATTGAACGTATTTGCGTTGTCTTGATTGGGTTGAAATTTGTCTTCGTTTATCTACTCAGTTGCCAGAGGTGTACTGTTGAATGTAGCTTCCTTGATTGTAGACTCATATTGAAGACTCAATGATGCTTGTATTCGTCTAACTCCATGTCTGGAACAAGGTTCGCCTTCTCTGTTGTTGAGGCGATGTTCGGAAATCAGCGAAATTTGACTGATTCTGGGTGTGAGAGAAGCTCACTCAATTTTGGGCTGCTGGGTGAAGTTCGTCAATTAGTGACGTTCGCTAGCTAGCAAGGCTCAACTTAGTTTGAGCTGTGTTGGCAAAGTTTATCGGTCAGCAACATTTGCTGGCTGGCGATGTTTATTGAGATTCACCTCTAGATTTGCGCCATGATCTGTGGCTGAGATCTCTTGATTGAAGATTTCACGAGATCCACTATAGATTTGACCAAGTTTTAGGCTAAAATTTAGCCTCTTTGTCCGGTCCAATCAAACCTCAAAATATGTGATTTTTCTCAGAAGTTAGGATTTGAAAAATGCTATAAATAGTAGCCTTCCCTTCCATTCTCACCGCCTTCATCTCTATCTTCTTCTTCTTCTCCATGTCTAAGTCTCCATTGCCTAGATCAGAGATGCTCCTCGACAGAGGAGCTGAAATAAAATAACTCCAAAAGGAGCTTGCCCAAGTGAAGGGCAATCAAGCAGATGAACTACACATACTTCACCATTTGGCGGAGTTGCTGTCGGTTGAGAAGGCGATGCTCGAGCAGATCGTCGAGAATTAGTCGATAGGGGCGAGTTGCATCGTGATAGAGCTGCGTGGAGCTTTGAGTGCCGAGCTCTGCGTAAGACTATTCGACAACTGAAATGGCGCTTAAAGAAGGATCCTTGGATCTCCACAGGCGAGAACTCCGACTGTAACTAGGTGCCACGAACATGAACCTAGATCGTAATTAGATGTCGTGCATTTTTTTCGACCTCGACGTCAAATTTTGGTATAAGAACATGTTTCTTCCTCTTGAAATGCTTCACTTAGAGGAACAGGGGTAGTTCTTATCTTCATGGGGAAACATTTAGTTCCCCAAGTTTTGGAACATCAAAGGAACAAGGGCTATAGCTTGGTGCAGCTCGTGTCCGTTTCTCAAATACATCATCGATACCTTAGGAGTATAGAGCAGTAGCAAATAGCAAATATTATCCATCATCCTTTGTAATTGGATAGTTTGAATGTCTCCTTCATGTAGTAGAGTCTTCGATCAATAAAAATAAAATTTTCTGTATGTTGAAATTGTCCATCTTGTGTGTACTTGATCTGTGCGTACTTTACTTCTATAGCGAACTTGAACTCTGCATGTCTTGAAATCTACATGGAGTTGTTGTGTTGGAAGTGAAGCTCAGGCTTCCTTGTGTTGGCGAGAGTCGAATTGAAATTCACCAGATGAAGTCTCAAATTAATTGAGTTGGAATTTTCTCAATTTAGAGACTTAGTAAAATTTGCCAAGTCATCTTGGCAAGGTTCACTATATAGGACCTCAAACAAATTGAGTTGTGATTTTCTTAATTTGGAGACTTAATAAAATTTATAGTGTTGTTCTGAGGAGACTCGCCTTAATACCCTGTTGAGTAGGGCGAAGTTCGCTTACTTGAGAAATAGTTGTCTAGGTGAAACTCAGTAAGTCGATTTAGGCGAGGCTCAGTGAGTCGGTTAGGTGAGGTTCAGTCTAAGAATCAATAGTTCAAGTCCTAGATTTGTGTGCCTAAAATTGCAATGAAGTTCATTTAGAGCGAGATTCCTGGCAAAGTTCAAGGCTAGAATCATTGATGAAGTTCGGGGCGGAATCTTCGGCGGAGTTCGATAGCAAGATATTCAGCGAAGTTTGATAGCGAGATCTTCGGCGAAGTTCAAGGCAAAGAGTTTTCAATGAAGTTTGGGGCTAGTCTATAAATAAGACTATTTGCCTCCTTGTTCTTCACTTTGATTTCAAAAACTCTCCGACTTTTCTTCAAGCTCTAGTTTTCTCAAAATCCCCTCAATTTCATTATCAATGGCTCCTTGTCATGCTATCTCTAGAGGAAGAGGTTCTGCTCGAGGAGTTCATCGGTCGAGAGCTGAAGAGGCGTTGGCACAGCTGGAGTTGGCAGTGGGTAAGCTTCGAACCCATTAATGGTGATTTTCGGATCAGCCTAAAACTCAGCGCATTGGGATTTAAACAATGCCTCAAGGCATTTGAAAACTTGATCTGCTGCTAAAGACGAGATCTTTATGACCAACCATGGTCTTTTCGATGAGCTTTATCGTTGGGGACGAAGTTTCATCAGCAGTCATGAATGGCGCTTGATGTGGCGAGCTTCGCTTCTCAGGCAGAGCTTGTTACTATTAGCCTTTTGGGCTTCTACATCGGACTTCATTTGAGTGGAGTTCGTTGCTCTGCTTTGAGCGATTTTCATTAAAATGACGTTTGCCAAATTGGGTGACCTTTACTCAGGCGAGATTCGCCTACTTGAATGGGTGAAGCTCGCCAATTCGAACATGTGAGTGAAGTTCGCTACTTTTGTTGAACTTCGCTTCATGTTGTCAACACTTAGTTGATAGAGATGGTCTTTACTTATGAGCGAGGTTCGCCTATGGTGAACTTCACCTCTGAGTATGAAGATTTAATTTGATCTTCATCTTCTAACTCACTTGTTGTTTGCTTTTTTCGTGCAGTTACTTATTCAGGGGCTCCTGTAGATCGTCGTAACCACTATGGTCATGATGGGACCTACGACCCTAAGGTGGCGTATGCTTTTGATGGAAATGCCCCTCTATTCCTTGAAGGAAGTAGTCAGGAGAGAGTCAAAACTATCCGATCATGTGATTATCGAACTTTAAAAGAGATAATCACTAACACAACATTCTCCATCCCTCACGAGGACGTCTCAGTGAAGCCACATTTTCTCTTCGAAGACAGTACTCTTGGTGGCAACTCTCTTTTCTATTGGGGAGAGGAGTACTGGTATTACACCCAGGGAGATCGTCATTTTGCTTTACCGGCGATAGGACGTCAAGTCCCCTTCATATTCCTGCAGCGCCTTGCCGTGCCCGTTTCATGA
The DNA here is from genome assembly GCA_012295165.1 of Asparagus setaceus. NCBI lineage: Eukaryota > Viridiplantae > Streptophyta > Magnoliopsida > Asparagales > Asparagaceae > Asparagus > Asparagus setaceus. The sequence continues at coordinate 52,514,672 of CM022706.1, read as the reverse complement.
GCTATAATCTCACTAGTAGGGAAGATAGCGTTAAAGTAGGTTCCTTGAAGCATGACGGTGGTTTTCATCAAGATGGGCTCTATGGAGTCAACATCATAGGCTTGCGTCCGGGCTTTGCAAATGTGGACACTCCTGTGAACGAAGTAATTGTTGTCCCAAATACCTTCGGGAATGAGCTTGCCAAGACTGAAGTACAGTATCCTGATAGGGATACCAGGTTTCCTGGTTAGATTAAGTCAACAGATACTCAATGGTGGATCCGTTTAGTAGACTTCACTCTCATCACTTTGAGGAGAGATTACGAAGGATGGAGCTCTATGCTGCAATGAGAGCTTCCAAGTACGGTGTTGAGATTTGCTCGCCTATATTGTACGGTATTCTGAAGCTGTACAATGCTAACATCAATACCTTCTTCACTCCGGCGGGAGAGATCAGGATTGCCTTGCATGAGATGTTCGAAGTGTCTTATTTATCCATGGGGGACATCCATACGAGGAGTTTTTTCCCACCAACGAGGAGTTGAAGACTTTCTTGCATGTTGCCCATGTTGTGGAGGCATTTCGGGAATTGGTCTGCCACTTCCATATTTGTCAGAGAAATATCATGAATGCTGAGCATGATTCTACCGTTCCTCGAGTTCCTTGGGCTGAATATCTATTTTCCAATGTGAGTAAAAAGGGAAATGTAGGTTCGGTCCTTCCCGTCACAGATGTTGAAGTTAAAACTCGCATATTCAGAGATGGCTTTGAACTACATACTGTCGAATCAGACATGTGCGGGTTCCGTGCAGGTGACCAGTTTGAGAGCTTCTATCATCAAGTAAAGGAACCGATATCTAAATTGGCATTGCTTACGGGGTCTTTCTCGATTTGGCTAAAGGATTGTGTTGTGCCTTCTCGACTGAAGGACCGCATCTCCATCAAAGTGTTGTACCCTCCTATGTTACTTGCCTCTAGGTATAACCTAGCCCTCCTACCAGTAATGGTTAGTTGCATCCATCATGGTCTGAGGGAGTTGGCCACTGAATACGTGAAACAGGAGGACCGTTGCTCAAGGAATTAGGTTCCCAATCCTAGAGTGGAGCTACTATATACATATTTGGTGATATGGTTTACTCAACACTGCTCTTCGCTGATGTCGGCTGGTACACCTAATGGAGCGAACATCGTGTTGCTTCAGAGGTATGAACGTTCGAAGTGGATAGTTAAATACCTTGCCGGGGTCTAGAGGCTTTTTTAGAATAAAGATCACTACCATCTTTACTGTTATTTCCCCTCGATTGATAGTGTGAAACCAGGGGACGAATTTGAAGACAGTATAAGTAGTGAGCGCTTCACCTACTTACCTAGCAGGTGTTTCAACTGGTTGGTGAACATTCGATTAGGTCACCTCATCGCTAGGTTGAATGGAACGGAGTGCTATATCGAACCCTACTTGCCCTACCTATTCACCCGCCAGTTTGGTTATGATCAGCTGTACATTGGGAATTCCAATCCGGGATTGCTGCGTATGGGATGCTTGATAGATGTGGCTCGTGCTTGGTACCATTTTGTTGTTGGGGTTACAGGAGCTAGATTCTCACTTCCCCATCACATGCCCAATGGTTACATGACGTTGGGGTTCTGTAAATGGTATAGCAAAGTAAGTGCTTCTCATCCCAACTTTCAGGTGAACAAGACTGGCTTGTTTTGGATTACTCGAAAGTATAGGGAACATCTCAAGAAGGGTTCAAAAAGTAGAGCTCCTAGTCTTCAATACTTTTTGGCTTTCAGGTGAACACCTTACACCTCAGAGGCAGGTTGGTATTAGTATCCGTGAACCGTCTAAACCTGCAGTTCGCTAAGGAGCACCTGATAGAGGACGAAGTTGTTATGGTCCTGAACATTAATTAACTACTAATTCTTGGTTAAAAGGGAAAAGTCCATACATCAAACAAATGAGCATTTTAATCCATTGATTAGGGACGACCCGGACTCGCCCGATCGAGTCAAGCAGACGTCTCACTTCCTTTACTCAAACCAACAAGCCATGCCGATCGACTGCCTTCGTGAACGACTCGAATAGCGGTACTAGTCGACCCTGCGATCGGCTGCTTTTATGGACGACGTGAATGGCGGTGTGAGTCGATCCCTTGGATGCTCGACATCACCCACTCGGCCAATTGGCTCCTTCAACTCAAACGACGGTTGCATGAAGTTTGGTCCCGACAATACATCAATATCGCATTAAATGCATGTTCAACGCCTTAATTTCTCCATCTCTCACAGTAATTAAGACACCTCGAACCATTCCGGCTACTGGTGTCACAAATCCCATCCCATTAATAATCCCATTAATGACGAGGGAACAGCACTAACTCTTAGATCAATCTACAGTCAACACCTGTAAAGGCAATCTAACGCGGCCGCCTACACAGGACACTTGTCCAATCATCAATCGACACGTAATAGTAGGGCTGACTCATTTAACAGTTTCTCACCAAGCCAAGAGACAATAATACCCCTTGCTCTCCATATAAATAGGAAACTCAACAGTAGAACGGGCAAGTAACCTAACCCAGTGATTTTTCTTCTATATTATTATTCATACCCAGTACACATACTGACTTGACCATCGGAGGGGTCACTGAAGATCCCAACTCCGCCCTTTCCACGGGTCCTTTTCTGGTGTAGGCGAACTTCCTCCTTGACATCACGACCAGGCATTAGAAGAGAGAGCAGACTCCACTTTAATCATCAACTAATCTAGCAGTGATTATTGACTATGTGATCTCCGACATCAACAGAAGTAATAAAGGAAAGAGGTCGTTACACGTTCCTCCTCATCCGCCACCTTCAAAGAAGCAATGTTTGATGTCCCCTAAGCTTGAACCTATGCCTAGAGACTCTTCGAGGATCAGAGAGGAATCTCCTACGGTCCCAATGCAAGAACCTAGAGTTGGCTCTTCAGGTGAAATCTGTTTATATATTTGCACCACTCGTCTTGAAGTGCCTTTAGCTGATGCGCACTTCTTGTGTGTAGGTAAAGAGCACATTGCTCTAGACGATGATGAGGAGCAGGTGGATTATGGGCCTGACAACACTGACACCTATTTGGCTGAGCCTGATGATGCAGGCTTTGACGATGATATCGGTGGCTCTTCATACATGCCAGGTATTTTTCTTTAGTCAGTCTTGTGTAGTTGCTTCATTTTGGTTATTGACGTTTTGTCTGTTCCTTTAACAGATGATGAACTTGACTTTGGAGCCATGGGTGGAGTAGTCATTGTGTCGTTTCCTACTGGTAGCCACTTTGAGCCTGTAGTTGACTTTGAAGGTGCATCTGGTGTCTTGGAATCTACACCAGCTATTGATACGACCATAGTTCCTGCACCAGCACCCATTTTATTAGTGAGGCGTAAATTGATCGCTCATGGGTCTTCGATGAGGACGATGATGCTTCGGTTTCTCCAATACCGCCAGGGCTAGAAGGGTAGCCACCAAGCCCTAAGCCTCATTCGATGAAAGTCCGAGCCTAGCAGCAGCCTACTTCTAATGAGCCGCAGGTCTCATCCACGTGCATTGAAGTTGTGCTTATGGATATGTCGATGACCACGCAATGGTTATGAGGACTCTCGTCTCGTCCACCGTGGCGACATCTGCAACACCATCCACTATAGATGTTTTGAATATCTTGGTCACACTCACATCGTTCCTTATGTTGGGTAATGAACGGATACAAGTCTTGCTGACTATCTCCCCGACTACCACAGATGCAATGGTGGTCTCCACAGAAGTAGGTCCTGCAAGTCGCGTGGAGGTTCCCCAATTTCCTGATCCTGATGATTTGATTGAGGTGTTAAAAAATACATACACACATAAATACACAAATACACACACGGTAGCCTATGTATACATATATGTATGTCTTTTTAATTTTTGGTAGGACACAAATATCAATAAATTGTAAGTCAAATCTAGGATTCATATCTCGATATATATGCAGTGTCGAAGCCAGGATTTTGTATCGATGGTGTCTGTGGTATAATTTATTATGGTTATATTTTAAACATGTATCAACAATTTTACAACTACAGTCTTTTAAGAGGTGTCCTACAATAATTTCAGAACTGTCCTAAGTAGAAAATACAAATAAAAACAAATAAAAATATGGATAAAGTATACATTCCAGTGGTGTTCTGTGACACCGCCGGACACTATGTGGCTCCGCCACTGCATATATGCACTGGTTGAGGATTGAAAATATTCAAACATCTGTTACTATATGTATACCTTAAGCGAAAACCTTTTGCTTCAAACCCTCCCACAACTTGACACCTCATCACTTCTCTTCTCAAATAAAACCACCATTTGTCGTCAATCCTCACCGTCCATCTAATCTCTCTCATATTACAAATCTCTAAATACTATCAATCAATCAATAATTACTTACATAAGATTCACCGAAATTTTGTTACCAAAATACACGATGAGATCCCGCTTCAAAATTAACAAAATTACTTCCTCTCACAAATTAACTCGTTCTCTCTCCCCTTCCTCCTTTTACGATCCCAATACCCCTTTGATTAAAGAAAAAATTCTCTCCTCGATTCCTCCATTCAATTTGATGTCCCCTAAGCTTGAACCTATGCCTAGAGACTCTTGAGGATCGAGAGGAATCTCCTACGGTCCCAATGCAAGAACCTAGAGTTGGCTCTTGGTGAAATCTGTTATATATTTGCACCACTTTCGTCTTGAAGTGCCTTTAGCGATCGCACTTCTTGTGTGTAGGTAAAGAGCACATTGCTCTAGACGATGATGAGGAGCGGTGGATTATGGGCGACAACAGACACCTATTTGGTGAGCCGATGATGCAGGCTTTGACGATGATATCGGTGGCTCTTCATACATGCCAGGTATTTTTCTTTAGTCAGTCTTGTGTAGTTGCTTCATTTTGGTTATTGACGTTTTGTCTGTTCCTTTAACAGATGATGAACTTGACTTTGGAGCCATGGGTGGAGTAGTCATTGTGTCGTTTCCTACTGGTAGCCACTTTGAGCCTGTAGTTGACTTTGAAGGTGCATCTGGTGTCTTGGAATCTACACCAGCTATTGATACGACCATAGTTCCTGCACCAGCACCCATTTTATTAGTGAGGCAGAAATTGATCGTTCATGGGTCTTCTGATGAGGACGATGATGCTTCGGTTTCTCCAATACCAGCAGGGGCTAGAAGGGTAGCGCCACCAAGCCCTAAGCCTCATTCTGATGAAAGTCCGAGCCTAGCCGCAGCTACTTCTAATGAGCCAGAGGTCTCATCCACAGGCATTGAAGTTGTGCTTATGGATATGTCGATGACCACAGCAATGGTTATGAGGACTCTCGTCTCGTCCACCGTGGCGACATCTGCAACACCATCCACTATAGATGTTTTGAATATCTTGGTCACACTCACATCGTTCCTTATGTTGGGTAATGAACGGATACAAGTCTTGCTGACTATCTCCCCGATTACCACAGATGCAATGGTGGTCTCCACAGAAGTAGGTCCTGCAAGTCGCGTGGAGGTTCCCCAATTTCCTGATCCTGATGATTTGATTGAGGTGTTAAAAAATACATACACACATAAATACACAAATACACACACGGTAGCCTATGTATACATATATGTATGTCTTTTTAATTTTTGGTAGGACACAAATATCAATAAATTGTAAGTCAAATCTAGGATTCATATCTCGATATATATGCAGTGTCGAAGCCAGGATTTTGTATCGATGGTGTCTGTGGTATAATTTATTATGGTTATATTTTAAACATGTATCAACAATTTTACAACTACAGTCTTTTAAGAGGTGTCCTACAATAATTTCAGAAGACTGTCCTAAGTAGAAAATACAAATAAAAACAAATAAAAATATGGATAAAGTATACATTCGGTGGTGTTACGTGACACCGGACACTATGTGGCTTCATACTTGCATATATCTGCTTGGTTGAGGATTGAAAATATTCAAACATCTGTTACTATATGTATACCTTAAGCGAAAACCTTTTGCTTCAAACCCTCCCACAACTTGACACCTCATCACTTCTCTTCTCAAATAAAACCACCATTTGTCGTCAATCCTCACCGTCCATCTAATCTCTCTCATATTACAAATCTCTCTAAATACTATCAATCAATCAATAATTACGGTTACATAAGATTCACCAGAAATTTTGTTACCAAAAATACACGATGAGATCCCGTTTCGAAAATTAACAAAAATTACAGCTTCCTCTGTCAAATTAACTCTGGTTCTCTCTCCCCCTTCCTCCTTTTACGATCCCAATACCCCTTTGATTAAAGAAAAAAATTCTCTCCTCTGATTCCCCTCCATTCAATTTGATGGCGACCCCTCGAGCCGCGCCCGCCCTCTGCCCCATCAACCTCGACCACCTCTACTAGCACACCCTCCCCTAAGCTGGAGTACATCTGTCGCCTAATCCATTTGCCCTCCTGTACCATTATCGCACACTCTCCACCATTTCTCGATTTAGAGGTTCACTCACCCTCGACCTTGCCCCTTCCTCCTCCTTCAATATCAGCACATGGAGCTCTGTGAGTAAATAAATCAAAACCCATCAAAACCAATTTCTATTTTATTTCAATTCTATAATCTCATTCTACATTTGGGTCCATTTAATTTTGTTTTAGACTCTCTTAGTGAAACAAAAGAAATCCCATCAAATTAATTTATGTTTTGTCTCACATTCTATAATTCTCACATTCTATAATCTAAACTTAGCATTTGGAATCATTTTTGTATTTAATTTTGATGGTTTTTTGATCAGGTGATTGTAGCAAGGTAGTCCTCGGCACAATTCTCTCCCCTTCCAACTTCGAGCAAAAAACTTAGCAAAGACATAAATTTTGTTGGATGAATTTGGGACTCTTTTAATATTGAATTTCGGTAAGAATTTTCACAGTCACCAATTTTTAAAAACAAATTCACATTTGACAATATTTGCTTCAGATTTCTTCGCATGTATTCATCACCTAATTTATTCTTCATGATTACGGATTTGCATGATCGTCTTCTTCACTCAACCATAAATTTCGGTGAGAAATTTTAATATATCGCGATTCACCTATATTTCCAATAGTTTTATTTTTCTTTAATTTCCTCTTGCGTTATTTTTTTTACATATTTCCATCTCCGACTATTTCTTCCTCCACACGAAAATATTTTTGCTTTACAAAATATCAAAGCCAATTCCTATTACAATTCTGATAGAATCAACGCCTTTCGCTACTCTAGACTATTAATCTATAATGAGGTAAATTAATATTTTTGAGTCAGATCCTATTTTTAAGTAAACTATATTCATAATTTCAATTTCTTCCTTTTACATAATGCCATGTTTCTTTGTAATCTAATTCGACAATATTTCAATGGACCCCAAGGAAATAAATTGTATTTTTTCTAAATATTCTAAGTTATTTGTAGATATATTTTATTTTTTAGATAACGATTTCCTTTTTTTGGAATGTTCTAATTATTTCTTCTTCTTTTCAGATTTATCTTATTTTTTAGAGATAACAATTTGCTTTTTCTGAATATTCTAATAATTACTTCATTTTTCATAATTATTTTTTAGAAAACAATTTGATTTTTCAGATTATTCTAATTATTCCTTCTTTTTGCAGATTTATTTTATTTTTTATCGATAACAATTTGCTTTTTTTAAATATTCTAATCATTCCTTTTTTTAGATTTATTTTATTTTTGTAGATAACAATTTTTTCCTAAATATTCAAATTATTCAATCCTTTTTTACAGATTTATTATATTTTTGTGGATAAAATTTGATTTTCAAAATATTCTAATTATTCCTTCTTTTTGCAGATTTATTTTATTTTTGTAGATAACAATTTGCCTTTTTAATATTCTAATCATTCCTTTTTCTGCATATTTATTTTATTTTTGTAGATAACTATTTGATTTTTTGAATATTCCAATTATTCTTTTTACAGATTTATTTTATTTTTGTAGATAATAATTTTATTTTTTTCTAAAACTCTAATTATTCCTTTTTTAAAGATTTATTTTATTTTTGTAGATAACACTTTGCTTTTTTATAATATTCTAGTCATTCCTTTTTAAAAAATTATTTTATTTTTATAGGTAACAAATTTTTCCTAAACATTCTAATTATTCCTTTTTGTAGATTTATTTTTTAGATAATTATTTGACCTTTTAAATATTCTAATTATTCCGTTCTTTTACAGATTTATTTTATTTTTGTAGATAATAATTTTATTTTTGTAGATAATAATTTTATTTTTTTCTAAAACTCTAATTATTCCTTTTTTAAAGATTTATTTTATTTTTGTAGATAACACTTTGCTTTTTTATAATATTCTAGTCATTCCTTTTTAAAAAATTATTTTATTTTTATAGGTAACAAATTTTTCCTAAACATTCTAATTATTCCTTTTTGTAGATTTATTTTTTAGATAATTATTTGACCTTTTAAATATTCTAATTATTCCTTTCTTTTACAGATTTATTTTATTTTTGTAGATAATAATTTTATTTTTTTCTAAAACTCTAATTATTCCTTTTTTAAAGATTTATTTTATTTTTGTAGATAACACTTTGCTTTTTTATAATATTCTAGTCATTCCTTTTTAAAAAATTATTTTATTTTTATAGGTAACAAATTTTTCCTAAACATTCTAATTATTCCTTCTTTTTGCAGATTTATTTTATTTTTGTAGATAACAATTTATTTTCCTAAATATTCTAATTATTCCTTCTTTTTGCAGATTTATTTTATTTTTGTAGATAACAATTTGCCTTTTTAATATTCTAATCATTCCTTTTTCTGCATATTTATTTTATTTTTGTAGATAACTATTTGATTTTTTGAATATTCCAATTATTCTTTTTACAGATTTATTTTATTTTTGTAGATAATAATTTTATTTTTTTCTAAAACTCTAATTATTCCTTTTTTAAAGATTTATTTTATTTTTGTAGATAACAATTTGCCTTTTTAATATTCTAATCATTCCTTTTTCTGCATATTTATTTTATTTTTGTAGATAACTATTTGACCTTTTAATATTCTAATTATTCCTTTCTTTTACAGATTTATTTTATTTTTGTAGATAATAATTTTATTTTTTTCTAAAACTCTAATTATTCCTTTCTTTTACAGATTTATTATATTTTTGTGGATAAAATTTGATTTTCAAAATATTCTAATTATTCCTTTCTTTTACAGATTTATTATATTTTTGTGGATAAAATTTGATTTTCAAAATATTCTAATTATTCCTTTCTTTTACAGATTTATTTTATTTTTGTAGATAACAATTTATTTTCCTAAATATTCTAATTATTCCTTTTTTTTTGGCAGATTTATTTTATTTTTGTAGATAACTATTTGACCTTTTTAATATTCTAATTATTCCTTTCTTTTACAGATTTATTTTATTTTTGTAGATAATAATTTATTTTGTAAAATGTCCTGTTAATATCCATAAACACATAAATTTATTTTCTTATGTAATTGGTATTTATTTAAAATTTTGATTTTATATATCATCCTACGAATTTTGAAATTCAAAATCTTATGAGAAAAGGAAATTTAAAATTTGAAATTTTCTGTTAATATCCATAAAATCAAAAATTTCCTTCCTTATGTAATTGGTATTTATTTAAATTGCCAAAATTTGCTATATGATCAGTACAATGAAGAACGGAGGATATGAGGTGAAAATATTTTTAGGTATGTTCTGTTATTATGGTAAGATGTTGAGTACCTTTTTCAACTTTTTTATATCTTTTGATTGCATTTGTTACAGATTTCAAATTTTAAAAACTCGGAGAAGAGGGAAAGATAATTGAAGTTATTTTCTGTTATTATGGTAGTATTTTCCATATATTTTCCTATAAGAAACGTCGATTATTCCAAGGAAAAAACTGGTCTATCATCTTCAGTTCATTTATTTGGTAGCGTTGTGGTCAAATTTTGTTTTATTTTTTATTAATTTTAATATTTTCTAACACTCTTAAATTACCCTCACAGAGCAAATCACGACGATTAGTAGTAGCCATTGTTGATTGCTTCTCTTTAGTAAGGGTCTTTTATTTTCGAATTTAATCTAATTTTAATTTTATTTTTCCAGATGTTTATATTTATTTTATCTATAAATTACTTATATTTCCTCATTCTTTTTATTTGCTATTTTTTCTGATTATTTACTATTGTTTCATATTATTTCCATTAAACTATGCCCTATCTAATTAAACATGCTCCTATTGGAATTAAATTAAAAAGCAAATTCTCGAATTTTCCTGATAACCTATCATTTGTTTAATTCATTCTTTATTTAATATTATGTTTATTCTTTGTAGTTTAATATTAATTTTATTTTCATAAATCTTTTAGATATTGCTTGATTAATACCTCGAAAGTTCACGTACTTTTGTTGTTTTATATGAACCAATCTTTACTGTTGACTGTTATAATCCAAATTTCCTCTAATCTTAAAGAACAAAAATAAAAATTATTGTATTGTTGAATATAATTCATAATATTTATATGCACCAATGTGTATTTCGAGTTATTATTGTTGCATAATTCTTAATATTGTTGTTCAAAGATATTGTCTCATAGATAATATATGTGTTGGTGAAGTGAAAATATTCAAAATAAATCTAAAGAAGCATGTATGCAACGTATGCGGATCATGAAAGGGAAGAAGTATATAGCAATCTAAAATTTTGAATATTAACTATTTAGAATTTTAATTTCTAACTTTTAGACCACCGCTAGCTTTTCTTCTATAATCTTCCAAAGGTCATCCCGTCTAATACATATTCATAGGTAATCATTCTTCATCTTATTCGGTTTATAAATTCTTCATCTTATTCATAGGTAATAAACCCATATTTCATTATTTTAAAGATATTTTGCATACATTTAAATTTTTATTTCCCTCTATTTTTAAATTTTAAATGGATATGGTAACTATATTATATGTCAATTTTATTTTTGATAACTTAATCAAGATATTATAGTTGACTTGATATCTGATCAAATACTACCTTCCATAATTTTTCTTATTTACAAAAATAAAATTTAAAGTTATATGTTAGATTATTAGTCAAATTTGTTTTGGTGACTAAATCTGTTAAATTATAAATAATTTGAAAAGATTACATAGCTTAAATATCAAAATATTTTTAGATTTTATTTAAAAATATATATAATTATGTAAAATATAACATAAACATAATTAATATAGGATAGTCCCAAAATTTTTAATATTTGATTTACCCAATATTTTCAAATTTATAACATATATCTATATAAAATATAAAAAAATAATTAATATCATATATTCTAGGAATCTTTTGTTAATATTGTTTTTAAATTATAAATTTATTATTGGTAATATAATTATTGAAAATAGATTTGTTTTAACTTATAAAACAAACCGATCCCTCTCTTTTTAAATTTAAAACATAATTTAGTTTGTTAACTAATTTGTTATATTTTTAATTTCAAAACTAAATATTTATGGAAATTGAAATATTTTATGATTGTTAATTATTTGAAATTGATAATTATTTTATAAATATTAGTAAAATAAATATTCTTTAACATAATCCTAAAGGTGCAAAATCCCCATTTTTTCTTTATCATTATACTTCTAACGAGTTCTCAACTATTCTTCTAAAATTGTTTTTTTTCTTCAGAAAATAATATTTTGCTCTTTTCATGATTTTTAATAAATTCTTAATATTATTATTTTCGGGTAATCCTTGACGAGTTCGGATAAGACCTATAAGCTATCTTGTTTAGCTCTTTTCATGAATTCTTAATAGTTTTTCTTTTTTCTAATAATTGATTTTCTTTTAGATTTTTAGGATCGAGAGATATTTACAGTTGGGGGCTTTGCTCTTGATTTTGAATACTCATGGTATTAATTTTGCTTTTCTTTATTTTATATCATATTTTTTAATATAATATAATTGTATCGAGTCTTAAAAGAAAATAATGGAAAACATAAAGAGGATGAAATTTTAGAGATTTAAATTATTTGAGAACTATTTGGGTAGGACTTCATGATTTATTTTTATTTTTTTCTAAAACTCTAATTATTCCTTTTTAAAGATTTATTTTTATTTTTGTAGATAACAATTTTTTCCTAAATATTCAAATTATTCAATCCTTTTTTACAGATTTATTTTTATTTTTGTAGATAACAATTTTTTCCTAAATATTCAAATTATTCAATCCTTTTTTACAGATTTATTATATTTTTGTGGATAAAATTTGATTTTTCAGATTATTCTAATTATTCCTTTTTAAAGATTTATTTTTATTTTTTTCTAAATATTCTAAGTTATTTGTAGATATATTTTATTTTTTAGATAACGATTTCCTTTTTTTTGGAATGTTCTAATTATTTCTTCTTCTTTTACAGATTTATCTTATTTTTTAGAGATAACAATTTGTTTTTCTGAATATTCTAATAATTACTTCATTTTTCATAATTATTTTTTAGAAAACAATTTGATTTTTCAGATTATTCTAATTATTCCTTCTTTTTGCAGATTTATTTTTATTTTTTATCGATAACAATTTGCTTTTTTAAATATTCTAATCATTCCTTTTTTTAGATTTATTTTTATTTTTGTAGATAACAATTTTTTCCTAAATATTCAAATTATTCAATCCTTTTTTACAGATTTATTATATTTTTGTGGATAAAATTTGATTTTCAAAATATTCTAATTATTCCTTCTTTTTGCAGATTTATTTTTATTTTTGTAGATAACAATTTGCCTTTTTAATATTCTAATCATTCCTTTTTCTGCATATTTATTTTTATTTTTGTAGATAACTATTTGATTTTTTGAATATTCCAATTATTCTTTTTACAGATTTATTTTTATTTTTGTAGATAATAATTTTATTTTTTTCTAAAACTCTAATTATTCCTTTTTAAAGATTTATTTTTATTTTTGTAGATAACACTTTGCTTTTTTATAATATTCTAGTCATTCCTTTTTAAAAAATTATTTTATTTTTATTTTTGTAGATAACAATTTGCTTTTTTAAATATTCTAATCATTCCTTTTTTTAGATTTATTTTTATTTTTTATAGGTAACAAATTTTTCCTAAACATTCTAATTATTCCTTTTTAAAGATTTATTTTTATTTTTGTAGATAATAATTTTATTTTTATTTTTCCAGATGTTTATATTTATTTTTATTTTTTATCGATAACAATTTGCTTTTTTAAATATTCTAATCATTCCTTTTTCTGCATATTTATTTTTATTTTTTATCGATAACAATTTGCTTTTTTAAATATTCTAATCATTCCTTTTTCTGCATATTTATTTTTATTTTTTATCGATAACAATTTGCTTTTTTAAATATTCTAATTATTCCTTCTTTTTGCAGATTTATTTTTATTTTTGTAGATAACAATTTGCTTTTTTAAATATTCTAATTATTCCTTTTTAAAGATTTATTTTTATTTTTGTAGATAACAATTTTTTCCTAAATATTCAAATTATTCAATCCTTTTTTACAGATTTATTATATTTTTGTGGATAAAATTTGATTTTTCAGATTATTCTAATTATTCCTTTTTGTAGATTTATTTTTTAGATAATTATTTGACCTTTTAAATATTCTAATTATTCCTTTTTAAAGATTTATTTTTATTTTTGTAGATAACAATTTGCTTTTTTAAATATTCTAATTATTCCTTTTTAAAGATTTATTTTTATTTTTGTAGATAACAATTTTTTCCTAAATATTCAAATTATTCAATCCTTTTTTACAGATTTATTTTTTAGATAATTATTTGACCTTTTAAATATTCTAATTATTCCTTCTTTTTGCAGATTTATTTTTATTTTTGTAGATAACTATTTGATTTTTTGAATATTCCAATTATTCTTTTTACAGATTTATTTTTATTTTTGTAGATAACAATTTTTTCCTAAATATTCAAATTATTCAATCCTTTTTTACAGATTTATTATATTTTTGTGGATAAAATTTGATTTTTCAGATTATTCTAATTATTCCTTTTTGTAGATTTATTTTTTAGATAATTATTTGACCTTTTAAATATTCTAATCATTCCTTTTTCTGCATATTTATTTTTATTTTTGTAGATAACTATTTGATTTTTTGAATATTCCAATTATTCTTTTTACAGATTTATTTTTATTTTTCCAGATGTTTATATTTATTTTTATTTTTGTAGATAACAATTTTTTCCTAAATATTCAAATTATTCAATCCTTTTTTACAGATTTATTATATTTTTGTGGATAAAATTTGATTTTCAAAATATTCTAATTATTCCTTTTTAAAGATTTATTTTTATTTTTGTAGATAACTATTTGATTTTTTGAATATTCCAATTATTCTTTTTACAGATTTATCTTATTTTTTAGAGATAACAATTTGCTTTTTTAAATATTCTAATTATTCCTTTTTAAAGATTTATTTTTATTTTTTATAGGTAACAAATTTTTCCTAAACATTCTAATTATTCCTTTTTAAAGATTTATTTTTATTTTTTATAGGTAACAAATTTTTCCTAAACATTCTAATTATTCCTTCTTTTTGCAGATTTATTTTTATTTTTGTAGATAACAATTTTTTCCTAAATATTCAAATTATTCAATCCTTTTTTACAGATTTATCTTATTTTTTAGAGATAACAATTTTTTCCTAAATATTCAAATTATTCAATCCTTTTTTACAGATTTATCTTATTTTTTAGAGATAACAATTTGCTTTTTTAAATATTCTAATCATTCCTTTTTTTAGATTTATTTTTATTTTTGTAGATAACAATTTTTTCCTAAATATTCAAATTATTCAATACATATTCATAGGTAATCATTCTTCATCTTATTCGGTTTATAAATTCTTCATCTTATTCATAGGTAATCATTCTTCATCTTATTCGGTTTATAAATTCTTCATCTTATTCGGTTTATAAATTCTTCATCTTATTCATAGGTAATCATTCTTCATCTTATTCGGTTTATAAATTCTTCATCTTATTCATAGGTAATCATTCTTCATCTTATTCGGTTTATAAATTCTTCATCTTATTCGGTTTATAAATTCTTCATCTTATTCGGTTTATAAATTCTTCATCTTATTCATAGGTAATCATTCTTCATCTTATTCGGTTTATAAATTCTTCATCTTATTCGGTTTATAAATTCTTCATCTTATTCGGTTTATAAATTCTTCATCTTATTCGGTTTATAAATTCTTCATCTTATTCATAGGTAATCATTCTTCATCTTATTCGGTTTATAAATTCTTCATCTTATTCGGTTTATAAATTCTTCATCTTATTCATAGGTAATCATTCTTCATCTTATTCGGTTTATAAATTCTTCATCTTATTCGGTTTATAAATTCTTCATCTTATTCGGTTTATAAATTCTTCATCTTATTCGGTTTATAAATTCTTCATCTTATTCATAGGTAATAAACCCATATTTCATTATTTTAAAGATATTTTGCATACATTTAAATTTTTATTTCCCTCTATTTTTAAATTTTAAATGGATATGGTAACTATATTATATGTCAATTTTATTTTTGATAACTTAATCAAGATATTATAGTTGACTTGATATCTGATCAAATACTACCTTCCATAATTTTTCTTATTTACAAAAATAAAATTTAAAGTTATATGTTAGATTATTAGTCAAATTTTGTTTTGGTGACTAAATCTGTTAAATTATAAATAATTTGAAAAGATTACATAGCTTAAATATCAAAATATTTTTAGATTTTATTTAAAAATATATATAATTATGTAAAATATAACATAAACATAATTAATATAGGATAGTCCCAAAATTTTTAATATTTGATTTACCCAATATTTTCAAATTTAATCTAATTTTATTTTTATTTTTCCAGATGTTTATATTTATTTTTATTTTTGTAGATAATAATTTGATTTTCAAAATCTGAATATCCATAAACACATAAATTTATTTTCTTATGTAATTGGTATTTATTTAAAATTTTTGATTTAATATATCATCCTACTAATTTTGAAATTCAAAATCTTATGAGAGAAGGAAATTTTAAATTTTGAAATTTTCTGTTAATATCCATAAAATCAAAAATTTCCTTCCTTATGTAATTGGTATTTATTTAAAATTTTTGATTTAATATATCATCCTACTAATTTTGAAATTCAAAATCTTATGAGAGAAGGAAATTTTAAATTTTGAAATTTTCTGTTAATATCCATAAAATCAAAAATTTCCTTCCTTATGTAATTGGTATTTATTTAAAATTTTTGATTTAATATATCATCCTACTAATTTTGAAATTCAAAATCTTATGAGAGAAGGAAATTTTAAATTTTGAAATTTTCTGTTAATATCCATAAAATCAAAAATTTCCTTCCTTATGTAATTGGTATTTATTTAAAATTTTTGATTTAATATATCATCCTACTAATTTTGAAATTCAAAATCTTATGAGAGAAGGAAATTTTAAATTTTGAAATTTTCTGTTAATATCCATAAAATCAAAAATTTCCTTCCTTATGTAATTGGTATTTATTTAAAATTTTTGATTTAATATATCATCCTACTAATTTTGAAATTCAAAATCTTATGAGAGAAGGAAATTTTAAATTTTGAAATTTTCTGTTAATATCCATAAAATCAAAAATTTCCTTCCTTATGTAATTGGTATTTATTTAAAATTTTGATGCAATTAGAGAAGATGAGTCTTTTCTTCTGCACCCCACTCTTGAGGATTGATAGGGATGCTGGTGATGAAATTGATTTTTGGATTGGGAGGTTTTGGAAACTAATAAAAGTTATTTTATCATTCATAACCCCATTTATATGGTTTTCTTTGTTCTTTTGAGATTTATTAAACTCTAGATGCCATTTAATTCTTATAATTGGTAGGATTTTTCTTTGCTTCAGTTTATTTTTTGTTTCAGTTTGGCATATTTTATCCAATTTGAATAATTTATTCGGTACACTTTAATAATTTGTGTTTAGTTTCCAGCTGAATTTAGATTTCGTTTATAAATTCTTCATCTTATTCATAGGTAATCATTCTTCATCTTATTCGGTTTATAAATTCTTCATCTTATTCGGTTTATAAATTCTTCATCTTATTCATAGGTAATCATTCTTCATCTTATTCATAGGTAATCATTCTTCATCTTATTCGGTTTATAAATTCTTCATCTTATTCATAGGTAATCATTCTTCATCTTATTCGGTTTATAAATTCTTCATCTTATTCGGTTTATAAATTCTTCATCTTATTCATAGGTAATCATTCTTCATCTTATTCATAGGTAATCATTCTTCATCTTATTCATAGGTAATCATTCTTCATCTTATTCGGTTTATAAATTCTTCATCTTATTCATAGGTAATCATTCTTCATCTTATTCGGTTTATAAATTCTTCATCTTATTCATAGGTAATCATTCTTCATCTTATTCGGTTTATAAATTCTTCATCTTATTCGGTTTATAAATTCTTCATCTTATTCATAGGTAATCATTCTTCATCTTATTCATAGGTAATCATTCTTCATCTTATTCATAGGTAATCATTCTTCATCTTATTCGGTTTATAAATTCTTCATCTTATTCATAGGTAATCATTCTTCATCTTATTCGGTTTATAAATTCTTCATCTTATTCGGTTTATAAATTCTTCATCTTATTCATAGGTAATCATTCTTCATCTTATTCGGTTTATAAATTCTTCATCTTATTCATAGGTAATCATTCTTCATCTTATTCGGTTTATAAATTCTTCATCTTATTCATAGGTAATCATTCTTCATCTTATTCATAGGTAATCATTCTTCATCTTATTCATAGGTAATAAACCCATATTTCATTATTTTAAAGATATTTTGCATACATTTAAATTTTTATTTCCCTCTATTTTTAAATTTTAAATGGATATGGTAACTATATTATATGTCAATTTTATTTTTGATAACTTAATCAAGATATTATAGTTGACTTGATATCTGATCAAATACTACCTTCCATAATTTTTCTTATTTACAAAAATAAAATTTAAAGTTATATGTTAGATTATTAGTCAAATTTGTTTTGGTGACTAAATCTGTTAAATTATAAATTTATTATTGGTAATATAATTATTGAAAATAGATTTGTTTTAACTTATAAAACAAACCGATCCCTCTCTTTTTAAATTTAAAACATAATTTAGTTTGTTAACTAATTTGTTATATTTTTAATTTCAAAACTAAATATTTATGGAAATTGAAATATTTTATGATTGTTAATTATTTGAAATTGATAATTATTTTATAAATATTAGTAAAATAAATATTCTTTAACATAATCCTAAAGGTGCAAAATCCCCATTTTTTCTTTATCATTATACTTCTAACGAGTTCTCAACTATTCTTCTAAAATTGTTTTTTTTCTTCAGAAAATAATATTTTGCTCTTTTCATGATTTTTAATAAATTCTTAATATTATTATTTTCGTGGTAATCCTTGACGAGTTCAGATAAGACCTATAAGCTATAATTTTGCTCTTTTCATGAATTCTTAATAGTTTTTCATTTTTTTCTAATAATTGATTTTCTTTTAGATTTTTAGGATCGAGAGATATTTACGTTGGGGCTTTGCTCTTGATTTTGAATACTCATGGTATTAATTTTGCTTTTCTTTATTTTATATCATATTTTTTAATATAATATAATTGTATCGAGTCTTAAAAGAAAATAATGGAAAACATAAAGAGGATGAAATTTTAGAGATTTAAATTATTTGAGAACTATTTGGGTAGGACTTCATGATTTATTTTATGTAAAAATCTAACTTTTACTAAATTTATTAAGTTTAATTAACTAATATCCAATTTTTATCCTTGATTTAATTAATTAGGTTTGTTTCTATTAAACTTTTATTATACTAAATTTTATTCTCAATTATTAATGAATCTCGCTTAATGAAAGTTTCTAAATATTCTGCTTTGCTCTAATTATTTTATTTATATTTTGTAGAATTCAACGAATGTGTTTTAGAATTATAAATTGAGCCTCTTTTCTTGATTAAATTCTAGGTGAAAATCCCCATTTTTTCTTTATCATTATACTTCTAACGAGTTCTCAACTATTCTTCTAAAATTGTTTTTTTTCTTCAGAAAATAATATTTTGCTCTTTTCATGATTTTTAATATTTGATTTACCCAATATTTTCAAATTTATAACATATATCTATATAAAATATAAAAAAATAATTAATATCATATATTCTAGGAATCTTTTGTTAATATTGTTTTTAAATTATAAATTTATTATTGGTAATATAATTATTGAAAATAGATTTGTTTTAACTTATAAAACAAACCGATCCCTCTCTTTTTAAATTTAAAACATAATTTAGTTTGTTAACTAATTTGTTATATTTTTAATTTCAAAACTAAATATTTATGGAAATTGAAATATTTTATGATTGTTAATTATTTGAAATTGATAATTATTTTATAAATATTAGTAAAATAAATATTCTTTAACATAATCCTAAAGGTGCAAAATCCCCATTTTTTCTTTATCATTATACTTCTAACGAGTTCTCAACTATTCTTCTAAAATTGTTTTTTTTCTTCAGAAAATAATATTTTGCTCTTTTCATGATTTTTAATAAATTCTTAATATTATTATTTTCGTGGTAATCCTTGACGAGTTCAGATAAGACCTATAAGCTATCTTGTTTCTTTTCATGAATTCTTAATAGTTTTTCTTTTTTCTAATAATTGATTTTCTTTTAGATTTTTAGGATCGAGAGATATTTACAGTTGGGGCTTTGCTCTTGATTTTGAATACTCATGGTATTAATTTTGCTTTTCTTTATTTTATATCATATTTTTTAATATAATATAATTGTATCGAGTCTTAAAAGAAAATAATGGAAAACATAAAGAGGATGAAATTTTAGAGATTTAAATTATTTGAGAACTATTTGGGTAGGACTTCATGATTTATTTTATGTAAAAATCTAACTTTTACTAAATTTATTAAGTTTAATTAACTAATATCCAATTTTTATCCTTGATTTAATTAATTAGGTTTGTTTCTATTAAACTTTTATTATACTAAATTTTATTCTCAATTATTAATGAATCTCGCTTAATGAAAGTTTCTAAATATTCTGCTTTGCTCTAATTATTTTATTTATATTTTGTAGAATTCAACGAATGTGTTTTAGAATTATAAATTGAGCCTCTTTTCTTGATTAAATTCTAGGTGAGAATCTCCACTTGATGAAAGTCTTTAAATATTTTACTTTAGTATAATTATTTTTATTTTTATTTTGGTGATATATGATCTTTCAGTTTTCTGGCCATTCACGTTGTCGTCTTGGGTTACTACAAATGATTTTTTTTTTTATTACTTTGATTTCATCTAGTTCCCTTCAACTGTAGGAGGTTCTGCTAATTTATCAAGCAATTAGATGTAAAGGGATTATGCGAGGGATTCATATTTAGGTACTTAGTTTTGTATGGAGAGCAGAAAAAATTGGGGAAGCCTTAATTTAACAAGAAGAGAGGAGAACAGTTGGTTTGCCGTAAGTCTTAAAAAATGGATTTTGTTAACGCAATTACTAACACTTTGTGAGGATCGGATCCTCTGTCGATTCCTCCAATTGGTTTAAGACATTACATTGATTCCAGCCTGTAAGGGGATCCTAGCTCAATATCTGCAAATTTAGAAGAATCACAGGAGAAGAGGGGAATTTTATGTGGGGTTTTTCCTGGATTAATTTTGGGAATTTCAGAAATTAGAGAAGTTACTCATTTCCCGAATACCTCAATATTTTTCAGCTTCTCACAGCCTATTGGCATCTATGATACTCCAGTTAGTGTCTTCACATGAGAAGTCTTTTCTTTGCCTTCTAGTTTATTCTATTTTGTGTTCAATTTATAGAAAAAAACCGCTTCTTATAATTTTTCTTGGTTTTTGACTATTTTTCACATAATGATTTTCTTTTTTATGTTACTATCTAAATGGACCCCATCAAGGGAATGCAACCAAATAGTTATACTTGTAATGCACTTCATTTTGGTTGTCTATTTAAATATTGCAAGGATCTACTTTGTTCACACTTTTCTCAACTTTTAAAATTAGGTGATGGATTGTCATTTGCCACTAGCAGCTATCAGATTGGTGAGCTTTTTAGTTTGTGCTTGTAAAATGTCTTCATTAAATTGATTGTATACTTTTGTCTCTTTTTACTTGAGTCGGTCCATTCAACTTGCATTCTTAATTGTGATTGTGATTTGTGACTTTGTAGCATGCAATTGGGGGATTCTTGCCAAAACTTCACCAACTCTATTTTTTTAACTTTAAGGCATCGGGTATTTCAATTTTCAAGAAAATTTAGTAGCCCCGGTTTTAGACAAGAGCTTTATTAATCCTTAAAAGTAGCTCGATAATTAAGTGATGCGTGTATTCATTATGAAAATCTTAAAACAAATCTCACATATTTGGAATTATATAGGTAAAAATGGCATCATGTCGTTGATGTTGGTCTTGTAATAGCCTGGAATCAATTATGTTAGACAATGTAAATAACTAAGCCATATATACCTATTAAGAACAACGAAGAGGATCAGGAGACATGCTGGTGAGATCCTGGTATTTTGGTTAGGATTTGAGTTGTAGTCGACTAATATGAGTTGTAGTCGACTAATATGAGTTGTAGTCGACTAATATGAGTTGTAGTCGACTAATATGAGTTGTAGTCGACTAATATGAGTTGTAGTCGACTAATATGAGTTGTAGTCGACTAATATGAGTTGTAGTCGACTAATATGAGTTGTAGTCGACTAATATGAGTTGTAGTCGACTAATATGAGTTGTAGTCGACTAATATGAGTTGTAGTCGACTAATATGAGTTGTAGTCGACTAATATGAGTTGTAGTCGACTAATATGAGTTGTAGTCGACTAATATGAGTTGTAGTCGACTAATATGAGTTGTAGTCGACTAATATGAGTTGTAGTCGACTAATATGAGTTGTAGTCGACTAATATGAGTTGTAGTCGACTAATATGAGTTGTAGTCGACTAATATGAGTTGTAGTCGACTAATATGAGTTGTAGTCGACTAATATGAGTTGTAGTCGACTAATATGAGTTGTAGTCGACTAATATGAGTTGTAGTCGACTAATATGAGTTGTAGTCGACTAATATGAGTTGTAGTCGACTAATATGAGTTGTAGTCGACTAATATGAGTTGTAGTCGACTAATATGAGTTGTAGTCGACTAATATGAGTTGTAGTCGACTAATATGAGTTGTAGTCGACTAATATGAGTTGTAGTCGACTAATATGAGTTGTAGTCGACTAATATGAGTTGTAGTCGACTAATATGAGTTGTAGTCGACTAATATGAGTTGTAGTCGACTAATATGAGTTGTAGTCGACTAATATGAGTTGTAGTCGACTAATATGAGTTGTAGTCGACTAATATGAGTTGTAGTCGACTAATATGAGTTGTAGTCGACTAATATGAGTTGTAGTCGACTAATATGAGTTGTAGTCGACTAATATGAGTTGTAGTCGACTAATATGAGTTGTAGTCGACTAATATGAGTTGTAGTCGACTAATATGAGTTGTAGTCGACTAATATGAGTTGTAGTCGACTAATATGAGTTGTAGTCGACTAATATGAGTTGTAGTCGACTAATATGAGTTGTAGTCGACTAATATGAGTTGTAGTCGACTAATATGAGTTGTAGTCGACTAATATGAGTTGTAGTCGACTAATATGAGTTGTAGTCGACTAATATGAGTTGTAGTCGACTAATATGAGTTGTAGTCGACTAATATGAGTTGTAGTCGACTAATATGAGTTGTAGTCGACTAATATGAGTTGTAGTCGACTAATATGAGTTGTAGTCGACTAATATGAGTTGTAGTCGACTAATATGAGTTGTAGTCGACTAATATGAGTTGTAGTCGACTAATATGAGTTGTAGTCGACTACACCAGACGAGAAAGCAAGTTTTGGTGGGAGCAGTAGTCGACTAATATGAGTTGTAGTCGACTAATATGAGTTGTAGTCGACTAATATGAGTTGTAGTCGACTAATATGAGTTGTAGTCGACTAATATGAGTTGTAGTCGACTAATATGAGTTGTAGTCGACTAATATGAGTTGTAGTCGACTAATATGAGTTGTAGTCGACTAATATGAGTTGTAGTCGACTAATATGAGTTGTAGTCGACTAATATGAGTTGTAGTCGACTAATATGAGTTGTAGTCGACTAATATGAGTTGTAGTCGACTAATATGAGTTGTAGTCGACTAATATGAGTTGTAGTCGACTAATATGAGTTGTAGTCGACTAATATGAGTTGTAGTCGACTAATATGAGTTGTAGTCGACTAATATGAGTTGTAGTCGACTAATATGAGTTGTAGTCGACTAATATGAGTTGTAGTCGACTAATATGAGTTGTAGTCGACTAATATGAGTTGTAGTCGACTAATATGAGTTGTAGTCGACTAATATGAGTTGTAGTCGACTAATATGAGTTGTAGTCGACTAATATGAGTTGTAGTCGACTAATATGAGTTGTAGTCGACTAATATGAGTTGTAGTCGACTAATATGAGTTGTAGTCGACTAATATGAGTTGTAGTCGACTAATATGAGTTGTAGTCGACTAATATGAGTTGTAGTCGACTAATATGAGTTGTAGTCGACTAATATGAGTTGTAGTCGACTAATATGAGTTGTAGTCGACTAATATGAGTTGTAGTCGACTAATATGAGTTGTAGTCGACTAATATGAGTTGTAGTCGACTA
The DNA here is from genome assembly GCA_012295165.1 of Asparagus setaceus. Lineage (NCBI taxonomy): Eukaryota > Viridiplantae > Streptophyta > Magnoliopsida > Asparagales > Asparagaceae > Asparagus > Asparagus setaceus. Next base: position 52,490,779 of record CM022706.1, on the reverse strand, counting down.
ATATGAGTTGTAGTCGACTAATATGAGTTGTAGTCGACTAATATGAGTTGTAGTCGACTAATATGAGTTGTAGTCGACTAATATGAGTTGTAGTCGACTAATATGAGTTGTAGTCGACTAATATGAGTTGTAGTCGACTAATATGAGTTGTAGTCGACTAATATGAGTTGTAGTCGACTAATATGAGTTGTAGTCGACTAATATGAGTTGTAGTCGACTAATATGAGTTGTAGTCGACTAATATGAGTTGTAGTCGACTAATATGAGTTGTAGTCGACTAATATGAGTTGTAGTCGACTAATATGAGTTGTAGTCGACTAATATGAGTTGTAGTCGACTAATATGAGTTGTAGTCGACTAATATGAGTTGTAGTCGACTAATATGAGTTGTAGTCGACTAATATGAGTTGTAGTCGACTAATATGAGTTGTAGTCGACTAATATGAGTTGTAGTCGACTAATATGAGTTGTAGTCGACTACACCAGACGAGAAAGCAAGTTTTGGTGGGAGCAGTAGTCGACTAATATGAGTTGTAGTCGACTACACTGTGAACGACGAAGGTGTATTTAGCGTTGGAGTGCGAGTAGTCGACTAATATGAGTTGTAGTCGACTAATATGAGTTGTAGTCGACTAATATGAGTTGTAGTCGACTAATCAGGCATTCAAAACGGGTCTAATTAGGATTTGGTTTTAAACCCAATTCGTTTAGAGGCTATAAATAACCCCTAACCTGATTGTTAGGGTAAGTTTCAAGCACGTTTTGGAGCAGCCTTTGAGAGAGTTTGGTGCATCTTTGGAGAGGAGATCTTTTGAGAGATTGAGAGGTTTGTTTTAGGGTTTCTTTGTGAGAACTTGTAATCCTAATTTGTATTCTCTCTTTCTATTAGTGAAAATCCCCCCTCCTTACCCCGTGGACGTAGGCAAATTGCCGAACCACGTAAATCTCGTGTCTTTACTCTTTTATTGTGTTTTGGCTTTCCGTTTGTGGTGGTTTCTCTCGACGGTTCCGCGGTCCGCGCCTACAATTGGTATCAGAGCTATTGTTCAGATTGGAAGTGGTGTAATTTCTAATTTGAGGGGTGTTCGTGATTCCCGAGAAGCGGATTCACGAAGACAAACAGAGGATGGCGCCAACCAAGAAATCACCAAAGTGGGAAAATTCGAGATTGAAAAGTTCAATGGGAAGAACGATTTTTCTTATTGGAGGATGCAGATGAAAAACTTTCTAATTTCGCAAAAATTGCACAAGACTTTGGATGGAAAGGAGAAGAAGAACAAGGATATGTCGATGAGGATTGGGAGGAGTTGGATCCGGAAGCACGGGCCGATTATCCTATGCCTCGAGAGGGATGTAGCTTTGGTAGATGGAGAGGAAACTGCAGCAAGCGTGTGGAAGAAGTTAGAGGGTACCTTCATGACGAAGAGTCTAACTAACCGGATCTACTTAAAATCCAAATTGTATACTTGCAAGATGGAGGAGGGCTCATCAATCCGGAACACATCAACAAGTTTGATAGGATCATATCAGATTTGAAAGACATAGATGTTAAAGTAGGAGACGAGGATCAGCGCTTCTACTACTGTCTGCCAAGTCTTATGAGAACTGGTGCAAACACCGAGGCTTGTGGGAGAAAATTTGAAGATGGATGAGACTAGAACGGCACTTCTAGCGGACGATCTTCGAAGATTGCAACTAGTGACATGGCCACCGGCGGTAACAAGGAACAAGCGCAGGATTGTTTGCAAGAGGAAGGAGCAATGAGCGAGGAAAAGGCAAGGGAGGAAAGTCTAGATCTAAATCAAGACCTCTTGGAAAAGGATGTTTCAAGTGCGGTGAAGCCGGGCATTTCAAAGTCGACCGTCCAAATAAGAGAGTAGGTGGAAAGAAGAACAACAACAAGACCGAGAGGAGAGGGCAAGGAAGAAGCGAGCTACGTTTGAGGAAGGGAGCGATAAGGAATGTTATGTCGCCACGGGTGGCGAGGAGATCTCCGGAAGTGGATACTTGATTCGGTTGCTCTTACCATATGTGTCCAAATAGGAAGTGGTTTACTACCTACGAGGCATTGATGGGGAACTGTATTGATGGGGAATAACCATGCTTGTAAAACAAAGGGGCTAGGTAATATCAAAATCAAGATGCATGATGGAGTGGTTCGAACCTTGACGGATGTGAGGCATGTTCCGACTTGCGGAAGAATCTTATCTCGCTTGGTGCTTTGGACTCCGGTGGTTGCGGATTGTGACGAAAACGGAGTGAAGAAGGTTGTTCGTGGTACCTTAGTAGTGATGAAGGGTGTTCGCCACGGTAATCTATATACTCTCTCGTGCACGACGGTGACAGAGATGCAGCGTTGGAACCGAAGGAAGTGGTGGAGACCCATGTGAGCACACACGGTTATGGCATAGGCGCTTGGGCATATGTCGAGAAGGGTCTAGTTCGCTTGGTAAAGAGGGTCTGGCGAAGAATCTGAAGGAACCTAGCATGGATTTTGCGAGGATTGTGTGTATGGAAAGTCACACAGGTCAAGTTCTCGAACAGAAGTCTAAGAGCGAGGGATACTAGATTATGTGCACACGGATGTTTGGGGTCCGGCTCGGACAACTTCAAGGGTGGTTCCGTATTATGTCTCGTTTATTGATGATTATTCTAGGTATGCTTGGATTTACTTTACGAAGCACAAGAATGAGGTGTTGAGACATTCAAGAAGTGGAGAACAATGGTTGAGAACAGACAGAAAGAAATTGAAGACGCCGAGATCCGATAACGCATGCAGTATACGATGGTGCTTTCAAGGAGTTCGTGATCGAGGGAATTGTTCGACACCGGGCCGATCAGTCTACACCATAGCGAGAATGGGGTCGCGGAGAAATCGAACCAACACCGCGGAAAAGGCGTGAGTATGCGATCTTATGCGTGATTGGGCAACGAATGGTGGGCGGCGGTGGCTACTGACTTGTTACATTGTGAACCGTTCACCACATTCGACATTGGATGGTGATACACCCTATAGAGTGTGGTCGGGGAGCATCACGATTATGATAGGCTCGAATTTTGGATGTACCGCCTACTATCCGTCAACGAGGAAAGCTTGGCGAGGGCCAAGAAGGCAATATTCTTGGGATATGCAAAGGGCGTAAAAGGCTATCGCCTTTGGTGTACGGAAGATTCAAAGTTCGTGGTCAGCAGGGATGTTACCTTTGATGAGAAATCCATGATTGCGAGGGCGTCCAAGGATGATGGTGTTATGACTGGTGAGACCTCTAAGTCTCAGGTTATTGAAATAGAACCTAAAGACCAACTAGGTTCTAATCGTGCTCAAGTGGGAAGTCAGGTAGATGATGAGCTTGAGCAGGAGGAGGTTCAGCAGGAAAATATCTGAGCACTACAACAACGGCTTCGAGGATAATTTGGCTTCCACTAGGCCAAAGCGAGCATACAAGCAGTCTTGAAGGCTGGGGCTGATCAACCCCTAAAGCACTATGGGCGAGCTAATATGGTTGAATCGCACTCGGTGGAGGAGGACGAGCGGTCTCCTTCAAGGAAGCTATTCGGGACAAGGATAGTGAGAGTTGGTTGGCTGCGATGGAGGAAGAGATGGAATCTCTTCGGAAGAATTATACATGGGAGGTGGTCCCATTGCAGTAGGAAGAAAAGCTATTGGTTGTAAGTGGGTGTATAAAAGAAAGAAAGATCTTTCGAGCTCGGTGGTGTAAGATACAAGGCGAGGCTAGTGGCTAAGGGTTTTGCAGAAAGAGGGTGTGGATTACAATGAGATATTTTCTCGGTGGTGAAACACACTTCTATTCGGTGCTATTGAGTATTGTTGCTCATGGTGATTTTGAGTTGGATCAACTTCGATGTTAAAACAGCCTTCTTGCACGGAGACTTGGATGAAGAGATCTACATGCATCAACCTCGAGGGCTACAAGGTTGAGGATAAGGAGAATCATGTGTGTCGTTTGAGGAAGTCCTTGTATGGATTAAAGCAATCTCGGCGGTGGTACAAGCGATTTGACTCCTTCATCTTTGAAGCATGGGTTTTCCGCGATCATGATTGTTGTGTTTACATTCGAAGCTTCGCGGAGGTAATTTTATCTATCTTCTTTGTATGTGGATGACATGCTTATTGCTTCTAAGAGCGGGGTGGAGATAGATAGGTTGAAATCTCAACTTGGTGAAGAGTTCGAGATGAAGGACATGGGTCTTTGCTAGGAAAATCTGGGTATGGAGATTAGAAGAGGCGAATCGGCGATTGTTCTTGAGTCGGAAGGGCTACATAGAGCGGGTGATCGCGAGGTTCGGGATGCAAAGTGCTAAGTCGGTGGTGACTCCATTGGCTCCACACTTTAGGCTTTACGGTAATCAATCTCCCACTCTGTGGAAGAGAGGGCACATGGGCGTGTTCCCTATGCTAGTGCGGTTGGCGGTTTAATGTATGCAATGGTGTGTACATGAGATATTTCCTGGCGGTTAGTGTGGTCGATAGATTCATGGCGAATCCGGAAAGGCGACCGGGAAGCGGTGAAGTGGGTCCTCAGTACTTAAAGTACAGTTGATACAGTGCGTGTTTTGGTGGAGAAACATGTCGAGTTAGCGGGTTTGTGGACTCGATTATGCGGGCGATCTAGATAGGCGGCGATCTAATATGAGTTGTAGTCGACTAATATGAGTTGTAGTCGACTAATATGAGTTGTAGTCGACTAATATGAGTTGTAGTCGACTAATATGAGTTGTAGTCGACTAATATGAGTTGTAGTCGACTAATATGAGTTGTAGTCGACTAATATGAGTTGTAGTCGACTAATATGAGTTGTAGTCGACTAATATGAGTTGTAGTCGACTAATATGAGTTGTAGTCGACTAATATGAGTTGTAGTCGACTAATATGAGTTGTAGTCGACTAATATGAGTTGTAGTCGACTAATATGAGTTGTAGTCGACTAATATGAGTTGTAGTCGACTAATATGAGTTGTAGTCGACTAATATGAGTTGTAGTCGACTAATATGAGTTGTAGTCGACTAATATGAGTTGTAGTCGACTAATATGAGTTGTAGTCGACTAATATGAGTTGTAGTCGACTAATATGAGTTGTAGTCGACTAATATGAGTTGTAGTCGACTAATATGAGTTGTAGTCGACTAATATGAGTTGTAGTCGACTAATATGAGTTGTAGTCGACTAATATGAGTTGTAGTCGACTAATATGAGTTGTAGTCGACTAATATGAGTTGTAGTCGACTAATATGAGTTGTAGTCGACTAATATGAGTTGTAGTCGACTAATATGAGTTGTAGTCGACTAATATGAGTTGTAGTCGACTAATATGAGTTGTAGTCGACTAATATGAGTTGTAGTCGACTAATATGAGTTGTAGTCGACTAATATGAGTTGTAGTCGACTAATATGAGTTGTAGTCGACTAATATGAGTTGTAGTCGACTAATATGAGTTGTAGTCGACTAATATGAGTTGTAGTCGACTAATATGAGTTGTAGTCGACTAATATGAGTTGTAGTCGACTAATATGAGTTGTAGTCGACTAATATGAGTTGTAGTCGACTAATATGAGTTGTAGTCGACTAATATGAGTTGTAGTCGACTAATATGAGTTGTAGTCGACTAATATGAGTTGTAGTCGACTAATATGAGTTGTAGTCGACTAATATGAGTTGTAGTCGACTAATATGAGTTGTAGTCGACTAATATGAGTTGTAGTCGACTACTAGGCATTGTAGTCGACTAATATGAGTTGTAGTCGACTAATATGAGTTGTAGTCGACTAATATGAGTTGTAGTCGACTAATATGAGTTGTAGTCGACTACTAGGCATTGTAGTCGACTACTAGGCATTGTAGTCGACTAATATGAGTTGTAGTCGACTACTAGGCATTGTAGTCGACTAATATGAGTTGTAGTCGACTACTAGGCATTGTAGTCGACTACTAGGCATTGTAGTCGACTACTAGGCATTGTAGTCGACTAATATGAGTTGTAGTCGACTAATATGAGTTGTAGTCGACTACTAGGCATTGTAGTCGACTAATATGAGTTGTAGTCGACTAATATGAGTTGTAGTCGACTAATATGAGTTGTAGTCGACTAATATGAGTTGTAGTCGACTAATATGAGTTGTAGTCGACTAATATGAGTTGTAGTCGACTACTAGGCATTGTAGTCGACTAATATGAGTTGTAGTCGACTAATGCAGGCATTCAGCGGGTCTAATTAGGATTTGGTTTTAAACCCAATTCGTTTAGAGGCTATAAATAACCCTAACGATTGTTAGGGTAAGTTTCAAGCACGTTTTGGAGCAGCCTTTGAGAGAGTTTGGTGCATCTTTGGAGAGGAGATCTTTTGAGAGATTGAGAGGTTTGTTTTTAGGGTTTCTTTGTGAGAACTTGTAATCCTAATTTGTATTCTCTCTTTCTATTAGTGAAAATCCCCCCTCCTTACCCCGTGGACGTAGGCAAATTGCCGAACCACGTAAATCTCGTGTCTTTACTCTTTTATTGTGTTTTTTGGCTTTCCGTTTGTGGTGGTTTCTCTCGACGGTTCCGCGGTCCGCGCGCCCTACAGTTTTGTTAATTTTACTCTTCATCAACAAGACTGTGTTTCTTATTGCTTCATGCCATATGTGAGCATCTTATTTTCACAATTTAGATCTTTTTTTTTCCTGATTACATTTAGATCTTCTTTTTGAGTTCTAATAAACATGTCATTTTTTCTTAATCTTGATTCTTCAATTAGTTATATCCATGATCACGACACATGCCAATTGTTGAATTTCTTGATTGATTTTTTTAATTAAATGAATAAATTTATCGAGAATTTTCCACATTATTTTGTATTTACCTCTGTACCTTTTGCTTTCTAAATAATTAATCAATCTTTGAATAAACTTGTACGCATGTTGAATGCAGTTGGGCAATTACGTTCTGTCATGTTAGTGGCAAGAGAAGAGTTAACCCGAATAACCAACAGGAAATCCAGCCACCAATCTCTGGAACTGAACCTGAACCTGAAGAGGAAATCGAAGCACCAATGTATAAAGGTCGCCTAAACCTGGACTTGCACCGGAGTCCAGAAACATGAACCAATCAACCTATGCAGAACCAAATCTCATATTTTAACTACACATTAAATATGAAATCTCAACCCGTCACTCGCTACTACTATCATCACTATCGGCTTTCTTGAGCTCAGATGGAGTGGTGTTTAGTGTCCATGACTACTTTGTGGCGGAAGGGAACAGTTCCTTGGTTCTCCTGTTTTTGCTTTGAACGGTTTGCATGTATGCTACATATCGGATGGATATTTTGTGAGAGAACTAGTTATTAGAGCAAATTTTAGAGTTTCTTTGTTTGGAATCTTGACATAAATTCAACTAAAGAAGCAAACCATGAATATGTTTGTTTGGATATTGGTGAACGTGGGAGTTGTAGTCGACTAATATGAGTTGTAGTCGACTAATATGAGTTGTAGTCGACTACTAGGCATTGTAGTCGACTACTAGGCATTGTAGTCGACTACTAGGCATTGTAGTCGACTAATATGAGTTGTAGTCGACTACTAGGCATTGTAGTCGACTAATATGAGTTGTAGTCGACTACTAGGCATTGTAGTCGACTACTAGGCATTGTAGTCGACTAATATGAGTTGTAGTCGACTAATATGAGTTGTAGTCGACTACTAGGCATTGTAGTCGACTACTAGGCATTGTAGTCGACTACTAGGCATTGTAGTCGACTACTAGGCATTGTAGTCGACTAATATGAGTTGTAGTCGACTAATATGAGTTGTAGTCGACTACTAGGCATTGTAGTCGACTAATATGAGTTGTAGTCGACTACTAGGCATTGTAGTCGACTAATATGAGTTGTAGTCGACTACTAGGCATTGTAGTCGACTAATATGAGTTGTAGTCGACTAATATGAGTTGTAGTCGACTACTAGGCATTGTAGTCGACTAATATGAGTTGTAGTCGACTACTAGGCATTGTAGTCGACTACTAGGCATTGTAGTCGACTAATATGAGTTGTAGTCGACTACTAGGCATTGTAGTCGACTAATATGAGTTGTAGTCGACTACTAGGCATTGTAGTCGACTACTAGGCATTGTAGTCGACTACTAGGCATTGTAGTCGACTAATATGAGTTGTAGTCGACTACTAGGCATTGTAGTCGACTACTAGGCATTGTAGTCGACTACTAGGCATTGTAGTCGACTACTAGGCATTGTAGTCGACTACTAGGCATTGTAGTCGACTACTAGGCATTGTAGTCGACTACTAGGCATTGTAGTCGACTACTAGGCATTGTAGTCGACTACTAGGCATTGTAGTCGACTAATATGAGTTGTAGTCGACTACTAGGCATTGTAGTCGACTACTAGGCATTGTAGTCGACTAATATGAGTTGTAGTCGACTAATATGAGTTGTAGTCGACTACTAGGCATTGTAGTCGACTAATATGAGTTGTAGTCGACTAATATGAGTTGTAGTCGACTAATATGAGTTGTAGTCGACTAATATGAGTTGTAGTCGACTACTAGGCATTGTAGTCGACTACTAGGCATTGTAGTCGACTACTAGGCATTGTAGTCGACTACTAGGCATTGTAGTCGACTAATATGAGTTGTAGTCGACTACTAGGCATTGTAGTCGACTAATATGAGTTGTAGTCGACTACTAGGCATTGTAGTCGACTACTAGGCATTGTAGTCGACTACTAGGCATTGTAGTCGACTACTAGGCATTGTAGTCGACTAATATGAGTTGTAGTCGACTACTAGGCATTGTAGTCGACTACTAGGCATTGTAGTCGACTAATATGAGTTGTAGTCGACTACTAGGCATTGTAGTCGACTACTAGGCATTGTAGTCGACTAATATGAGTTGTAGTCGACTAATATGAGTTGTAGTCGACTAATATGAGTTGTAGTCGACTAATATGAGTTGTAGTCGACTACTAGGCATTGTAGTCGACTAATATGAGTTGTAGTCGACTAATATGAGTTGTAGTCGACTAATCAAGCGCATTCAAAACGGGTCTAATTAGGATTTGGTTTTAAACCCAATTCGTTTAGAGGCTATAAATAACCCCTAACCTGATTGTTAGGGTAAGTTTCAAGCACGTTTTGGAGCAGCCTTTGAGAGAGTTTGGTGCATCTTTGGAGAGGAGATCTTTTGAGAGATTGAGAGGTTTGTTTTTAGGGTTTCTTTGTGAGAACTTGTAATCCTAATTTGTATTCTCTCTTTCTATTAGTGAAAATCCCCCCTCCTTACCCCGTGGACGTAGGCAAATTGCCGAACCACGTAAATCTCGTGTCTTTACTCTTTTATTGTGTTTTTGGCTTTCCGTTTGTGGTGGTTTCTCTCGACGGTTCGCGGTCCAGGCTACCTCTATTTGTTAATTTTACTCTTCATCAACAAGACTGTGTTTCTTATTGCTTCATGCCATATGTGAGCATCTTATTTTCACAATTTAGATCTTTTTTTTTCCTGATTACATTTAGATCTTCTTTTGAGTTCTAATAAACATGTCATTTTTCTTAATCTTGATTCTTCAATTAGTTATATCCATGATCACGACACATGCCAATTGTTGAATTTCTTGATTGATTTTTTAATTAAATGAATAAATTTATCGAGAATTTTCCACATTATTTTGTATTTACCTCTGTACCTTTTGCTTTCTAAATAATTAATCAATCTTTGAATAAACTTGTACGCATGTTGAATGCGGTTGGGCAATTACGTTCTGTCATGTTAGTGGCAAGAGAAGAGTTAACCCGAATAACCAACAGGAAATCCAGCCACCAATCTCGAACTGAACCTGAACCTGAAGAGGAAATCAAGCACCAATGTATAAAGGTCGCCTAAACCTGGACTTGCACGGAGTCCAGAAACATGAACCAATCAACCTATGCAGAACCAAATCTCATATTTTAACTACACATTAAATATGAAATCTCAACCCGTCACTCGCTACTACTATCATCACTATCGGCTTTCTTGAGCTCAGATGGAGTGGTGTTTAGTGTCCATGACTACTTTGTGGCGGAAGGGAACAGTTCCTTGGTTCTCCTGTTTTTGCTTTGAACGGTTTGCATGTATGCTACATATCGGATGGATATTTTGTGAGAGAACTAGTTATTAGAGCAAATTTTAGAGTTTCTTTGTTTGGAATCTTGACATAAATTCAACTAAAGAAGCAAACCATGAATATGTTTGTTTGGATATTGGTGAACGTGGGAGCTCTAGTTGCCAATTATTGACATGTTTGCTCCAAAATCAGCCGCTAGTCGCTCGGTAGTAACAGATTGTACTACCTAGCTAGGACCGAAGAGAAATGAGGTAATGCCTTTTAAATCGAAGTTGGTAAAATGGTAGAAATGATATTGCAATGAAGAAATACAACCGATAACACAAGCAAAACTATTAGACATAATGAAAGTATGAATGCGGAAGGGCTCCATGACTTAACCTTCTTCTAAATGCTAAAATTACTCCGAATTATTCCTATTGCTACATATTAAACTAAAAGAAAAGTTGCACAAATGAACTCAAAGACTCGCAAATAGTGGAACCTACTCCTATGCAATATGTGTTGCCAATATGTGTTGTCCTTGGAGTCAGATTGATTGAAAAACAGTAAATACATACATACATTGATGCACAAACAGTAGCCTATGTATACATATATGGACGTCTTTTTTAATCTTTGGTAGGATAAAAATATAAATGAAATGTAAGTCAGATCGTAGATTCATATCCTGATATATATACGGGTCAAAGATTGAAAATATTTTACTATTTAATGTAAGTAAAAGTCTCGGTCTCGTTCTGCTAAAGTTTCCAAAACTACCCACCGCTCTAAAATCATCACAGTTATTTACAAGGTTGCCATTCAATCCCTTTCACTGTCGTCCGTGGGATTCTGTAAAATGGACGATATAGATGGAATGAGGATGATGATAAATAGCAGAAATTCTAGTATAGGGTTTCAGAACTGGCCGCAACCTCTCAAGTCTAGAGGGTTTTAGAACTGGCCGCAACCTCTCAAGTCCCCCCCCCCCCCCCCAATCCAAATTTTTTCTTTTATCTACGTTTATATTGTCTAAATTATTAATGAAAAATTGTGATTCAATTAGATAACGCGTCTTTTCTTCTGCACTACACTCTTGATGACGGATAGTGTTGCTGGTGATGAAATCGAATTTTGGATTGGGAGGTTTTGGAAAATAAGAAAGGTATTCTATCATCCAGATCCCCATTTATATGATTTTCTTTGTTCTTTTGAGATTTATTAAACTATGGATGCTATATAATTCTTATAACTGGTAGGATGTTGTTTTTCTTTGCTTCCATTTATTATTTGGTTCCAGATTAGCATTATTTACCATATTAAATGCTAGTTTATTCGGTGAATTACGATTTGTATTTACTTTTTGAGCTAAATTTAGGCTTTCTTTACAAATCAGTAATTGTTGCGCTTTTCACTATAGTTTAATGGATTCGAAGTGGAAAGGATTTATATGTGTTTTATTTTGTACATTGTTAATTTATACTTCGTGTTGATGTGTACTACATTAAGGTTGAGATGTTACAAGTAATTTTGTTGCTTGAGTCTTTTTACATAAGTACCCATCAAGTCATCCATATTTGCATATTTACCCCCCTAAACTTGTCTATTTGCTCATTCGCCCTTACAATCTTAGAAACTGAATAATTCTATCCCGACCCTTCCATTTAGTATTGTCAATTTTCAATCAACAAAAGAAAATGATAAGACCAAATGCTATTAGAGAACTCAAGAGTATGTTCTGAAGAACAAAATATTGGGTGTGGATCCCCTTCCAACAATGGCGGAGCTTTCGGTTGGGGTGGGTGCAGAGGGTGGGCATGGCCCCCCTAACTTTTGCCAAACAAAACTATCACTGTTAATATAGATTTTCCATATTATTTCCAAAATCTTTCTTATTTGAAATTAGTCCCCTAAATCTTCATTATTTTTAGATTAGTCCCCCAAAACTTTGAAGGATTTTAAAATTAGTATGTTTGTTACATTGACTATCCAAATTGTTAATCACGGTTAGATAGTAGTTAACCAGTGACGGATAACTACCAATTTACCAAATCAACCAAAACCAACATCAAAATCCATCAAAACCAAGTTCAACAATAGATTTAGTAAATATTGCATAACCATTCCCCAATTTGTGCTCAAATTAAGATTTTTTGTATTTGAATGCAAATTGGTTAAACTACTATTGCACCCAAAGATGACAATATTCCTTCTATTTGAATCGACCTCTAACCATATGGACTAATTTCAAATCACTTAAAATATTTGAGGGACTAAAATAGAAAAGAACCCTATATATACGCATATCATATTTTCATGTAATCTTTACATTTCAAGTGGTATAGGGAAATGAGGTCTCAAGTTACATGCATTTATGCATTTAATAATAGAATTGTGAAATAGGTTTTGTATTTTCATGTGGTTTCAGTTTGTTATGGAATTAAGAAAAATGGTTCTTCCAATTTCATGAAAATTTAAATTAAAGTAGATATGTGAAATAGACTTTCTATGTATATGTACTTCTACAATTATTTATACATGTGGTAGTTAAAATTACTTCATTTCTTTTATTATTTTTGAAATTAGTTAAATGATATAATTTATATCGTATTGTCGATTTTTAGGCCTTTAGAAAGATAATAATTTGTAATTTGTAGTTGTGAAAAACCAAGTATAATTTATACATTTTAAAATAAAACTTTAGAAACTTAAAGCATGTTAAATTTAATGATGAGTGCGTATGTTGAAATGATTTAAGTACTCACGAAAATATTTTTTCTAAAACTTTTATTTAGGTTCTTCTTCAACCTACTTACATATATGAAAATTTATTAATATATTATCATGGTTAGATTGATGCCAGCATCGACAACATCATCACTTTGGTGTCAGAATCGCCCGGTAGGTCGAAGCCATTCAACCCCGTGGCTGTCAATACTTGGCATCGAGATCTTCTTCAGCAAATCTTGCTCAAAAGGAGATATAGAAGAGTTGACTACGATACTTGCCAAGGAGGAAGAGCACAAGTAGTAATTGAGCAAATCTTAGGCAAATCTTCTTCAATCTTCAATAAATTGGCCTATATAATGTGTTCTCTCCTCATTCTACCTCCTCACACCAATAACCTCAATCTAGCTAGCTCCTCAAATCCGAACTTTAGTCTTCGGCCATGGCATCCCCACTCGTCATCCTCCTCTTACCCTTAATCGTTATGATCCTCATAATCTTCTACCTTCGAAGCCCTAACCATCTTCCACCAGGTCCCCGCCCACTCCCCATCATCGGAAACCTGCGCATTTTAACCTCCTCCCCCCATCGCTTCATTTCCAACCTCACCAAAACATACGGCCCCATCATCCACCTCAAACTCGGTTCAACCACAGCCATCTTCATCTCCTCCCCTTCCCTCGTCGAAAAGCTCTTCAAGAACCATGACATTGCCATCTCCAACCGGCCTCCGGCTGAGGCTCTACATATTTTATCTTATGGCTTCAAAGGATTCGCCTTTACTGAGCATGGAACTTACTGGCGTAACGTTCGTAAGTTATGTGCTCACAATTTGCTTAGTTCGGGCAAGGTTGAGTCGTATGAGTTTGTTAAGAGGGAGGAGATCGAAAGTCTTATTGACTCATTGAAAGTTGCGGCTGAGGAGAAAGCTATGGTTGATGTCACTGCTAAGGTTACTTTTTTAACTTTATACTAGTGTTTTAGCCCGTGCTAAGCACGGTCTTGTCGCAATTCATCTATATTTCATCGCGTTTCAATCACTCTTATCCGAATATAATTTTAAAAATCTGACGACTCAACCCCCTTCGAAACACGTGAACCCCATTCTCACCCACCCCCATTGAGGCTAGATAATATGTACCCGTCTGGAAATAATGATATTAAATAACTTATATAAAGCTATAATTAAAATTAAGATTGTTTAAACTAATTTTTTCATAATAAATGAATAAAATGAAGATAATCAAAATATCTTAAATGCAACTTGAATGAAATTAAGATACAAGATAGTTTAATGTTCAAAAATATTATTCACAAATGATGCATTACCAAAAAATTCTCAATCAATCAACCAGTCATAAGATATAATAAGCAAAACATTAAGAAAAGCTCTAATAATTTTAATTATTTTTTCCATCATAATCCTCTTCTAGAAAGTAGAAAGAGCCGGTTCGTTATTCATCTCTGTAAAATATTCGACAAATTTCAAATTTTATAAAAACTGAAATTTGTCAAATTATAATTAAAATTTTCTTATGGGAAATTTGAGTTTTACGGAAAAAAGTTAATTTTAAATCCTGTAAATTATAGTGTCATAAAATATTAAATAAATAATAAATAATATGATTTCATTTTCATAATATTATATTAAATAATCAAATCATTAAGAAGATAATAAACATTAAATACATACTTAATTTTGAAAATTAATATATTAATTAGTTAATTATTTAAAAATATTAATTATATTATTTTAGTGAATAATAGTTAATTTTTAATCATATTTTCATTATAAAAATATTATGCTTTAAATAAAAATAATGAAAAATAAAACATTTATCGCTTATGTATATAGATCATGTTGCCGACTAACAATTAATCATATATATAATTTCTATAAAAATATTTAAAAATATTAATGTAATAGAAAATTTTTACTGAATTTGTAAATAAATAATAATATAATTTCAATTTAATAATTATAATTAAATATGGAAATCTATGTAACATACATTGGTTATTCGAATACCCTTCATTCGAATACAAGAAATTTTGAAAATCAAGAAAATCAAGATATTTGCATATAAAAATACACATAATTTAAGAAACTTATACTTATAATTAAAATTAAATTTGGTATAAAACTAAATTTTCGTAACTTTCCTTAAAAATACAAAATTCAAATTAAAATTTGATACTCAGAACTAAATAATTTCAAAAAAAGAAGAAGAATAAAAGTAACTTCTAGAAGTATTTAAAAATTAAAAATAGAAATTAAAAATTAATTTAGGTATTCATTAATATTATAATTACTATTTTTAAATAATTTCAAATTTTATTTATTCCAAAAATTCAAAATAAGTTGAAAAATGGGAATACGATCTAAATTTGGCAATTTAATTAAAGTTAGATATTTTTCTAATAATTTACTCAAATTATGAATCTATTATATATAAATTTGGTAACATCTATACATTAATTTGAAATTGTTTCAAATTTAGGTATTTTTAATTTCATAATTAGTAGTAAATTTGGTATAAAAATAAACTTTCACAATTATCAAAACAAACAAAATCCAAATTAAAATTTGAAATTCCAAGACTAAATAATTTCATAAAAAGAAATTTTGAGAATTATTGAAAAAAAAAAAGGAAATTCCAATTAATACCACAAAATTTGAAATTAAAAACTACTTAATAAAAATAGTTCTGAAAATTAAATGCATAGTTTATTTTTAGTATTAATATATTCTTTAGTTAATTTTAAAAATATTAATTATATTGTTCTACTGAATAATAGTTAATTTTTAATCATATTTTTATAATTGAAAATATAATGCTTTTAAAACAAATAATAAAAATTAAAAATTTTAACCTTTATGTATATATATCATGTTGCCGACTAACAAATAATAGTACATATAAATTTCACAAAAATTTTAAAAATATTAATGTAATATAAAACTTTAGTAAATTAATAAAATAAATAATAATATAATTTTTTTTCATGAATATATATTAAATATGTAAATTTAATTATCCTACGTTGGTTATTCAGAATACCTTTTATTTGGAATTAGTGAAATTTTGAAAATCAAGAAAATCATGATATTTTGCATATAAATATTATTAAATTTGTTATAAAAATAAATTTTCATAACTATCTATAAAAATACAAAATTTAAATTTAAATTTGAAATGCCAGAACTAACTAATTTTAAAAATAAAAACTAAGAACAAAAGTTAATTTTAGAATTAATTAAAAATACGAAAATAGAAAATTCAAATTAATTTAGGTATTCATTAATCTCACAATTACTACTTTTAAAATTTTGAAATTTATTTATTTCAAAAATGCTATTAAATTTGAAATAAGTTGAATAAAGGGAATACTATCAAAATATGGTAATTTAAATTTCAAATTTTGTTATTTTTAGTTTCATAATTTGTATTAAATTTGGTATAAATGAATTTTCGTGGCTATCTGAAAATACAAAATTCCAATTTAAATTTAAAATTCAAAAACTAAATAATTTCAAAAAAAGAAAATTTCAGAATTATTTAAAAATAGAAAACTACAAATTCAAATTAATACCACAAATTTCGAAATTAAAACCACGAATAAAAATAAAATTTTAGAACTATTTATAAATAAAAAATAGAAAATTCAAATTAATTTAAGCATTTATTAATCTAGTAATTACTATTTTAAAATAATTTCAAACTTAAATTATTTGCAAAATGCTATTAAATTCAAAATATGTTGAAAAATGGGAATACGATCTAAATTTGGTAATTTAATTAAAGTTAGATATTTTTTATTATTTTTCTTAAATTATGAATCTATTATACATAAATTTGGTAAATTGAATTTGGTAAAATATGTTTGGTAATTTGAAATGTTTTCAAATTTTGGTAATTTTAAATTTCGTAATTAGTATTAAAATTTGGAATAAAAATAAATTTTCGCAACTATCAAAAAATATAAAATTCAAATTAAAGTTTGAATTTCCAAGACAAAATAATTTCAAAAAATAAATTTTAGTATTATTTAAAAATAAAAAGTCATAAATACAGATTAATTCCATAAATTTCAAAATTAAAAACCATGAATGAAAATTTAAATTTAAAATTCCAAAACAAAAATTTTTGAAAAAGTGAAAATTTTAAAACTAAAACAAAAATTCAAATTAATCTACTTAAAATAGGAGCATAATGTAAATTTGGTAACTTAATTAAAGTAAGCTTTTTACATTAATCTACCCAAAATATGAAATTATTATATATAATTTTGGTAACTTGAATTTGATATGATAAATTTGATAATTTGAAATTGATCTAAAAATTTGGTATTATTGAATTTAAATTTTACTAAAATTAATTTAATTTTTAACCCAATTTGGCATGAAAATAAATTTTCACAACTATCTAAAAAATACAAAATTAAATTTGAAATTCTGAAACTAAATCGTGAAAATAATTTTAATGATCTAATATTAATAACGAAATATAGATGAATTTGGTGAGAAATAATTTAAAAATTATATTAGGGTTTTAAATATTATAATTCAAAATTTTTAATTTTCAGAAATTTTTGAAAATTTAGAAAAGAAAATATGTTTTCAAGAATTTATTATAATTGCTGTAATATTTTTAATCTCTGTAATATTTTTATATCGATTTGGATCTAGCACCAAATATATTCTTGTTGATGATAAATTGATTATATCTAAATATCTGATTTGAAAAGAAACACCTAAATGGGGGTATATGATTTTATTTGTGATTTCAATTAGTTACTAAAGATATTGTCAAAGATATTCAAATTGATTATAAATTAATTTTTTGCATACGATAAATTTACTTTTTCTAAATCTGAATATTTGATTTGAATTAGTTACTGAAGATATTGCCAAAGATATTCTATAAATTCAAAATGCCTAAATATACTCTCCAAAATTTATTATATTTTCTGTAATGTTTTTGAAAACTAAAATTTTTTTATTTGTAATTTTCAATTGCTGTATAATTTAAAAGCCGAAAATATATCTTTGAATGATATAAATCAAAAATTTTAATTTTAGAAATTTTCAAAAAATTAAAAATAAAATGAATTTTCAAAAATTTATTATAATTGCTGTAATATTTTTAAAATTGAAAATATTTTCTTTAAAATATTTTTAATCACTGTAATAATTTGTAATCTGATTTGAATCATGCACCAAAGATATTCTAATTGTTTATAAATTAATTATATCTGAATATCATATTTGAAAAGAAATGCCTAAATAAGAGGATTTGATTTTATTTGTGATTTGAATTAGTTACTAAAGATATTACCAAAAATATTCTAATTGATTATAAATTAATTTTTTCTATATCTGAATATCTCGATTATAAATTGATTTTTCTACATCGAATATCTAATTTGAATTAGTTACCAAAGTTATTGCCAAAGATATTCTAAAAATTTGAAAATACCTAAATATATTTTTAAATTTATAATTGCTGGAATATTTTTAAAATTTCGTAAATATTTTTATTTGTAATTTCTAATCGCTATAATATTTTAAAAGCCAAAAATATATTTAAATTTCTATAATATTTTAAAACTGAATATATATATATTGTGAAAATTTTATGATTATTTTAATTAAAAATAATATAAATATGAAAAAGGTAATAAAATTGTATTTTGTAAATTCAAGAAACAAATTTGTAAATTCTATCAAAAATTATGTGGGTTAGAATATAATTTTAGTATTATTGGAAAATTTTAAATTTTGAATTAAATTTTTATAATAATTTGAAAAATATATAATTTTAGTATTATTCAAATTATTTTTAAATCCTACTTTGAATTAAAATAATTGGGAATAATATGCAAACTTTGTGAACATGATCTAAATTAAACGAGTTAAAATATAATTTTTGTATTACTGTAGATTTCAAAATTATGAATTAAATGTTTATAATAATTATAAAAATAATAAGTTGAGTATTATTCAAATTATTTTTAATACTTACCTTGAATTAAAATAATTTGAAATTATTTTGTAAATTATTATTTTAAAAATATGTTGAAATCTTGTTATTTGATTGGAATTAAAACTAAAGTTTCCCAAAATTAATATTTTTTGGTAACAATTAAAATTGAAAAAGATTCTTCACAAATTAAAATATTAATTAAATTAGACGGTGTAAACGAAATGCCCGAACTATGTTCGCAAGCAACAAAAGCGCCGTGGATTGAAGATTAAGAATCGTCGATTTGTTTTCCGCAAGAATATAAAAAATATTATAAATATTAAATTGAAAATAATTATTCAAGAGTTGTAGAATAAGTACCTGAATAATCTTTCTCTAATTAATAGTGTCTTTGATCATAGATAAACTATCGGAGACTTATTTGTCAAAATTAAAACTCAAGATCCAAAAATTCAAAAATAATTAAAATCGAAAAAGTATTACACAATTTAAATAACATAAATATTGCACGGTGCTAGATTAATTACCTGAAGTATTTTTGGAGATCGAAATAAAAATTCGGAGTTTTGTAAAAAAAATTGAGATGGGAAAAAGTGATCGTAGTTATTTGAAAAAATATGAGACTGGAAAAAAAATACAATTTCGGAATAAATAGTTTTTTTCGGTTTTTCATGAAAACCGAAAATTATACCTCTAACCTCAAACCACAGGTCCCCATGCCATTGCTGCAGCGATGAATAATTCAAGTTTTTCCGTTTTTAATTTTCAAATTCTGAAAAACTAGAATTTCGGGCTACAGATATTTTTTGGTTTTTTAAAAAAAGCAAAGTGTATAAATTTTTTTTCCATTGATTGATAAGAAACCCCTAAATTAGGGGATTTGATTGTATTTTTTATTTGAATTAGGTACTAAAGATATTGCCAAAGATATTGTAATTGATTATAAATTGATTTTCTCTATATATATATATATATATTTGTATTTAAATTAAAGGTTGAGATGTAATAGCAATTTAAATGGATGGATTAGATGATATGACATGTGTCAAAAAATTTTGAGAAGGAGGAAGATGACGTGTCAGCCTCTGGTGAGTTTTTAAACTTTTTGGTTTTGCTTTAATGTATACCCTAGTAAAAGATTGTGCATGCATGGTACAATTGAATCAAAATAGTTGTTTTTTCCCCATTTATAGACAGTTAACATCGAATCAAACCCACAAATTTTAGTCGTTTAGTCGATGCATTGATACATGTCGAGGGTTTAGTCCTCTTTAATAAATTAATTTATTTGTGTTAACCAAACCCACTTCCTTGATGATTTATTAGGTGTGGTTGCTTGTTGGCGACATAGTATGTCGAATTATGATGGGGAGAAAGTTAATGGAGGAGAGCATGGATGATGGGGCAAAATTCTGTGAGCATTTTGAGGAAGTCATGAGACTTATCGGCTCATCAAATCTCAACGACGCTTTGCCTTTCCTCAGCTTGTTTGATCTTCAAGGGATCAGGAGGAGGACGACGGCGGTGAGAGAAAAGATAGATCGCTTTTCGAGATGATCATCAACCATCATCTAATGTTGAGGGAGAAGGGGCAAAAGAAGATTAATGATTTTGTGGATGTTTTGCTGGATGCCAAGAATGATATGGGCAATTTGGAGCCGCAAGTTTACATGAGTAGCATCAAGGCGATACTTATGGTACGTAAGGAAACCATGCATTTCACACAATTACTATCTAATGGACGTAGTTGTTTTATGACTAATATATTGTCATTTAAATACCTCAAAAATATCCTTGTTGTCAACTTATGTACTCTGATTTGTTTGACAATGAAACAAACAAAACCGGTCTTATATGATACTATAAATATTTTTATTAATTGATATTATGCAAGTCAACGTTTTAATATCATTCAGAAATATGACATTAACTTGATAATTCCTTGCAGGAGGTGCTCATAGCTGCTCTAGATTCAACTTCCTATGGCATCGACTGGGCCTTCACGGAGCTCTTAAGACATCCTACGATTATGAAGAAGCTCCAAGACGAACTGATGAGAGTTGTGGGCCCTCATCGAATGGTCGAGGAGTCGGACATACCGAAACTCGCCTATTTAGGGATGGTGATCAAAGAATCACTTAGGCTCCATGGGTTAACTGCATTTGTTTCTCGTCAAACTAGGCTTGATATCGCTCTTGATGGCTATCATATCCCAGCTGGCTCGAACATCACGTTATGTTCCTGGGCAATGGCCCGAGATTCAGACTTCTGGCCCAATGCCGAGGAGTTCATACCCGAGAGGTTCGAAAAAACTAGCCCGGATCTTAAGGGCCATGATTTTCACTATTTTCCATTTGGATCAGGCCGTAGAATTTGTGCCGGCATGAGCTTTGGGCTGTCGGTGGTGCCGCCGGTGCTGGCCCAGCTAGTTCATTGCTTTGATTGGAAACTTCCACAAGGTATGTCGCCTTCAGAGTTGGAAATGGATGAGAGATTTGGGTTTATCATGTCTAGGGTAGCTCATTTAGATGCTACTCCAATTTCCCGCCTTTCGATGTAGTCAAATTAATGTGTGCAG
Organism: Asparagus setaceus; assembly: GCA_012295165.1. Taxonomy (NCBI): domain Eukaryota; kingdom Viridiplantae; phylum Streptophyta; class Magnoliopsida; order Asparagales; family Asparagaceae; genus Asparagus; species Asparagus setaceus. The sequence goes on along the minus strand of CM022706.1, from coordinate 52,469,392 downwards.
TACTGTAGCTTTGTTTTGATGTAAATTAGGTTATATATTAGTAAAGTCATAATAAGACATAAAATTTATATCGAAAATCTTGCAGTTAATTTCAATCTCGTGTATTAGTAAAGAACATGAATTTTGAGTTCTTGAGTACCATTCGACAAAAGTTGCAGAAACTTTAGCCGTCATAACATTGAGTTGCAATTAGAACGTTATAGATACTTCACTCATACCTAATTTCTCAATAATCTCAATAAAAAACCGGAGAAATTCCAGCAAAAAAATATAAAAAATAGGAGAAATCCAAACGTCTCTCCTTCGACAGATCACTGCCACCGTGGCCGTTGTAGATTGTGCGGTGAATGAAACCTATGGTTGATGGAGGGGAGAGTTTTGTAAGTTTTGCATTTCATTAGGTGTTTAAAATGCCAAATTAAAAGGAATTTGTTAGTTGAAGTTTTATTTGAACGGTACGTTGAAAATCGTTGAGGGTGGTTGTTTGGCAGAGAACGCAATGTTCCGGCTATTTCATGGTTCGCACATGTTTTATAATGATTGTTAAGAAAATATGAAGATAAACCCAACTGGTATATATGATTCTTAGTTTAATCAAACCTATTGTAGATTAAAAATCGCCTAGATATTTCAAGGGCCATGATTTTCATTTTTTTCCTATTTGGGTTGGACCGTAGAATTTATCTTGGGTTGAGTTTCAAGTTGTCAAGGTGCTGCTGGTGCTAGCCCAATTGGTACATTTGATTTGATTGGAAATTTTCCAATGGCATGTTGGCTTCAGAGCCCCTTGTAACAGCCCATCCTATAAAACATTTAAATATTCCAGAATAATGGTGATATGGCCTATTTTAGTGGTCAAGGGAAAACCTGTGTAAGTCATATACATATAATATACAAGTTACACTCTCCAACATATAACAGGTTGACAGCATAGTCTAGTAGAATACCTGAACACTGGTAACTAGCTACAAAAGAACTTAACTATACATAAGGTTTACCACATCCAAAATATATAGTACATTATCCTAGTGTTTTGTTTATACTGCTAGCAAAAATGCATACACGAAACCCTTGTAAGCATCTACCTAGCGGTCCCCTGTACCTGCGAATCCTAATTCTTGCTTGTAGGGGTGAGCATGGTTCGGTTCAAACCGAAAAACTGACCGAACTGTCCGAAAATTGGCAATTCGGGTCGATTTTAAGGATAGATCGGTTCGGTCGGGTTGAAAAGTTTTTAACCCTAACCGCCCAAACCGACTGAATCCACTTAAACAAAAAATAAAAAATCCGTTCATATTTCCGAAATAAGAAGAATGGCGGGACTTCATCTCTCTCTTTTCTTCTCACACTTCCCGACTCCCAAGATCTGCGACATCATCACCATCGCTGCCGAATCGCCGCCTTAACTCACCGCCTCTTCAGTCTTCATCGTCATTCACCTCATCATAGTCGCCATCTGAAACCTCTCCGAGCAAAGATCTCAGCGAAACCCTTACTCTCTTCCTCTATTCGTTTCTTCATTGTGGCCAAACCATCTCCTCAAGATCCATCTCCTATTTTGGAGGCACCGATAGTGGAGGTATGAACTGAAAATCCTAATTTTGATTCTATTCATAATTCATTCAATGAGCAAAAAATTCCGAACTTTTTGGTTGAAAAACCCTAGAATCTTTGGTTGTTGTATGCTAATAAACTGTATTGAGTAATCCCAGTTGCAGGATTGCGTTTATAATTGCTTTCTAGGTCTTCTTTTTTTTCTTCTTCAAAATGAGCACTTCTAACTATCTATTACAAATTCATGAATTATACAATGTCTAATTCCTATTCATTTCAATGACATAATGACATACTAATTAAAGCCCTTGGCTGCGTAGGTCATTAGGAAGTCAAGATTACTCTAGTCATGTAGTAGTACAGGCTTGCACAGTAATGATACATTTTGGTCAGGTATTTTTGTTCATGAAGTTCTTAATAAGAAGGAGTTGTCATTGTTATTATCCTCATCGTTAAATACGAGATTCACTTTCATTCACTTATAGGATATCTCAGGCATTACAAGTTCAATTCTTAAATCTAAGTTTTAGGATTGAATATAGGAAGCTTACTCATACATTTGAATGCATCACCATGTCGAATCGAACAAACCGACCGAATCGTCCAAAATTGGCAATTCGGGTCGATTTAAGGATAGATCGGTTCGGTCGGGTTGAAAAGTTTTAACCCTAACCGCCAAACCGACCGAATCCACTTAAACAAAAATAAAAATCCGCTCATATTTCCAAATAAGAAGAATGGCGGGACTTCATCTCTCTTTTCTTCTCACACTTCCCGACTCCCAAGATCTGCGACATCATCACCATCGCTGCCGAATCGCCGCCTTAACTCACCGCCTCTTCAGTCTTCATCGTCATTCACCTCATCATAGTCGCCATCTGAAACCTCTCCGAGCAAAGATCTCAGCGAAACCCTTACTCTCTTCCTCTATTCGTTTCTTCATTGTGGCCAAACCATCTCCTCAAGATCCATCTCCTATTTTGGAGGCACCGATAGTGGAGGTATGAACTGAAAATCCTAATTTTGATTCTATTCATAATTCATTCAATGAGCAAAAAATTCCGAACTTTTTGGTTGAAAAACCCTAGAATCTTTGGTTGTTGTATGCTAATAAACTGTATTGAGTAATCCCAGCTTGGATTATGCTTATAATTGCTTTCTAGGTCTTCTTTTTTTCTTCTTCAAAATGAGCACTTCTAACTATCTATTACAAATTCATGAATTATACAATGTCTAATTCCTATTCATTTCAATGACATAATGACATACTAATTAAAGCCCTTGGCTGCGTAGGTCATTAGGAAGTCAAGATTACTCTAGTCATGTAGTAGTACAGGCTTGCACAGTAATGATACATTTTGGTCAGGTATTTTTGTTCATGAAGTTCTTAATAAGAAGGAGTTGTCATTGTTATTATCCTCACTGTTAAATACGAGATTCACTTTCATTCACTTATAGGATATCTGTGCATTACAAGTTCAATTCTTAAATCTAAGTTTTAGGATTGAATATAGGAAGCTTACTCATACATTTGAATGCATCACAGCCATGTCAGAATCGAACAAACCGACCGAACCGCCCCGAAACAACTTGGAGCAGTTCGGTTCAGTTTTGAATAATAGGCAGTTCGGTTCGGTGCTGCAAAATTTGACCAAAAACCGACCCGACCGACCATTTGCACACCCCTACTTGCTTGAGTAGCTGCCTGCGAACAAATACAACCACAAAATAGGTGGTGAGCGAAAGGCCCAGTAGGTAACTCAAAAAAAAATAGGAATACATCAATAGAGATATCAAATATAGAGAAATACTGAGATATTCAACTATGAAAATTGAAATCTGAAAAGTATCGAACAATTAATAACCATGCTCTATTTACAGGATTCTGAGTTGTCCCGATCAGGGGACTATATCATACGCATGCCTTCAATTATTTGCTCACCGGTGAAGTGTTACTTCACACAGGAATCTAGTTCCACCGAAATAGAGCATGAAAGAAAATGACAAACAATTATACGAAAAACTCAATTATTTTGCAGGATTGTCTCGACAATCATTCCACTGATTGAATTATCTTGACAATCATTCCACTGATTGAATTATCTTGAATTTAGCAGCAAATACATTTGTGCTATGTTAAATTATATTGCAAAAAACATCACTTTTTCCTCTTTCTAACATTTCTTATTGACACCTCTTTGTTTATTTTGCAGGATTGTCTCGACAGATTCCCATATGTTAAGAACTTAATTTATTGAAAAAATATAGAAAAAATCTATGATATTCGACTGTGATGGAAAATTTTTCAAGTATAAAATTGTAGCTCTCACTGTCTTCACCGCAGTTGTAGTCCTAGAATATTTCTAACCATGTCATATTTTCATGCTCACAAAAAACTCAAAACATGAAACAATTGTGTCCATGTGCAACGCACGTGCATCATACTAATTTTTCTAAAAAAAGTTATCCTTTTCAAACTTGATATTCTCTTTTATCCAACAATTTTCTAATACACCTACTCTTCTCTATTTATATACTTAGTATAGATAGTAGGTGATTAAAGTAAGAAATCTTATTTTTCAAATTTATAGCTCCTAAGAACTCATTAGTTTCTCTTTTATGTTTTGACTAAATAGGCTAAAAGGCCAATTTGGTCCCTCTACTAGGGCCTCATTCTCAAAGCGGTCCCCTTCTTTATTTTTTCTCAACTTGGTCCTCGTACCCCTTGTTAGATGAAAAATTAGTCCTATTTTAACGCTCCGTTAAAAAGTCCGTCAAATAAAAATTGGAATGACAAAACTACCCTGATTCGAAAATATGAAAAACTCAATTGATTCCTTGGTGTTTTATCAGTCTAAAATTTAGAAAAGACAGACTGACTTGGAGCAAATTTTTATCTTCTGCGATTCTCTGGTTTCATCTCAATGTTTCGTTTGTGCTTGGATTTCGTTTCCAGTTTTGAGAACTTAATTTTCACTATAGTTTATCTGATACTTGGGTTTTCTTTCTTAAAGTAGACTACCATTTGTAACAAGCTTTGCTTTGTTAAGGCAGACTTGGGGTTTTCTTTCTTGAAGCAGACTACGATTTGCTAAAGGGAAAATTTCACATATACACCATTAAGTATGGGCATTTCTGAGATAACCCGCTTAACTTTTAAAATGTCGAAAGCCCCAATAAAGTTTTTGGTTCTCAGAGAAGTCCCTTAAAATTCAGTGTATTACAAAAAATTTTCTAAAAGCGTGAATCACAATTTTCACTCACAAAAATATCCCCTGTAATTTTTACCCACCTATATGAAAATTGTGGTTAATGTCGCTACAGGGTTTTTTGGAAAATGTTGAAGGGAGTTTTCTAAGAACCCAAAAACTTAAGGGGGATTTAGTGCCATGTTGAGGGTGTTATATGAGAAACACCCAAACTTAAGGGGGCTTTACTAAAATTTACCCTTTATTAAAATATATTGGAAATGGTAGTGAATTAATTCATATTGGATTTGTTACCGTAGTGCAAATTTTGTTTCTATAAACTATGCTGAATGAATTTTCCTTAGAAACAAAGAGAAATATTTTGGAGTCAATTTTACTTTCATACATTCTGCATTTGGTTATATCCTGAGGAATCTTTAGCCGTTATTTCTAGTATGAATTTGTTTTATTTAACTTTTTGTCGACAGCTTCGGTGCTCCACAAAGATTGGTTAGAGCACCGATGGCATAGTTCGTAACCCAAAACGGTAATCAACCCAATGTTTGTTAGGTAAGAAGGATATTTTAAGAAATACAAATAAAGAAGAAGCAGATTTTATGATTGGTTACTGCAAACTAAGTTATTTTAATGTATCAATACTATACTTTTTTTTTTTAGTCCCTTTACAAGTTAAAATTTTAAGCTATCCAAATTATGACCTTTCTGCCTAATTTCTACTGTCTTTCCTTTTGAATTAAATTTCAATTTTCTTTCCTTTAAAACCTCTTTATAAAAAAAAATCGGTAAATCCGGCTGTCTTTCCTCTAAAATTTCGTATAAATAAAAATTCCCATTCTTCTCTTACCGTTTTCTACTTTGAAATCTAAAAATTGTTTGAAGCTAATATGGTTAATAGATAAAATGACAATTTACAATTATTTTGGAGAAATTGAAGATAAATTTCTGTATCCCTGTCTTTAGATGATGAGAGGAAACTCTAAATTTTATTTTATTCGAGAGACCAATTGTGATGCCAACCACCTACCGATAAAAAATTTTCTTATAATTTTGTTTATTGTTAAAGTCCCTAACCATTAGAAGGACCTTTTTTATGGGTCGGAAGTTGGACTCACATAATGGTAATTGATTTTTTAAAATTTGCCTTAAATCTCTGATCAGTAAGATTTGAACCTAGGGTGCTCTGATATCATGTTAAACTGTCTAACTATCACACCAAAATTCTAAAGTTATAGTGAGAGCTGACGGTTATAGTTTTATATTCTAACGGACAGGTAGAGGTTCTCGTGAGAAAAGTTGAAACTTCATGGGGATTTTAGAGAGGAAAAAAGTTTATGGGGTTATGAGCAAATAAACCCTCAAAAAATTAGGAGAGTTTTGTGAAATAAAAATACATTAATTAAATTAATGGGCTAATTTCAAAACGAACTTGAACTTTGATGGATAAAACGCCCGAAACTTTTGTTATCTCAAATAACAACCCTAAACTTTAGCTTGTCTCCGAAAACCCCATGAATTTTTCCTTAGAGCCTTTTTTTTTACATGGTAATTGCCAAGTAATTGAACTGTTCTCTCGAGAGAAAAGATTCTCAATTTAAGTCATTTGTCATTTACAGATGATAAAACCCCTCTACTTAAAAGGTTTTTTTCCCTCTCAAAATACATTTTAGACATTATCAATTGTATGTAGAGTGATTTGGAGGGAAAAGTTTAAAGTTCATGGGTGTTTTGTGAGACTACCCAATGGGGTTATATGTGTGATAAAACAATTTGGGGTTGTGAAATTAACCCTAAATTAATTCCAAAGAACTTCAGTTAAATTTAAGTTATATAATGATCCATAAAATTGATGTATCTACAGATATCAGTTCAATAAACTTAGAAAGGATAACTTGTAGTCAAGGCTAGAGTTGCAAATTTTTTCTTTTTATTTTTGTTTTGTTTTATTTTATTTTTATGTATTTTGCTCTCAATGAAAATTATAAGACCAAATGCAAATTGATCAATCTCATCAAATCTAAATATTTATTGAGTATTCAAAGATGCTGACCATAATCTAAAATGAAAATATAACCAATCTCATCAAATCTAGTTAAAACTTGTAACTAAGATTGATCCACTCCTTAATTAGAGTTGGATTAGAGACTTGAAAGTTTAGTTCGTTTGGATTGGATGGATTGCGAGTAGTTAACTAAGTTAAGATAAGATTTTTACTTAGTGATACATAAAAAAATGCGAACTCAATCTGATAAGTGGACAATTTAATTAATCCTTATTTAATTTGGATTGAGAAACTTGTAACTAAGCCTGATCCACCTATCGATTACAGTTGGATTAGATACTTTAGGCCCGCTTGGTAACGGGTTAAGAGAGGAGGGTTAAGCCAAAGGATTAACTTAGTTAACCCTCCACAAGGGTTAGAGTTAACTTAATTCCGTTTGGATTGAATAGTTATGACAAGAGGTTAAGTATTTTGTGTTTGGCAAAAGAATAAGGGTTAAGGAGGTTAATCCTCTATTATTTTCTTAAATACCAACTTTAACCTTATTAAAAGTTTACTAATGGTTACCATATCAAAATAAAATAAACTTGAATTTATATATATTTGAAAATATTACTCTTTTATTATTCAAGTATATGATTTTTGAGAAGGGGAATGAAAAGTAAAATATTATTTTGCATGAAATAAATATTAAAGAGAGATAATAATTTAACAAAAATTAAATTATTTTTACCTATCAATTAACTTAGCAATAAAAGATTATTTGAAAAATAAAAATAACAATGTACCAAATAGTACTACACGTGAAACAATGTACCTCTTTTGGCTATCTACTCAACGCAATCACATATAAATTCATCTTGCATCCAATCCACATTCAATCCTATTGCCGCTAATTAGTTTATTCTCATGTCAACAGAAAATCATGCATTTATTTAGAACTCTATTGATTTCATAAAATAAAATAAAAACTACTGGGAACACAAAAACATTCTACACACTATTACTTATAAAACAGACTCGCAAGACTCAGTAGTAAATATGGACTACAATTTGCTTCATAATCATATGCATACAAGTTAAATTATTGAATAGTAATGGTTGAAAGAAATCTGAGGTGAACATACCTTAGCACTTTCTTCCTTTTGCTTGAGATTAGCAGCAGGCGTTGAGGGAGAAAACCCTTTTATAAGAAAGAAAAATTTCCCTCTTCTCAATCTTTTTCCTCTCAAATTTCCCTCTAAAATTTTCCCTCTTATCAGTTGCTATAGATAGCTTTGTAGTTGCCCTAGAAAACCATAAAATAGTTGGTAAAATATCCTCCCCAAATCTCTTTTCAAGATTTTTTATTTTTTCCACCCTATACCCTTGCGTGAGAAGGCGGAACAAGACTTGTTCCGCCTTCTTACGCGTAATAGTAAACCCGTCATAATGACGGGTTTACTCTAGTTAACCCTCTTGAAGGATTTGTTAACCCGTTGACTATTTAAACCCGTTTGGAAGGTTAAAGAAGGGTTAAACCCACTTAACCCCTCTCTTAGCCCGTTGCCAAACAGGGCCTTAGATTTTAATTAGTTTGGATTGAGAGTAGTTAACTAAGTTAAGATAAGATTGTTATTTGATAAGAGGGTCGATCCAAAAATACTCCAAACTCAATCTGATAAGTGGAAATTTTAATTAATTTTATTCATTAAATATATAAAATTATAAAAATCACACAATCTAATATCCAAAATGAATGAAGGGTAGCTTTGATCATGGAAATATTTTATTCAAACTCACACTTTTAATGGGAGTATATGATATGATATGAATTAGGCTATTATTAATTAAGATTAGATTAGAATGTAATATCCAAAATGGTTAAATGTAATATTAACCATGGAAAGTTTTTCCAAACTTACACTTTATCTAAAAAGAATGATGGCCAACTTTGATCATGGAAATATTTATTCAAACTCATACTTTTAAAAGAGTATGATATGATATGATATGAATTAGGATATTATTAATTAAGATAAGATTAGAATGTAATATCCAAAATGGTTAAGGGTAATACCGACAACATCGAAAATGGATCCCACCACTATGCAGGGTTTTCCGGAAGCCGTTTGCTCCTTACAACCATTTGATGGTATTGGAGCCTTGCTGCCACCCTATCCACGTCGGTTGTGCATCCACCTACCTTCCTATTTGTGAATTTTGCCCCTCCTGCATATTACATTTCACTAGGTTGAATATTGATTAGGTATATCATGTTTTGCTCTATTGCAAGACTAGGATAATGAATATTTGCCAAATATCCAGCGAATATGGACCAAATAATTCACAAAGACTACCCAAACCCTATTAACAAATATTCTCACGTAGTTGCCTAATATTCGAATACTATCCAAATCAAATTTGAATACCGACTTCCTATTCATTTCAAATTCAAATGCAAATTTGAATAGTCAATACGATCCGAATACAAATACAAATACTGGGGTATTCAATTCGAATTTGGTTCGCTTCCACCCCTATTTCTTAGTATAAAGGGAGGCGAGATTTGTTCTTGGAAGGAGGGAAAATAAAGTTATAAGAAGGAAGAAAGATGATGTTAGGGTGTTTAAATGAAGAGAGGTTTGGAGGAAGTTGTAAAGAATTTAGTTATAGCTAATGCTTCTTTAAATTTAATGCTTTGTTTATATATCATTTGGGCCAATAGCTGTGCTGGCTAGTTAGAAAACAATGATAATTTGATCAAGTAGCCGTGTGCCCTAAAATAAAATAAAATAAAATATATTTCCCCCCCTTGAAACTGCTATAAGAGAATTTCTCACACAAAGACCAACAAGAGTTGGATTTATATGCTATCCTCATTGAAAAGAACTTAAAACTTGGAAATAATTACAAAATAAATAAATAAATATGAACTATTGCATGTACTTATATTTTCTATATAGTTTTTATTGAACAAGCATAAAAGAGGGATAGTGTGTTTATCATTCTCCTTAAAGTCCATTATACATCTTTCTTTCTAACCAAACATAGAAAGCAACCCTATTTTATCGATTCACTTCTTCTTTCAGGACTAGAAAACTCTTCGATCGCGGCATTCTTGTCACACGTTCGAGTCTATAGTGTTGGGTACCGACTTAAACTCCAAGTTGGATGCGGATATGAAGGCTAGGCCCAGTCCTAGTAGTTTTCTTAGAGACGAAGTTAACTTGGTGGGCAAGTCAGGGGTGTCTTTAAATAAGACGTCCTATTCTAGGGTTTTGATGTAGAGAGAGAGGGAGAGAGACAATATTCTTGTAATCAGGGTTTAACAGAGGGTGTAACCGGGTTCAAGGGTATTGTGAGAGAGAGGGTTTGACAGCCTTTGTCCATGCAAAAGATTGTAATTTGGAGGTGATAGTGGATTGTTTTCGATCCCGTGGTTTTTCCCTGTTGAGGGTTTTCCATGTTAAATCTTGTGTGATTCTATTTGCTGCGTTTGGTGGTTTTTGAGATTTTTGCGAGATCTAAAAATCCTAACAAGTGGTATCAGAGCGGGATTCGACGGTTCATGGAGGTTCGAGTGGTGTGCAATTGGTGAAGGCGTCAGTGATCGAGGCGCGGTGATCAACATCGAGCGAACGAGAAAACCGGACACCGTTGGAGGAGAGGAATCACGTGAACAACAAGCGGGAAAGGTACTGTAGCGGGAAGTATTGTAGCGGAGAAAGTACTGTAGCGGCAGAACACTGTTCACGCGGGTTAGGGTTTAGTTAAAAGTTATTAAATCAAATCCGACGGTGTAGATTGATTTGTCTTCTGATCGAGGGTTTGGAGGCAGATTTTGGTGATCCAGGAGTCATTCCTAGGATTTTTCGACGTGCTGAGTTTGTTTTTGACGTCGGTACTATCAAATTCAATCTCTAAAGTGATTGATTTGAATTTTGATTGTGGTTAGAGGATGATGACTTCTTCTGGTCCAAAGTTTGATATTCCGCTATTCAACGGCAAGATAAATTTTGTAGTGTGGCAGTGCACGGTTCAAGATATTCTTGTGCAGCAAGGTGTTGATCAAGTTTTGGAGGAGAAGAAACCTGAAGGGTTGAAGGATGCTGAATGGAGTTCCATGCAAAAGAGGGTGGTTAACACAATTCGTTTGGCACTCGCCTCCGAGATCAAGTATAATGTTATGCAAGAGACCACACCAAGGGGGCTGTGGGAAAGGCTCGAGGGGATTTATGCGTCGAAGTCGATGACCAACCGATTGTGTTTGAGGATGGAGCTTTATTCATTAAAGATGGAAGAAGGTACTGTAATTCAAGACCACATCAATGCCTTTAATCAGCTAGTTTGCCAACTTATGAATATTGATGAGGAGATTAAAGAAGAAGAGCAGGCGCTACTCCTACTATCTTCCTTGCCAAAGTCGTACAAGCCGTTAGTTCAGACAATAATTGCAGGGAAGCAGACTTTGAAGTTCAACGATGTGACAGCACTCCTACGTGAGAATGAAAGAATGATGGGGAAGGAGAGCGCATCTAATAGTGGTGAGAGTGCACTAGCTTTTGAAGGTTTTAATCGAGGGAGGAGTAAGGGGAGATGTGACAGTTATTGAGGAAGGTCAAAGTCTCGGGCCCGAGACGACAGCGAAAGGGAGTGCTATTATTACGGAGAGAAGGGTCACATTCAGTTCAGATGTTTCCAGATGCGAGATGATTTGAAGAGTACTAGACAGATGAAGCTTCAAGAAAATGGGAAGAAGGTGGACTCCTCGGTAGTTGTTTGAGATGAAGATGTGGTGTTGTTAATGGAGAGTACGGGTACTGATGCGAGTAACACTTGGGTGTTAGATTCTGCAGCCTCTATGCACGTTTGCAACAATAAAAATTATTTTGACACATTAAAGACGGATGAAGAATTTAGCGACGTGATCGTTGGAAATAACGAGAAGCTGAAGGTTGAAGGTGTTGGGAGTGTTCGCCTCAAGCTTCACACTGGGAAGGTTGGAATTCTTCGTCATGTGAGATATGTGCCGTCATGTGGTGCTAATTTAATTTCATTGGGTGAGATGGCATCGCATGGGTATAAGTATGTGGGTGAAGAAGAGTGGTGCAAAGTGTATAAAGATGGTGATTTGATTTTACGAGAGAGGAAGAATAGCAACCATATTTGCTATTTAGATGGGTGATCTATTAATGGTGTAGATGACTCTTCTCAGACTCTTGTCTATAAGGGAGAGATGAAGAACAAGAAGAAGAGAGTGAGTTTTTCTGAAGCAGTTGAGACACTTAGAGATTTTTCGTCGAGTGAGGATATGTTGGGTACCGACTTAAACTCCAAGTTGGATGCGGATATAAAGGCTAGACCCAGTCCTAGTAGTTTTCTTAGAGACGAAGTTAACTTAGTGGGCAAGTCAGGGGTGTCTTTAAATAAGACGTCCTATTATAGGGTTTTGATGTAGAGAGAGAGGGAGAGAGACAATATTCTTGTAATCAGGGTTTAACAGAGGGTGTAAACGGGTTCAAGGGTATTGTGAGAGAGAGGGTTTGATGCCTTTGTCCCACAAAAGATTATAATTTGGATGTGATAGTGAATTATTTTCGATCCCGTGGTTTTTTCCCTATTGAGGGTTTTCTATGTTAAATCTTGTATGTGATTCTATTTGCCGTGTTTGATGGTCTTAGGATTTTTATGAGATCTAAAAATTCTAACAAGTGGTATCGGAGCGGGGTTCGATGGTCCATGGAGGTTCGAGTGGTGTGCGATTGGTGAAGGCGTCGGTGTCAGTAGCGGTGATCAACATCGAGCTTAACGAAAACCGACACCGCTGGAGGAGAGGAATCACGGAACAACAAGCGGAAAGGTGCATGGCGGAAATTGTATGGAGAAATCGCATGCTTGTGAACATTCCACCTTGGTTAGGGTTTAGTTAAAGTTATTAAATCAAACCGACGGTGTAGATTGATTTGTCTTCTGATCGAGGGTTTGGAGGCAGATTTTGGTGATCCAGGAGTCATTCCTAGGATTTTTCGACGTGCTGAGTTTGTTTTTGACGTCGGTACTATCAAATTCAATCTCTAAAGTGATTGATTTGAATTTTGATTGTGGTTAGAGGATGATGACTTCTTCTCGTCCAAAGTTTGATATTCCGCTATTCAACGCAAGATAAATTTTGTAGTGTGGCAAGGTAACGGTTCAAGATATTCTTGTGCAAAGAAGGTGTTGATCAAGTTTTGGAGGAGAAGAAACCGAAGGGTTGAAGGATGTCAATGGAGTTCCATGCAAAAGAGGGTGGTTAACACAATTGCTTGGCACTCGCCGGAGATCAAGTATAATGTTATGCAAGAGACCACACCAAGGGGCCGTGGGAAAGGCTCGAGGGATTTATGCGTCAAGTCGATGACCAACCGATTGTGTTTGAGGATGGAGCTTTATTCATTAAAGATGGAAGAAGGTATCAGAATTCAAGACCACATCAATGCCTTTAATCGCCTAGTTTGCCAACTTATGAATATTGATGAGGAGATTAAAGAAGAAGAGCAGCGCTACTCCTACTATCTTCCTTGCCAAAGTCGCATGCCGCTAGTTCGCATAATAATTGCGGGGAAGCTGACTTTGAAGTTCAACGATGTGGCGGCCTCCTCGTGAGAATGAAAGAATGATGGGGAAGGAGAGCGATCTAATAGTGGTGAGAGTGCACTAGCTTTGAAGGTTTTAATCGAGGGAGGAGTAAGGGAGATGTGACAGCTTATTGAGGAAGGTCAAAGTCGGGCCGAGGCGGCAGTGAAAGGAGTGCTATTATTACGAGAGAAGGGTCACATTCAGCTCGATGTTTCCAGATGCAGATGATTTGAAGAGTACTAGACAGATGAAGCTTCAAGAAAATGGGAAGAAGGTGGACTCCTCAGAGTTGTTTGAGATGAAGATGTGGTGTTGTTAATGGAGAGTACTGCATCGATGCGAGTAACACTTGGGTGTTAGATTCTCGCACTCTATGCACGCTTGCAACAATAAAAATTATTTTGACACATTAAAGACGGATGAAGAATTTAGCGACGGATCGCTGGAAATAACGAGAAGTCAAGGTTGAAGGTGTTGGGAGTGTTCACCAAGCTTCAATCGGGAAGGTTGGAATTCTTCGTCATGTGAGATATGTGCCGCCATGTGGTGCTAATTTAATTTCATTGGGTGAGATGGCATCGCATGGGTATAAGTATGTGGGTGAAGAAGAGTGGTGCAAAGTGTATAAAGATGGTGATTTGATTTTACGAGAGAGGAAGAATAGCAACCATATTTGCTATTTAGATGGGTGATCTATTAATGGTGTAGATGACTCTTCTACTCTTGTCTATAAGGGAGAGATGAAGAACAAGAAGAAGAGAGTGAGTTTTTAAGGCGGTTGAGACACTTAGAGATTTTTCGTCGAAAGTGAGGATATGTTGGCACCGACTTAAACTCCAAGTTGGATGGATATAAAGGCTAGACCCAGTCCTAGTAGTTTTCTTAGAGACGAAGTTAACTTAGTGGGCAAGTCAGGGGTGTCTTTAAATAAGACGTCCTATTATAGGGTTTTGATGTAGAGAGAGAGGGAGAGAGACAATATTCTTGTAATCAGGGTTTAACAGAGGGTGTAAACGGGTTCAAGGGTATTGTGAGAGAGAGGGTTTGACAGTCTTTGTCCGTACAAAAGATTATAATTTGGATGTGATAGTGAATTATTTTCGATCCCGTGGTTTTTCCCTATTGAGGGTTTTCCACGTTAAATCTTGTGTGATTCTATTTGCTGCGTGTTCGCGAGAAAATTTGAGAAAGTGTAGAATCGGAGTTTATTCTCTCTAACTGACTTAGAAAAAGAATGAATATAATCTCTCAAAAGTAATCCCTCTCTCATTGACTTAGAAAAAAAATTACAATCTCTCGATCGGTTGCCCGATTTACAAAAGAGAGAAAAATCGACGGAGATCCTTCCCTTTGTTTAACCTGGGTTCTTCACGGTGGCGATGGGAGTTTGAATCTTGTATCCCGTTGACGATCCGACCGTCTCGACTCGTGGAACGATGTTGAGAGGAACTCGCAGAGCAAGTTTAGAACTCTAACGAGTTTGAGAACTCAAGGATGAGTTTTATAACTCTGCACGAGTTTTTCTGCCAAGCCAAGCTAAAGTCTCCTTCGTCTCTCCCAAAAAGTCGAAGCTCAAGAGAAGCCCTCTCTTTTTAGTCTCTCCCCCCCGAGAATTCCTTTCACCAAGTCTCCAATCCTCTCCCTGTTCAGCTGATTTTTTAGCTATTTATAGGGGTCTAAGGGGTACAACTGACCCCTTAAATCTCTCCTAAACGAGGGTTAGTTACCCTCAGATCGTGCAAAATGGTTTTGGAACCATTTAGATCGTATTTGAACGAGTCAATACGCGAATTCCGCGTTCTTGAACGACTTCCGCGTCTCCGGCTTGAAACTGAGATGCGAGGGTTGAGACCCTCGCGCTTTGGATGTGAACGCGAGGATGACCTCTGCGTTTTGAACTTTGAGCGCAGGGATGAGCTCCGCGTTTTAGAGCTTGAACGCGGCGATGAGCTCCGCGCTTTGAGCTTGGACGCGATGCTGAGCTTCATGTTTTGTTTTGAAGCGATTATTTTCTTGTAACCTCTTAGTTGGACTTCACAAGGATTGTCAAGTTGTAATCCCTGTGTTCTAGAGTCATCGAATTGTGACTCTATTATGTCATTGTGAAAGTCTTCAGATTGTGACTACGCTTGACAGCGCTTTGTGGGTCTTAGCTATCGGTAGTAATTTTTTGACAGCCTACAGAACCCCCTCCAAAGTTTTCAAAAGTTCGCGGTTGACTGGGACGGGCTTTCGGAATACTTTGGATATTTCCTTTATCTGATTCTGAGAAGGTGTTGCTCCTTGTTAAGGGAATTGCATTTTACTTCTGCTCATGCTAGCCGTTTGTCTTTTGAACGTGTGGGCAGACCGTGGCGTTTTGCTTTTGAAACGCGAGGATGACTTGGGTGTTTTGCTTTTGAAACGCGGGGTTAAGCTTCGTGTTTGGTCTTTTGGAACGCTGGGGTGACCTTCGCGTTTGAAGCTTGAAACGCGAGGCAGTGATCTTGTGTTTTGAAATTGAAACGCGGGGGTGATCTCCACGTTTTGGACTTGAACGCGATGATAAACTCCACGTTTTAGAGCTTGGACGCGATGCTGAAGTCGATCCGACTTGGGCGTGAACGCGAAGATCACGTTCGGGCGAGATTCTGTGGAGATTTGACAGGCTGGAGGCCTTATAAATAGACCCTTGGGTCAAATCAAAAATCTTACAGGCTTTCTTCTTCCAAAAATAAGAAAATCCTAAGAGATCTTCGGCGATCACTCTCCTCTTAGATCTCTGGACTTGTTCTTAGATCCCCGGTGAACTCAGCAACGACGAAGATGTCTCCCAAGAGAATAGCAGTCAAATCAAAGAAGGCAAGGCGCTTCTTCGAAGGCCGGGCGGCTGGAACCGGGCGACGCTCCGTCCGAAAGCACCCACGCATCGCAAACCCCTCATCGCCGTAGGTTTTGACCTTGAAAACAACTTGTTTTAACGAAGTTTCTTCTTCCTCGTGAAGCGTTGAAAATGACGAAGCAGGCTCGCTCAACTTAGAACATGGGGCTGATGCCTATGTTTCCAATATGAAGCAAGGGATGACCTCGCTGTAGAAATAAAACGCTGGGTTGACACTCACGCTTTGGAAATGAAACGCTGAGTTGTGCTTCGCTTGAAATTGGAAAGCCAAGTTGACATCCGCTGCTTATACTTGAGACGGGATGACCTCGCTCATTGCTTAATTTTCTCAAACTTGTAATTATTTTTCTTCATACTAAGTGCTTTTATTTCCTTGTGCAAGGCGCTATTCAAGCTAATTCTCTTACTTTCCACGCCCATTTTGGCCACGAGGGTGGAGAGGACACTGTGGGTGACCTTCACCACGCCAAAGCTCCCCATCGCCCAAGACAAGAACTAAGAGCGATCAAGCTCATCATCGGGCTAGCCCCAGCTGGTTAGGGCCATCGCCACGATCTAAAAGTTAAGACGGCGGACCTAAGTTTTAAGAAGCCCGCTTTCTTTGGGGACCCCGCTGAGCTTGACGTTCGGACCTTCTACGATGGGGATTACAAGCTGTTGAGACAGGTCGATGAACGGTTCCTCTTCCTTCCCAACATGGAGCGGATGTACCCGCTTTCTTACTTTCAGTGTGCTTTATCCCGAGGCATATGAACTGAGAACTCATCAAGGATCAAGGTGGGGTATCCCTTGGGATGTTGACCTACCAAGGTGTGCGTCCTGCAGGGCATCGACAAGTGATGGCCTTGAGACCAGGCTTGGTCGTTAGAGAATATCCAGCTGGTGAGGCGCCCGCTCCCATCAACATTTTTGCTCGCCGTTTTGTTGCTGTAAAGGGGGAGTTTCCTGCACAAGACTTCAGAGCACCCGGATGGGTGCACTCAACTGATGTAGGGTGGTGGACTCATTTGGTGAATTTTGTAAAAGAGGAGTTAAGAGATTCATTGACTCCTTCTGGTTTGGGCACTCCGGTCTTGGCTACACGATACGGTATCGTGCAGAGCCCTTACAACCTTTTTGCCATGCTGGAGAAGTATAACCCGGAGACCTGTACATTCTTTACACCCGTCGGAGAGCTAGGTTTTGCTCTTCACGAGATGTACGAAGTCTCGGGCTTGCCTTTCGGGGAACTGCCATATGAGGAGTTTATTCCCGGGTCCGAGGAGTTGGTCATTTTGAGAGCGGCCAGTCCTGACATCTATGAGACTTTTTGGGAAGTGATGTGTCACTTTCAAGCTTGTGCTCAGCTGACAGGGTTACGAGGAGGCGGAGTCAAGCAGGCATCTTGGGCCGATTATTTATTCAAGAATTTGCATAATAAGGATATTGCGGTGGTTCGTCTTGCTGCGAGCTTATTTGACAAAGTTAAAGATCATATCGAGAATGCCACCGCTCATTATACCAATGAAGCCCAAGAGGACACTTTCTCGCCACTCACAGAGTTTGAGAGTTTTCATTATCAAACTCTGAACCCTATTTCTGACATGGCTTTGTTTGCTAGCTTCTTGATGCTGTGGCTGAAGTGATGCGTGGTGTCTTCCAGACCACTTGAGTCTATTGCTGCCGAAGTTGTCTACCCAGCGGTTCTTCTTGCTCACGGGAGACCAATCAATCTTCTTTCTGCAATGACATGCCGCTTACAGAGCGGCTTGAGAGAATTATGCTTTGACTTTACTCAAGTCAAGGAAGTCGGCACCGGGGAGAAGAAGACTTTGAAGACTCCCAGTCCACGTGTGCCTTTACCATATACCTATTTGGTATCGTAGTTTGTTTTGCATTGCCCATCCCTGATGACGGCCGCCGCTCCTTATAACGACTCTTTCGTTCCATGGGTTCAACGGCTGGAGATGTCTCGATGGGAGGGCTGGTACATGGTCATGGTCCGGCAAATTTTGTCAAAGGACCTCAACTACCATATCTTCAGATGCTTTCCCGATTTTGAGGGAGGCGGATATGGGGAGATGTATCAGGACACCAAGGGCCCCAACTCTTTCACCCAATTGAATGGAGGTGTCTTTCGCTGGCTGATCAACATCAGGCCTGGCTACTTAATTTTCCGACAAGGCGGGAAATGTTACATTGAGCCTTATCACTCTTCCGCTTCTCGACAGCTTTGATATGACCAGCTATATGCTGGGAATCCCAATCCCCATCTTGCACTCGCCGGAACTTATATGAAAGTGCTAGGCCTGGTATTATTCAGAGCGCATGAGACCGGGAGTAAATTTATACTTCCCCATAAGATGCCCAACAGTTATACAACTATGGATTTTTGCAGCTGGTATCAAGTCGCTTCCCAGATCCCTGAGTATAAACTAAACTCGTCTTGTTTGAAAGAAATTAGAAGAATGTATGAGTCAAGAGGAGCTCAAGGTATCCCGCTTGAGAGGGATTGAGGAATATTTAGCTTGTGAACCAGAGGCTGGTGCTGAGGAGGGAGCTAAAGCTACCACAGTTAAGCCTACTGAGCCTACTCCCACCGAGACCCGCGAGAAAAGAACCGCAGGTAAATGGTCAGTGCTTGAAAAGGACACGCACCGCTAAAGCAAGCGCCTGACAACACCCACTGCACTTCCTCGCCTCGGCGGGGTCAAGCTAATACAGATGCTAGAGCTGCTCCTCCAAAGCCCTGGTGGAAGAAGAAGAACCCCAAGAGTCATCGGTTATGGCATTTTCCATCAACAGGTCTCCGCTCAACCGACCAGCTCTAAGAGGTTCGATTTCATAGCTCCTCTGAAGAGGAAGGTGGAGATGAATCACTTTGTGGGGATGCGAGTCTATCCCAATCGAGAGCCTCTTGACACGATAGTTCGCCAGCCGGAGCCGCCTCCTGCAACCAAGGGGAGGCTCAAGCAGAAGGGGTTGAAACTTCTGCACATGCAAGATATTCATCTCCTGCTTCTTCGGTGCTCTTGCCTAGAATGGGGGCTGAGAGACCTAGTCCTACAATGGGACTATTTCCTAAGCCGACTGCAACTACAAGTTCCCCACATCCTCCAGGAGATGACGAGGAGAAGGTGTCGTATGGGTATTCTGTAGAGTACGATGAACTTTTTGACGACCTCCTAGTCAGCCACTAAAAGGCATCACCAGAGCTATTTCTCTTCTGCAAACATTGTTTGTTTTGAATTTTGATAACTGTTTCATCCATATTTTTGAAAAAAAAAAATTTTATGTAGGTTCGCCGGTGAGGGCAACTCAAGAGGTCGCGGCAAAGAACGGCTCAGAAGTCGCATCGCCAGAACTCCTCCTTCCGAAGTCCGGGCCTGAGGTTGCGAGTGGCGATCCTCCTTCGTCAAGACCAGCTCTACTTGTGATTTCTCTTAGGCCTGGGAAGGATGCTGGTGCCTCCCGTTTAGCTCAAGCAATATCACCTATAACTCCTTCTCGGGGTCTCATGACCCAACATGAGCTGGTATTGTCTCCCGCAGCTTCTATGGAGTCGCATCACAGCCTAATTTGCTTCAGAAATATATCGGTCATTTGGAAACTGAGATGCAAGACCCCGCGAGGATCATTGTCGCTGGAAAGAGCACCTTTGCAGCTTTCAGGCCTATTTTAATGAATTACTTGAGTAACATCAGGTACTTGGGCGACACCGAATGCATCCGACGCTGTACCGATGAGATATCTCGCCTGGAGGACAACTTGAAAAGCTTCGAGGAGTTGAATCAAGTTGATCTGGAAGCTCGATTGAGTCAACTCTTGCCGACACTCGTGCCAAAGCGATGCATCAATATGAAGTTGTCCGTAAGAGCTTGGCGGAGAGAGAATCTCGTTGTATCTTTGGGAGGGCAATATGATCAACCGCAGTCGAAGCTCACTACTTCATCCCATGCCATGCATCACCCGAGAAGCGATTGCTCACTTACAAGCCCGGCTTGCTCGGGAGGAAGATGTCAGAAAGAACCTCACCCTCAAGAGCATCGGGTTTTGAAAACTATCGCGAAGAGGTGCGTGTTCTTGAAGAAATCAAGAAAGAGGTCAGCGGTGGTGCTAAACGGCGGAGCTCCTGAAGAAGCTACAAAGAATAGTGCGAGCCGCCATGAGCAAAACTTTCGATGTCAAATCTCGCTCGCATCTATCAACCTGATGGTCCCGTAGATCTGATTTTGTATTTCTTTTTTTATTATTATTAGAGCTTAACAATTTTGTATCACTCTTTAATATTATGAATAAAAATGATACTATTTTGCTTTTACATCGTCTCTTTTCATTGTTTATCATGATTTCTCATTTCGTTTGAAATAATTAACCACAATACTCATAGGATTTTTGACAAACCCTCAGCCATCAACGGATTTGATGAGCCTTTACCGATTACCGTTTGAATCGGGCTAGCATGCAGATTATCTAAACCCGTTCCACACGTGACGTTGTGCTAAAAGAATGAAACTCTTCGCACTTAATGCTACGATGTCAATAATGACTTTGTCATTTTTTAAGGGCAAGAGACTAATCGGCACCGTTAGGCGTTGACTTTAGGATTATTGGCCAACCCCCAGCCATCAACGGATTTGACGAGCCTTTACCGATTACCGTTTGAATCGGGCTGGCGTGCGGATTATCTAAACCCGTTCCGCATGTGACGTTGTGCCAAAAGAATGAAATTCTTTTAGACTTGGTGCTATGATGTTGAATACATAGGCTTTGTGCTTGTGTTGTGAACAAGGTTTAGGGGCTTGTGGTATGAACAAGGCTTTGGGCTTGTGGTGTGAACCAGGCTTTGGGCTCGTGGTGTGAACAAGGCTTTGGAGCTTGTGGTGTGAACAAAGCTTTGGGGCTTGTGGTGTGAACAAGGCTTTGGTCTTGTGGTGTGAACAAGGCTTTGGGCTTGTGTTGTGAACAAGACTTTGGGCTTGTATTGTGAACAAGGTTTAAACGAATTTGAGGACCTATCATCCTATTAAAGAGAATTGATAAGTTGGCTGCGATTTAAGCAAATTTAAGGACTTATCATCCTATTGAAGGGGATTGATAAGTTAACTGCGATTTAAGCAAATTTGAGGACTTATCATCCTATTGAAGAGGATTGATAAGTTAACTGCGATTTAAATAAATTTGAGGACCTATCATCCTATTGAAGAGGATTGATAAGTTGGTTGCCTGAAACTCGTTATTAAACATAAGCTGAATTCGGGCTGTATGGGGATGATAGTTGTCAAGAAGATGACATTAAATTAGCCACATTTAGGGGGTTTTATCCACCTACCAGAGTGGTGGGGGAATTTCACTTGTACCCCTTTAAGGTTTTCAAGAGTTCGAATGACTTCTTGTCAAAGGAGTTTTCGAGTCCAAAAATTGGCTAAGTGTTGGACTCAAAACGCGGAGGTGAGCCTCACGTTTAAAATTTGAAACGCTAGGGTGATCCCTGCGTGTGAGACTTGGAACGCGGAGGTGAGCCTCGCATTTGGAGTTTTGAAACGCTAGGGTGATCCCTGCGTTTGAGAATCGGAACGCGGAGGTGAGCCTCGCGTTTGGGATCCGAACCGATTCAAACGCGGAGGTTGCATTTTAATGAGGGTTTCCTCCTCGATTCTCGTATAAATAGACCCCTAAGGTAAAAAATTAAAAACTTACCGGAGGTAAAAATCGAGAACTGTTCGTCTCCTTCGTAATTTCGAGATATCTCGTGCTCTCAGAACTCTTTTCGAGTTTTCTTCTAGTCTTTGATCTTCCAAGATCTTTCATGGCCCCTAAAAGGACCGTTCCCAAGATCAAGGGAATTACTCAGGCAACTCCAAGCCTGACGCCGGATGAGGCTTCAGGTGGTCCATCCGCTTCAACGGCGTCGCCGCCGTTAGAAACCCTCTTGCATCGAGGTATGCTGGGGTTTCCGAACTTGATTTGATGGGTTCAAGTTCTTGAAGAACCCATCATCGAGCTCCACGCGGAGTTGATCGAGACGCAAGGTTAATCCTTGCGTTTCATGCTTGGAACGCAGGGTTGATCTTCGCGTTTTATGCTTGGAACGCAGGGTTGACCCTCACGTTTTATGTTTGGAACACAGAGTCGACTAATGCATTTCTGTAGTTGGAAACACAGGGTTGACTCTTGCATTCTGTAGTTAGAACGCGGGTTTGACCCTTGCGTTCTGTAGTTAAAAACGCAGGGTTGACCCTTATGTTTATGTAATTGAAACGCAAAGGTGGCCTTTACGTTTTAATTTTGGCCATCTTAGGCTCTCTTGTGATTCATTCTCTTTCTCACATTTTTATCTTCTTTTGCTTGCAGTTCTTTACGCTGACAGGCCGCTTTCCTTCGAGCATCACTTTGGCCATTCGGGCTGGATGGACTTCAATACAGTTTTAGGTCTTCGCCGAGAGCTTCCAATGACCCGAGATAATTGTTTGGAGAGAACGATGATGATTCATCGAGTGAAACATTCCACCTTCAGGGCCATCATTATTGATGTAGATCTCGTGGGCGCCAGCGGGACACGATCGAATCGAGAAGCCGGAGTTCTTCTTCGGGGATCGCATTGAGGTAGATGATGATATGGGTTGTGCTGAAGATTCCAAGATGCTGGGTAGAGTTAACAATCGTTTCCTCTTTTTTCCTAACATGAAGCGGATGTTCCCGCTTTCCTACTTCCAGAGCATCTCCTGCGGCAGGCGTTTGGATTGGAATCTGGTCGAGGAGAAAAGTAGGGTATCCGTCGGGACTGTAATGCACCGCACAGTTCGTCCTATGGGGCATAATTACGAGGTGAAGGGCTTAAGGCCAGGGGAGTTTCACAGGACAGACCCCAGTCGGGAAAAGGCCATTCCGGCCAATACTTTTATTCATCGATTTATCGCCGCCCAAGGTAAATTTCCTGCTCAAGAGTTTAGGGCCCCTGGGTGGATATACTCTCCTAATGGGGGATGGTGGGTTCGTATGATAGATTTCGTTATTGACGAACTACGAACGCCACTCACTTTGTCCGGGCTCGAGATTCCGGTGATAGCCACGCGTAGCGGCATCATTCAGAGTTCCTACAATTTCTTCGCCATCTTGGAGAATTATAATCCTGATACTTGCACCTTCTTCATGCCTATTGGAGAGCTGGGTTTTGCCCTTAATGAAATGTATGCAGTATCAGGTCTACCATTTGGTGAGCTGCCATATGAAGAATTTATTCCCGGAACCGACGAGCTCTCTATCTTGCGGATGGTGCATCCGGATATTTATGCCACTTTCTGGGAAGTGATGTGTCACTTCCATATATGTGCTCAGCTTAATCGTAGCGCCAAATGTGCATCCCGGGCGAATATCTATTTCAGAATTTGCACAACAAGGACGCAGCAGTGACTCACCTTCCAGTGAGCTCCCTCAACGTCATCACGACCCGCATTAATGCCTCCAGTGCCTATTATGTCAATGACATTCGGGAGGATATCCTTCCCCCTGCCACGAGGTTTGAGAGTTTCCACTATCAGGCGGAAACTCCTATTTCTGATACGGCGCTGTTGGCTAGATTTTTTATGATCTGGCTGAAGCGTTGCGTGGTTCCCTCCAAGCCTATCGAGTCCATCTTGATCGACGTGGTGTACCCCGCAGTGCTTTTAGCCCATGGGAGGCCGATACGTCTCCTTTCAACCATGGTGGGTTGCATGCAGTACGGCTTAAGAGAACTGACTTCAGAGTTCCTGGATGTAAGGGAGATTGGGCCGGCGGGAGATAGGTGTTTGGGTCGAAAGTTGATTTCTTTATCGTTTCCATTACAAAACTTAAGAAAATTACACCTTAATTTTCAGTTACAAAGAAATTTCAGTAACTCTCTCACAAACTCAACAAAAGACGCTACAAGTGTAGATCTCCGCTTTTGTGGGACTTTGCCCGCTCGGGACGCGAATCCGTGGACCACCGAAATGATCGTCGAATCGACGGTTTAGTTGATGCTTCGCGAAAGGAAACAAGAACTTCAAAGAAATATCTTAGCAAGGTAAGATATCTACTCTTCTCAAGAATAAGGCAAGGCTTAAACTTCGAGGAATCTCGCGTGGATCGTGTTCTTGAACTCGAAGCTTGGATTCGACTTTTCCCTTCGATGGCCCACCCCGCCCAAGTGGACGAGGAGGGTATTTATAGTCTTTGGGAAACGTGCCCACAAGTGTCATAAATCTTTGGAGATTTGCGGTTAAGCGGCGGCTGGTGCCTCGTAGTACCCTCGCTCCTGGCGGCGATGTAGCTACCTATTGTGGCCCGGCGGTATAAATTGCCTCGGTGGCGGCGATATCGTCCAAAATTTCTTTGTAACGGTTTCCCCGCTTTAAGGCACGATTAAATGCTCCTAGAATTACGCCTAGTGAATATGGCGATGTAACCGCCTATGCATAATGCGAGCGTCTCTGCATTGATAAAGTCAAGTGGGCCCCATCGCATTGATTTAGACCCTTCAAGAGCTCGCTCCAAGTATTCTCGGTGTCTCGCTAGTTAGCGAGACAAGTAAGTGCCTCGCCTATAGTGAGACACATCAAGGTGTCTCGCTTCGTCGCGAGGCACACACAAGTGTCTCGCTAATAGCGAGACACATCAAATGTCTGCTTCGTGCGAGGCACACACAAGTGTCTCGCTAATAGCGAGACACATCAAGGTGTCTCGCTTCGTCGCGAGGCACACACAAGTGTCTCGCGATCAGAAGCAGACACAATCTCCCATGTGTTGACTTCTTGAGATTTCGACGACGTTGTTCTTCGATCTTCTCATGATTTAGTCATATTTGAGGTTCTTCAAAGAATTTTGATGCCTACAGATACCCTCCAAAGTTTTCGCATTCTCTCGTATTTTGTCGAGGGTCCGAATACTTTGATAAGATGCTTTGCTTCGCTCAACGTTGAACTTTGTAGAAGAGGCCCATGTTTTGCTTCAGCTTGAATCCTCGCTACGGGCGTCGTGACCATACTTTGGGATCAATAGTCGCTGCATTTGTATTTGGATTGATTGAAATGTTGAAGTCGATTTTGGACTAATCATCTTCATCTTGAAAGTCACCACTTGGGTTATAATTGAAATGCCTTGAGAATCATTCAGAAAAAGCGCTGTCCGGTTTTCTCAATATCGATTTCCGTGAAAGCTTCTATATGTAATATCCGAATTGTCCCACTTGAAGAAAGCGAAGGGCACCAGTGTCTCGCCAAAAGGACCGCCACGTAACTGCCTCGAGCATGCTTGAGCTTCCTGAGGTGATGTAATGGCACATTTGCATTAACAATGAGTTACAAAGTGCATTAAAATCACGGTAGGAGAAAGTGCTTGACCCCGCAGAAGAGTGAACCCGCCTCAAGTTATTGCTTGTATGATAGATATAGGATTTTTGGCAAACCCTCACCATCAACGGATTTGATGAGCCTTTACCAACTACCGCTTGAGTTGGGCTAGCATGTAGATTATCCGAGTCCGTTCTACATGTTACGCTGTGCTAAAAGAGTGAATTCTCTTAGACTTTATGCTACGATATTGAATAATGAGGCTTGATTAATTATCATGGGAATTGATTACCCTACAAAGATGTGTTAGATGCGCACTTATCTCCGATAAGGGACGAGATAATATCCCTATGCATGAAGGCATAGTTTAGGTGTCATTAGGTAATGACATCTATGCTACGATATTGAATAATGAGGCTTGTGGAATTTTGTTTTCTCTTGGGGCTTAAAACGAACCCGCTTGTGTTTTCTCTTGGGGCTTAAAACGAACCCCTATCGGAGTAGACCTCTCATTCATAAAAGGAATCGAGAGGGATTTTGACCGTGGTCCTAATCAGAGGAAGGTTTGACCAAGTGGGAGTGAAAATTAAAAATGATCCTAATCAGAGGAAGGTTTGATCGATAGGAGTTTTGAGACAATCCTAACCGCCAAGGTTTGATTGCTCAATTCGAAGTGGACCTCTGCTCATGGAAGGAATCGAGAGGGATTTTGACCATGGTCCTAATCAGAGGAAGGTTTGACCAGCAGATATTTGAGACAATCCTAACTGCCTAAGGTTTGATCGCCAATCTTGAAATGGACCTCTCGCTCATGGAAAGAATCGAGAGGGATTTTGGCCGTGGTCCTAATCAGAGGAAGGTTTGACCAGATAGGAATTTTGAGACAATCCTAGCTGTCGGAAGGTTTGATTGCTCAATCTGAAGTGAACCTCTCGCTCATGGAAGGAATCGAGAGGGATTTTGATTATGGTCTTAATCAGAGGAAGGTTTGACCACTCAACTGAAGTGGACATCTCGCTCATGGATTATCCACCCCCCTTTCTTTGCAAAATTGGGCTCTTATATTCATTGGAGGAATTAGGAGGAGCAGCTTAATCTCTTGTACTCATCGGAGAAGAGGGAATAGTTTATACTCAGATACCGTTTGAGTACGAGGGAGCAGCTTTATACTCAGATACCGCCTGAGTCTAATTTTGATTCAAATTTTATTTCGCAAGTAAGACACCGGCTTCAACCAAGGCTTGGATGATGGCCTTGAGAGCTAAGCAATCCTTTGTAGGATGGAGGATCCTCCCGTGGTACGCATGATTTAGGATCCGGTTTTGTTAGCCTCCTCTTGGTTTATAATTGAGGCAACTTGATTTTGTTGTTATCAAGGAGGTGTTTGAAGATGATTGGAACTTCTTCGCCCTTGAAAGAGTATGTCTGTGGAATTCGATTTAGAAGCTTTTGGCGCCGCCATTGTTGCGACGCTTGACCAACAAAGCAGCCACGACGCCTTTCCTCTATTACGAGAGGAAAAATTTACTCGAGGGGTCACCGCCTTTTCGCTTCTTTCTTCCTTCCGAGGAAACGCTCGGCTTGTTCTCCTCAGATTTTTAGGTCTTTCCACGTAGTTGGTGGGGCGACCCCATGACTTCCAAAGAATTTATAGAAAGATTGTTGTGGCAAGTCTTCAAGATGAACTCTTCAAGAATTGATCCCCGCATTCATAGCTTTATTATGAATCGCTTAACGAAGGTGTCGATTGTCTCCCCACCTTTCGCTGCCTAGGAGAGTTCCAATGGAAACTTCGTTGTCGCCATCGAAGAAGTTGCCGAAAAGAACTTTCCATGTCCTCCCAAAGAATTAATACTCCCGCTTTGAGTCTTCGATACCAATCGGCAGCCCGCCAAGAGTACCGACGAATGACCGAACCATCGAGGCTCGCTTCCCGAGATTACCCCCAAATGTGATTTGAAGTAAATCGTGTTGTGAAGGTGACCCTCTCCGCCAAATGGCGAAGTTGATCAAATTGAATTTTGGCGGTAAGGAATTGAATCCCACTCCCTAGGATACGGACCACGGGATGCAGGTCCTTTTGACTTCTGTGTGGACATCAAAGCATTGATTTTATTTTCAAGCTCTTTCATCCTTTCGCCATCATCCCCCTTGTTTTGGATTGCTTCCAATAGGAAGAATTGGATTATTTCCACCTTGAGCAGCCAGATGCTTTCTTTGGAGGTTGATCACAGAATGTGTTCATCAATCTCCTAATCACTGTCTTCAACATTATGGTGGGTTACTCCACCTTGTTGATCGACTCCGTGTTGTGCAACCGCTGGGTTTGCAATTCCCTAACTGCTGCATGGCTAGCTCCATCTCTGTTCTCATTTCGCCTTAAGCTCTTCTCTTTGCTTAGCTAAGGCTTCTTGTAACATTTGAGCCGTGACATCGAGTAATGGTAAAAGCTCGATGGGGACCAAAGACTTGACATTGTGTCATCGAAGTTATCGCCGAATTGCCGCCTAAGCTTCATCTTCGATGACTCTCCTCATGCATCCTTCTATAGTCGAGCGCTGGGTAGCTCGCAATTGTAACCGGTGACATCCGGCTGAAACTCGGTGCCGACTTTTCCCCGCAGGAGGAAATCAGATCTAAACCGTCACGGTCCTTTTCCTTTGTTCACCATATTAATGGTCGCCGGAAACTCATTAATTTGGATGGATGATCTCCTTCTTCTTCGATGTCGTCTTGGCGTGGCTTGATTTTCCGTTCTTCGGCGAGGCGTTCGAATCTTGAAGCTCTTTGTGGGTGAGCGCTCGACTCAAAACAGCACATCCCGATAACCACGCCTTAATCAATTTTGCACATGAGCAAGAACAACCTATTTCATCGATCGCCCTCTTTCAGGTGTTGCCACCCCACCGATGGTGTGGTTGGTGTAGTTTATCACCGACAGCACTTCCACCCCAAGTGTAACGTTGTCCTTAATTGGAGGACACGCCTTCTTTGGGGACGCCGGCCGCTTGACTTGAGAGACAACTTCCGCCGCTTGGCTTCGCTATCCGGTTGCTTCAGATGAATCACGAGGGTCCGTTATCTCTCGTGATTTTGGCGAAGTCACTTGCCTCAATTTCTTCTTCTCGGACTTCGTGGACCCCTTGTGGGATGCTCAAACGAGACGCAATGTAAATTCTTTCAGCTTTGAGCCGCCGATGGCTCGGCACATTTCAACATCACTTGGAATTTGGGTACGCCCCCAACCTCGCCGTTGTTTATGGATCGTGACCCAAACGCTCCATTACCTGTTTTGACTTTGGTTCTCAATTGTGGACCAAGGCGACCAACACCGAAGTTGATGGATTTCCGCACTTAATAGTTGATACCTCGGTAGGAAAAGTGGAAGAAAGGGCGAAAAGTCAAATTTTCGCTAAGGCATGGAGGATCGCCGCTTTGGCGGCGGTTGACTTTATCTCATTGGGCCGAAGCGGTTTACTACCTATTGTTGGCGGCGGCTTAAGCTGTCTTTGTGGCGAAGGCTTTCAACTGTCTCGGTGAAGAATTACGGCGGCGGACTCTTGAAACCAATTTTGGCGTTGACTTGGGACCCAAACTTGGTGATTTTGAGCCGCTTGTCGGGTTGATTTAGACTCGCGCTTTGCTAACAATGGCACGCGGCATGAACAACGCTGCACGGCGCTTTTGAGCCGCCCTTCTTTGTCAATCGGGTCCTTTTGACGAGAACCCATTCTTCCTTGGGAGGAGGCCGACAGATTGAGAAATTGCGCTTGTTGATGCCTTTGATCACGGAGTTCTCGATAGTGAACTCCATCCGCTGACTCCGTGGCCTTGGCGAACCGACGGGCCATCTTTGACGCCGCCTTTGGCGAAGCTCTCTTTGTCGAGCGAGCTCGGCTTTGAGATCCACCGAGGTGTTACCGAGAGGGGAAATCGCCTGCCGCAGTTTAAACGTAACTAACCTCCTCTTAAGAGATGATATCCTCCAATGTTTGCGGGTGAGGAGGACTTCGATGTGGAAGAGGAGAGATACTCTTCAATTTGGCTTGATCGAAGAAGTAGTCTATTCCATCAACCATGAGAATTGGAAATGCATTCCTGACGATCTCGGGCTCGAGACCGTTGGCTCCCCGCGTAGTGGCCATCGTGTTTGGGTCGAAAGTTGATTTCTTTATCATTTCCATTACAAAACTTAAGAAAATTACACCTTAATTTTCGCTACAAAGAAATTTCAGTAACTCTCTCACAAACTCAACAAAAGACGCTACAAGTGTAGATCTCCGCTTTTGTGGGACTTTGCACGTGGGGGCGTAATCCGTGGACCACCGGCGGCGATCGTCGAATCGGCGGGGTTTAGTTGATGCTTCGCAAAGGAAACAAGAACTTCAAAGAAATATCTTAGCAAGGTAAGATATCTACTCTTCTCAAGAATAAGGCAAGGCTTAAACTTCGAGGAATCTCGCGTGGATCGTGTTCTTGAACTCGTAGCTTGGATTCGACTTTTCCCTTCGATGGCCGACCCCGCCCAAGTGGACGAGGAGGGTATTTATAGTCTTTGGGAAACGTGCCCACAAGTGTCATAAATCTTTGGAGATTTGCGGTTAAGCGCTTGGCTCGAGCTGCCTGTAAAGCTGCCGCAAACCGCTGGCGGGCGATTATTAAACACCTCGGGCGGCGGCGGCACGTTATAATTTACCGGCGGTATGTCTGAGCTAACATGTGGTTTCCACTGCTTTTAAGGCGCGATTAAATGCCCTAGAATTACGCCTAGTGGTATCTTCGGCGTGGCCGCTATTGCGATATGCGAGCGTCTCTGCATTGATAAAGTCAAGTGGGCCCCATCAGCATTGATTTAGACCCTTCAAGAGCTCGCTCCAAGTATTCGGTGTTCGCTAGTTAGCGAGACACAAGTAAGTGCCTCGCCTATAGCGAGACACATCAAGGTGTCTCGCTTCGTCGCGAGGCACACACAAGTGTCTCGCTTAAAGCGAGACACATCAAGGTGTCTCGCTTCGTCGCGAGGCACACACAAGTGTCTCGCTTAAAGCGAGACACATCAAGGTGTCTCGCTTCGTCGCGAGGCACACACAAGTGTCTCGCACTGTAGCGAGACACAATCTCCCCATGTGTTGACTTCTTGAGATTTCGACGACGTTGTTCTTCGATCTTCTCATGATTTAGTCATATTTGAGGTTCTTCAGCAATGTTTGATGCCTACAATAGGAAATTGAAGACCCCCCAGCCGCGCGTACCAGTGCCATACACTTATCTGATGGCCTGGTTTGTTATGCACTGCCCCTCATTAATGATG
The DNA here is from genome assembly GCA_012295165.1 of Asparagus setaceus. Lineage (NCBI taxonomy): Eukaryota > Viridiplantae > Streptophyta > Magnoliopsida > Asparagales > Asparagaceae > Asparagus > Asparagus setaceus. The sequence goes on along the minus strand of CM022706.1, from coordinate 52,438,548 downwards.
GGGGTTAGTGGCACTGAAAACGTCCCATTTGTACAGCGGCTTGGGTCAGCCAAATGGGTGCATTCCTACATAGTTCTGACTCGATAAATTTTGTTAAAAGAGGACAACTATCGGATTTTCTGCTGTTCTTCGGATTTTGACGGGGTGGAAGAGTGATGCCAGGTGTTCATGGATGTGACGCTCAGTGGCTTCACATCTCTATCAGAAGGCATCTTCTGATGGCTCATCACCATTAGGCCCGGGTACTTGGTCTTTCGTCTGAACAACCGATGTGTCATTGAGCCTTATTTGCCCAGCCATTTTGCTCGACAATTCGGGTATGACCAACTGTATGTTGGGAACCCTAACCCTAAGCTGGCCACCGTCGGGAATCCGTATGAAGGGGCTCAGGCCTAGTATTATTGGATGGCCGGCAACTCTAATGCATTGTTGGCGCTGCCTTCTCTGACATCCATTTGCTATACCGTTCTCGGGTTTTGCAATTGGTATCGCGAAGGTTCGCAGATTCTTGAATATGATGTACACACCTCTTATCTAAAAGACATTAGAGAGATGTACGAATCTAGAAAAGATTCAATAAAGACTCGTCTCAGGGGAATTGATGAGTATTTGATTTGTGAACAGGAAGCATTCAGAGCTGGTAAAGTTCAAAAGGAGGCCGTGGAGGCTGAGTCTCATGAAGAGAAAGCGGCTGGGAAGAGGGCTCTCAGCGCAGAAGAAACGGCCCAATACGAGAAAAGGGCTCACAAATAATAACAACCGTGTCGCTCTCAACAAGGGTCAAGCTTATGCAAGAGGCCATCGATCCTCACATATATATAAGTAAAGAAGAGGAGAAGCCATTTATCGTGGTCGATTCCTCAATCACAAGCATTTCCACCAGCCTATTCCAAACCGAGGGGAGCGAGAGGACATGATAGTTGACGAAGCTGCGCCTCTCCCAGCTACTCTCTATCTAGAATTCTATAGCAGTCAACTGGAAGGTATGCTAAGGTGCGCAACTGATTTTGTTATGGGTGATCGAGGCTCTTTCGAAGTCTATAGGCCTCATATAATGAGATGTCTGAGTTGCATTGAGTGGTCGGACGGCGCCCAATGGTTTAAACATTGCACGGAGAGAATTTCTCGTTTGGAAGCGGACCTACAAGTCTTTCAGGATCTCAAACGTGTTGACGTAGATGCAGAGATAGCAAAATCTCTCATCGAAATTGAAACCAAAAGGACGTCTCAACAGGAAATCCTCCAAGCAAGCTTATCTGAGAAGAAGGCACAAGTTGCACTTTCACAAGAGCAGCATAATCAAACACAAGTTGAGCTGACTAAATCTGTATATGTCGTGACTGCTACTCAGGAGGCCATTGCCTAATTAGAGGCGGAATTAGCTCAGAAAAGGGCTCGACTGGCTCGGGAACAAGAAGCTGCAGAGGGACTTCGTCGTCAAGGTGCTGAGATTCTTGATAGCTTTCATCAAGAGATGCGTGCCCTTGAGGCTATTGAAAAGGAAGTTGCTGCGATTGAAACTCAATCTAGGAAAGATGATGTTGAGAGAGTGCGTGCCGCGCATGAATAAAAACTTGCTGATCTTAAGTTCCGACTCACTGTCATTTATTTGATGCGCCCTGACACTTAGAATTTTAGCAATAATCATGTATCACTTTTAGTTATTGTAAATAAAATGATACTTTTATTCTTTCTTCATTTCTTTTGTGCATAATATTCTGACTCACAACAGACAACTTGATTGAAGCATTACAGGACTTTTTATTTTCACTCTAATGCATTATGAACAACCAACCCCAAATACAATGAATATAGTCCCGGGCCTACTGCAATATCTCTTGAGAAATTTTCCATTAATCGGCATCATGAGCCTATCACCTTTTTGATCGATAAGTCGATATGCTCTATTCAAATAAATCGTTTCTATTATGAAAGGTCCTTCCCATTTGGGGTTGAACTTCCTTTTGTCTTATGTGTCATGACCATAGGTCGGCAGACTGCTAAGACAAGATCACCCTTCTTAAAGATCCTTTCCTTAACCTTCCTATTATAAGCTTTAGAAATTCGAGCTTAGTATAGCTCGATTTGTTGTTGAGCATGAAGCCGTTTATCATTTAACACTTCTAACTCTTGAAGGCGTAGTTGATGTTGCTCTTCATTCGTCATTCCGGTTGCAAGAGCAATTCTTAGAGAAGGGATCTGAATTTCCAAGGGTAAAACGGCTTCACACCCATATACCAAAGAGAAGGGAGTGGCCTTTGTCTGAAGTTCTCACCAAGCAGCGTAAGCCCATAAACATTCACCCAACCTTTCATCCCAATCACGTTGACTTTTAGAGACAAACTTCTTTAGAAGTTTCACGATGGTCTTGTTAAAAGCTTCTGCAAGGCCATTGGCCGGGGGATAATACGCTGTCGATGCGACACTATGGATTCTGAACTTATCGCAGAACCTCTGGAATCCATAGCTGACGAACTGTATTCCATTATCGTGGATTATTCGCCGCGGTACGTCAAAGCAATAGAGGACGTGATGCTTAATAAACTTGATCACGTTTGAAGTTTTGACTTCCTTTAAAGGAATAGCCTCTGCCCACTTGGAGAAGTAGTCAGTTATAGCTAGGATAAATCGATGTCCTTTGGATGTCGGTGGAAAAATAGGTCCAACAATATCCATCCCCCACATTTCAAATGGCCATGAAGAGGATGTTGGATGCAGATTTCCTGGTGCTTGATGAATGAAATCACCATGGATTTGGCACGCATGACATCGTTTAGCGTAGTTAATGGCATCTGCAAACATCTTCGGCCAATAGTAGCCGATTCTCCTGAGTCGATCTCCTAATTTATTCCCAGGTTGGTGGGCTCCACACATCCCGTCGTGGGCCTCCTTTAGAGCTTCTCGTGCCTCTTTTCTGGAGAGGCAACGACGCAGGACTCTATCGTGCGATTTTCGATACAAAGTTTGGGAAGTCGCACTATAGTAAAACCGAAGGGCCTTCCGTTTAATGGCGGCCGCTTCTTTAGGGTTATCCGGTAGAATCCCATATAAAACGTAATCGATATAAGGGAATCGCCAATTCCTTGGTTCGAGCTTGATGGAAGTCTCACATGCAGTCTCTATTGTTGGTTCTTCTGAACTTTCCCCTGTAGGAAGTCCAGGAAGATATAAATCACGACCTACGATAAATATCGTTGTCTCGGCGTTTGGTGGTAATGCCAGTGAGGTTGCTAATGAAGCCAAAGCGTCCGTATATGCATTCTGAACTCGCGAAATGTATCCTATAAAGAAGCCTTCGAACTTCTGGGCTAATTTCAGGACCGCTGCATGATAAGGGATTAAATCTTCATTGCGTACCTCATACTCTCCTCGAACTTGATTCACGATGAGTTGAAAGTCACCGTGAGCCTCAAGGTATCGAATGTTGATTTCCTCGACCAACTGCATTCCTAATAATAAAGCATTATACCCTGCTACATTATTGGTGTAGGGCTCGACTAAGGAGAATCCCCTTGGGATCACGTGACCGTTTAGGGAGATGAGTACAACCCCCACACCGGCTGTAATTCCTCCATCTGGTCTTGCCCTAGATGCTCCATCAAAGAATAACTTCCATACCTGAATAACCTCTTAAGTCATGCAAGCTTCAGCGATCTCATCCGTAGATCCTCGCAGCCTTTGGAAAATCGTGGACCGGATGGTCCGCCAAAAAATCCGCCAAGGACTGTCCTTTAACAGCCCATTGAGGCATAAATTTCATGTCATACTGTGAGAGGAGTATTGCCCATTTTGCTAACCGGGAATTCAACGAAGAAGGTTTTATCATGAGCACTCTCAGAGGATTTACTTTGGAAATGACATGTATTGTCTGTCCGACCAGGTAATGTCGTATTTTCTGGACGATAAATACTAAGGCCAAGCACTCTTTTTCCACCGGATTGTATCTGTGTTCAGCTCCAATCATGGTTCGGCTAAGGTAGTATATTGCTTGCTCATGTCCTTGACCGTCATTCTGGACCAATAGAGCTCCAAGAGAGTGGTCCATAGCCCTCACATATAACAGGAATGGTTTTCCTGATACCGGGGCCACTAGGACTGGTGGTTGTGTGAGATACGTTTTGATTTCTTCAAATGCCTTTTGGCAGCCTTCGTCCCACACGAATGACACCCCTTTTTTTATTAATTTGAAAGGGTTATAGCGCCCGAAGATTTGATATAAATCTTCGGACGTACGCTAATCTACCCTGTAGGCCTCTGAGTTCTTTAATATTTCGCGGCGGTGGCATCTCTTGGATGGCACGAACCTTTTCTGGATTAAGAGAGATTCTTTTGGATGTAACTATGAATCCCAAGAACTTACCACTAGATACTCCCAAGAAAGATTTTGCAGGGTTCATCTTTAGTTGGTGTGCTCGCATGATGTCGAACATCATCTTCAGATCCGAGAGATGATCTTCTTTCTTCCGGCTCTTCACTACAATGCCATCCACGTAGCATTCGATCTTCTTACGTAAATGTTGACGGAAGATTATGCTCATTGCACGCTGATAGGTTGCTCCAGCATTCTTCAACCCAAATGCAATTACTGTGTAACAAAATACCCCCAGTGGTGTCCTGAAGGATGTATGCTTCGCATCTTCAGGATACATTTTAATTTGATTATATCCCGAGAACTGGCCCATAAAGACATCCTCTCATACCCACAGGTGTTATCGATCATAACATCCGTAATGGGGAGCGAAAACTCATCTTTTGGACATGCCGTGTTTAGGTCGCGGAAATCAATGCATATCCGGATTTTCCCATTTTTCTTGGGTACAATGATAATATTAGCTACCCAGTCTGGGTGTTGTTCCTCCCTAATGCAGCCCGAATCAATAAGCTTTTGGATTTCTTCCACAATCGCCTCCATGATCTCCGGACGGAACCTGCGTTGCTGTTACTTAACAGGTTTCACATTCGGGTCAATATTAAGACGATGCATGGCTATTTTTGGATCAAGCCTAGGCATATCTTCATAGTTTCAAGCAAAGATGTCATTGTACTCTCTGACGAGGGACACCAAGTCTTCTTTCTCATTCTGCGATAAACTTTTACTTATGAAGATTGGTTTGGGATTGGTTTCGTCTCCCATATTTACTTGGATCACCTTGTCTTTGGTGGGTGGTTCTCGTTGTTCGAAACATATATCTCACAAAATGTCAAGATGTTTAATCCAAGGATCATCGGTTGATTGAATCCAATCCTCATCATCATCTTCATAATCGCTTGGATGACTGGTCGAGGCCATATTTACAGACATGCCTCCGAAGATTGCTCCAACGCTTACGTCGGAATCCCATGATGACGTTCCAGGTGAATGGTCTTGCTCGAGGCAGTGACCTACTTCATCTTCTGAAGGGGAGTGAGTTGATATGTATCCTAGCCCTCTTCGGGTCTTGTGATAGTAATCCTGATTTTTACCTTCAGGAACAATATGTTGAACTGGGGTCCGTCTTCCTTTCCCAAAGTTTAAACCTTCTTATTTACTGAAGTCATATCCCATGCCTTTCATTATGTGGTGAGCTTTAGGTTCATAGTAATGAAATTGAGGAGTCGCTTCATTTTCCTCTGAACTCTCTGGATTGAGAATTTCAGAGTCAACCCTCCCAAAATAAATTGGCTTCTGGCCCTTCTTTTTGAACGGGACCATAAAGAACGCCTTCCTCACGTCCTCCGTCTTTTCGAATGTAGAGAAAGATATTCTAAGTGGCAAGTCTAGCGATTTTTCACCATATAACGCATGCCATGGCTCCGATCCTATATCTGTACCTATTTCTTCACATGCAGATGAGACATCAGACAAGTAAGTCAAATTAAAATCTTCATTAATGTACCACTCGCCCTCACTCAGTACATCTTCTTTATTATTGAGCCTATTAGGGCTCATTACATTCAATTCCCATGGACACTCTTCCTCGGGTTCAGGCTCAACATCCGCTTCGTTGCCGCTATCGACAACCGGCTTTGACGATTCAGGTTCTGGAACATCCAGGTAGAAGACTGAATCAGTATGGTAGCTTTCTACCCCCTTGAATGGCTGCTTCTCAGCTATCAAAGTCTTGACTTCTCCTTGTTCGTCAACATACTTCATTACTTGATGAAGAGTTGATGGGACAATTCGATTCGCGTGAATCCAAGGTTAGTCTAACGGTGATTATAGGACGTGTCCGCATCTATGATATAGCAAATCACTTCTGACTTGAGATCCCCAATCTGACACTTGAGTTTGATTTTACCCAAGGGTCGTGAGCTATTAGCATTGAAACCAAAGATAGTAGTCTGGGTAGAATTCAAACGATGGTATGGAATTCCCAGAACTTGCATGACCCTATATGGCATTATGCCGAAAAGTGTAGTCCGATCCACTTGAACTTCGGCTAATCTCCGAAGACCCGATATACCCTGTATAGTATAGAGGTCTGTCGTGCTTATGCTTGATCTACATATCTTCTTGGGTGAATGATATGCATGGTAGATTCTGAATCACTTGTACACAAGCAGCTTCTGGGAGTACAGGAACTTGTGTAATAAAGCTCTCAGACTGTTAAAGCTTCCACTAGAGCTTCCTCAGACTTGGATAACCTCAGAGCTCGTAAAGAGTGATTCTAGTGGGAATGTTGGCCAATTGCACCAAAACATCGAAACGGAACGGTCTACTTGATGTCCCTGCTTCTTGTTGTAAGAGGTTCTTATTATACCGAACCTCCTTTGGCTTTCCCTTATCAATTGGCTTTTTGGAGATAGAACCCCCTGCCTCCTCAATTTGATCTCTAGATTCTTGGGCAATTTGATCACACCTTTTTAAGTATGTCTTTCCCGACCTTGTGCCTGCTCCCGGATTTATTTTTTGTTCAGCAGCCAAAATAGTCTCCTCTTTTTCTGAATCGGTTAGAGGGACCAAGCCAGTGTCATCTTCATTTATGGACGGGCTAATCATATTGGAAGATTTAGCCCTATTCTTCTTCTTCTTTGATGATATTCCCATCCACTGTTGATCTTCAACAAGGTCAGGATGGACCCACATTACTTCCCCTTTTGAGGTGGTAAGGGGTACCAACCCTTTACCTTTTTGGCCATGTTGATCAAGATTTTTCAAACGTAGCTCTCCTTTTAGAATGGGGATGGCATCATTGGGAGTTGCTACAGGTGGGAAATTCGAACCGACCGATGTCATATTAGTAGACACGGTCTTCTCGCTCTAGTTTCAATTTGAGCACATCAAAGATCGCACTGCTACGTAATATCCTTAAAGATATAGCATTTTTTCGTTGGATGTCCCAACATTCTGTGATATCGACAGTAATTGGGGTCGTCCACCTTCCCTACTTCTTCAGGCTTTTTTGCTTCTGGGAGCTTTAGCTTGTTGTTCTTCCGAAGCAACTAGAATAGAGTATCGACATGATCCTCTTTGAAAGAATATTGCTTAGGCGGCCTTGGCTGACTCGATGGCTTGCCTTGTTTTACCAGTGGAGCTCGAACACTGGTCTCGGCGGCATGAATATCTTTCCTTCTTGATCGAGGGGCATTATCTTGACCACGTGGCGCCGGCTACTCTTGTCTTCCTACTTCCTCAGCTTTAATCCGAGCGATGATTTCTTCTACATGTTCTCCCTGAGACACCAGCTGCTTCCAAGAACGGCACTCCGTGACCCCCATTTGAGCCAAAAGGTGGGTTTGCAAGTTATGCCGACAGGTTTCCACCAATGTGGCTTGTGTCATCCCCGACGGACATCGCAAGGCCACACTTCGAAATCTTTCCACAAAAGTTTTGATTGACTCTCTTGTCTTTTGTTTGGTGGCGAGGAGAGTAGGGACGAAACCTCGTCGCCCTCAAGAATCCGCCAAAATAGCTCTCCAAATCGCCCACTTTCAATAGATCCCATGTGCGCTTTATGAACCATTCAAAGGTAACTCCCTTGAGAGTGCTAATGAATAGTCGGGTCAATATAGCATTGTTTGATATTACATCTTTAGTCTGTGACTTAAAGTAATAAACGTGCTGATTTGGTGATCCCGTGCCATCAAAGGCTTGCGAGTCGGGCATTAAACTTTGAGGGTAAGGCCAAGGCCCCATTCGGCCGATAAGGCCTAACAACTCCTCGCCCCGTAGCTCGCTTCATAGCAATGATGTTAAGACGAGCTTCAAATTCATCCATTTTGGCTGACTGAAGATTTTGTTCATTCCCAGCCCCCTCTTCTTCAGATGAAGATTCTATGCGATGAGCTTCTTGATCGGAGGTTTCACCTATTTTTTCCTTCCGCTCCGAAGATTGACCCTTCCTTCGATGATTCTGGTTGAGGCATTGGGCCGACCATGTGAGCTTGAGCCCGATCTGCAATAAGTTGGGCTACCATGTCTCGGAGTTGGTCGATGGTATCTTGTTGTGATCGCATGGCTTCCTGCCGCGACCGCATAGCTTCCTGCTGGGACCATATGTTTTCTTGCATCACAGCCTGATACTCTTCAAGCTTCATCTTGAGATCTTTAGTACTCTCTGTCATGTAAACAGCACTCTCATGTTCCATGAAAGAACTGGAAGATTGGGAATCTGCAATGGCCGAGTGCTCACCGTCAGGTCTTAGCCCTTTAGAAAGCCTCTGGTAATTGACAGGAGGTATGACTCCCTTTCGTGTCCGAATGTGTTGATAAATCCCTTCAAATTTATCCGAGATTTCTCTAACACTTGGAGGACGATTGGTATCTGATTCATCCGAACTGGAAGCTGGTGACTTTCCTCTGCTAACCATATTAATGGTAACTCCGGGATATTCGGTCTCTGAGGTCTTCCTCCTGTGGAATCGTCTTCGCCTCTTGAATGGAGCTGCATTAGTTAATCGATCAAAAACCGATCGTCTAGATACAGATGCACAACATTGACATTCCGAGAGGACCGTAGCAATCAACCGTTCGCATGGACATGAATGAGCGACTTGTTGCGTTGACCTTCCTCTTGACAATAGCTCTCTCAAATCAGAAACTTGAGGAATATCGACTATCAGATCGATAGTTTGACCAGGAACCGCCCCATCATCATTTGATTGGGTTGGCTCTGGGTTAACATGAATCTTAAATCCATATTTATTTTTTTGAACACGACGAATCTCATCGCGTTTTCCGGTGCAAACGCGAGGGTCGTGTTCTGTTTGACCAACTCGGACTTGAGGTCTGCGTTCAATTGGTGAAACGCGCCCTTGAGGGCTACGTTTTGTTGAAGGACCGCAGTCTTGAGAGCTGCGTTCTCTTTATGAAACGCAGCCTTGAGGGCTGCGTTTTGTTTGATTAATGCTGACCTGAGGTACACGTTTTATTGACGGAATGCCGAACTGAGGTCCGTGTTTTGTTGAAGGAATGCCGACCTGAGGTCCGCATTTTATTGAAGGAACGCCGACCTGAAGTCCGCGTTTTGTTTGTGAAACGCGGTCTTGAGACCTGTGCTTTGTTTAGACAACGCGCCACTGAGGGCCGTTTTCAACGCGAGGCTAGCGTTCAATTGTAGAAACGTGAAGCTCTGGGTCGTGTTGATTTGAAGATCGGCTTTCTCAGAGTTGTGCTCGACGTAGTGATCTTCTCTTTCGCTGAGCAGTATTCTTCTTAGCCTATCTTAAGGCTTTTGCAGCATCAGCATCTGCGTCGGCCAAGTCCAATGCCGCAATAGGCCTCTTATGACCCGATACCCTTTGTGTAGACGCGGGTGTAGGTCCTTCCACTTGCTCAGCGAGTTCGGTTGAAGCCAATCCTTTACCCTTAGAGGAAATATTGTGTGAACCATCTGATTCAATGGCAGAATTCTCCTTTGGTGACTCTGATGTCTTGACCTCTCGAGAGACTTTGCGGATCTTACGCATAGCCTTAGGGCTAAGGGATCCGGAAGAAAGTAATTCTTCATACTTGGCTTGGTCAAACTCCACAGTAAGAGTTTCCACCGTAGTTCTAATGAGGTTGACGTCGGATTGCGCCACCACTTCTTCATCGGTGAAGCTAGTCCCCAGCGGAGTCGCCATCTTTTGTTCGCGAGAAAATTTGAGAAAGTGTAGAATCGGAGTTTATTCTCTCTAACTGACTTAAAAAAATGAATACAATCTCTCAAAAGTAATCCCTCTCTAACTGACTTAGAAAAAAGAAATTACAATCTCTCGATCGGTTGCCCAATATATAAAAGAGAGAAAAATCGATAGAGATCCTTCCCTCTGTTTAACCTGGGTTCTTCACGGTGGCGATGGGAGTTTGAATCTTGTATCCCGCTGACGATCCATTCGTCTCGATTCGTGGAACGACGTTGAGAGGAACTCGCAGAGCAAGTTTAGAACTCTAACGAGTTTGGAAACTCTAACGAGTTTGAGAACTCAAGGATGAGTTTTATAACTCGCACGAAGTTTTTCTCGCTGCCGAAGTCTCCTTCGCTCTCCCAAGAAGTCGGCTCAAGAGAAGCCCTCTCTTTTAGTCTCCCCCACGCAGAATTCCTTTCACCAAGTCTCCAATCCTCTCCTGTTGACTGATTTTTCAGCTATTTATAGGATCTAAAGGGTGTGACCCCTTAAATCTCTCTGAGCGAGGGTTAGTTGACCTCAGATCGTAAAACGGTTTTGAAACCGCTTAGATCATGTTTGAACGAGTCAAAGCGAATTCCACGTTCTTGAGCGACCTGCGTCTCGGCTTGGCGGGATGCAAGGGTTGAGACCCTCGGCGCTTTGGGCGTGAGCGAGGATGACCTCGTGTTTTGAACTTGAGCGAGGATGACCTCTGCGTTTTGAACTTTGAGCGCGGGGATGAGCTCCGCGTTTTAGAGCTTGGACGCGGCGATGAGCTCCGTGCTTTGAGCTTGGACGCGATGCTGAGCTTCATGCTTTGTTTTGAAGCGATTATTTTCTTATAATCTCTTAGTTGGACTTCACAAGGATTGTCAAGTTGTAATCCCTGTGTTCTAAAGTCATCGAATTGTGACTCTATTCTGTCATTATGAAAGTCTTCAGATTGTGACTTCGCTTGACAGCGCTTTGTGAGTCTTAGCTATCAGTAGTAATTTTTTGACAGCCTACACTGCGTTTGGTGGTTTGCGAGATTTTTGCGAGATCTAAAAATCCTAACATATAGCTCTCATGGTGACTGCTCGATCTAACTCCATTTCAAAGGTATATGTCCAAATGCATACACTTTAGCTTTTCATTTTAACACTTCAACTACTGCTCTTCTTCATCTCCTAACAATTTTCATTCTGAGTGAGTTTTCTGATGTTATCTATTTATATCCAACAACATGTCTTTTTCCCTTAGAAGTAAGGGGTTCAGACAAATTGTAGAGTCTGGAAGTTAATCAGATACAAATATACAACATTTTTTTTCTGGTGTATATTAATTGACGGTCTAGTGTTCACTTATATAAACTTGTCAGTTCGAGCAGATTCATTTCATTATATTTTCTTTTTCTTATTATCTTGCATGTTTGATAACTTACAGTTTGCTAATACCTTCTTACAATGCAGGCGCCACGCTCTTGACCACCTCTTTTAATTTCAATGTTAGTCTTAACCATGTCTTCACCACTCATTCCCGCATATTATAACCTACGTACTTCTAACTTCCTTATACCCGCGTACTACGGGCCCCCGTCCCCTCCCAAACCTCTAAAAGATCATCATCATTCCGGGTCAATGATGGGTATCCTCTAAGCACTTTTGACTTTCTTCACCATAGTCATTGGCATGGCAGTCTTTCTTGTATGTCGCCCCCGCCACCATCGTCAGGATGTAGAAGAGCAGCAAGAGACAGGGCTCTCTTCCCACGCTAGAAACAACAATCCAATCAACACTACTAGGAGCAACAGACCGGCCATCGTCCCTAGCAACAGTGGACCCGTAGCCATCCCTAGCAGTAGCGGATCCATCGTTGTGCCTAGTAGCAGCAGACTATGCCCGATAGAGGAGGGCCGGAAGGAGGAGACCGTTGAAGACCCCTCAAGCTTTGTGCACAACATTTGGGGACTCCGTGATGTGGATATAAATGCACTTCCTCAATATTACTACAGCGCAAATCGCCTTCTGCCGATACGTGCAGGTTAGTTCCAAACAACATCGGTGTGGGCACCTACCCTCTCCTGTGTCGTATTTCCCCCGCATGCAATACGGTGGTTCTTCCAATTCAATCTTAGTATTTAGGTTCTTGTGAACGTGTTAGTTGGATTGTGTGTTTGAGATATTGATATGATTTAGAAGTTAGAGTTCAAAAGTCAGTTTATAATAAACAATAACTGTCGTGTGGTCTTAATTATAGCCAATGCTTCTTTCAATTTAATGTTTCGTTAACATGTCATTTGGACCAATAGCTGTGCTAGCTAGTTAGAAAATACTGATAATTTGACCAAGTAGCCATGTTTCCTAAAATAAAATAATATAAAATAAAATATAACTAGGGTTCTAAGAACATTCTTTTAATTGGTACACTACCCTTCTTCTTATCAATTCTCTTCTTAGCTTAACATGGATTGGAGTGATGGTGAGGTTTGGGGCATTTGGCGGGTTTTTAGGGATTTTGGAGGTTTTGGTAGAGACAGTGGCGCGTAGTAGTCAGGAACTAGAAAAGTAGGAGCCGACATGGCTCTAATGGCTAACAAGAAATTTTGAGAAATTTTGAAGAGGAAAATAGATTTTATGAGGAGGATGAAGAAGATTAATGGAATGGCATGTTGTTGTTCCTTATAATAAATGGTAATGAATGGAATGACCTCCTCTTTTCAACGTTAGTCTAAACCATGTCTTCACCACTCATTCCCGCATACTATAACCCACCAACTCCCACCTTTCATATACCCACGTACTATGCGCCCCTGTCCCCTCCAAAACCTCTAAAAGATCATCATCATTCCGAATCAGTGATGGGTGTCCTCATAGCACTTTTTGCTTTCTTTGCCATAGTCATTGGTGTGGCAGTCTTTCTTGTCTATCGCAACCGCCACCGTCGTGAGGATGTAGAAGAGTAGCGAGAGACATGGATCTCTTTCCACGCTAGAAACAACAATCCAATCAACACTACTAGGAGCAACAGACCGCCATCGCCCCTAGCAACAGTGGACCCGCAGCCATCCCTAGTAGTAGTTAGTCCACCGTCGTGCCTAGTAGCAGCAGACTATGCCCGATAGAGGAGGGCTAGACGGAGGAGTCCGTTAAAGACCCTTCAAGATTTGTGCATAATATTCGGGGAAACATTCGGGGACTCTGTGATGTGGATATGAATGCACTTCCTCAATATTACTACAGTGAATGCACTTCCTCAATATTACTACAACGCAAATCACCTTACTGACCACGTATATGTCTTCTGTAGGAAACACTTTGTTCTGAACAACATCCAGTGTGGACACACCTACCTGCAAAATGGTGATTCTTCTAATTCAATCTTCGTATTTATGTTCATGTGAACATGTTAGTTGGAATGTTATGTATTGTGCATTTGAGATATTGATATTGTAACAGAGTCCCTGAATGTTGTGCCCAAAGCTTGAAGGGGGACTCCTCCGTCCAGCCCTCCTCTATCGGGCATAGTCTTCTGCTACTAGGCACGATGGTGGATCCACAACTGCTAGGGATGGCTGTGGGTCCGCTGCTGCTAGGGACGACGATCAATCTACTGCTCCTAGTGGTGTCGATCAGATTGTCATTTCTAGCATGGGAAGAGAGCCATGTTTCTCGCTGCTCTTCTACGTCCTCACGACGGCGGCGGTAGCGACAGACAAGAAAGACTGCCATGCCAACAACTATGGCAAAGAAAGCAAAAATTGCTATGACAACACTATTATTGATCCAGAATGTCGGCTCCTACTTCCTCAGTTCCCGACTACTACGCGCCATCGTCTCCCCCAAAACCTCTAAAATCCCCAAAACCCGCCAAATCCCCCAAACCTCACCATCACTCCAATCCATGTATTAAGCTAAGAAGAGAATTGAGAAGAAGATGGATAGTGTACCAATGAAAATAATGTTCTTAGGACCCCAATTATGTTTTATTTTGTTTTATTTTATTTTATTTTAGAAACATGGCTACTTGGTCGAATTATCAGTATTTTCTAATTAGCTAGTGCAACTATTGGTCCAAATGACATATTAACAAAACATTAAATTGAAAGAAGCATTAGCTATAACTAAATTTTTTACAACTTCTTGCAACCTCTCTTCATTTAAACCACCCAACATCATCTTTCTTCCTTGTCGTAACTCCTTTTTCCCTCCTTCCAAGAGCAAAGCTCACCTCCCTTTGTCCCTAGAACTAGAGAAGCAAATCAATTTTGAATCTATGCTTAATGGATTCCATTGATGTGTGTTAATCTAAATTGGTCATGTTCCAATTACTCCTTTTAGTTCTTATTATTTTGTTTATATGATTAGCTCTATGCATACATTTCAAAGACAGTAATCAAAACAAAAAGGAACATGCACTAAATCATGATGATATTATATACACTGTGAATAATACATGATGCATCTTCGGTAAACAACCCACCAAAGCACACTAAGACCACAAGACAGTTATTGTTTATTATAGGCTGACTTTTGAACTCGTGGATATCAATGCACTTCCTCAATATTACTACAGTGCAAATCACCTTACTGACCACATATGCGGCATCTGTAGGAAACACTTTGTTCCGAACAACATCCAGTGTGGGCGCACCTACCTTCTCATGTGCCGTATTTCCTCCACCTGCAAAATGGTGGTTCTTCCGATTCAATCTTAGTATTTATGTTCATGTGAACATGTTAGTCGGAATGTTATGTATTGTGCATTTAAGATATTGATATGGTTTAGAAGTTGAGTTCAAAAGTCAGTTTGTAATAAACAATAACTGTCTTGTGGTCTTAGTGTGCTTTGGTGGACTGTTTACCGAAAATGCATCATGTATTATTCATAGTGTAATATCATCATGATTTAGTGCATGTGCCTTTTTGTTTTGATTACTGTCTTCGAAATGTATCATAGAACTGTTCATATAAATAAAATAATAAGAACTGAAAGGAGTATTTAGGACAAAACCAATTCAGATTAACACACAACAATAGAATCCATTAATCACATATTCAATTCGATTCGCTTCCCTAGTTCTTGGGACAAAGGGAGGCAAGTTTTGTTCTTGGAAGGAGGGAAAATGGAGTATTGAGAAGGAAGAAAGATGATGTTAGGGGGTTTAAATGAAGAGAGGTTGTAGGAAGTTGTGAAGAATTTAGTTATAGACAATGCTTCTTTCAATTAATTATTTTGTTTATATGTCATTTGGACCAATAGCTGCGCTAGCTACTTAGAAAACACTGATAATTCACCAAGTAGCCATGTTTCCTAAAATAAAATAAGATAAAATAAAATAAAATAAAATAAAACATAATTTGAGTTCTAAGAACATTACTTTCATTGGTACACTACCCATCTTCTTCTCAATTCTCTTTTAGCTTAATACTTGGATTGGAGTAACGGTGAGGTTTTGAGAATTTGGCGGTTTTGGGGATTTTGGGGTTTTGGGGATTTTGGAGGTTTTGGGGAGGCGGTGGTGCGTAGTAGTGGGAAACTAGGAAAGTAGGAGTCGGCATTGCTCTAATGGATCACGGAAATTTTGAGAAATTTTAAAGGGGAAAAAAGATTTTATGAGGAGGATGAACGGGATGAATGGAATGACATGCTGTTGTTTCTTATAATAAAGGGTGATAAGGACTCTTAGGTTGGTAATTCATTGGGACAATTTAGGACCAAGTGGGGCAACTGTTTCATTGGAATATTTAATATGTCGGGACAAATGGAGTGGGAAAAAGTTGGATAATAGGACAATTTAGAAGTATCACCGGGATAATTTGAGTAGAATAATTGATGATGTGGCACCTTATTAAAATATTTCTTTATTGATTAATCTAAATTAATTTATGAAAGTTGTTTAATATATTATTTAATACGTCATAATAATAATATGATTAAATACATTATAATATATTATTTTATTTATAAAGCACAATATACTAGAATATTTATAATCACTATTTTTCATTATAAGTGTGTTTAAATACTATTAACTATATGTAATAATAATAACAACATAATATAATATAATAATATATTATATTATAATAAATTAATTAATTAAATATAATATATTATAAAACCATATTATAACTATTTTTATTTTTTTTAATGATTAGGCGCACCACATCATCAATAGGGACTTCCCATTACATACATACTCTCAAAAGAGACAGCCTTCAGTTGAGATTAATCACTGATGAGACGAAAGACTTTCCACGGCTTTTATGGGCTATGGTCTTTAGGGATGGCCAACGGTACGAATCGGGTTGATTCGTCCCGTATCTCGTACGAATCAAGAAAGAAACGAATCTAATTCATCTCGTTCTTGATTCGTACGAGACAAGTCAAGTTCTTTGGTCACAAATTCAGTACTGGACCCAATTCATGATTCGTCTCATGACGAGACGAGTGAAACTCGTCTCATGACGAGACGAGTGAACTTGGACTTTTCACTTTTTTTATTTTTTTATTTTTTCCAGATGTTCTTTTTCCAATTATAAAACTATAATTCATTAAATAGGTATTGACAAAATTGTTAATATTTGATAATAATATAATGCAAATGTAAAAATTGTAAGAAATGACGAAAAATAAATGGAAGAAAATTTTCATTAAATAATATAACAAGTTCGATAATCATATTATTCAAACACATTAGAGCAAAAAATTTATTATAAATAACTTTGAAGAATTTTTCAACATTTTCCAAACATGATAGTGATAGACAAGATATCTTCAATATTTGGTGTCTTAATCATCTTTGTGTAGTCAAATGTTGAAGTTGATTCCTCACTAATCGGGATTATCTTCTTCAAACTATTCTTCAAGGAAAGATATTCATTTCTTCCACTTTCCACGTTAAACCAGTCCGTCAAGCATACAGCCATCTCCAAATGCACTGGTGTCAATCAGCTCCTCTGATCCGTAAGTACTCTACCACTTGCAGAAAAAGCACCCTCAGATGCAACTGTAGATGTTGGAGGCGTTAATATATCATGTGCACAAGAGATTGCTTCCGTTGTGTTTTCCACCATCCAAGAATATCATAATGTCCAAAAGTTCATCATCATTATCACCTACATCAACTTTAGGACGATTCAAATATAAAGTAAGTTCATTAAATCCACTTTCACCAGATGAATTTCTCATTCTAGTATTTACAGTCATTCGACTTCTCAAACTTTGACTGCCTATGTTTGTTGGTGGCGGTATCATCCGAGCATCCATAGCATGAGGTGATAACTCAGAGCTATATAATGAATACATTGTCTCTCACATTTTATTAATCTCAAAAAGTTTTGCATCAACATCATGATCGTATTGCATATTATCAGAGAAAGTGGCCATCAAATACTTTAAATTAGTAACTTTAACTCTAGGATCCATTATTGCGGCTAGATAGAATAAATTAGGCATTTGTTCAAAATATATCTTGAATTTTAGTTCCATTTGTGAAATAGCCTCAAAAGCTCGGCATGATTTCTATCTGTGACAAACAAGTTAGAAATTTCAAGAAGATGATAAAAACTAAATTAAGCGTGGGATAGTAAACTCCGTGATAAGGCTTTTGTTGCAACCTCAAATTTTTTCAGAATTCACAAAAATCGTGATAAACCGCCCACTCCTCCTCATTTATGTACATATCACGGACACTTTTCATGCATTACAAAATATTGAATTACTTTTTATAAGGAATGCAATCCTTAATCATGTAATAACTAGAATTCCAGAGTGTTGACACATCCAGTTGAAGAAGCTTTTCTGTTAAACCAAATTGTTTTGCAAAATTCTTGAAGTTTCTTCTTCTAGATGAACTTCCTTTCATAAATGTAATTATTCCATGTAATTTACCAACATATTTGTCTAATATTTTTAGTCCATCTTGCACACACAAGTTGATTATATGACAAACACACCGTACATGAAAAAGTTTACCAGCTAAAACTGGATTTAAAACCTCAACCAAATATTCAATAGCAGCAGTATTTTCACTAGCATTATCAAAAGATATGGAAAATATTTTATTTTCAATACCATAATTTTGACAAGTAGCACAATTAGCATTAGAAATATTTGTAGCAGTGTTTTTTTGTTCAAAACTAGTCAAAGATATGATACGTTTTTGCAAATTCCAGTTTTCATCTATGAAATGAGCAGTAACACATAAGTAATGAACCATTGTCAAAGCTTGCCAAATATTAGAAGTTAAAGAAACTCTTCTAGCATCAGTAGTGAGCATTGCTTTTAGAACATTTTGGTAATCGGTAAAACAAGATTCTATTTCTCTTGTAATTGTTTGTCTACTAATTGTTTTGAAATCAGGAGCAAAAAGTGTCTGAATAAATTCTATCAAAGCATCATTTTCACAACTAGAGCAAGCAAATTCTCCCTGAATAATAAACCTAACTAAAGCATACTTAGCAAACCTGGGTTTAGCCCTCCAATTGGTAAGTGTTCCACATTCAGCTACAATTTGTGTTTGATTAGTAGCTAAACCATGATCTTTTGCATGTTTTGATTGATAGTGTTTATGTTGGGCGCAGAGTCACGCCCACATGCCATGGAAGCGATATCACCTGAGAGAAGGCCCTGTTCTATATTCTCATATCGCGAAGGAAACAAGAATAGAAAGCAAATATCTCAACAAAGTGAGATATCCACTCTTCCTCTCAACAGTTCTAGGACTGAATCAAGGGAACCTACAAACAATAACCAACACACAGTAAACAGTAAAGACACGAGATTTACGTGGTTCTAAGCAAACTTGCCTACGCCCACTGGAGGGGTGAGGGGAGATTCTACTATGAAGAAGAACATCGATGACTTGTACAATCCACAAGCTCGTCCCCAGATAAAGCTTTGATTTTACCCAAAAAAATTGACCTCTCTCTTGTAAAATCTCTCCAAACTCTCTCTCTTTTAGATAAAAGAAACTCTCTCCACCGCCAAAAACCCTCTTTTTTTCTTTTCTCCCTCTTCAAAAAACCCTAGGTTTAGATACCTATTTATAGGGAAATAAAAAAACCTTCTTTTTTTTGTGTCACAGGTGGGGGTTTTGTGTCACAGGTGGGGGTTCGTGAGGGAATGTGGGTGGCCCCCACCCATGTTCCCACGTTCACAATTCTCCACCTCGTACATTATTTGATAAACCTTAAATTTTGGACGAACACCAGAAGAACACCGCGAACATTACTAGAGAGATCTCCATCAGCCAAACCAGGCCAATCCAGCTGCACCATTATACCATGGTTGCCTACATACCCTCTAACCGGGATCAAGCTAATCGTAGTTCTGCAATTCTCCATATAATCTCCACCTCACCCCATCACCGCCCAGAAGTCCATGCCCTCTTAGGCGGATCAACAGTGATATGAAGCAAGTCTAAGTAATGCTTAAACTTGCTACCGTGACCACCTTGGTTAACATGTTCATGGATTCTCATTCGTGTGCACCTTCATGAGAGAAACATCACCTTCCTCTATGACATCTCGCATCTAAATGAAACCCGACATCGATATGCTTGGTACGAGCATGATAAACTTGATTCTTCACCAAGTAAATTGCACTCGATCGCCGCACCACAAGTTCACGCTTCCCCGCCAATCCCCAAATCATCTAGAAGACCTCACAACCACAATGCTTCCTTCACTCTCCGCCATGGCCATGTGCTCAACCTCGTAGTAGAAAGTGTCATCAGAGCCTCGTAACATCGACGCCAACTAACCGAGCCCCATGTATCCCGAATACATAACCAAGAGTCGATCGCCGCCTATCTAGATCGCCCGCATAATCGAGTCCACAAACCCATCAATCGACATGTTTCTCCACCAAAATACGCACTGTGATCAACGATACCCTTTAAGTACCTCAGACCCACTTCACCGCTTCCTAGTATGCATTTCCCGGTCGCCATGAATCTCTGACCCTGTGACCGCTGTAAAATATGCGGGTGTGTACACACCATTGCGCATATTGCCGCCAACTATACTAGCATAGGAACACGCTCCATGTCGCCTTCTCTTCATTTGTAGTGGGAGATTGTTTACCGTAGCCTAAAGTGTGGAGACAATGGAGTCACCACCGACTTAGCACTTTGCATCCCGAACCTCGTAATCACCCGCCTATGTAGCCCTTGACTCAAGAACAATTATCGGTTAGCGCTCTCTTCTAATCTCCATACCGGTATTTTCCTAGCGGCCCATGTCCTTCATCTCGAACTCTTCACCAAGTTGAAATTTCAGCCTATCTATCTCCACTCTGCTCTTAGAAGTAATAAGCATGTCATCCACATACAAAAGGAGATAGATATAATTACCTTCACGAAGCTTCCGAATGTAAATACAACAATCATAGTCACTTCGAGAAAACCCATGCTTCAGCAGGAAGGAGTCAAATTGCTTGTACCACTGTCGGGGAGATTGCTTCAATCCATACAGTGACTTCTTCAAACGATACACATGATGCTCCTTGTCCTCAACCTTGTAGCCCTCAGGTTGATGCATGTAGATCTCTTCATCCAAGTCTCCGTGCAAGAAGGCCGTTTTAACATCGAGTTGTTCCAGCTCAAGATCACCATGAGCAACAATACTCAATAGCACCCGAACAGAAGTGTGTTTCACCACCGGAGAAAAGATCTCATTGTAATCCACACCATCTTTCTGTGCAAAGCCCTTAGCCACTAGCCTCGCCTTGTACCTTGTACCGAAGCTCAAAGATCTTCCTTTCTTTTATACACCCACTTACAACCAATAGCTTTTCTTCCTACGGGCAATGGGACCACCTCCCATGTTTAGTTCTTCCGAAGAGATTCCATCTCTTCCTCCATCGCAGCCAACCAACTCTCACTATCCTTGTCCCGAATAGCTTCCTTGAAGGAGACCGGCTCGTCCTCCTCCACCGAGAGTGCGTATTCAACCAAATTAACCTGTTCATAGTGCTTCAGGGGTTGATCAGCCCCCCGCTTCTGTACCTGCTTGTATGCTCATCTTGGCCTAGTGGAAGCCAAACTATCCTCGAGCTGCTGTTATTATAGTGCCTATGTATTCTCCTGCTAAACCTTCTCCTGCTCAAGCTCATCATCTACCTGACTTCCCACTTGAACACGACTAGAACCTGGTTGGTCTTTAGGTTCTATTTCAATAACCTGAGACTTAGAAATCTCAACAGTCATAACACCATCATCCTTGAGCACCCTAGCAATCATGAATTTCTCATCAAAGGTAACATCCTTACTGATCACGAACTTTGAATCTTCCGTACACCAAAGTCGATAGCCTTTTACGCCCTTCGCATATCCCAAGAATATTGCTTTCTTGGCCCTCGCGTCAAGCTTTCTCTCGTTGACGTGATAGTAGGCGTACATCCAAAAATTTCGAGCCTATCATAATCTCATGCTCTCGACCACACCCTATAGGTGTATCACCATCCAATATCGAATGTGGTGAACGGTTCATAATGTAACAAAATTTGTAGCCACGCTTACGCCCACCATTCATTGCCCAATCTAGCGTATGATCGTGATACTCATTACTTTCTCGCAATGTTCGGTTCGGCCTCTACGACCCCATTCTATCGTGGTGTTGACTGTTGTCGGTGTCGAACAATTCTCCTCGATCACGTAACTCCTTGAAAGCACCATCGTATACTGCATGCCGTTATCGGATCTCGGTGTCTTCAATTTCTTTCCCGCCCTATTCTCAACCATTGCTTTCCACTTCTTGAATGTCTCAACACCTCATTCTTATGCTTCGTAAAGTAAATCCAAGCATACCTCAAATAGTCATCTATGAACGAGACAAAATATCTGGAACCACCCTTAGAAGTTGTCTGAGCCGAACCCAAAATATCCGTGTGCACATAATCTAGTATCCCTCTGCTCTTAGACTTGCTTCTCAGAAACTGGATTATTTTGGTCGAAAGCTGGTTTCTTTGTCATTTCCATCGCAAACATTTTGACAATGAAAATAAGAGAAAATTACACGTGTAACTCTCTATTACAAAGGAATTAGAGTCGCTTTCTCACAAACACGAATAGAAGACACTACACGTGTAGATCTCCTGCTTGCGTGGGTTCTTTGCCTGTGCCGGGGACGCGTCGTCCGTGGACCACCTAAGCAACAATCGTCGAATCGACGGGCTTGAGTTAATGTTTCGCTAAGGAAACAAGAACTAAAGTAAATATCTTAGCAAGGTAAGATATCTACTGTTTGGGTCGAAAGTTGTTTCCATTGTAAAACTTGAGAAAATTACACTTTTGGTTCTCAGTTACAAAGAAATTTAATAACTCTCTCACAAACTCGAACAAAAGACGCTACAAGTGTAGATCTCCTGTTTTCGTGGGACTTTGCCTGCCGGGACGCCAGAATCCGTGGACCACCGAGCAATGATCGCCGAATCAACGGGTTTAGTTGATGCTTCGCAAAGGAAACAAGAACTTCAAAGAAATATCTTAGCAAGGTAAGATATCTACTCTTCTCAAGAATAAGTCAAAGCTTAAACTCGAGGAATTTCCGTGTGGATCGTGTTCTTGAACTCCGGATGCTTGGATCTCTGATTGCCCCTTTCGATAGCCGACCTCACGCCCAAGTGGGCGTAGGAGGGTATTTATAGTCTTTGGGAAGCGTGCCTTACGAAGAAACACAAGTGTCATAAGTGCTCCACATTTGCGGAAGTACGCTGCAGCCGAGCTGCCTGCGCTAAGCCGCCGCTAAGCGGCGAGGTATAGGGCCGCTTCGCCAGCGCGGTAAGATACCGCCTCGCCGACCGGCAGGCGTTGTCGCCCTCTAGCTGTTGTAACGGTTTCCTCGCTTTTAGGCACGATTAAATGCCCTAGAATCACGCCTAGTGGTATCTTCAGCGTGTAACCGCACATTAAAGTATTTGAACGCCTCTCGCTACCGATAAAGTCAAGTGGGCCCCACCAGCATTGATTTAGACCCTTCAAGAGCTCGTTTCAAGTATTACGGGTGTCTGCGCCTTTGGCGAGACAGTAGGCCTGCCTCGCAGACACATCATGTCTCGCCATGGCACTCAACAAGTGTCTCGCTAGTAGCGAGACACATAAAGGTGTCTTGCTAGTGGCGAGGCACACACAAGTGTCTCGCTAACAGCGAGACACAAGCAAGTGTCTCGTTCCTGGCGAGGCACAAACAAGTGTCTCGCAAGCACTGTAGCGAGACACAATCTTCCCCTGTGTTGACTTCTTGAGATTTCGACGACGTTGTCCTTCGATCTTCTCATAATTTAGTCATATTTGGGGTTCTTCAGCAATTTTTGATGCCTACATCTACTCTTCCCAAGAATAAGTCTAAGCTTAAACTCGAGGATCTCCACGTGGATGAAGTTCTCGGAATCTTCTTGGCTGAAGCTCAAAATCTCCTTTTCTCTCTCTCTACGCAAGGCTCTTAGCTTAGGAAATTCTTGATCTCCAAGACTCTGATCTCTGATCCCCAATCCCCCGCCCAAGTGGACGTAGGGGGATATTTATAGCCTTTGGGAGGCGTCACATCTGAAAAGAACACGAGTCATCAAGTGTCCAAGAGTGGGCGCTGACAAGATTGATCGCCACAGATCGAATCGCCAAGATGTCGGGCGCTGACAAGAGTTGACTATCACCAAGAGGAGACGTCCCCCGCTGTTGTAACGGCTTTCCTCTATTTTAGGCACGATTAAATGCCCTAGAATCACGCCTAGTGGTATCTTCAGCGTGTAACCGCACATTAAAGTATTTGAACGCCTCTCGCTACCGATAAAGTCAAGTGGGCCCCACAAGCATTAATTTGAACACCTCGTGAGAACATACCGGCCATTCTTGGTGTCTCGCCTTTGGCGACACAATTATGTTCGCCAATGGCGAGACAATAGAGTGTCGCTAAGCAAATACGACAAGGAAGTGTTCCCACATCGGGCGACACAACAAGGTGTCGCTCAATGGCGGAGACACTATAGGTGTCTCGGACATTGGTTTCACCCTATGATTGACTTCCTGAGACTTTGACGAGGTCGTCCTTCGATCTTCTCATGATTAAGTCACATTTGGGGTTCTTCAGTAATTTTTGATGCCTACAGATACCCCCTCCAAAGTTTTCAGACTCCTCTATATTTTGTCGAGGGGTCTGGAATACTTTGGATAAGATACTCCTTGCTCCTGTTCAACGTTGAACTTTATAGAAGAGGCCTATATCTTGCTT